>OX359285.1:1134230-1869230 GCA_947179155.2 Hedera helix | reverse complement strand
TACAAATTACACACAATTATTTTTGTAATCCGTTTAATAAAACATGTTTCGTTAAAATGTGAAATAAAAGGGGTGTCAAATATGTGCTCATGGTTATTTTGCTTTCTTTGTATTTTCTCATGCAAGTAGTACTATTCAATTAACATTTAATTTAGGAAACTTATATTTTCACAGAGTTTTTTGATATTTACATATGAAAAATGTCGTTATAGGTCTATAAAGACAATTTTAACCGTCGCTACAGGTCTATAACGATAATTTACATGTGAAAATATTAAAAAACAAATATCACTTCCCATAATTTAATATTAATTGTAGCTTATTAACCACCACACCATATACACAATTATTATCCTCTATGTTCTAAAATTGTATATACAATTTGATTTTTGAAATTAAACAACAGACATATTAAATTTTAAATTTATGTGAATTTATTTAATTTTAGTGGGTATAATTATTAGAATGGTATAGTATACAACAAAAATATTTAATTACAAAATTTATTTTATTTTAAATTTTTATAAATTATATTAATTTTAAAGTTTAATAAACTGTATCGTTTGAGTTTAAAAATTAAATTATATCTCTAATTTTGAACAGGAGTTAGTATTTACAGCAAGCGAATCATCTTTCCACCTAATTGCCTATAAAAATCTTGAAAAAATAACAAATTTACTAGTTCTACTATACAATACTACTTGCACATATGAGACGGTTTTCTTTTCTCTCCTGTTTCTCTATATACGTACAACAGATCAATAATATATAGTTGAATAATTATATATACTAGCTAGTATAATGTCGAAAGAGAGTAGTAGCTACGGAATATGCTGGTGTTTCCGGCGAAGGTACAAGCTTGGTGCCGCGGAAGCGCCGCCTGAAATAAAAGATATATTTGAGCTTTACTCGGAGAATGGAATCATGAGTGTACACCATTTGCAGCGGTTCATGACGGTGGTTCAAGGAGAAGATGATAAAGTCACCAAGAACGAAGCGGAGGCGGTTATGGAAGCTTTTATTCTTAAGGAGCATAAGCAATGCAAAGGTCTCAACCTTGAAGCTTTCTTTCGTTACCTACTCGGTGATATTAACTCTCCTCTCCCTTCTCCTCCCAAGGTAAGCTTAACTTTAATCAACAAACTCTTTTTCTCTCCGATATTAGGAATTTGAATTTTGTATTTTTTTAATTCGATTCATTTATGAGTGAGAATTATTTGGTGTTATTATTCCAGGATTTTGTGAAAATAAATAAATAAATAAATTGACAGCCGCAGTTGATTTTTCTTTTAGGTTTAGACATTATTAGAACGTAATTCCCAATGAGTTACTTAGTCATTTTGCTTAAATATTCATCAAAACACCATCAATATTCATCGTATATTATTATAAGAATTTTTACTAAATTTTATAATTTTTCACTATTCACATAATTTTTTATTATTTTTAAACTAACTTAAATAGCTTAAAAAAAGAAAAAAAATTTATTCTCTTCAATAATTTACCAAAATTAATTCAATAATTCTTAATTAATATTATAAGATTACCGTAAATAAAAATTCAGTTCAAAACTATTTTTTGATAATTTAATTATAATTTTTTAAAATGCTAAAACTTTTAAAAATTCATAATAATTAAACCGCTTATCTCAATTCTTTTAATAACCCCAAGTTAATTAGCTTAATGGTAATTACCAACCATCATATACAAATGAAGTCTAGGAATGAGTGTTTGAAAATTCTTATGTCATGAAACTTAAGTCGCAATGATCTCTTTTTGGGCGACTGATCAAGTGTGATTGTTTATTAGGTTTTAATATACTTCTTCTGTTTCAACTTATATTTTCTTCGTTTTAAATTATAAAATTAATATTAATTTTAAAAAAATTAATTTTAAATATTTTTAAACATAAAATTAAAGTAAATTCATTTTCTTTATATCAATACAATTATAAATATTATAAACTATCTCAAAAGTACTACTAGTTATAACATATTATCATTTTAAAATTTTAAATGAATCATATTAATTTTAATTTTAAAAATATCTCAAATTAACTTTTAAAAAGTTTGATCTTATAATTCAGAACGGGAGAGAAATTATTATGAACTTATTTAGTGTATACTACTAATTTGTAAAGTATATTGCGTACACCAAGTAATTGGACGATTGCAAATTGAGATTAATTACACCGACGATCATTAAAAAAACCAAATCTTATAATAACTACTCGCTTTATTTCAAAATTAGACAATTTTATTTCTTTTTATCCGTTTCAAATTAAAGATACCTTTTTAAATTTAAACTACAAAGTTTCTAACATGCCATCGTTCACATTCTAAGTAATATCATGACATAATTACTCTATTTTAATATAATGTTAAGGGGGATGGATGGAGGACTATAAAATAATACAAATAGGTTTGTTTTCTTTCTACTGTTGCTTTGTTTCCTTTCTTTCCTTTTGACTTTTTGGTGATACTTAAAGGTAACCTTCATCTTCTAGATTAATATAGAGATGATAATTAGTTAGTATCAAGCTTTCAAGAAATTTAGAGAACTGGATTATCTGCTTTTATTGTAATAAAATAAAAAAGTAGTCTTTTTTGGGACTAGTTCAACTATAGTAAAATTGATCATACACGTTACTACTTTGAAGTACTAGACTGTTGTTAAAGCTGATTAAACTTCTGCTTTGTACTTATAATTTATATTGACATATGTTTCTTTTGATATATATATATATATATATATTCAGGTGCACCATGATATGACAGCTCCTTTGTCTCATTATTTCATTTACACGGGTCATAATTCTTACCTAACTGGGAATCAGCTCAATAGCCATTGTAGCGATGTTCCCATAATAGATGCCCTGCACAGAGGTGTGAGAGTTATTGAGCTGGACATGTGGCCTAATTCTACCAAAGACGATGTCCACATTCTTCATGGAGGGTATGGTTTCAGCTTGCATATGCTCCCTTTGTCCGGAAATGAGAGTCTCTCTTGACTTTCGTTCACCTTCACACACTTGAAAAAGTATACATATTTTTCTAATAATCTTCTCGAAATAACAAATTTAGTCCACAAAGTGATATTGAAAAGAAGAATGATCGAAAAAAATTATGCCCAAGTTTGTTTATTTACGGACTTTACTATGCAAACGAGAGAAAAAAGTCAAATGAAACTCCTTTTACTACGGAGGACAACCGAGAGAGAGTTATTTAGTTAGTATACGAATTTTGCTACAAATTCCCTTTCTTGATTGAAAGAATGAAAGCTATTTGCTACTATCATCTTGTTTGACAGTTTTTATAATTGTCAGTGCATATTTGTTATGGTGGTTACTCTTAATTTCCAAATGTAGGACACTAACAACTCCAGTGGAACTCATCAAGTGCTTAAAATCTATCAAGGAACATGCTTTTGTCACATCTGAATATCCTGTGGTATTAACTCTAGAAGACCATCTCACTCCAAGTCTTCAAGCCAAAGTTGCCAAGGTAATTTCATGCTTTTCCATTAAGATTATAGAAAGAATTATTCAGTGAGACTGTCGCAACACGTGATCGTGGTGATGTGGTGTTGCATCCCAATCGCGTACATTTTCTTTCTGCTCGTAACTCCATATTAGTTTCATTTTAGATGGTGACTGAAACGTTTGGAGACATGTTATTTTGCTCTGGGTCAGAAGGATATAAAGAATTCCCTTCCCCAGAATCATTGAAGAAAAGGATTATTATCTCGACTAAACTACCAAAGGAATATCTTGAAAGTGAGAGCATAAAAATGATACATAATGGTGAACAGAAGGAAAAGAATTCGTCCGAGGGGGGAAAAGAAGTCTCAGATATCATAGATACAGTTGAAGCTTTTAATGAGGTACATTTATTTATTATTATTATTATATAGTTGGTAGATTTTTTTGGTAGCTAGGGCATCAAATGTTGTCTAGTAATTGGTCAAACATGAAATCAGCATGACTACGGAGAATGTCTCGATGAGGAAGATCATAAAGATGGCAATAACAACTTGGTGCAACATACTGATCAGGAATATAAACATTTAATTGCAATTCCCACACGGAAGAGGAAAGGTGGAATCCAAGACTGGTTACATGATGATCCTACTGCTGTCACACGCATCAGCTTGAGGGAACACAATTTGGAAAACGCTGTCGTAAATCATGGAGCTGATGTTATCAGGTAATCCTGATGAATTCTTGTAGGTTTTTTCGAATGATTTGTTACTGATGTAAACAGTTGGTAATTTCTTTTTGCTTTTCGAAACAAAATACTGCTGCATCTTATTAGTAATTTGATATTTGGATTCTCCAAGGTTTACTCAGAGGAATTTGTTGAGGATATTTCCTAAAGGTTTAAGATTTGACTCATCAAATTACAACCCGCTAATTGGATGGATGTATGGAGCTCAGATGGTCGCATTCAATATGCAGGTTTATTTACCCTTTCTTCTCTAGAAAATATTAACAGTTTTTTGTGTTTTGGTTTCCATGTTTGACTGCATACCTAATTTTGAATCTAAAATTTCATAGAGGCATTATATTATATTTCTTGTGTTTTCACATACATATGTACAATTAGAGTGGTCGATATAGTTGTATATTGAAGGCTTTTCGACAGGTGTTTAAAATCGTTGGTAAAAAAAACTGACATTCTTTGCGGGGCTAGTTAATTCTAAATACTAGTGTGTTATGTGACAGGGCCATGGCAGGTCACTTTGGCTGATGCAGGGATTGTTTAGAGCCAATGGTGGGTGTGGCTATGTGAAAAAACCAAACATTCTACTGAATGTTGGTCCCCATAATGAGGTCTTTGATCCTACAAAGAAATTACCGGTAAAAAAAACTCTGAAGGTGCGTGAAAAATGACAATAACAATTTTTTTAATTTTTTTTTAAAAATAATCTCATTGATGCCATATTGTCACTGAAGAGTTTTTAACTTGGAATTTCTATGCAGTTGAAATTATACATGGGAGAAGGATGGCATTTGGATTTCAATCACACACACTTTGACATATATTCCCCACCAGATTTTTATGTTAAGGTATTAGCAATACATTTTCCTGTACAATATTCACTATGCTGTTACTAATAAAGTTTGATGAACCGAGAAATCTATATATTTTCAGGTTGGAATTGCTGGAGTCCCTGCTGATTCAGGGATGAAGAAAACAAAGATAATTGAAGATAACTGGACACCAACATGGAATGAGGAGTTTGAGTTTCCCTTAACTGTTCCAGAACTTGCATTGCTTTGGATTGAAGTTGACGAGTATGACATGTCCGAGAAGGATGATTTTGGAGGGCAGACATGCCTTCCTGTTTCGGAATTGAAAAAAGGAATTCGAGCTGTGCCTCTACACAACCGTAAGGGGGATAAATACAAATCTGTGAAGCTCCTCATACGCTTTGAATTTGTCTGATATATTGATCAGATAACAAGATTATTGGAGTGTTTGTTAATTTTGGATAGTAATGGTTCTTTTCTTTGGTATGTTATATTGGGTGAAAACCTCTTTTTAAGTTTATGTAACTACGACAATGCACAAACTATATAAATTTAAATTTGTGTAGTTCTTTTATATTCCTGCCAACCATCCCAAATTCTTATATGGGGCTCCATTCAATGGGCTGCAGTTGTTAGACACCGTTTGTTGTACAGTAGTGGATCAAGATATGCAACGAGCAGAAGTCATGATAAAAGGAATAAATGCAGCATCACGCACAAGCTATTCGCAGAATGAGAGTCACAAGATGTGAGTGAAAATGGAAAATGACAGTAAAATGGTCGCAGAATGAGAGTCACAAGATGCGAGTGAAAATGGAAAATGACCGAAAAAATGGAAAGAAAAAGAAACGTGGTCGGCAGGATTCGAACCTGCGCGGGACGAGCCCACATGATTTCTAGTCATGCCCGATAACCACTCCGGCACGACCACCTTCTTGTACTAAATGTGTTCTAACAGATGAATTCACTAGACAGTAATAAAAAGAACAATTATTATATTCACCTACCCCACAAAAGAGTTTCATTTATAAATATTAAGAATATTTCACTATTAGCCCTAAAGATATAAGTTGTTTATAAATAGTGCTTAAATGATAATAAAATTATGACGACAAACTTAAAAATTTATATAATAAAACAGAACTCATTTTGAATTTAAAAGCATAAAGACGATTCAGATTCTTCCAATTTAATCTAATGACTCATATTTCATCTCACAAAAAAAATCCTATTCAAATCACATAAACCCCAACACTATAATAATAATAATAATAATAATTAATATAATAATAACAATAATAATAATAATAACTATAACTATAATAATAATATCGATAATAATAATAGTTATAATTTTTATATTATATTATTCCCTTAATAAAAATACAGATAATAATAATATTTTTATTTTTTAATTTTTCGTTATGCCCTGTCTTCAGACACGGACAATTACTATTATTATCATATAAAAGGCCGAATTTTTTGTGGAACATTTTTTTTACTCAAATGGTACTCTTTTGTGTAACGGGATGCATGGAGATCATATGGTATGCATTTTACATACAGGTTTGATAACTTTCTCGGTTCCAATTCTACTTGATCTTTTTGGTGCCCATGTTTTACTGCACACCTAGGTTTCTATGAGGTGTTCTTATTTATTTATTTATTTATTTATTTATTTTTCTTCTAATATGAACGTATAAATATACGATGTTAGATTGTACTGCACCAATCATTAGTGTATTCAAACAAAAGCCTCAAGAAGTGTCTTCTATACAATGGTACTTGTACTCTTGTTGATAATCTTAATTCAGAGTATCATACGCTCGCTCTGTATCAAAAGAAATGGAAAAATAACCTCCAATTGATTCTGAAATAAAGCATTTTGAGATAATACAACTTATGTATTAGAGATGGCTTGGATCCGAAACAAATGCTCTCAAAACTACATCCCAACTAAATTTCCAAGATAAGGATCATCCGATTTTGTAACATACGCAGATTGTAAGCAATCAATTAATACATCATACTAATATAAAAGCTAGCTACAGTTCAAATTAAAGTCGTCGTATAGCATCACTATGGCCATGCCAGTTCTATGGCTAGTTACAGTCGCCTGCTAAGAGATGCAAAAATGTAAACAAGCGCTGCACAACTCTGTCTTCAGTATGCCAAGAGAGAGCAGAGTTTCCTGTTCAGAATTCGGTTGGAGGTTTCAACCTTATAAGCCGTTTGATTCTTTCCTTATCTGTGTTCTCCAGTAAACCCTTCAAGACAAGAGGAAGTAATTACTTGCCAGCATAGAGCGAATATTAAAAAACAGGAACAACCACGAGGGTTTAAGAAAAAATAGTAACAAACATGTCATTAAATAAACATGGTGAATCTGAAATTCTGAACATTAACATTTGTTTTACTGCATATATCTCAAACGATAAAGTAAGCAATAACAACCGTCCAACAGAGGTGCTCCAAGTTGTGTACTGCAACTACTCAATTTGGAATGCTTTAATTAGTACCAACTCATGATCAAAAGTGTTAAAGGCATTGAATGACTTCTTTCACACACATATATTCTAAAAGCATTGATAGGTGGCATGCTATAGTACAGGTTATCATATGACATAATACAACTGAACTTCAGAATAAAGATAATTCCAGAGTGCACTGAGGGTATTTTATAAAAATAAATCTTTTGAAATTAGAACTATCTATGCATGTTTGTTCCTTCATAAAAAAAGAAAATAGCTTAAACAAGTTGATAAGACCTCACCTTCCATACAATCTCATCGAAACATAAGCAAATCTTCCCATACTTATCCAAGAATAGGCGCTCAGTTGGAGGTTTCCCACATACGTCCTTTAGAGCTGAAGTTATAACGAATATTGCTTCTGCCACTTGAGAGTAATCAACCATGTTATTAGAGAAAAAAAATAAAAATGAACACACAAAATTCTAGAAACTAAACTAAGCAAGCATGGGTGCTTGGATAATCTCATATACGGTTGTAGCCAATCAATAATTGCCAAAACATACACCACAATGTGGAAGAAAAATAAAACAACAGCTCACCTCTAATAGTTATAATTTGCGGTTAAGTACGTTACAGTAGGAAATACAACAGTTATAATAACAACAAAATAAACATGTCAGGCCAGGACAAAATATTCGCATAAACTTGAAGTTTTTTTTTTTTTGGGGGGGGTATCTCCAGCTCCATCTCCATAACCAAGGATCAAAAAGTGAAATGGCTTCTAACTGCTTGCAAAATTTTATACCTTATGAAAAGAATCAAAATGTTATATACTTACAAGCAAGTTCGTCATACTCATCCTTGCCGACAAGATATATACTTACATCCCCAAGCACAGTGTAAACAATATAGACTGATCTGAGGAAGAAACAACATCAACCAAACTGATTAACACAAAAGTGTCATAATCCCATACAATAAAAATGGCTTTTTGTGGTCATTGGACGCCAAAATGGAACAAACTTATCCAATCACAAGACATCTTTATTTAAGAAAGGATATCAGAGAATCCTATGAATCACCACCCTTGATAAATTTGAAGATATTAGCGACCAACAGGTAACAAAGTCTCAAGTATGTATGCAGACAAAAGACAATCTCAAAATGATTTCAGTGGCAACTCAATGTTGAATCTTTCGAAGGAAAATTAAGAGTTTAGAAGGAAAAAATATTTTTTTTAAAAAATGTTACTTAATAGATTCTTAACAGTGGGGAAAGGAAGAACATAAGATACTTGTGGCAAGCAACAAGCAGCTCCTCATTTTTTATTCCCCTAAGATTATCTGCTCCCAGTTTAACTAAGAAAGATCGCCAGTGAAGCCGTTCCTCAGCTGGGACTCCATTAAAACTGCAAAATAACATAAAATCTTAATTCAGTACTTCAATAGTTCAGCTACGCAACTTTAGAAAATCAGGTTAATCTTTCATTAACCAATCTTTTTCAATTGGATTTGATGAGGGCACGTTTGCTTGAATCTAAAAGTGTTTCTTTCAAATTTGATCTTAGACCATAGATTACACAATTTTTTGACCTTTTTATTTTATATTGGTGGTTTACGCAATCAACTACCTCTATTGCGTTAAAAAGGTTGTTCAATCTCGACCCAATCTCAAACCTAAAAAAGCTAATACTTGCAAATATTGTATTTTCAGAGACAACCATGCCTGCCTAAATGCATCAACAAGATTTTTCCAATTTTCTGCCATAAAAACTCGTTCTTATACCTTTAAATCCCTAAGCATATTTATACTCAATATCCCCAAATATTCAAGTATCAACCTAGATTTGATCAACTTCGTAGACAATCTAGATGCAGAACCCGATAAATTCATATTCAGATTAATTAAAAAGAACCAGCAAAATCAACCCATTAAAGATCATTAAAAATATTGAATTTTTCTAATCAAATTCATTAACAGGACTAATAAAGGGACAAAATTGATCCGCTAGTGTGCGAGAAAGAAATAAATATGAACGGTGGAGAAGTTTTAGGGTACCGTTCGACGAGGATGTTGCCTTCGGCGTTGGCAATCAGGATGGCCAGCAGCATTTCGTCGCTCCTCTCTCCTCTGGAGTATCTTCAATTCACAGTTGAAAACAGTGAAAAATGAAATGATAATCACAAGCAATTTGATATTTACACAAAAAGATTAGATAGAATTCCCTTTTAAAAATATTAAATTAAATTATAAAAATATTAATTTTTATATAAAATTAATATTTTTATAAATAAATTTAATATTTTTATAAAATTAAATAATATTTATTTATAAAAATATTAAATTTATTTATAAAAATATTATTTTTTAAAATTTAAATTCGTGTTATACACATAACAAAAATAAAATTACACATTATTCAACAAATTAAAGCGTGTTTAAAAAAAATAATTGTTTTTACTTAATAAATAAATCAAAAATTATTATTATTTTTTTAAAATAGTAACATGCTCCCAAAATGTAAAAAGGGAATACTTTTAATACAAACAATAAAAAGTCAAATTTTTGACAATAGCAAAAAATATTGATAAATTTATATTGATTAAGAAGAAGTATTTTGACTTTTAGAATATAAATAAACTTTAGTTATTTTTTAAGATATGATGTAAAAAGAAATTACTGGAGTTGTAGGGAGAAAAAACATAAGAGCAAATTTGTATATTTGACTATATAATTATATTACCAATATTAATAAATATACATTAATAATAAATATTATAACAATTAATTCACCAAAGAGAATACAAACTTCATATAAATAAATTTCACACACAAACTTATAGAACCTAAAAGCCATTGAACCACATAATGTTATAACTATTGATTTGAGAAAGAAATTAATAGTAACTTTATCATTAAAAATTTATATTTCCAAAACTTTAAGCATAGGAAAAATAATTTTAATATAAATGATCTCTCTCTCTCTCTCTCTCTATATATATATATATATATATATATATATTATGGTGAAACAAAACACTTTGCTAAGTATAGATTTTACTTTATAAATATTGCTTAATACTCTTTACAGTTTCACTTTCAAAAACTACGAAATGAAAAATCCCGTTTTCATAAAATAAATTGTATTTGTTAAATTATTTTTTCTATAAAAATAATCAATCTCATGGAGGAGATTGATCGTGATTGTAATGACCACGAATTTCATTATACATTGTAATTATAATTAATATATAATTAGCAATGAATTTAAAATTTTTGTACTAATAAATTGTGCATTAGATAATAAAATAGATGTACTTGTTCGTGTATATATTTAATTAAAGAATTAAAGCAAGGGTATAATTAATTAAGGCAAATCTAATTGGATTATATTTTTAATCCAAATGAGTTGTTAAACTAGGTCCAAGATATTAACCTAGTAGCCCATGTAATTAATTTAATTACTAGCCCATATAATTAATTAAACAAGCCCAATGCTTATTTTAATTAAAGTTAGCATAGTTATTTAAATGCTAGCCCAAAGTGTTAATTAAATTGAGCCCAAACCAATTCAATGGATGAGCCCAATATATTAATTTCCTAAGTCCAACATGGAGCCCAATAGGAAGTCAAAATTGGTCAACAATTGAACCCATGTATAGATATATTTGTATATGCATAAATACACATTAAAAGCTAGAAAAATAAAGGAAAAATGGCATGGAAAATACCATTTTGCTGATTTTTTTTTGGTCCCACTTGATGTTGCTTGATTTGCTAGATTGCTTCTCTTTTACACTAGATCAAAGTTGGCCAACAACTCTAGTCAATCAACTAGTCAATCACCATGTCAATCCATCAAATAGTAAGCTTGATTAGCCTTTAATTTGACCAACATAGATGAATTAGTGAGTTAATGGTGTGTTAGTAGATGGCTATAAAAGAAACCCCCCACACTTGTTTTAGGTTGGTTAGTTCATTGCTAGAGAATTTCCTAGAGAGCAAAGTGTGAGCATTTGAGAGTGTGAGAAAATATTGAGAGCAAAATACTAAGAAAGGAGAAGGAGTTCTTGGTTCATGCCTTCAAACCTCATCACCTATTTTGGAAGAAAAAGAAGGATAGCCATTAAAACAAGGTAATGATTATTTTAAATGTAGTTTGTTTTTAAATTAAATAAATCATCATGTTAGTATAAACATGTTAATATAGTTATTAATGTGTAGTTGTAATATTTATGCCATGCTTAAGTTTAATAGGTTTGGTTTGTATTTTGGTATCATTTGTGTGCTAAAATATGTGTTTAGTAGTGTATAATCAAGTCTTGAAATTTATTACCAAAAATATTTTTATAAAACTTAGGTTTGATGTTCTAATATTATAGAACATTAAATCATGAGAAAAACAAAGTTTGAATCACTCAAAATGGAGTTATACACAAAAAGTTATGATTTATGGTAGTTTATGTGATGTAGAAATTTTTATAAAAAAATAATGATATTAAATCATGAAAAATTATTTTTTCATGTTATAAATTAAAATAAGGTGATTGGTAATTTTTTTGGATTTTTATTGAAGAGTTAAAGCTTACTTGATGGTATATTTTTAATTAAAATGTGTGTGCCGGAACACTGTTCACATTCTGCGAAGAAGAAAAAAATTAAGGGTTTCCGCGCAATGCGCGCGCAGCCACTGTTCACCGAAAACACGGAGTCAAACGACGTCGTTTGGTGTCCGTAAAAAGTTACTCCGCGCGTACGCGCGGAAGCCGTATCCGGCATTCCAAAAACGGCGTCGTTTTTGGCCCGTTAAATCTGTAACCCGCGCCATGCGCGGTAGGAAAATTCCGGAGAAATTACCAGAATGCCCCTCCGTGTTTTTCTTGGCAGAATTACCATTCTGCCCTCGGTTCAGATTTCGACTTATTTACGGAAATGCCATTCGGGTTAAATTTAATTAATTTAAATATTTAAAAACTAAATTAAAATTATAACAAAAATAATTATAATACAAAAATAATATTGGGGAGGATATTTTTCATTAAGTTTAATATTTAAATATTTTAAATATTAATCTAGTTAGCTAAACCATGGTTAAGTTAAATAAATTTATTATTTGTTTATTATTTTAAATGTTAATAATAAATAAAGATGATAAATTAGCATTTATTATTTAATGCCCATTAAATAATACTTAAAAAGAGATAAAATTTATGAATTTATTATTTATTATTTAAATATTATTAAATAATAAATAAGGATAATTAGGTAATTAATTATTATTTAATTAGCATTAAATAACGATTAATGGAAATTAAGTTATTAGAGTAATAATTTATTATTTAATTTAAATAATAAATAAGAATGATTTGATTATTATTTAACCTTAAATAATAATTAAAAATTAATTAAATAATTAATTATTATTTAATTGACATTAAATAATAATTAAAGAGGATTAAGATTAGTAAACTATTATTTAATTTCCTTAATTAAATAATAAGTAAGGTTAATTACTTGGTTAATTATTGGTTGATTAACATTAAATTAAAGAAGGTTAAAACTAAGTTAATAATTATTTATTATTTAATTATAATTAAATAATAAGTAAGTACAATTAGTTATTAATTATTTTAAATAATAACTAGAGTTAATTAATTAATTTCTATTTAATCAATATTAAATAGTAATTAAAAAGAGATTGAGTTAATAAAATAAATTGAATTTAATTAAACAATTATAATAAGTTGTTTAAAGGTTTAATAAGTGTCCAACACTTAAGAAAAATATTTTCTAACTTATTAAATTATTAACCTAATATGATTAAGGGTTTATAAGGTTAATAATATTGTTTTGACTAATGTAAATTATGTGTTAGTACTTATGTGTGGTAAATAAGTTCATTATCAAGCGTATAGTTATGCAAATACGCCGTGCTAATTATTAGACCGACTTTATTAATGTTAGGTCTTTCAAAGCAAGTAGTTAAAGCTAGACATTTATTGTAGCTGTGCAGACAGGCAAGTTTTCTACCCTTAAACTTGTATTTATTGTTGCAGATATTTTTCAACCGTATTTACATTTCAATTATTGTTGAGCAAGTATTCTACACCCGTAGTTACTTGACAGACCTTTGAGTGAATTAATTATCAAAAATTACTTCACATCATTTTTGATTATTGTATTCGCACATAGTGCTTTTGCAAACTGTCTAAAAACGTCTAAGCTAATTGATTCGGCTAGACAAATGCATGTTAAATTCATTTAATTGAATATTATAAAAGCTTATCCAAACCATTGGTTGGTGCGGATTCTTACAGTAAGACTGAGATAGAACAACCCTAGTTAAAGGGGATTTTTATTTGTCGGAGACCCGACAGCGCGCAAGAAAACTAAATGTGATGCATATACATAGGACATGAGAGGACTGATCCCCTCAAGTGTCCCGTTATTTTAACAAGGAGTCAGACATTGTATGTCTGTTCTACCTTAGTAGCAGTTCATGGTCATTAAAGACCACTCAGCAGTAAAGAGTCAATTCCTTCTTTTATTGAACATTGATTCTTGTTATCTTTCGCAATTGCTATTGTTGAAACCTTGAAGTTATTTCCCTTCATCATGATATATCGTATGATTGTTGTTTATAAACTTGCTGAGCCATTTAGTTGCTCATTCTTGCTATATCATGACTATATTTCAGCCAATCCCGAAAGCTCTAAATCGAACAAAGGCAAGGGGAAAGCGAATGCTTAGTTGTAGTAATTACATGCTAGTTTAAATTGCGGTTATGTAATTACTGTTGTAAATCTTTTGTATTTCCCTTAAGATATGTAATGTTACAATTTAAGGTTAATAGACCTTGGGAAGTGTAGCCTTTATATAAGGAACCTTTTGTATTATTCCGCGTAGTTTGAATACAATATATGTATTTCATTGTTGTTAAGTATTGTACAGTGAGAACCAAACCCGAGGCTAAAGAACCCGGATTTGGGGTCGTCACAGGTTGGTATCAGAGCTGTAGGTTAAAAACTCTAGGATTGCGAAACCTAGGTTATAACCTTAGTACTAAACTCTTATCGAGTGCGTTAGGAGATGAATCGGGGAGATTCATCATATTGTGTATTTTTGGAGGTGGATTGAGAAAATCCATCGAGCCGAGATGTACATGATAAAATATAATTGCATTTCATCAATGAATATATTTTATTGCTGTACTAACATGTGTTATTTATGTTATTGTAGGATGACGGAGATAGGCCAGTCGAGCACTGCTGTAGAGGAGGTGATTTATACGGATATCCCTATGGATACCGCACAGCCACAGGTGGCTGCACCGATCGAGGAGCCAGAGTCAGATCCCGAGGAGGGAGATAGAGAGGACGCTGTCTGGGGCGGAGTTATGGGGCAGTACAGTGAGGAGGAGGCTGATACTGATGATGATGAGGATGAGGAGCCAGCTGAGTATGTTGATGGCATGGGCACTGTCGCCAGTGACATCATCGATACTCTCACTACGGCTAACGAGGAGCTAGAGGAGAGGGTTCAGCACCTGGAGGAGCAGAACCAGATCCACCAGCAGACAGAGCAGCAGTATAGAGATACAGCTTATATGTTCTCTGGCGAGAACATAGAGCTGAAGGCGAGGATGGCCGAGATGGAGGCCAAGTTAGTAGCCGCTGAGCTGAAGATTCAGCAGACACAGGCAGAGAGGGAGGCCATGAGGGGCCAGATGCAGCAGGCCGTTAAGGCAAGGTTAGATATGGAGTTTCAGCGTGATGCAGCTCACGGGCAGATGATGGAGCTGGAGGAGGAGGTTAGGGAGAAAAAGGTGAGGATAGATAGACTCAGTTACGTCTATCGCTCATCAGTTGGTAGGATCCAGAGTAGGGTGCACTATTACCCTGCTGAGGAGGGCCAGACCTTGCACACCATCAGTAGGGGTGTGGTCAGGACTATTGGAGAGGAGGAGTACGACGATGCGGTTCGTCGAGGGATGCGCCGTTAGTTGTATTTTCTTTATTTATGATGTATGTACATAGATGCAGTAGAAACCCAACTTTTGTTTTGATAGAGGGTTAGTATGTTGTAAATCCCAACTCTATGAAGTTGTGGGATATGTTAGATCCCGTCTTTTGTTTTAACTATCGGGGTTAGCAGCATTTATAGCAGTATGCATATGATGTAAAAGTGCTACGCACTGTGTTTTAGCATATGAATATAAATGCACTTTCGTTTATGTTTATATGTGTCAAGATGATTATTGGTGCTTTAGTTTAAAATACTTAAGCTACAAAACGAAAGTAAAAAGATTGAAACAACTTTAATTAATTAAATTTTCTTTATACAGAAAATGCCGCCACAGAGAAGAAATCAACGACTACCCCCACCACCACCCGAAGAGTCAGTGAACGCCGGAGGGGTACCGCCAAACCCTGTCCAAGAGTTCGTAGAAATGCTAATGGGAGCATTTCGCGGACGCAACACAGAGGCTACTGGAGCAACAAACTCTGCCGCTCCACTAGCAACCTTTAAAGACTTCAAACTGATAGGACCACCCGAGTTCAAAGGGACCACAGATCCTATAGAAGCACAAACCTGGATAGAGGAGATGGAAAAAGTCTTCGAGGTTGCACGAGTTAAGGAGGAGCAAATGACCTCATTTGCTACCTTCATGATGAAAGGAGAGGCCAGCCACTGGTGGAAGGCCAATAAGGGTAGAGCAGGGGAGGGAACGATCGCGTGGGCGCGATTCAAAGAGGTATTCTTGGAAAACTACTTTCCAGAGAGTACAAAGGCTAGGATGGAAATTAAATTCCTAGAGCTTAATCAGGGTAACATGTCGGTATCCGAATATGCCGCCAAGTTCAATGAATTGGCAAGATTTGCTACACATCAGGTGGACACGGAGGCAAGACGCGCCAGACGATTCGAACAGGGGCTGAAACCATGGGTTTACAGTCGGGTAGCTGTTCTCCAGATCACAAATTTTGCAACACTGTTGGAGAAAGCTATCATAGCTGAGGGTGGAAATGAAGCTTTGAATAAGCACAATCAAGAACGGAACAAGAAGAGAAGCGATGGGGGAAACAGAGAGGGTAGCAGCGGGGGTAGCAACTCGAACAAACGCAAGTGGAATAACAACAGCAGTTCGGGGACACCCCAGGGCAGTGAGTCAAAGAAAGCAAGCAAATGCAGTCAATGCGGGAAGAATCACTCAGGGGAGTGCATGAAGGGAAGGAATGTTTGTTACAACTGTGGGCAAGAGGGGCACATCGCTCCTAATTGTCCCACACCAAAAAGGAAAGGAGGTTGTTTCGCCTGCGGGGCCATGGACCATCAATTTAAAGATTGTCCGAAGAAGAAGAACACCGGAGGGAGTTCGGGCTATAGGGGAAGCAACAGCAACAACAACAACAACGCCAAACTGACCATTGGAGGGCCGGTGCCACAGAACAAACCAACGGCACGGACTTTCAACATGACGGTGCAGGACGCCGTCGAATCAAAAGACGTGGTGTCAGGTATTATTCCGATCAATGATATAAATGCTTATGTATTATTTGATTCGGGCGCTACCTGTTCATTTGTGTCTGATGAATTCGCTAAGCGGTTAGAATTGCCTAGACAAAAACTAGAGAACCCAATGAACATAGAAGTTGCAAATAAAGAAGTGATTCCTGTAGAGTATGTACATAGAAACTGTTGTGCTGAAATCAGGGGTCAGAAGTTGAGTGTAGATTTAATTCCAATACGCTTGGGGGAGTTTGACGTTATACTTGGAATGGATTGGTTGTTTAACCATGGAGCTTTAATTGATTGTCAAAAGAAGTGCATACACCTTAAGACACCAAATAAGTCTAAGGTCGTATTTTATGGCAGCAAATCGTCAAGACAGTCATCTTGTCTGACGATGATGCAAGCCAAGAAATTATTAAAGAAAGGTTGTGTAGGGTATTTGGCTCATGTGGTTGATACACAAGTGGTGAGTCCCGAGATGGAGCAAATACCAGTAGTTAGGGAGTTTATGGATGTTTTTCCAGATGTATTATCAGGCTTACCGCCGGACAGAGAAATAGAATTTGCGATTGATTTAGTACCGGGGACAGCGCCGATATCAAAGGCACCATATAGAATGGCTCCGGTAGAAATGAAAGAGTTGATGGTGCAATTACAGGAGTTGTTGGATAATAAGTACATCCAGCCAAGTGTTTCTCCATGGGGAGCACCGGTGCTGTTTGTAAAGAAGAAGGATGGATCGATGAGATTATGTATGGATTACAGAGAGCTGAATAAGGTGACAATTAAGAACAAGTACCCGTTGCCACGAATTGACGATCTTTTCGATCAATTGAAAGGGGCGAAGTACTTTTCAAAGATTGACTTGAGGACTGGTTATCCTCAGTTGAAAGTCAGGAAGGAGGATGTACCCAAGACGGCATTCAGAACTCGATATGGGCATTATGAGTTTATGGTGATGTCGTTTGGACTGACGAATGCGCCAGCCGCATTTATGGACATGATGAACAGAATATTCAAGCAGTACTTGGATAAATTTGTTGTTGTGTTCATTGACGATATTCTGGTGTATTCTAAAACGGAGAAGGAGCATGCTGAACACCTAAGATTGGTGTTGGAGATTTTACGGAAGGAGCAGTTGTGACACCCCCAAATCTGGGCCCACACAGCCCATACTTGAGTCGTCAAAAGACTACAACAAAATTATTACAACAAAGCACAACGTACAACAATACAGTGTATAATAATACACAACTAAGTCTTCACTATTATTGCCACACTATTTTACAAAACGTGAAAACTATGATAACTATTCCTCGGACCCTCACTCCATTCCCCGGCTAGACCCTGTTATGTTTTCATCTCCTGTTGAAAAACAATGGAACAAAAGAAAGGGTGAGCTCAAATAGCCCAGTAAAGAATATCATGACTAAGATAATGACGAATAAATTATCATTAGTCTTCAACAGTTGAGTTCTTGATAGAATACAATAGACTACAAGGTTTATATCAAAAACTGCAGTTAAATTCTTAAACAACGTTCAGATCAATAATAGCAGCGGAATGAGTAATCTATTAGAAGAATAATGCAGACTATAATGTCCACTCGGTTCTCTTTTTAGGAAAAACATCATCAACTTTTATCATCTGAAATATCATTAGTCAAGATAATACAAATTCACAGTTCCTGATCATAATCATGCAGATCAACAGTTCATCTTTGCACTACGGGCCAAAGACATTCAATATAACACCAACGGTCATGATTATACCAGATTCAGCCTTTGGTCATAATCATACCAAACAACAGTTCATCTTTGCACTACGGGCCAAAGAGAACATTCACCGCGTGCCATAAAAGACACCGAACAGATGTATCGCCTTTAACCTATTATATCGCCTTTAACCTATCATCTGTTCAACAAATATATCACATCTGTGCCCCCGGCCACAGATATTCACAACAGCTTGATTTTTGGATGATTAGAATGATATAAATGATGAACAGAAGAAATAGGATAACAATAAGTATCGAAAGTTTACTTTGTACAGATTCAAATAATGTCCAAATTGTCAACATGATGTGGAGTGAAATTCAAGATCCACAGTTCAGAATAACGGTTACAATTCAATAGAAAGGTTCACGTAAATAGGAAGGTTCAGTTGAAATAATGAAGTTCAACCATTATGGAACATATAATATTTTCAGGAATTATAGAAGCAATAGTTCCATAATAAATTTCGATTTAGGAGTATGAAAGAAAATAATATCCCTTACCGTAGCAGGTTTGATTAACAAAAGGTGAAGGAAATTAATACAAAAGGTTATTCACCAACAGGCGGCAATCCGCTCCGTAAGGTTATTCCCACAATTTAATAGAATTTGAGTACAAAGAGTTATTCACCAAACAGGCGGCAATCCGCTCCGTAAGGTTATTCTCAGAGATTAATAATGAATGAATACGAAAGGTTATTCACCAACAGGCGGCAATCCGCTCCGTAAGGTTATTCCCACAATTTAATACATGGAAATAAAAGGCACGTCTTATGAGTAAGGAAGAAACAATATTATTATCGAGAATCAAATAATGATAATCCCTTACCATAGTATGTTTGAATAATGGAAGATGAAAAAGATGGTATCCCTTACCTCAACACGTGACTGGATATTGATTTAAATGAGGTTGATTAACTTGAACAGTACACGTATACTTATAGATCTTCACAAATACTCAAGATGACTTAAGCACACTTAGAGAGAACTTTCACAAGAAGTATTTAGAGAGAGAAAGAAAGAACAAGTAAGGAAGTTTATGAAAAATCCTTAAGTTAAGGCTTCTATTTATAGCCAAAAATCTTATCATTCATTTAATCTAAACCATTCATTTAAAGATCACCTTTTAATCTACACCATCCATTTCAAATATTATATTATCTTTAATCTACACCATTCATTTAATATCACCTAATAATCACCTAACTTTATATTATAAACAAATCAATTTAATTATTCAACAATAATTCACACTTTAATCTACACCATTCATTTCATATTACCTAATAATCACCTAACTTTATATTATAAACAAATCAATTCAATTATTCAACAATAATTCACACTTTAATCTACACCATTCATTTCATATCACCTAATAATCACCTAACTTTATATTATAAACAAATAACTTTATCAATTCAATTATTATGACTAATTGTTATAAATACAGTATAGTTAGCTCTTAGATATCAAGTCAATAAATTAATAAAATACAACTGTTTAAATAACATCATAATAGAGATAACAATAATGTAAAATAAAGCATACGTTACTGTGTAATGACAATTATTGATTCAATAATGTGAATTACTGTGCATATGTTACTGTGACAATTATTAGGTTCAATAATTTTAAAAACAGTGCAACAACAATTATTGACTCAATGATATAAAATACAGTGTAATGACAATTATTAAATCAATAATGCAAAATACTGTGTAACAACAATTATTGAATTGATAATATAAAATATTATGCAGTGACAATTATCGATGAAATGATGCGTAACAGTTACGGTGTCAATTATCAGACCAATAATATGAGACACTATGCAATACCGTGTATTACTGTAGAGTACCGTGTGCTACAGAAAATACCATAAACTACCGTATGCTACTATTCTTTTATCACCGGTATTTTAACAGTTCCGTTGACTATTTTTATTTAAAAAGGTTACTTCTGTCGTTTTCTATATCCGACAAATATTCCGTTGTGGGGTCCACCAATAATTTATTATTTCGGCGCCGTCGTACGGCACGAATATTCCCCGACCAAACGAATATTCCCCGACAAAGCGAATATTGTCCGACAAAATAAAATTTGCACATAACATCCTTAACTTTCAATTTTGTTAATTTAACCACTTACTGTTTCAAAAAAAATATATATGAAGAAAAATTAAATTTTGTATTTCATAAAATTCGGGGTCTTACAGCAGTTGTATGCTAAATTTTCGAAGTGTGAATTCTGGTTGGAGAGAGTTCAATTTTTAGGTCATGTCATTGACAAGGAAGGAGTTTCAGTAGATCCAGCAAAGGTGGAAGCAGTGATGAATTGGGAGCAACCAAGGACGCCGACGGAGGTAAGAAGTTTCTTGGGGTTAGCGGGTTACTATCGGAGATTTATTCAAGATTTTTCAAAGATAGCAACACCGCTGACCAATCTAACGAGGAAGACGGTGAAATACGTATGGACGGAGAAGTGTGAGGAGAGTTTTCAGGAGCTAAAGAAGAGACTTAGTGAAGCACCTGTATTGACTTTACCGGACGATACGGGAGGTTTTACGGTTTACAGTGATGCATCGCACAAGGGACTTGGCTGTGTGCTTATGCAAAACAGCAAGGTCGTTGCGTATGCGTCCAGACAGTTGAAGGATTACGAGAAGGGATACCCTACCCACGACTTGGAGCTGGCTGCGGTAGTGTTTGCCCTTAAAATCTGGAGACATTATTTATATGGAGAGAAATGTGAGATATTCACGGACCACAAGAGTCTGAAGTATATCTTCACACAGAAGGAGTTAAATATGAGGCAACGAAGATGGTTAGAATTGATCAAGGACTATGATTGTGAAATTCTATATCATCCCGGCAAGGCCAACGTAGTAGCAGATGCTCTAAGCAGAAAGAGCAGGGAGAAATTGTTCATCTTGACAGATCAGGAACAATTGGTTCAAGAGATGGCTCGAATGGAGTTGGAGGTAAGAAATCCAAATGAGTCAATGGAAGTGGAAGCAAGCCCAACCTTACTAGATAGGGTGAAAGAGGCTCAAGACAAAGATGAAGAATGTGTCAGAATCAGGATGAGAATGACCGAAGGGGAAGAGGTCAAATTCAAGGAGGATAGCATGGGATTGCTAAGGTTTGAAAATCGTGTTTGGGTGCCGCTAGTGCCTGAACTACGAGAAGAGATTTTGCAAGAGGCCCACAGTACGAGATACTCGATACATCCGGGGAGTACGAAGATGTATCAAGATCTGCGTCAGCATTTTTGGTGGCCGAATTTAAAAAGGGAGGTCGCAGAATGTGTCAGCCGATGCCTAACTTGTCAAAGGGTAAAGGCCGAACATCAGAGACCAAGTGGATTACTACAGCCGTTAGAGATTCCTGAGTGGAAATGGGAGCATATCACAATGGATTTTGTGGTAGGACTTCCAGCAACACAGAAGGGATTTGACGCAATATGGGTGATTGTGGATCGACTAACAAAGTCAGCGCACTTTTTGCCGATCAAGATTAAGTTCAGTTTGGACCAGTTGGCTAAACTGTACATCAAGGAGATAGTTTCAAGACATGGGGTGCCGGTATCGATTGTGTCAGACAGAGATCCGCGCTTCACGTCAAAATTTTGGAGGAGTCTTCAAGAGAGATTGGGGACACAGTTGAGAATGAGTACAGCATATCATCCGCAGACCGATGGGCAAAGTGAAAGAACAATACAGACTTTGGAAGATATGCTCAGGGCCTGTGTGATGGATTTCAAGGGCAGTTGGGAGAACCATCTACCATTAGTTGAGTTTGCATACAACAACAGTTATCATGCAAGCATAGGCATGCCGCCTTACGAAGCATTGTACGGAAGGAAGTGCAGAACACCTCTATGTTGGGACGAGGTAGGAGAACGCCGACTGTTGGGACCGGAATTGGTCCAACAGACGGTAGAGATTATCAAGGTAATAAGAGCTCGACTAGTAGCAGCTCAGGACCGTCAGAAGAAATACGCCGATTTACATCGACAAAAGCGAGACTTCGAAGTTGGGAGTTTTGTGTTCATGAAGGTATCTCCCTGGAAGGGGAAGATCCGATTTGGAAAGAAGGGAAAGCTGAGTCCGAGGTTCATAGGACCGTTCGAGATATTAAAGAGAGTGGGTGAAGTGGCGTACGAGGTAGCTTTACCTCCTGAACTGGAGCATATTCACAATGTGTTTCACGTATCAGTGTTGCGACCATACAAGCCAGACCACAAACATGTGATATCCTATGAGCCAATACAAGTCGAGAAAGACTTATCGTACGAGGAAATTCCTGTCCAGATACTAGATAGGAAAGAGCAGAAATTACGGAATAAGATTATACATTCTGTCAAAGTCCTATGGAGGAACCACAACGCTGAGGAAGCTACGTGGGAGCTTGAAGAAAAGATGAGGGCTAACTATCCGAATCTTTTTGAGTAGTTTAAATTGTAATTCCGGGGACGGAATTCTTATAAGGGAGGGAGAATGTAATGACCACGAATTTCATTATACATTGTAATTATAATTAATATATAATTAGCAATGAATTTAAAATTTTTGTACTAATAAATTGTGCATTAGATAATAAAATAGATGTACTTGTTCGTGCATATATTTAATTAAAGAATTAAAGCAAGGGTATAATTAATTAAGGCAAATCTAATTGGATTATATTTTTAATCCAAATGAGTTGTTAAACTAGGTCCAAGATATTAACCTAGTAGCCCATGTAATTAATTTAATTACTAGCCCATATAATTAATTAAACAAGCCCAATGCTTATTTTAATTAAAGTTAGCATAGTTATTTAAATGCTAGCCCAAAGTGTTAATTAAATTGAGCCCAAACCAATTCAATGGATGAGCCCAATATATTAATTTCCTAAGTCCAACATGGAGCCCAATAGGAAGTCAAAATTGGTCAACAATTGAACCCATGTATAGATATATTTGTATATGCATAAATACACATTAAAAGCTAGAAAAATAAAGGAAAAATGGCATGGAAAATACCATTTTGCTGATTTTTTTTTGGTCCCACTTGATGTTGCTTGATTTGCTAGATTGCTTCTCTTTTACACTAGATCAAAGTTGGCCAACAACTCTAGTCAATCAACTAGTCAATCACCATGTCAATCCATCAAATAGTAAGCTTGATTAGCCTTTAATTTGACCAACATAGATGAATTAGTGAGTTAATGGTGTGTTAGTAGATGGCTATAAAAGAAACCCCCCACACTTGTTTTAGGTTGGTTAGTTCATTGCTAGAGAATTTCCTAGAGAGCAAAGTGTGAGCATTTGAGAGTGTGAGAAAATATTGAGAGCAAAATACTAAGAAAGGAGAAGGAGTTCTTGGTTCATGCCTTCAAACCTCATCACCTATTTTGGAAGAAAAAGAAGGATAGCCATTAAAACAAGGTAATGATTATTTTAAATGTAGTTTGTTTTTAAATTAAATAAATCATCATGTTAGTATAAACATGTTAATATAGTTATTAATGTGTAGTTGTAATATTTATGCCATGCTTAAGTTTAATAGGTTTGGTTTGTATTTTGGTATCATTTGTGTGCTAAAATATGTGTTTAGTAGTGTATAATCAAGTCTTGAAATTTATTACCAAAAATATTTTTATAAAACTTAGGTTTGATGTTCTAATATTATAGAACATTAAATCATGAGAAAAACAAAGTTTGAATCACTCAAAATGGAGTTATACACAAAAAGTTATGATTTATGGTAGTTTATGTGATGTAGAAATTTTTATAAAAAAATAATGATATTAAATCATGAAAAATTATTTTTTCATGTTATAAATTAAAATAAGGTGATTGGTAATTTTTTTGGATTTTTATTGAAGAGTTAAAGCTTACTTGATGGTATATTTTTAATTAAAATGTGTGTGCCGGAACACTGTTCACATTCTGCGAAGAAGAAAAAAATTAAGGGTTTCCGCGCAATGCGCGCGCAGCCACTGTTCACCGAAAACACGGAGTCAAACGACGTCGTTTGGTGTCCGTAAAAAGTTACTCCGCGCGTACGCGCGGAAGCCGTATCCGGCATTCCAAAAACGGCGTCGTTTTTGGCCCGTTAAATCTGTAACCCGCGCCATGCGCGGTAGGAAAATTCCGGAGAAATTACCAGAATGCCCCTCCGTGTTTTTCTTGGCAGAATTACCATTCTTCCCTCGGTTCAGATTTCGACTTATTTACGGAAATGCCATTCGGGTTAAATTTAATTAATTTAAATATTTAAAAACTAAATTAAAATTATAACAAAAATAATTATAATACAAAAATAATATTGGGGAGGATATTTTTCATTAAGTTTAATATTTAAATATTTTAAATATTAATCTAGTTAGCTAAACCATGGTTAAGTTAAATAAATTTATTATTTGTTTATTATTTTAAATGTTAATAATAAATAAAGATGATAAATTAGCATTTATTATTTAATGCCCATTAAATAATACTTAAAGAGAGATAAAATTTATGAATTTATTATTTATTATTTAAATATTATTAAATAATAAATAAGGATAATTAGGTAATTAATTATTATTTAATTAGCATTAAATAACGATTAATGGAAATTAAGTTATTAGAGTAATAATTTATTATTTAATTTAAATAATAAATAAGAATGATTTGATTATTATTTAACCTTAAATAATAATTAAAAATTAATTAAATAATTAATTATTATTTAATTGACATTAAATAATAATTAAAGAGGATTAAGATTAGTAAACTATTATTTAATTTCCTTAATTAAATAATAAGTAAGGTTAATTACTTGGTTAATTATTGGTTGATTAACATTAAATTAAAGAAGGTTAAAACTAAGTTAATAATTATTTATTATTTAATTATAATTAAATAATAAGTAAGTACAATTAGTTATTAATTATTTTAAATAATAACTAGAGTTAATTAATTAATTTCTATTTAATCAATATTAAATAGTAATTAAAAAGAGATTGAGTTAATAAAATAAATTGAATTTAATTAAACAATTATAATAAGTTGTTTAAAGGTTTAATAAGTGTCCAACACTTAAGAAAAATATTTTCTAACTTATTAAATTATTAACCTAATATGATTAAGGGTTTATAAGGTTAATAATATTGTTTTGACTAATGTAAATTATGTGTTAGTACTTATGTGTGGTAAATAAGTTCATTATCAAGCGTATAGTTATGCAAATACGCCGTGCTAATTATTAGACCGACTTTATTAATGTTAGGTCTTTCAAAGCAAGTAGTTAAAGCTAGACATTTATTGTAGCTGTGCAGACAGGCAAGTTTTCTACCCTTAAACTTGTATTTATTGTTGCAGATATTTTTCAACCGTATTTACATTTCAATTATTGTTGAGCAAGTATTCTACACCCGTAGTTACTTGACAGACCTTTGAGTGAATTAATTATCAAAAATTACTTCACATCATTTTTGATTATTGTATTCGCACATAGTGCTTTTGCAAACTGTCTAAAAACGTCTAAGCTAATTGATTCGGCTAGACAAATGCATGTTAAATTCATTTAATTGAATATTATAAAAGCTTATCCAAACCATTGGTTGGTGCGGATTCTTACAGTAAGACTGAGATAGAACAACCCTAGTTAAAGGGGATTTTTATTTGTCGGAGACCCGACAACGCGCAAGAAAACTAAATGTGATGCATATACATAGGACATGAGAGGACTGATCCCCTCAAGTGTCCCGTTATTTTAACAAGGAGTCAGACATTGTATGTCTGTTCTACCTTAGTAGCAGTTCATGGTCATTAAAGACCACTCAGCAGTAAAGAGTCAATTCCTTCTTTTATTGAACATTGATTCTTGTTATCTTTCGCAATTGCTATTGTTGAAACCTTGAAGTTATTTCCCTTCATCATGATATATCGTATGATTGTTGTTTATAAACTTGCTGAGCCATTTAGTTGCTTATTCTTGCTATATCATGACTATATTTCAGCCAATCCCGAAAGCTCTAAATCGAACAAAGGCAAGGGGAAAGCGAATGCTTAGTTGTAGTAATTACATGCTAGTTTAAATTGCGGTTATGTAATTACTGTTGTAAATCTTTTGTATTTCCCTTAAGATATGTGTAAGACCCCGAATTTTATGAAATACAAAATTTAATTTTTCTTCATATATATTTTTTTTGAAACAGTAAGTGGTTAAATTAACAAAATTGAAAGTTAAGGATGTTATGTGCAAATTTTATTTTGTCGGACAATATTCGCTTTGTCGGGGAATATTCGTTTGGTCGGGGAATATTCGTGCCGTACGACGGCGCCGAAATAATAAATTATTGGTGGACCCCACAACGGAATATTTGTCGGATATAGAAAACGACAGAAGTAACCTTTTTAAATAAAAATAGTCAACGGAACTGTTAAAATACCGGTGATAAAAGAATAGTAGCATACGGTAGTTTATGGTATTTTCTGTAGCACACGGTACTCTACAGTAACACACGGTATTGCATAGTGTCTCATATTATTGGTCTGATAATTGACACCGTAACTGTTACGCATCATTTCATCGATAATTGTCACTGCATAATATTTTATATTATCAATTCAATAATTGTTGTTACACAGTATTTTGCATTATTGATTTAATAATTGTCATTACACTGTATTTTATATCATTGAGTCAATAATTGTTGTTGCACTGTTTTTAAAATTATTGAACCTAATAATTGTCACAGTAACATATGCACAGTAATTCACATTATTGAATCAATAATTGTCATTACACAGTAACGTATGCTTTATTTTACATTATTGTTATCTCTATTATGATGTTATTTAAACAGTTGTATTTCATTAATTTATTGACTTGATATCTAAGAGCTAACTATACTGTATTTATAACAATTAGTCATAATAATTGAATTGATAAAGTTATTTGTTTATAATATAAAGTTAGGTGATTATTAGGTGATATGAAATGAATGGTGTAGATTAAAGTGTGAATTATTGTTGAATAATTGAATTGATTTGTTTATAATATAAAGTTAGGTGATTATTAGGTGATATGAAATGAATGGTGTAGATTAAAGTGTGAATTATTGTTGAATAATTAAATTGATTTGTTTATAATATAAAGTTAGGTGATTATTAGGTGATATGAAATGAATGGTGTAGATTAAAGATAATATAATATTTGAAATGGATGGTGTAGATTAAAAGGTGATCTTTAAATGAATGGTTTAGATTAAATGAATGATAAGATTTTTGGCTATAAATAGAAGCCTTAACTTAAGGATTTTTCATAAACTTCCTTACTTGTTCTTTCTTTCTCTCTCTAAATACTTCTTGTGAAAGTTATCTCTAAGTGTGCTTAAGTCATCTTGAGTATTTGTGAAGATCTATAAGTATACGTGTACTGTTCAAGTTAATCAACCTCATTTAAATCAATATCCAGTCACGTGTTACGGTAAGGGATACCATCTTTTTCATCTTCCATTATTCAAACATACTATGGTAAGGGATTATCATTATTTGATTCTCGATAATAATATTGTTTCTTCCTTACTCATAAGACGTGCCTTTTATTTCCATGTATTAAATTGTGGGAATAACCTTACGGAGCGGATTGCCGCCTGTTGGTGAATAACCTTTCGTATTCATTCATTATTAATCTCTGAGAATAACCTTACGGAGCGGATTGCCGCCTGTTTGGTGAATAACTCTTTGTACTCAAATTCTATTAAATTGTGGGAATAACCTTACGGAGCGGATTGCCGCCTGTTGGTGAATAACCTTTCGTATTCATTCATTATTAATCTCTGAGAATAACCTTACGGAGCGGATTGCCGCCTGTTTGGTGAATAACTCTTTGTACTCAAATTCTATTAAATTGTGGGAATAACCTTACGGAGCGGATTGCCGCCTGTTGGTGAATAACCCTTGTATTAATTTCCTTCACCTTTTGTTAATCAAACCTGCTACGGTAAGGGATATTATTTTCTTTCATACTCCTAAATCGAAATTTATTATGGAACTATTGCTTCTATAATTCCTGAAAATATTATATGTTCCATAATAGTTGAACTTCATTATTTCAACTGAACCTTCCTATTTACGTGACCCTTTCTATTGAATTGTAACCGTTATTCTGAACTGTGGATCTTGAATTTCACTCCACATCATGTTGACAATTTGGACATTATTTGAATCTGTACAAAGTAAACTTCCGATACTTATTGTTATCCTATTTCTTCTGTTCATCATTTATATCATTCTAATCATCCAAAAATCAAGTTGTTGTGAATATCTGTGGCCGGGGGCACAGATGTGATATATTTGTTGAACAGATGATAGGTTAAAGGCGATATAATAGGTTAAAGGCGATACATCTGTTCGGTGTCTTTTATGGCACGTGGTGAATGTTCTCTTTGGCCCGTAGTGCAAAGATGAACTGTTGTTTGGTATGATTATGACCAAAGGCTGAATCTGGTATAATCATGACCGTTGGTGTTATATTGAATGTCTTTGGCCCGTAGTGCAAAGATGAACTGTTGATCTGCATGATTATGATCAGGAACTGTGAATTTGTATTATCTTGGCTAATGATATTTCAGATGATAAAAGTTGATGATGTTTTTCCTAAAAAGAGAACCGAGTGGACATTATAGTCTGCATTATTCTTCTAATAGATTACTCATTCCGCTGCTATTATTGATCTGAACGTTGTTTAAGAATTTAACTGCAGTTTTTGATATAAACCTTGTAGTCTATTGTATTCTATCAAGAACTCAGCTGTTGAAGACTAATGATAATTTATTCGTCATTATCTAAGTCATGATATTCTTTACTGGGCTATTTGAGCTCACCCTTTCTTTTGTTCCATTGTTTTTCAACAGGTGATGAAAACATAACAGGGTCTAGCCGGGGAATGGAGTGAGGGTCCGAGGAATAGTTATCATAGTCTTCACGTTTTGTAAAATAGTGTGGCAATAATAGTGAAGACTTAGTTGTGTATTATTATACACTGTATTGTTGTACGTTGTGCTTTGTTGTAATAATTTTGTTGTAGTATTTTGACGACTCAAGTTTGGGCTGTGTGGGCCCAGATTTGGGGGCGTCACAATATGTAATGTTACAATTTAAGGTTAATAGACCTTGGGAAGTGTAGCCTTTATATAAGGAACCTTTTGTATTATTCCGCGTAGTTTGAATACAATATATGTATTTCATTGTTGTTAAGTATTGTACTGTGAGAACCAAACCCGAGGCTAAAGAACCCGGATTTGGGGTCGTCACAGTGATTATATCAAAATTATACATTAAAATATTTTAAAAATTATTATCAACAATATAATTATCACAATTAGTCGGTCAAGATAACTAAATAATAATCTTAAAATTTTATCAGGACTTGAGTTGATGTTTTTTTCGAAAATGTGTTTATCTTGATGTTGTGGGAAATCGGTGAATGGATTATAAAAAATGATGATATATAATATAATTTTCTTATCGATTAAGAAGCTTATTTTATCAAATTATTTCGAAACTCAAAATTTAAAATATTTAAAATTTAGTATGAAAATGAACTTTAATTATTACGGGGTACAATTTGTGACGTTGGGTTTTATTTTCCGTCCACTTCAATACAAACTAGTTTTACCCACCCGAAAGAAACCGGGTCGTGATTCGGAATATCTCGCTCGACATATCCACTATTCTTTGCTTAGCAAGTTCCCAATTTCTCATACCGCGCACAAAGAGCTGTATGAAGTTCAGGAATTAGGGTTTTGGCAATTGAGATGGTGGGAATGATGGCGACGATTTCGAGGGAGAAAGTCGCTGGTCTTCTACACTCGGCCAAGTTCGCCGTTGACATACCTTCGAAGCTCGAACACTTGCGACAGCTAAAGGATGAGTTATCTAATGCAGACTCTGACTTGCTATCCGAATTTCTCTCTCATCTTCTTCAGCTTCACACCGACCCCTCCAGTCCTATCCGCAAGTTCATTACAGAGTGCGCACTATCAATCCCAATTTTTTGTTTTCAACTTTTTTTATATGTAGTGATACATATGTAGTCTTCTTCATATTTTAGTATGCAATGCATGAGTTTAAGTTCAATTTGTCATATCATAGTATTAATGCAAATTTTACATTCTCACTATCTCAAATTACATTGTGCTGGGCTTATTTTTGTTCCCCCTTTATTGAACTAGGGTTGGTTGTAGGGAAATAATGATAGTGGTGATTTTTTTTTTTATTGAGAAAGATTGCAACTTTGAGCAGATTAAATCAAATGTATTTTTTCCCCTAAATTTTTACAATAAGCATAGAGACCATTTAATGAACACCCTCTGGTGTTTATTTTGTCTGATGTGTTCGTTGGGTCATCTGGCACCATGCATTAGGATGACTAATTTTTTAGTATTCAATATCAAAGTCATTTTTTTTTTGGATAAGAGAATAACATTATTAAAAAGCAGTTTCGGTACAAAGGGTAGGGAGTATGAGAAATCCTGCAGAAGTAGACACTGCAAAAAAGAAAGAACAAAGAAACTAGGACATATAAAATTATTCCCCAAAAAAAGAATTCAATTTAATGGCCCTCGTGGACTTCTGAAAGACGGGGAAGTGATCCTCAATCTAACATATCGTGTAACATCATAACATTGGTGACTTGTCACTATTGTTGTCCATACGATTCACTCAGATGATTCATAATGAATGTTTTTATGGTAAGACAGATATATCTTAGTTGAGGACTGAGGCTGTTTACATTTATAACTGTTGGTAGCCTTTAATTGCTTTTCTTTTTACCTTTTCACCTTGCTTTATTTCCATGCATCTATTATTGAGTAAAGAAACCTACGATTCAAACTGAAGTTAGAGAAACAAATATTTTAGAAAGAAATGGATGGGACTTGGGAGAGATCGAGAGACTGAGATAAGAGAAAGAGGGAGGGAGGGACAAAGATGAGAAAGAACAAGGAGAATTTTTCTTCTGATTTTAATGCTTTGCCATCCGGACACATGTTAAAAGCACAACAAGGGTAAAAATGTTATTCTAAAGCGTTAAAGACTTGAAGTTTGATGGGCTAAAGTGTCATTACATGTTACTGTTACTGTCTCTGTCCTACAAAAGATGACTGAAGTATTAAAAAAATATTCCCGTAGGAGATTCTAAAGTACACAATTCAAATGCATAATGTTATATAAAGTCTAGTTTACCCTTAAAAGTACTTAAGTAGCGTCCTCTGGAAAAAGAAAGAATCTTTAGTGTAATTATATGGGGTCAATTGGGGGTCAAAAAGGAACTTCTTATATTCTCTCCTTTACTTTTGTTTTTTCTAAATTGTGTGAAAAATGTACTTAAGACATCTTTTATGATTTTGTGGGAGTAATATTATCGGTGGATGTTTACGGTATATCGACATCTTTGTGGGTTAATGAATGACCTTTGCATGAAACTTGCCTGAAGGCTTGTATTCACGTGTAACAGCCCAACTACTTACCATTTGATTAACTTTCTCACTCCCTTTCCGTCCCACCTGAAGAAATAAGACAGTGGTTCTTTCACTGATCAGTCTTTAAATGCAGGATGATTGGTGATGTTGGGTTGAAGCATGTGGAATTCTTACCTGATATTGTACCTGTGTTGATAACTGTTCTGAAAGATGGTACACCAGCTGTTGCTCGACAATCTGTCACATGTGGGATTGATTTATTTCGAAGAACGCTTGTAAGAATTGCAATCCAGGTGAGATTACGTCTTATATAAGATAATCATGTACATGTGTTTGCTGTATGTGAAATAAAAGCTTGATTTCTTCAATATTGTCTTTGAACATCTCATGCAAAATCTGAGAAACGGAAAGTAGGTCCCTTATGGTAAACTAATTATGACCAAAAAGCATTGTGTTTGTGAACTGCAGAGCAGTTGATTTGATTTTTCTAGCCAAACAGTGATACCTATGTTTTTCAATTTTTTGAGCACATATGTAAACGTTTGCAAATATGGCAACGTCGAATCTAAGTCTGCAGAAGTAATTCTGTGTTTTAGACTATGATCGCAACTAGTTAATACAGAGTGCTTTATAATCATTACCGTAAACCAAGACTATGCCATCTATTAATGCCCTGCATTTATATATTTTTCTTACACGTGCATAGTGTATGTAAACTTATTACGTTATTTATCAGGGTTTCTACTCTAGTGAGTTAGACGATTCACTTAAATCTTCATGGGTTTGGGTGCTGAAGTTTAAGGATGAGATATACTCACTAGCCTTACAGGTAAGCAGTTATATCAATAATGAGATGAACTTTTTGGGTTCTGTACATGATCTGATTGTTTTTAACTACCTGTTCGCAAGCCGGGAAGTGATGGAAGAAGGTTGCTCGCGCTGAAGTTTGTTGCGACAATTATTCTTCTTTATACACCTGATCCCAGTGGCTCTTCTGAACCACCTGTTGATCAAACCTCTGAAGGTATTGTTTCTTTCTTTGTCCGTATCGGCCTGAGAGATCAGGTGGTTTATCTTAAGTATGTGATTAAATTAGATTTTGAATATATTGAGCTCATAGCTTGGTCACCTGTTTATAGAGAAGTTTGAGGAATTTAATATAGCATGGCTACGTGGAGGACATCCTGTGCTAAATGTTGGAGATTTATCAAATGAAGCCAGTAAAAGTTTGGGCTTCTTGCTTGATCAGCTAAGATCCCCAACAGTAAAATCACTCAATAACTCAACAATTATCGTGCTTATCAACAGGTATATTGATTTTTCTTGTCCAATTCTATAACCGATGCTGTTCTCTTGAGTCATTTTAACATATGCTAAAATGCACGTTCTATTATCATATAATTGGAACTTGGAGAATGGAAAGCCATATCATGTGAGGATACGTGACATTAATGTCGTACAGACTTGCATGAAATTAAAATTAGGTCATTCGGATGAAATTATTTACTTTAAAGTTCTTTGCGTAATTGCCTATACTTGTTGATACTTGATAGACACATATTCATGCATACATGTTCAGGCTATCAGTTATGGTTTCATTATCTGCAATAATATAGGAAAAGAGCTCTGCAGTGTCTATCATTCCCTTCCCTTTTTACCAACTTTATTAAGAAATCCCCAGGCCCCTAGCTGTGTCTGAGTAGGGGGTAGAGTGTCTAATCTTAACATGTCTTCCTTGTGGACTCATGTTAACCTCACCAAATTTTCCTCTGCTTGGCCATTATCTTTGGCTGCTGTTATAATGTCATTGTCAAAAGGCATTTTGGCCTTTTCTTCTAGATCTAACTTCTAATTGAGGCCACCATACTTACTCTTCCGCATGAGGGGCCAACGTACAGCCTCTTCTGGCATGAGTGTCTATCTCAACCTTTTGTTTTTGTTTTTCTGTTAAAATATCTCTTGGATTTAGTTTCCGCGTAAAGGTCCTCAGAACAGCCTGCTGCATCGGATGGGAACGTTGCGGATGCTGATAGGTATAATATCTTAATAGTGGACAGGAGGAACTGGTAGAGAACTGGACATCCATTTATCACTATTGGGCAGAGTGATGTTATTTCACTTTGTTTGTCAAAATCTGATTTGCCTTTTTCTTTTTATCATTTATTTATACTTCTAATACTAGTTGCATGGTGCTGTTATTGCAGCGTTTGTTCATAACTAACTTCATTTAATCTATTTTACCAGTCTTTCAGGAATTGCAAGGAAAAGGCCTGCTCTTTATGGTCGTATTCTGCCGGTGTTAATTGGCCTGGATCCCTCGAGCTCTGCCAACAAAGGGGTGTATGTTTCTGGGGTGCACTATCCTCTGAAGAATGCCTTCCTTGCCTGCTTGAAGTGCACACATCCCAGTGCTGCACCGGTATATATTTTTCTTTTTCTTTGTCAAATGTATATACTCTTTGGATTTTTGCTTGATAGGATTCCAGCTCTCATATGCTATTTTTGATTTATATAATTGATGCCATTGTGGTTGAACATGTTAATGCATTCTATGCATAATAATGACAATAAAACAACAACCTTCTGGATTAGGATACAAATTAGTGCATTTTTATTTTATTCTTATATGAAATGAATATGGTGCTTTTTATCGATCTATTGGGCTTAAAACTGAGTGGTATTGCTACATCTGAAGTATGCAACATGCTCAAAGTAACTTTAATATGCGTTTGAGGCTTTAATATTGTATAATTTTCTTTGCTTGTTTCTTAAGTTTTAGTAGGTTCTACTTCTGGTATAACTTGAACATTTGCTCTGTTACTAAAACCATATATCTAGCCTCTAAGATTAGTTGTCCATACTGAAACCATATTTCTAGCCTCTAAGAATAGTTTTCCATATGATGTTGGTGAGTTGCCTTTTCTTAAATTGTTGACCAGCATATAGTTAGATATGGAGGAATTGGCAATCCTACTCGAATAATATTGTACATTGTACTTTTCTTTTTAAATAACTATATGAATTGTCTGACGTATGCAGTGGCGGGATCGTTTAGTTGGTGCACTGAGAGAAATGAAAGCGGGGGAGTTGGCAGAAGAAGCCCTACAAGAAGTTTGCCAGATCAATGGAAGTGTAGAGAATAAGAATGATTCACCACCTACTCAGGTATACAACATTTTGCTTGCCTGTTTACCATTTTATAACCATTCTCTCTCTATGACTCAAATGCACACGTGTGCATTCATTCAAGTACTTTTTCATTATCTTGATAAATGCTGTTATTCTTTCAGGAGGAAAAGCCATCCCTTAAACCATTTGATGCTATGCAGATTAATGTTGGGAGAAAAAGACAAGGAGCACAGGATATCAGTGATTTGGCTGAAGATGATGTTATGTCTGGAAAACGTGCCAGACCAACACCAAATGCCGATGATGGATCAACACAAGAATTGAGTAAAGATCAAGATAAATTGCCTTCCAGTGGACTAACAACATCCAGAGGTGATGTCGATAATGGACCAGTGCAGCAACTTGTTGCTATGTTTGGTGCATTAGTTGCTCAGGGTGAAAAAGCCGTAGGATCGTTAGAAATCCTTATTTCTAGCATCTCTGCTGACTTGCTTGCTGAAGTAGTAATGGCTAATATGCGACACCTTCCTCCAAATCGCCCTAAACAAGAAGAAGATGAAGAGCTGCAGTTGGAAAAGGGGTCACATCCAAGACTAGGTTCTAGCGATACCCAATTCAAACAATTGTCTTCATTTTTGACAGACATTCTTTCGCTGTCTAACCCCTTCCCACAGACAGATTTTGTGTTAGAAGCTCAACCATCAGCTTCCGACGATCTTGAGGTGAGATTATCTTTCCATTCAATACATTCATATTTTTTGGTTCTACTGCTTGATAAATTAGAGTCCAGCACTTTGTTTGTGTTTCTGTTTCCTCTGTTTGTGTTGAACTACTTTGGAGTCTATTTATTGCATACTAAATGGCAAAATTATACTGAGAATGCAGAATCCTAAAATGGAGGAGGAATACCCTGGGGTTACTAAGACTGATAGTGATTTAGCAGTTCCTATGAATTATGAACCTACAATTGCACCGGTGCCTACTGGTATTCCTGTTTCTTCTTCTGAAGGTGTTCCACCAGTAATTGATGATAGCTTAGCTATTCCATCTGAAGTCTCTGATATTGGGGATCTTGAGAATGAAATACCAGGTCTGGAATCATCTGCTCGCTCTGATGAATTTCCAGAAGCACTGGCTGTTTCCTCATTGGTTTCAACTGATTTAGAAGATGTTAGTGAAGACAAAATTACTAGTTTGGGTAGGTCATCGCCGGAAAATATTCCGTCAATTTCAACTGATAGGTCTGAGGAGCTTAGCCCAAAAGCATCTTCCGCAGATGCAACCAGCATTAACTCCTCGGCGGCAATTTCTGTTGGGTTATCTTCTCAATTGGTGCTACCAAAGATGTCAGCACCTGTTACTAGTCTTGCTGAGCAACAGAAGGATAATATTCAAAAGTTGGCCTTTATGCGCATCATTGAGGCTTATAAACTAATAGCAGTCACTGGTGGTTCACAAGTCCGATTTTCTTTACTTGCTTATTTAGGAGTTGAGGTAAAATCCAATTCACATTGATTACTAATAACTGTATAGTAACAATTTTGCAATCACATGCTCAACTGGTGTATCTGTATGTTGATAATTGTTGATATTCAACGTATAAATTAGTTTGTACCACGATGAAGACCTTTTAACAGGTCAATTTAGTTTGTACCACAATGTATAAGCTTACGTCTTTTTAATAAGAAAATTTATTATTATTTTTTTATTTTTTTATTTTTAATCAGAAGTTTTTTCAAGTTCAAGCTGGAGATGTCTCATAATTATAGATGCATTCCTTCTTTTTATCTACTGGGATATCCTTTGACTGTAATATTGTCTAAACAGGCAAAAACACATGAAGAGACATAATACAGCCTATTTGAAATATGGTTTAGTCTGGAAAGCAGTTGCTTCAGAATGAAGAAGAAAATTTGAAATTAGATGATACAATTATTCAAGAGCTATAGTAATGGTCTTTTATCTAAAAAGATGAAGAAAAAACAAACAAACAAACAAAAAAGAATAATTGTAATAGACTAATAGTCATGATTATACATCTACAAAAAATATAGGAGCAATATTTTATAACTGTTGACCTTATCATCATAAGAGTAAACAAAAAGATAGGATACATATAGGGATGGCAACCAGCTCAATAAACACCTTCATGGTCCATACGAAAAACCAAAATACCACTTGAAGCTTACAAATGAGATATGAACTCTGGATACACAGTGAAACTGCTGCTGTAACTGGCAAGTCCAAAGTCTGCTTAAAATACTTTGAGAACCTGAAGCAAAAAACTGTTGCTATCATTTTAACAGTATCAAACTGTCCCAGCCCCCTTTGCCCTCCCCTCCATGCGGACCATAACCACCCCCCCCCCCCCCCCCCCAACACGGACCACAGTGACGATTCATAGTTTTAATTATTCATTGGTAATAAGCTAATTTTAGTCATTTTTTTATAATTTCATAATATCTTCTCACTGGCATGTAGAAGTTTATATAATATGCCTGTACGCACATTCAATTTTATGCACACCAACCGAGCAATTTTATAATTGTGCACTATATCACAACATCAGTAAATGATACCGCAAATTTTGTTCTACTTTTATGATCCTGTTTCATGGTTGGTTTAATAGTTCTATGGTGTTCATATTTTATTTGTTGTAGTTTGTACTTTCATGGAGCATTTTATTTTTATTCAGTTTCATTGTGCAACGTAATCTTATGCTCTCATAATTCAGTTTAGTGTATGGACTCACGGTGCACTTCCTTAATGCAATCACTAGGTGCATAGTTATGTGAAAGACCATCTTCTGGTTTGGAAATGCACTATAGCATTCTTGACACTTGTTTATTTTCTTTGCAGTTTCCCTTGGAGTTGGACCCTTGGAAGATACTAGAAACCCATGTGTTGTCAGATTATATGAATCATGAGGTAATTAATAGTCTAGTGTATTTTAGTTTATTTATCTTTATAGATGGCTTATTTTGACGAGTGATTAATTGATTATCTGTACCTGTATCATCATAACATTATTTCTCCTGATATTTCCATTAGTAGAGGTTTCAATAGGATTACGTAATATAGAACAGAGAACAATACCTTACCTATCAAAATGTAAAACAGTGAAACAATTAACATTACAGGTTTTCCTCTCATGGCTGTTTCCTGTTACTAATAATTTGGGTTTCTGCGATGCAATGTTAGACATATCATTGTCTCTGAAGTAGAAGTTTGAAAGTAAAAGCAAGATGAACTGAAACTGTCAAAATTATAGCTTAGTAGCAAAATTGAACTGGGCCTTACATACAGTCTCCTATTTTTGTTATTAAACTCCATACAAGCTGACAATAATTACTTTCCATCTCCAGGGACATGAGTTGACATTGCGTGTCCTCTACAGATTATTTGGTGAGGCAGAAGCAGACACTGACTTTTTTTCTTCAACAACTGCTACATCTGTATATGAGATGTTTCTTCGGAAAGTGGTGTGTACACATCTTCCTAAATTTAGTTTGCTTGCTTAACCTTCTGGATTCCAAATGGTTAGGATTATTTTCAATGCAGGCAGAAACACTTAGAGATTCTTTCCCAGCTTCGGACAAATCCTTAAGTAGATTGCTCGGTGAGGTTCCTTACTTGCCGAAGTCAACATTAAAATTGTTAGAATGTTTGTGTTGCCCTGGAAACAATGATAAAGATGAGAAGGAGGTACCTAGTGGAGATCGAGTTACTCAAGGTCTCAGCTGTGTATGGAGCCTGATTTTGCTGAGACCACCCGCTCGAGATGCCTGCTTAAAAATTGCGTTACAGGTATCCATATATAGGAGTTGAGCTTCGATAGTTGTTATTCTTTTCTGCTTACAAATGGTATTTTTATTGATTCTCTCCCTATTTCTCGCATGTTATTTATTTATTTATTATTTTGATACTACACATTGTTATGTATCAATGTTTGTTGTATTAGTCTATGAGCTTCTTGTGATTTACTGGAATTATATGCTGAGTGATAAAAAAGTGCCCTCAAGTATTTGTTTCACTGTTCATAAAACATTGATATAATAATATGTTATTTTATTGGTGTGTACTGATGATGTTAGTGTATTATAAAGTTAATAATTTAAATAAAAAACATAATTTAATGGAGCTAAGTAAAATAAAAACAAGCATCATATGTGTATCCATATTATACATATATAAAGTTAAGAAGAAAACAAAGAAAGAAGGGAAGTAGTAAAGAGAGAAGCAGGAAACACAAGGAGGTAGAACAAACTACTCGGCCTACACAAATTACATTCCTCCACTCACTTATTCTTCTAAAAGTTTAGTTTGTTTCTTTTTTAATACATTAATAGTGTTGTCTGGTTTGATGGACTAGAAGATAAAATTTTCATTGCAATTTATATTATTGTAGTAGCTGTTTGAATATAATCTTTTTCATTCTTCAACCGGAATGCCTTGACTTTTATCTTCTGCTGATATTTGAAAAGAGTGCAGTGCATCACTTGGAGGAAGTGCGTATGAAGGCAATACGTTTGGTATCCTTTGAACTCATCACTTGCAACTGATTAGAGTTGATTGGTTTTTTTTGATTTACCTGAAAGGGGTTAAAATTTTCAGGTGGCCAACAAGCTTTATCCTTTATCGTCAATTACTCAAAATATTGAAGATTTTGCCAAGGAGATGTTGGTCTCTGCAACAAGTGCCGATCATACTGTTGACAGAATTGACGCTGAAGGATCTAATTCTGAGTCACAAAAGGTATTGTTTTTATGCGCTGGTGGTGCAAAATTTAATTTTCAGTTTCTGCGCATCTTAATTTCTTGTCTCCTTTTCTGCTTCAAATGATGATTACATAGTTTTGAATTCTTATAGGAGAAATCTAGTGCAGGAAATGGTATATGCAAGAAACTCTGTTGATGTAGGAGAACCTTCTCCTTGGTTATATTCTATTCATATATAACATGAGTGCATCTAAATTTACATTCTTTTTGACGGAAGAACCTGTAACCACTGCCCTTGGAATTTGTATTGGATAACCATTGGGTGCATGTAGTAGCCCACCAATCATGCACACAGGGTATAACATTTGCTTTGGAACAGTTAATAGTGCTATGTCTTAAGAGAGTAGTTGAGAAATATTTTTTCTGTTAAAATTTAATGAGCCTGTTGGCATGTGTCTTAGTTTCCAAAAGATAATCCAGTGTCCAACTTGACTAAATCAAGCTTTTGCATTGGTTTATAAAGTGGCAAACACTTGATGTTCCTACACATTTAGGAGTATGTTGAATTTTATCACTTCCTTCCTGTAAGTAGAGAAGGATGGCCTTGAGATAGCAGACAACCAGTATGGTAGGCACTCCATATTGAATCTGCAGTATGGGTCTGAGGTAATTAACACTGCTAGGTGGTCGGGCATCCAGAAGTCGTCCTTTGTGCTTCTTTATAGGGGTGGTCCTACCTACCCTAATAATCGGGTACATGAAATCTGTGGCAAAACACTGGAATTGATTTTTCAATTCTTCCATTTGTTAAAATTTATTGAAGTAAATATTGACTGCCATATAGGCAAGTTCAGTTAAGATTATTGAGATATTAGGAGTTGCAACTCACTTTAATATCAATCTTTCTCTCCCCCCCCCAAAAATTTTTTTTTTTTTTTTTTGCCCAAACCCACAAAAATGTCTTGACTTTGTTCTAGTTTCTTTTGGATCTTCTTTGATTTTTTGCATATCATGTTGATGTCATTGCAAAGTGATCACATACTTCTCATTGTGATCTATTCAGGAATCAAATTTGGAAAGACCTTCAAATGAATGTCTATCAGTAAGTGCCATCACCAAGGATGTATCCTCTGACACTCATCAGTTGAACGAATCTGAAAGAATGTCATCCTCTTCAGTTATTGAAATGCAGCGATGCATGTCTCTATATTTTGCCCTGTGTACAAAGGTTTTCACTTTTTGTCATTCGCAATTACTTGCTGTTACTACTTGTTAAAGAAAATAAAAAGACTAGCATTTACTTGCAGTTACAGTTCTTGATACGTTTACTTGTTAACTTCACTTATTTGCTTATACCAACAGAAGCACTCTCTCTTTCGCCAAGTATTTGTTATCTATAGTAGCATGTCAAATGCGGCAAAGCAGGTTTGACTAAGTCATAAACTAATTTTAAATTATATTAATATAATTTCTCTTGCTATCAGCATGATATAAAGTAGCTGTATTGGTGCAGGCTGTTCATCGCCAAATCCCAATTCTAGTTCGCACAATTGGCACATCATCTCAGCTTCTTGAAATTATTTCAGATCCACCTACTGGAAGCAAAGACCTTCTGATGCAGGTCCTTAATATTTTATGTTTTAATTTTGCAGTTGCACAAAATGTGGAAGAGATAATACCACCAATGTTTATTCTTTACAACAGGTTTTACAAACATTGACAGATGGAACTATTCCTTCTCCAGAATTAATATTTAGCATCAAAAGGTTATACGATACAAAAATGAAGGTATGCAATTGGATTTATTTTAAATACTTGGTACAACACTACAACTTAACTTTCGGCTAAACTATTTTTGACTTCGTCTCACTACAGGATGCACAGATTCTATTACCAGTATTGTCCTTCCTACCAAAACCTGAGGTTTTTGAACTCCTTTTCTCTTGTTCTCATTTTGTATATCATTTTGCGCGTTACTGTCAATATAGAAATTTAGTTTCCTAAGGAGTCACTTTCCCTTATATAGATGAATTAGTACACCACATCCAATAAGTCTTATCTTGACAAATTGTTGTACTAATAATTATTTTTTTTGTTTCTTCGCCTCCTGTTTTACGAATGCTATTATATCATTATGGCCTCAACTATATTTCACAGCAAATGTTTTTATCTTTTATTGTCAGGTTTTGCTTATCTTTCCACATCTTGTTAATCTTCCTCTAGATAAGTTCCAAACTGCACTTGCTCGTGTTCTACAGGTATCTTTCTTCCAGTGATCTGCTTGAGCAGTTGAGCTGGTTGTTAACTTTATCTGTTTATCTTCTTGTTGTTAACTTTATCTGTTTATCTTATTGGTCTTTATATACTGGGATTAATTATACTATATCCTCCTGGCTACATTTTTGCATTTATTAGGGAGGCAAAAATGTAGCCTTCTAGCTTCATGCATGTGCATCTTCAAATAGTATTTATATATTTATCTGTAATTTATCCAGTCTTTTGACTCTCTTTTTTAAAGTTTCATCTAGTCATATTTTTAAATGTTAAAACGTAACTACGCAGGGATCATCTCAATCTGGTCCTGTGCTTACTCCGGCTGAAGTGTTAATTGCTATTCATGGGATAGATCCTGACAGAGATGGAATTCCCTTGAAGAAGGTATATCTTCTTGCTTACTTATCTAGTTTTCTCTTTTCCACTCTGCCAATTTGTGCAACTAAGAAATTCTAGTCTTTATGCAGGTTACAGATGCGTGCAATGCTTGTTTTGAGCAAGGTCAAATATTTACCCAACAAGTTCTTGCAAAAGTCTTGAATCAATTGGTATTTCAATATTCAACTTGGAACTGTACTTCCCACATAATCAAACTTCGTTTTTGGTACTTGGTTATTAACTCAAGATTATTCGTGCAGGTTGAACAGATTCCTCTTCCCTTATTATTTATGCGTACGGTACTACAGTCTATAGGTGCTTTTCCATCATTGGTAAGATATTTTGATAGCGCCTTTATTACCATCACAATAACGATTGAACTAATTAGTGATTCTCTGTGTTTATGCTTGTTTTAATCTGTATGTATAATATTACTAGCTTAACAATTTTAAATGGAATGGCGTCAAGTGCGATAAATGCCTCCCAGTCAATCTATGAGGATACACTATTAGCTCTTTTGTACTCGATTCCTTTTAGCATTATTTTTGTGAGTTGAGTTGACAGAGTTTAGTTGGCTGGGTCACTTTGTTGCAGGTGGACTTTATTATGGAGATCCTCTCTCGTCTTGTTAGCAAGCAGGTGATTGTCTTAAGACTATATTCTGTCCCAAGTATGCCTACTACGTGCCCTTTAGTTGCGAATAAATATAAGTGATTATTATGCAGATATGGAAATACCCAAAGCTGTGGGTAGGATTCTTGAGGTGTGCTCTCTTAACAAAGCCGCAGTCTTTTAGCGTGTTGCTTCAGGTGCGCTCAATTCTCTGCATCTGACTAACACTTTAGATTCCTAAGCTAATGCTAGATTTCATATCCTCAAAATGTCACTTCTCTACAGGTTCACTCTCTACCCTTAAAAAGTATCTTTATCTTGTGAAGCTTCTTCTGTTCCTGTTATTTATTTAGCTGTTTGATTGCCATGGAGATTAAGAAGTCTTCACTGTACACGAAATCTCAATAATTAGTAAAAGTGCATGTTCTAGAGGATCAAGTGAATTTAGCTTCAACTTGATGACTTTTGAAGAAAGTATTTCCAATTTCTGATTCTGTCGCTCCTACTGGTTACATATGCTCTCTGTTCTGAATACGAGTGCTTGAAAATTGTTGGCAGGCTTAATCGGTTTTGTTTAGTGTTTCTGAAATGTTAATTCTTTTCTTTGTGGTTTGAGATCTATTTTATCATTTATTTTACTTTGTGCAACTGTATATGTTTGTGCTGTTTTACTTTGCAGTTGCCTCCAGCGCAGCTTGAAAATGCATTGAATAGAACAGCAGCACTCAAGGCTCCCTTGATCGCACATGCCAACCAACCCAACATACGATCATCACTTCCAAGGTTCAACCAAAAACTGCCCAAATACTTATGAAAAGCTCACCTATTTTTACCTTTTTCTGATTTGGGCAATTCTATTGGTTGTAATGTTCTCAGGTCTGTGCTTGTTGTGCTGGGTATTGCATTAGATTCCCAAAATTCAAATCAAACACAAACAACACAGCCTCAAAGTGCAGATGCATGCAATTCAGATAAGGCGGCGGAGACTGAAAAATCCAAGGAATCATCCGCTGCAAGCTGAGTACAAGATTTATGACGTGTTTCCATTTGCTTATGATCTATACCAAATTCCCCGACTTTATCAGCTCTCCAGTTGGTACAGAAATCAGATTGCCATGTTTGAAGAAATCGTTGCATTGCCATGTTTGAAGAAATCCTTGCCCTAGATTGAAACATTTTCTATTGGAGGAAGTCCAAAGGATAGATTGTCACAGTACCATACCCACTAGTGTATAATAGCGTTATTAGTTGAAATCTACTCTGCTCCATGGGGTTTGAAATTTTGTAATTTAATATGGCTGTTTTAATGCAATCAGGAGGTTTTTAATATTGACATTACATTTTGTATAGATACAAAATCTAACTAGAATAGAAAGGGAACTTTGCAGATTCTGTCCTGATTTGTAAACAAGGCCAAGAGATTTTTGTCCTCTGGAGTTATCATTTGCCTTTCATCAGTTTGCATGTTTCAACTGATTTCTCGAGTAATAAATCCATGGTTGTTGAGAGAAACTTTCGTTTATTCAAATATATATGATGTGCCATATTTAAATATGCACGAATAAAATATTTCAAGAATAAAACTCATTAAGCTTTAAAATATTTGAGGCCTCAAATTCAATCTTCTCTTTCCATATATATATATATATATAGAGAGAGAGAGAGAGGGGGGTGATTCATAGCATTTATTTGTTATGAAATAAAATAGGACAAATATTATCCATTATAAGAATCAACGGCTAATATTAAATATTTAAAATTTATCGTATGTTATTATTAGTAGTGAATTACTAAATCATGTTATCAACGAATTGAATGGTATTTATTTATTTTTGATGTATAATAAATATTTGTTATGAATTGCTCTATATATATATATATATATATATATATATTAAAGGAAAAAGTAATAATTTATATTCCTGACACAACCAATGCCAATAATTAGCAAATGAAAAAAATAGAACAGAGACGGGGGGAGAAAGCTAGGGACGAGAATCTTGACTAACATCAATTATGGGCCGTAGCAATTTCTCAAGGCCCATTTCATTTTTCGGCTGCTGACCTCACCGGCGAATCGTCTTGTGCAAACTCCAGGACGAAATTGCTCCGGCACTAATAATTATACACTAGTACAAATACAAATAAATACGCACACGTCAGAAAAGAAAAGTACTAAGAGAAAAAAGTGGAGTGAGAAAACGGTATGGGCGTGGATTACTACAGGGTGCTTGAGGTTGACCGGAGCGCCAAAGACGATGACCTGAAAAAAGCTTATCGGAAGCTCGCCATGAAATGGCACCCTGACAAAAACCCTAACAACAAAAAAGCTGCCGAAGCCAAATTCAAGACTATCTCCGAAGCATACGACGTATATTTATCTTAAACCCTGATTTTACATCTACCTATTGTTTTATTTGATTTGATTTTTAGTAATTAAATTTCAATTGGATTGTTTTGTTGCAGGTTTTGAGTGATCCCCAGAAGCGAGCTGTATATGACCAGTTCGGTGAGGAAGGTTTAAAGGCTCAAGTGCCATCACCAGGTTCCGGTGGGTGGTTTGACGGCTCTTCCGATCGCCCGAATGTGTACCGGTTCAACCCTAGAAGTGCAGATGATATCTTCTCTGAGTTCTTTGGGGTTTCGAGCCCGTTTGGAGGAGGGATGGGAGACATGGGAGGGTCACGCGCCGGCAGTTCAGGGTTTCCGAGGAGTACGTTTGCAGAGGACATTTTTGCTTCCTTTAGGAACAGTGGTGGAGAGGGTTCCAGCAGCACGCCGACTCGAAAAGGGGCGGCCATAGAGCGGACATTACCCTGTAGTTTGGAGGATTTGTATAAGGGAACTACTAAGAAGATGAAGATTTCAAGGGATGGCTCTGATGCTACTGGGTAAGCTTCTATCTTAATTATTGTGAAGTTATTTTTTGTACAAAGATTGTAACGTTAATATGGTTTCAAATGCTTTGTTTGTGTCTATTTACGTAAATGTTAGTAGGGCATATATTATTTCAATGATGGAAAGAAAAAGAATGTAGCTGTTATTTGTGTACGGGACAATATTTTGACTATTGTGTGTAGAACAAATGTATATCTTTTGGCTTTCACGGATAGCATTGTCAATGTAGTATTCTTGTCGTTAATGTACTCATTGTTCCTTCTGTGCAGACCATGCACGTGCAGCTTTGAACTAATTTTGAAACAGCTAATATGCATATGCACTCTTCTTTTAGTTGTCTTTCCTCTTTTTAGATTTTAGGAGCTTCATGCTTGTGCACGATCTTGGCTGTTGCACCGTTATTTTTTATAATTGGATTTGTCAATTCCTTGTTCTGTTTATATTTATAAGAAGTTGACGAGTAAAGAAAAGATGATGTTGTCTTATAGATATTTACCACAACTAGTGATTCCACATTAGTAATTCATCTCGCATTCACAGAGATGAATTGGCAATTTGGAGACCGCTTTAGATTTATTGATACTTTTAGTTTTGATTGACTTGAGTGTCCTTTACGTGTCAATTTCTTTCTATTTTGAATGGTATTACCGAGTGATCCCAGAATTTGCCTATTCTTTTTTCAGCTAATATTTCTATATAAAAGGATCTCCACGGTGAAGAAATCTATGCATGGCATATTCGGTTACGTTTGATTGGTCAATGTGGATTCCACGGTTGATCTTTATAATTGAGGGCAAGGCCCAACACCTTTTCTAACCTAACAAGTTTTTTTATTAGTACACGAGTTTCGGATACACGTCCAGTGGCCATTATGTCACTAGTTTGGAGATATCAAAAGAAAAAAGGGGGATTTTTTTTCTTTTGTCCAAAAAATGTGGGGAATGCACATTTGCTTGAAACAGTTTTCACATAAGAGTTTTACGCCATTGAGCACGCATAGAACCTTTGATTATGCCTCGACGAAAATCCGATTATTTTTGTAGATTCATTTGCAATTCTTCCATTCCTCGCGGTCGACTTTCTATTAATAAGTCAATCATGTAAAAACTCAAATAAAATAAATAGAGAAATGCCGGCGTTCGGAATAGAACCGTCACTCTCGACTGATTGCAACGGATACTTCAATCAAAATAACTTCGTCTACCTATCTCTTAGCAACAGATTGAAAGCAAAAATTGTGTGAGTGTGCAGTTATGTTTCAGATGTTTCGCCATACAATAGATTGACCCAGTTCGCTTTTCTTGCATGCCAAGAAAAAAGCTTGAAAATAAAACTTCGAGCATCTTCCTATCTCGCTTCCTCAAGATAGGACCGGCTGCCTATTGAGGGAATAGGTCCCGTTCAAGTGGTGCACCTTTATTCATCTATACCAGTAAAGAGAAAAATTGTATACCTATATTTTATTTTTCTATGTTTTAGAGTTATATATGCGTATGTAAGACGGGAATTTGCCGAACAGTTCGGGCCAAATCCTGAAGAATGGGAGGTGACATAGGCCTATCAATGCGGTGGGATGACTGAAAGATGCTTGAAGCCATTTTCGATGCGGCAAGGCAGCTCAGGAGGAATAGGAAGTTGCCGGTGTATTGAATAGATATTGATTATGGATTTTCTGGTTTCAATTGTAGTTTTGTTTTCTTCTTTGCCCTTGTTTTGTGTTTATGCTTGTTTCAACTCTAACTTGCTCATTGACATATTAATTTCACTTTTGCTATGGATTGGTTAATTGATGTCTTCAGATAGATGCAACTACCTTGTTTTTCAATTTTATTTAGAGAGATAAACGCATCACTTCGTATCAATTTTTCATTTTTAGCTATTAGTATGTGAATCTTTCAACTATAGCTTATAAAGCATGTACATGTTCGGATAAACCGAAAAACAATAATTTATAATTTACTCGTCTTTTTTTCCAATCAACATCCATTTAGGGTTTTTGTGCATAAGGAGATTATTCTTTCCCTTGCCTGGGTTTATCTTCCTGCTTATATACCTTAACTATTAATGTGTGAATCTTTTGACTGTATCTAATGTTTTAATGCAAATACATGTTCGGAAAATCAAGTATAATATTCTCATCTTTAATGCAACCAACATCCATTTTGGGTTTTGTGCATAAGGTAACTACATTAGATGGTCTGAGTTACATATGTTGGGTTTGGGCTCCTGTCTTGCTATTAGCTTATATAATCCTTGTATCATAGACGAGAAGTGGTTGACTTGCTTTTCTTTAAAATATATGCATGATCGAGTTAATGTTTATACCAGCTTGCATTAAAAATCATGACCTCTCTTGATTTGTGCTATCCATGCGGCATCAATAACAGGGAATATGGTGATAAGGTCTTAATTGTCTCACTTTCTTACAGGCATTGGTGTTCAGGTGTTATCCAATCTCTTATATAGTTACATACGAGTATTGGAACTATTTATATGATATATTTATAGAGGTAGACAAATGAGAAGAGAATCCTTTGGGTCTTCCAATATCAATTGGATCTCTGCTAGTTGTTCTGAATTGGAATGAAAGTACTATTCGCAATGGTCTTATTTTTAAATGGGATTCTTCTTTTTATTATCATTATTTTCTTTTGTAGGAGACCTACCACAGTGGAGGAAATCCTCACAATTGAGATCAAGCCCGGTTGGAAGAAAGGAACAAAAATAACTTTTCCAGAGAAGGGGAATGAGCAGCGAGGTGTTATACCCTCAGACATTGTCTTCATTATTGATGAAAAGCCTCATGGTGCCTTTAAGAGGGATGGCAACGATCTCATAGCCACCCAGAAGATTTCTCTTGCAGAAGCTTTGACAGGTTACACTGCACAGCTGACAACCCTTGATGGTCGGAGCTTGACCATACCCATCAGCTCTGTCATTAGTCCTACCTATGAGGAAATTGTTAAAGGGGAAGGGATGCCCATACCTAGGGAACCTACCAGAAAAGGGAACTTGAGAATAAAGTTCAATGTCAAGTTCCCTACCAGGCTCACCTCAGAGCAGAAAACTGGCATCCAGCGGTTGCTCACTTCTTGATGATCAGCGGTGGAGTTCGTCCTCTACCAACTCATGTAAACTAGCATTTAAGTTCTTTACTTGGTCTTTTCTAAAGAGGAAAGTAATGTCTGGTGTGGGTTTTTAACATTGTTTTTAATGTTATTAAAAGTATTGTATTCTTGATATTATTTTCATCGCCTTTTTATAGTGTAGGAGAGAAAAAACAATGGATGATCAACATTGTAGACCATTTTCTATACCCTTGTTCTTTGATTCCCAGGCGTAACTTAAAATATTCCATCATTCACAGTGAGTGAGCATCGGAACTTCATAGGGCAGTGGTTAGCAGAATCTATAATCCAAATACCACTTTGGAGCAGCCATATTTGTACTCTGTACGAGGATTAGTAGAAGGATATTGACAAGTTATTGGGAAAATTATACTATTGAATTAACAGGGTGATTCTGTTCACTCTCAGGGACGGAGGATTAGGCTTAAACTATGACAGTTGCCATACTTGCGTTTTAAATATTTATACAAGACATTTATATTATATTTAAAACTAAATAATTAATATATTTTCTTCTTCTTTTTTCTAAATTTGGAGGGTTGGAATAATTTTGAGAATGCATGCATAGTTTAAGAAATACTTTTTCCGTTCCTGTTATTGACTTTTTTTATGTTAATTTTAAACGTTTTCAAACTCAAAATTGACATCGATTTATTATTTTATAATTTATAATAAATTAATTAAATTTGAGTTTAAAATATCTTAACATAAACTTTCAAAAATTAATAAAAATCTTATTATTTGGAATAGTGAGAATAACAAAAATTAGACATTTTATAATATAATCAAATGTCTAGAATTTAACAATAAAGTTTGTTACTAATTGATACATATGTATTAATATATAAATACCTATAAAATGTAACAAAAGGTATATGAAAAAATGTATATAAGTGCAAATCCAATAGCATTCCTGATTTTATCACTATCATTATCTTTTCAATTTCAATTGTAAAAAAATAAAAAATAAATAAATAAATAGTATGAAATTTTCTCACACGGGAGTTAATTAATAATTGTGTGTTTGTTTAATAATTAATACTTTTTCAAGTAACCAATTTTGTTTTCACGTGTTATAATTAAGTGGTTCTTATATTTCATAAATAAATTTTTTTAGTTTAAATTATAAAATTATATTAATTTTTTAGAAGTCAATTCAAAATATTAATTTTTTTTTTTCTAAAAGAATTTAAGTCAAAAACGTTCCCACACAAACTCCAACCTTTGCTATTGACACTCCAAAACAATGAGACGAGACATCATTATATCCCTTTGGGAAGATGGTGTGGTCGCAGCAAAATAGGAGCTCCTTAAGCAAATTATATCCCTCTTTCTTTTCCTCCCCTGGACTGGGCTGCTCGTTTGATTCTCACGTTACAAGCAATTTTCTCTCTCCTCTCTTCTCCTTCTTCCTCACCTTACCTTACACTCTCAAATTCATAAAAAAAAAATTCAATTTTTAATTTCGATCCGTGTATATAGATACTTAATTAGCACTTTCAGATCTCATTTTCATGGAAATGGCTTCAATTTCTTCAACTCCTCGAACTGTTGAAGAGATATTTAAAGATTATAATGGTCGTCGTACTGGCATAGTTCGTGCTTTATCTTTTGGTACTGGACTATCTCTTTAATTTTTACCTATATTTTATCTCATTTGTTTTGTAACCGCTGACAAGCGGTGTGCTTGATTTTACTCAGATGTCGATGAATTCTATGGAATTTGTGATCCAGGTAACATTCAATTCATTTCCTTTTCTTTTTAATTTCAGATCAGAGATATTGTTCATGTATTCGTTATCATATTTTGATGAGCAAAGTTGGTAAGATAAGCGAGCTGCATTTCTGTTTTGACCTGTTTCTAGCAATTACTGTTTTTTTTGGCTCTAAGCTATTTGAGCTAGCGGTGCAGGGAATGTATAATTTCCTTGCACTTATTTATTTGCGTTTTTTTTAAATAAAGAAAACTGTCTATTAGGAATAGGTATCTCTTGTTAAGCAGTTGTATGTTCCAAATTCCTCATTAAATTCTTTACTTGCAATGACTCAACTTGTTTCAGAGAAGCCAAAGTTAACATTTTTATCAGTATTTTTCTTCATTCAAGAACAAATCCTTCTGCTTCCTGAGGAACTATTAGCTTCTTAGCATATAAAAGTTGAACTTGGCTACACAACTATGGAGTCCTTTAAACTGCCTCTCTTTTTTTATGGATAGAGGAAGTCTTTGAAATCAGAGCTTTCTTTTTCCCATTAGATTCCTATTTTACTAATTTTTGTTTATCATTTTTTTATTATTGTTATAAATATTGTTATTATTATTATTTTTTGCATTTAGAGAAGGAGAACTTGTGTCTTTATGGACATCCGAATGAATCTTGGGAAGTCAGTCTACCAGCAGAGGAAGTTCCTCCGGAGCTTCCTGAGCCAGCCCTTGGGATCAACTTTGCAAGAGACGGCATGAACCGTAGGGACTGGCTCTTGCTGGTTGCAGTTCACAGTGACTGTTGGCTGCTCTCTGTGGCTTTCTATCTTGGTGCTCGTCTTAATCGAAACGAAAGGTACTTTCTTTCAAAATTTTGTTATTTCAGATGCATGGTTGATTGTGGCTTTTCGAAAGAAAATTATAGCTGATGGTGTTTCTGGCCTTGCTTAAAATGTTATCACATGCTTAATGAAGTCTTCTTGTTCCATTTCCCAAAATCGAGGTGAAAGGTATTTACCTTTTCTTTTGTTTTCATGGGAGGAAGACATGGCGGAATCACATAATGGCTAAGGTGGCAATTAACTCCTTAAACTTTGAATGAACTAAAAAAAATTCTTTCGGGAAAACGGTTCAAATGGTACTATTAGAACCTCTCTCCTATAAAAGAGGTACCATTTTCTTTGTAACATACAAAGAAAAAACCACACTTTTTTAGGATGATTGGAGTATAACTTTGTTTGCCCACCTTTCTGTTCTATTTTTTCTGTTATTAAAAAAAAACAGAATAACTAATCGCTGACCCACTTAGTTTTTGAAACCTAGTGTGTATTTTAAAATGTTTATCTTTATTATTCTTTTGATTCCCTTAAATATGAATTCTGACAAACCTTTTGGTGTATTTTTGAATGAAAATTTTAGCTACAGTGTTTGTACCATTCTTAAAGTGTTTGTCATATGCTTAATGAAGTCTTCTTGTTCTATATATAGATTCTGTATTTATGTTTATGTCACATGCTTAGTTAAGTCTTTTGGGAAAGCTTGATACATACAATGTGGGAGTAACTGAAAACATAAAATTACTAATAAAAAGTAGATCTATAGTTGCCGGTTCACTGCTGGAGAGAGCATCACTGGTCGATGAATGGAAGATAATAGTTTTGAATGCGGGAATAAAGGGATATAGTCATGTTCAATACAATTAGCACCCTGGTTTTGAATGGGGGAACCCAAGCCCACACATAGGCAGACATAAATTGTGATTGGCACTCTGCGTGGTTGGTGGCGCAATGGGATGATGTTATGGAAAGCATGAGTCTGATAAGAAAGATCTGAAACGGAGGAGAGAAGTTTTAAGGGTTATGTATGGAGAAGAAACCACTCTTTGGCTTACGAGATTGGACAAATGGACATGTTTGTTTCATGTCTCCAATTACTAGGAACCCTAAGGGAACTAGAGTACTTACCCAAAAAAATGTGATTGAATCATCTACAAGTACTAGGCTTAGTGCATAAGCAACATTAAGGAACATTGCTTTGGCACATGTTAATTTTGAAGTTTTGAGATATGTTGAAATAACCTAGGAGATAAAATTCCTTTTTCCGAATGATCAAATAATAAAAGCATTATTCTTGGGGATATACAATATATCATGGAGCCCATAGGTCATGCTATAGTTTGCACCAGTTGTCATTACTGGGTGGCAGTCAAGTCGTGGAACAGAACTTGACCATCTCAGGTATTTCACCCATGATTTCCATGTCCCCATGAAACTTGCAAAAATAAACTAGAAAAGATTCTACTGCCAGCATGTTGATGTCTCCTATTGTGCTGGTTCTTTCTTGTGCATAAATATTGTCTTATTATGCCGTTCAATTGTTACTTTCTACTGGTTGGAAACATCTAAATGAATAAAAAAAATGTTGCACTGGCTGGAGACACTAGATGTCTGAAACTACCATGTCAATTAGATTTAATTGAATCTTTATGTTGTGTCTTGTGTGCATGTTTGTTTTTTTTTTTTTTTGGGAGGGGGGAATGGGTGTTCATATAGTGTGCGTTACAAGTAAAACTGTTTCTGAGAAGTATGTATGTCACTTTTGTTGGACAGGAAGCGACTCTTTAGTTTGATCAATGATCTGCCTACCGTCTTTGAAGTTGTAACAGAAAGAAAGCCTGTTAAAGACAAGCCCAGTGGAGATAGTGGAAGCAAATCTCGGGGAAGCACAAAGGTGAGATCCAAAGAAGTTGATTGATGTGTTTCTTATTTTCTTTTTCTCGTTTGTTTTTTGTTTGTAGTGAGATGAAAACTATAGTTGGAGAGAAATTTTCCAAAAAGACAAACTTTATATGAGATATACTGCACAATGATGGTGTGCTATTTTTATCAACACTATTGAAGTAATGCAAAGCTTTTGTGTGGGGGGTGGGTGGGGGGTAGAATGCTCGAAGAATGATCCTATTCTACTTCTGGAACATCAAACTCCTAAATCCTGCTCTCTCTCAATCTCTGAGTGTCCAGTTTGCACTTATGCCTGGTCTTTCTGTTATAATTAACCTCAATCTCTTTATCTGTAGAGATCAAGTGATGGACAGGTGAAAAACATCCCAAAGATGGCTGATGACAATTATGAGGATGATCAAGATGAACATAGTGAAACACTATGTGGAAGCTGTGGTGGAAATTACAATGCAGATGAGTTTTGGATCGGCTGCGACATCTGTGAGAGGTGGTACCATGGGAAGTGTGTGAAAATAACACCTGCCAAGGCCGAGAGCATAAAACAATACAAATGTCCATCTTGCATGAAGCGGGGGAGACAGTAGCATTAGCACTAAAACCAGTAGGGGGGGATTAGTAGTGTTTATGTGGTGACAAAGTAGTATAGCTATATCATCTTCAAAAATTTCTGTAACGAATATGTTGTGATATTTTATTTGTAACAGTTGTTCTCCAAAGGGGTTGAAGCTATTTCTTCCTTATTGACTCATAAACTCTAGTGCTTGCTAATATATATGAATCTGTTAATTTATTCAAATGCTTTGGCATTTTTAGTTTACTTGACTTAAATTATTGTTTGGATGCCTCATATGCTATCCTACTGAATTGAAATATATTAGCATCTTTTTCCTTTTATGGAGGTTCTTTCTGTTTCATTGCAGGAGTACAACTGATGTGGAGTATATGCTGTTGGGTTGACACCGTTATACGAGCCGAAAAACTGAAATGGTCAAGTGTACCATAGCTTATTTTAACCTGGATTGACTCTGTACTGTACGGCTGCCAATTTTATAAGATCCATTTCATGTCATAATCCTAGTTTTCTTCGCCTGGAGATACAAACTAGGGATTTAGTTTACAAAGTTTGGACTCTGTATTTGCTTGGTTTATTCCAACATTTGCATACAACTTTAGGCATCTGTCACCAACCATTCTACCTTAGTGCCCATCGCCTGTAATAGTTTTTGATAGGTGACAGCTGCTTTGTAGTGTTTTCATCTCTATAACAATCCTACTAGGCCATATCTCGTGCAGGGGGCCAGGAGGGTTTTGCAGTTTCGAAATGGGTTCAACCAGGTCTGATGGTTCGGGGAAAAGAGCGACTAAAATGGACACAAGAACTGCATGATCTATTTGAAAAAACAGTTGATACGCTTGGAGGTCCTGATAGTAAGCGTGATGACGAAACTTTTGTTATAATCAATGTACATGCATCGCCTTTTCGTAGGTTCTATTCGTGATGATCCCATAATTTATATTCGTCGTGAACATCTGGAATCCTTTGTAATTGGTGATATTTATTCCAGGAGCAACACCAAAGGGTATCTTGAAGGCTATGAGCATTTCTGGGCTAACAATCTACCATGTGAAAAGTCACTTACAGGTTCTCTCTCTCTCTCTCTCTCTCTCTCTCTCTCTCTCTCTCTCTCTATATATATATATATATATATATATATATATATATATATATATATATATATATCGTTTCTGTGTCTGTATAACAGAATAATTCTGTTACTTTGGAATATGAAATGCATATATGATTGTGATATGAATTTGTTATTAGTGAAATGTAATGCTCATTAAAATAACTTGCGTTTTATCTTGTACTAATAAAAGATATTGGCTGTATAACATGATAACATGTATAAACTTTGTTCTGTTACAATTAACTCGACCTTTACGTATTTGACATTGATAAATCAATTCTTATTTGATTTTCCTTAATTTATAAGATATATTTGCTTACAAGATTCATTGAAGCGGTCTAAGAAAATCCTGTTTAACATTCCATCTTTATATTTAGCTGGTTGACTAAATTTATTTCTTCTTTATTGTTTTCACTCTTTTTCTTTAGAAATACAGGATGTCGAAATTTGCTCCAGAAACGCCCAATAGTAAGTTTGGAGAATACATTTTTTTTTATTTCTTGCTGATATTTGAATCCAAGAACCTTCCTTTTCAAGTCCTTTTGGTTAAATTTATTATATTTATGCATAAATGCAGAGAACAAGTGAGGAGAAGTATTTCAGAAAAATTGCCCGACTTCAGTACAACATCGTGAGTTGCTGACTTCTTTATTCATGTATTCCATGGCTTCTTGTAAAATTTATCAATATTTTATCTTTATTATATTACTATCTTTTTCTGTGTAGGGGGGCTCAGCTTAACGAAGCATTACAGATGCAAATGGAGGTACAAAGGAGATTGAGTGATCAACTTGAGGTACATACCACTTAATCTATCTTATTTTTCACAGGAAAAGGAATTGCACGAGCCTGGTGCACTGGGTATGACCTACCACTTTTAATTTATCATACATTACTCCGACTTGCCTAATAAAACCAAAATTAAGTATTAAATGTTTCTAGTTTTGGAATACTTGGTAGTTTTGAAATGACAATTAGTTTATTCAACGAATATGTATCTGTTCCTCAAAGGTTCAAAGGAATTTGAAGGTGAAAATTGAAGCCCAAGGAAGATTCCTCGACAGAATTGCTGAGGAATACAAAAACCGGCCTAATGTTGCAAAGCCTAGCAAATCATCCTCTCCTGCATCACTTCCATCACTTTTGTGAGGATTCTGAGTCAAATGCCAAGGAATTTGAATCCGATTCAGAGGTGGACAAAAATGAAATATGATCAGATGAGAAGTTTTGGGCTCCAAAGAGGCTTCGAGTTGAGGATGAAAATATCCCACAAAGACATAACAAATGTGCTTCAATCAGGTCAGATTCTTGCGCTCAACAACGCATGCTTATGCCTAAAGGATCAAAATTATCATATCAATCTCCAGAAATCAGCTTTCCATGGACCGCTACTGCTTACTGCCAGTCACCTCTAATGCCATCTTCATATGGTTCTTTTGATTAGTACTATACTCCAGTTTGCTTATATAAAATTGTCGTTTTATAGTCGGACCGCGTGTGCAAGAGGATTGGGTGTTAAACGTATCAAAAAGAAAAACCCATTACATGTTTTAAATAAAGATCTGTCCAACTTGATAAATAAGCACAGATTATACGTAGTTTGTGCTTCGATATCAAGATGGGATTGCCTTGTACTAGGCACCATATATATCATAGGGGAGTTCCCTATATATATACACATGTATGCTGTTAAATATTGTTATGTAGGTGGATCAGAAATTTGTTGTTAAATATATATTAATTGTCACATATTTATTCTCTCTCTCTCTCTCTCTCTCTCTCTCTCTCTCTCTCATTGTGTGTATGTTATGTACATGTATATATGTATTATATATATGTATATATGTATTATATACGAATGTATATGTATTTATCTATATGAAGCCTCCACCATGTCACTTTTAGCCAATTTCGGGTTGCTGATTCAGAAGATTTGAAGTTTTGATGGTGTACATTCTAATTTTAAATGCAAAGAGCTAGGATAATGATATATAGATGCGATAGTTTCAATTCAAAGAAACTGAATTAATTACATGAACACAGATTACTAAACCTCGACTAACAAGTAGTAAAATCATTAAAAATAATTTGAAAAGTCATTATTTAGATGCATTTTCACAGCATTTTCATACAGTACTGAATTAATCATTATTAAACATGATTAATAATAATTATCGCGGCGTTTTAAGTGATTCAACTTGAGATTTTCCAGAAGGTCCCCTCGTCCTCATGAAAGTTCGGTATTCGTTAAATGTCATGGGAGGATATAGGGCAGGAGAGTTGTGTGTGATGAGTTCCTTAGCTGGTGCAATGGTTTTGTCGCCCTTTGGGTTATAGAAGAAGGCAAGAGAAACTCGTTCTGCTGCTGAATTCACCATCACCCGATGCTCCACGCTTTTGTAATTTGCATTGCTTAGCACCTAAATTTAGATAATTGGTCATTAATTACAACAAAGTAAACAACATGACTTAATTCTATCTGCCATAACTGTACTAAACATAAAATAAAATAAAGGTTTAACAGCAAAAGTGTCCCCCAAAGTTTCACAAAATTTCACTTTTACGTTAGAGTTTCAATAGTATTTCTTCACGTTTAAATTTTTTACAAAATTATTCCCTTTTAACATATTGGAAAAATTATAAGCCAATGCTCACATTTTAAATAGTTGAATACACATTTAAATCATTCCAAATGTGTACGTTATATGAAATATAAATAACTAATTATTAATAATTTCGGACATGTATGTAAAGAATTTAAACCCATAATTTCATCAAAAGGGAACATTTTTGTAAAAAAATTACTTTAAATAACACAATTGAGGAAATTGATATTTTAAGACTAAAAGTAAAATTATATAAGACTATGAGAGACACTTATATAATTAACCATAAAATAAAATATTACGTGGGTCCTGTCAATTGAATATTATGAAATTTTACATTATTTTAAACTATTTATTACTTTACTAATACTGTTTGTGCACTTTAGAGTTATCCAATCAATATTAATATGCAATCCAATGTTAGCTGGTTATCCCTTCTTTTCTTTTTTTAGTTTAAATGTGATTTTGTTATCAATTTTATAGCTCGGTAAAAAGACAATCTCATATATGTTAGTACTAGAAGATTCACAAGTTCTCCCAACTTCTATTTTAAAATTAAAGATATAATTTAATCAAACGGCGACATATTAAATTTTAAATTAATATAAATTTATTTAATTTTTAGCTGATACAATTATTATAATTATATAATATATAACAAAATTTATTAATTATAAAATTTATATTATTTTAAATTTTTATGAGTTATACTAATTTTGAAGTTTAATATACTGTCGTCTAACCTCAAATTAAAATTAAATTATATTTTTAATTTTAAAAAGAAAAGAGTAATTATTATGTGGAACAAACTATTTTTTACATCATCCTTTTCGGCCTTCAGCACCTGAGTGAACAGTTGAAATTACTTAGAGAGGGATTCTTGGTTCTTTTCCCACCCACAAATTTTCTGTTTTGGGTTGTAGTTGTTGACTAGCTAGAATTTCTACTATAAGTATAATTCAATGTTCTTCCAATAATTTACCAAAGAGAGAAAACTGATAAACTGTCATAAAATAAAATATATATAATATTTAAAATAATATTTAATTATAATGTGTGTAAAATTATCCTAAACATAAGGATAAGTGTGTCGGAATTGTGTTGTTCATGTTATAGGGTGGGGCTCTGTCAGGAAATATGCTATTTCGTTGAGCACTAAAATAATTAAGAATAAAATAAAATTTGTCTAGACACTATTTTTTACTAGAGTCCACGGTAAAAAAAATTAAATTTTTTAATTTAAATTTATATTAAGTATTCTTTCGATTTTATAAAAGAGTCTTATTTTGTCATTTAAAGTTAATCTTCGAATATAAAATTATTAGATTTTATTACTCCATGCAATTATGAATATTTTAATTTGTTCGGTTGAGCCCTAAAATTAGGAATGAAATAATTTTTTTCTTAACAATAATTTTTACTAGATACCACCGGTAAAAAATATTTATACTTATATTAAATATTATTTTGATTTCATAAAAGAGTATTATTTTGATCTTTTAATTAATTTATGAAATATAAAATTAAAAATTGATGTAATTTTTTTAAAAATTTATTCATCAATATGGTTATGAATATTTTAATCTTTTTAAAAATAACTATGAATGATAGAATTTTCTGTTTTTAGAAAAGTATAAGAATTCACATCAATTTAAAATTTTAGAATTTCATCAATTGATTTTAAGAAGTCACTATGAGACTCTTTTGGCATGAAGTAAGAATATATTTTATTTAACTTTCTTAATTAAAGTGAAATATGCATTTAAAACATTTAGAGAATATATATATATATATATATAAATTATTTTAATCGGTTCTAGAATTTTGGTTCTATTGTTCATGCATGTTCCTAATTATTCAATCAGGCAAAAGATAACCTATTTACAACGAAAAGTAGATAATGATAATTTTCACCAAATGGTGGCTCTTCAGGTGATCTTTGGCGGGGCATGTTTGCTGTATAAGACCCAAGCAAAGTCCATTGGAGTTGAGGTTTAAGCCTTTCAAGGTATTTATCGTGTTTCATGCGGGAATTTTAGTCAAATTTGCCACCAATTCAATAAGGAGAAGGATAAAAAGGGTATAAATTGTTTCTTATTTTCCACAAAAAAAGGTAAAATATATAAATAAATAAAATGTCTAGAACTTACAAAAAATAAAATACTATAAATTATTGTCTATATAAGCACGTGTATAGTTATAAAAGATATACCTGAATTTGATCACCAATGTTGACAATGAAGGCATTAGGGACAGGTTTAACTGTGATCCAATTATCGTCTTTCCGGACTTGGAGACCTGACACCTGTTCGTCGGGGAGGAGGAGGGTCAAGGCTCCGGGATCCGAGTGCGACGAGAGGCCGAGTGTCAGGTCTGGTTGAGGGCATTTTGGGTAGTAATTCACCCTTAAGGAAGCACCAGTCTCTTCTCCTCCTAAAGCTTCTTGAAGATTATTCTCTCCTAATCCAAGGTTTATAGATAAAATCTTGATCACCTCTTCAGAGAGTTTAACCAATGCTTCATTATACTTTCCTACCAATTCCCTGCAAATAATTAAGAATCGTTATCAATTCATTTATATATATATATATGGAGATAATATACTTGTGTGACAAATCATTAAACTATATAAAATAGTTTTCTCAATTCACTTATTTCATAAAACAAAACTACCTCCTTTTGGATTGGTTGCCTTGGCCCGTTTTCTGTTGAAAACCACAGGTTCACAACCATACTTTCATATATATGTGTTGTAATATATATATATATATATATATATATATATAATCCGTTTTTTTATAACTATTTAAAAATGAGAGTCCATTTTTTTTATGTTAAATAATTGGATTTCCAAATTACGAGTGATAGTAAGGTATATAATAAAGAATTGATATTTTTATAAAGAAATTTGATATATGTGAGTCAATTTTTATGAAAATATCAAAAAAAAATTATAAAAATAACAATTCACATATAATATTGGAGAGAAGATCTCAAGTATTCAATATATACCGGCAGGAGGATGGGAAAGTGGGCCACTTATCCTGGTCCCTCAATTGGATAGGAAGGTACTGAAGGAAAAAATAATCACTCCAGTCCAATTTGGCACCCTTCTCCACTCCCAGCCGACTTCCGTACCCCTCGTACGTGCCGGGCGAGTTCGCGTAACCCGCCTTCGCTTCCACCGGAAGGTGAAAGAACTCGCGCCACACTTCACGTGTCTGCGCCATTAACTGGTGGCTAACGCCGTGGTTCACTACCTGAAAGAATCCCCACTCGCGGCACGCAGTGGATATGACATCGAGCGTAGTCTTCCGCAAACCCGAATCCTCGGATAACAAGTTTTGGAGATCAATAACCGGAATGTTAATTTCACGCGCTGGTGGGACGATTGAGAAAGTAGGTCTCTCGATGGGTTGTTTGACGTATCGGTCTGGGATAACCCGAATGCCACTGTCGGATAATGATTGAACCCGGATAATCGGCTCCGGCCAACTTTGTAAGCAGTTCATAATTCTTTTTTGATTTAGAGATATAAAGAGAGGAGTGGAGGGGGTAATGGTAATATGTACAGGGAGCTTATATATTATATATATATATCTAACAAGTAGCTTGAGTTGATGAGATGATTAATTGATGGGGGAGAAAGCATGTGAGTTGGAGATATATATAGGGACAGAGTGACAGAGAAATTAAATATTTATATATCTAATGAGTGTGAGCTAATTATATAATTCCGGCGCCGTGAGGGCTTTGATTTAGTCCATATAGCTAGGTTTAGAGGAGGAGGACCAGTACTTTAGTAGCATGGGTAAGGTGTACCGCGAAATGGTAAGTACATAAACATAAACATCGTATAATATTCTTCCCACGTGATTATATATATGATCCCATGCAAACTTTACTACTTCTACTTCAAACCGTGTCTACTGTTGACTGGTTGCCACTTGCGAATGAAAATTTATTCAGTGTTTTGAGGCATTGTCACGTGATAATTTAGGCTAATCACATGCTGTCATTTTAATATTTGTAGTGGATCCAAATATAAAAGACACACTATACATGATAAAATTATAGTATAGGATTAGTCTAAGACACAACGGAACAATATCCTATGAGCACTGAATAACTTCTCATCGCCAATATCATGCTCTTTACCCGTTTCATAATGAACAGTGGACACAAATGTTACCCGTTTCAATTCATAACGGTTTTATGCGTTTAGATATAATTATAAGAATGATCCATTATATTATTAATTTATTTAAAAGAATTATTAGTAATTCTTAATAAGAGTTGAATTTTGTACTTATTAGTAATTCTTAATAAGAGTTGAATTTTGTGCAACAAAATCTAAACTCGATTGAAAATTGAATTGATTTATCTAACTTTTGATTGAATTCGAACTCGACAAGTTTAATTGACTTGAATCATTAGCATCTTAAATACTTCCTCCATTTCAAAAAAATAAAATTATTTTGATTTCTTAAAATCAATTTGCTAAATTTTAAAGTTATATGATTTATATAAATTTTGAACATAAAATATTTTATGATTTGTGTAGTGCATGTTTGATAAGTGAAAATAATTATTCTTTTACTAAAAAAATTAAATACATTCAGATCAATTTTTAAAATTAAAATTTTCAAGAATTTATTTCAAAAAGTAAAATGAGACTGTCTGGTGCATGAATAACATTTTTGGCCAGATAAATGTTCTACCTAAGGTAAAAAATTTAAATACTTGCTAGCATATTATATGGCTCCTAATAATGTTAACGTTGGAGTATTATTTTTACATTAAAAATAATGAGTGTCGTTAATAAAAATAATTAAGAAAGTATATTTAAAACAAGTTGTATTAGAACTCGTGGTTCGCTACAAGTGGGATGGACCCAAGTATCAGATTAGTACACACCATGGTGGAGCGTATTCGCATCCTGCGTGGTACTGTCTCTGTACGGCAACATGGAGAAGATAAATACGTTTGGTCAGATTAGGAAAATAATGGCATGCAGCAACATGCCACCACTTGTTCTTGAGATTTGATGTACATGGAGGTGATAAATACGTTTGGCCAGATAGGAAAACAATGGCATGCAGCAACATATCACCACTTGTTCTTGAGATTTGACGTCCACTTTTCTTAAAATTCTTCACATGCATGCATGTCCACTTGCTTAATTAATTATCAGTACCGTCATCTAATTACGTGCTAATTTTCGCCAAAACGCATGCAAGTTTGGCCATTTAATTTGGCACTCGATCATCAAATTAGTTTGATCTGTCAGACCATAATAATTATTGCTGATTCAATTTGCACATGCACATGCCTATTAGTAACTTGTAGACATTAATCCTGCATGCAGCCACTTAATTAATTACACGTTTATTTGTTCTAAAAGATAAACATATATTCATGCAGGATTAGGTATATTATTAACAAGCCTTCCAAATATTTATTTATTATGTAAAGTCATTTTATTTTCTAGCTTAATATGATAGTTACAAACCATGTTTTATATACAAAACATGCATGAGATTTTGTCCTCATTTTAGTCGCTAGGAACTGAATTAATTCTAATTAGCATACATATATAGCCTTCTTTTTTCCCTCTATTTTTTAGTAAATCAAGTTGTCTGCTTCCAAATCTTATCATGCAACTTAAATCAAGTTGCAGAGGTAATTAAAACGAAGTAATTTTCACTTGCCTAGTTTCATTAATGAAAACATACACTAATTATAAGTTGACATGTTGACACAAATAATAAAAACTAGATGATTTACTCGAGTTAAGTATGAGGGTAAGTCTATTGGCATATGTGCAATTGGATATCAATGAATTTTTTTGTCCATCAAAAATAAAAATAAAAATTGGCATATGTGCAACTTAAATATGCCTTTATTCTGATTTATTTTTTGGAGATTGGATTGCAATTGACAATGGATAACAGTAATTTTGGCTTTTGAAAGGCAGTTAAGAGTTGTCCTTTCGACTTTGCATATGGTTGATGAACTGGTCCCTTCCTAGTGGACCGACCTCTTCTATATATAGGTCTATATGGAGTTCAGAAATATTAGTTTAACTTTGTAGCTAGATATAATATAAGAGTAATTAGGTGTCAATTCTAATTACCCTAGCTACTTACCCAAAAATATCTACATTTATATTTTATATATATCAAAATGATAATGCATTTTATCATTTACATTCTTAAATATTATACATATACTAGTCTGACACATGTATCATGTGTTCAATTACCGTAAAGATATAATATGAATTTTATAAAATTTTAGGATAGAAAATTAAGGAAGACGAGACTATAATAAAATCAGTGAAAGGGGTAAGAGATTTATGACACAGTCTTGAGAGCTCAGTTGTTTTCATTGCTCTTCTTTAATAAAATTGATATATTATATAAATTTATATTATACTCTTCCTTTATTTCCAAAATATATGATTAATTTTAATTTTTGTAGTTAATTTAAGATAAAAACTTAAAATTGTTATATATGTCTTTAGTTACTTTAAGATAGTACATATAAATATTATAAAATATATATAAAAAAAATTACTAACAATTAAAAGATTTATTGATTTTAAAAATTCAATTAATTCAATTAATTTTATATTTAAAAATATCTCAAATTAATTTTAAAAATAAAATATAGAAGGAGTATATATAAATATTATATGTAACATCAATTCATATGTCAGCTAATACGTAACTCCTTATATTGTTAATGGCTTGAAATTTCATTTTAAATTAATATTTGACTTCACCCATGTTAGTATTTATGAGATTAATTGTCATATCGATTTCTTTATTAGGAGTAAACGATTGATGGTTAGGGTTTGGTGTAACTTGGCATAGTGTGTCAATTAAATGGACAGATAGAAAGATGCATGCATGGGTTCGGTGGTATCTGAACTCTCAATACGTGTAGGGAAAATAATTTATTATATTTATTATAATAATATAAATAATATTTTATTGTATAAGTTAATTGATATATTTTAGTTGGTATTTGAATTTAATTAACTAATATTTTGGCTTTTATTTTCTTTCTTAATAAAATATTAAATTATATCAAATTCTCTCTTTGTAAGAAACCCTAAAGGTATGTATTCATTTAAAATTATCTTTTAATTATTATTATTTTCTTTTTTCTTTTTTGTCTTGATGAGCCAAAGTGTTTTATTAAACACTGAAAATAAATGTGTATACTATGTTGAAAAAGATTATATGTCTAACTATTTAAATAAATAATGATTAAAATAACAATTCGCAATCACTTAATTATGTAGGTTTCTTTACGGATACAATTTTTTTCGTTCGGTGTAATATATATTAGAAATATATTTTTATTTAAAAACAATAAAATGGCATGATGGCTTTAATTTATTATTATTATTTTACTATCATTTATAGTATCACGTTATTATTATTTAATTAATATTAAGAATACCTTTAATATTAAAAATTATAATTCACAAATAAAATACAATTATAAATTTCGTGCTTGGCACATAACACTAAACTATAAATAATAATATAGGAGAACATGAATTCTGAACAAACTGGGAACTCTTAATATAATTATATATTACATATTAACATAAGTGGGATTGTATATGGATAATACAAATTTACATATTCCTACACACACAAAAAAGATAATATATGATCGCGCGCACGCTCGCGCATACATATGTATATATATATAAAAGTATATCATCGATTTTTATTGTACTTTTAGCCTCTAGTTAATTTAAAATAGACTAAATTTGGGCAAAATTAAATGTTCACATGAATGCATGCATACATATAAAAGGTGAAACAAAGGGTGCTACTCTAAAATAATGTTCCTAAACTAATCATACCATACGTAAGTAACAGTTGATGCTCCCCAATATCTCAAAGGATCTAATCTTCTATTAAAAAAAATATGAAAAGGATTAATAATTGAATAGAATAATATTTTTAATATATTAAATTATCAAATAATATTTTTTTAATAAAAATCATGCATACTCATAAAGACAATGATATTATCTGAAAGCAACAGCGGAACAGGTTCCGTGTCAGATGGTTAACTGCGGAAGATTTGTTGTTCAGTGAAATTATTAATATCCTCAAATGTTCCCTCCTTTCTATAAAGAAAAAAAAATCTCATTTAATTTTTCTAATAAATGTAAAATTAATTCTATATATTATTATTATTCTCGCATTTTTAAACGATACATATAAATTATAGAGTTTTTATTTTAAAATATCTTCATATTGTTTTATTCTTCAAATTTACAAATAAAAAAGTGATTTAGAGTCCAATTATTCCATTCTATTTTATTTGGTATAGAAAAAAGTAATATTATCACTCTAGCATTTATGCATATAACTCACAATATTTTTTATTTAGAAAAATATTTTAATCATTTTATTATATATAAAAAATTATTATTTAATTTTTTCTAATAAATTTATAAAATCTATAAACTTAAAATTAATTTTAATTTATTAAATTTTAATTAATCATAGTTTAAAATCTTATAACTCAAACAAAATCAGACAAGATAATTTTTATAAGAGAGATTAAAAGTCAAGATAAATGGTTGCCGACTTTTTGATCCACCGGGAATATATAATTAACCAGAAGCTGAGCGGAGCTAGTAGACGATCCTTTTCATCACGTGGTAAATTAACATTGCCCATAATTTTGTATTGTATTTTAAAATGAAGCACGTGAAATTAATTACAACGTACAGTAGTAAATAAGACCAGAGCATCAGACTTCCAGAATATTTCACTATTTTTTCAGCTGGCTGACGTTGTGACATGACAGATAATAATAAATCACGTGTCACATTGAATTTATAAACAATTGATTTGAATAAAAGGCCTTTTTTGTATGAGTGATGATTTTTAACACAACACGCTACTACGACATGAATTCCACATAAAATAAAGGGTAAAGATTGAGTATAAATATTTTTTGTATTATAATAGATTGACATAAAATTTAAATATGTTAGACATAAATTGACAACGGATTAATACATTTAACATGATTAGATATATATACTTAAAATTATTAAAAAATAAATATGATATAAATTTTTAATTTATTTTAAGTATTAAATTTTTGCTTTTTGTAGTTAATTTTCTAAGCATGTTATTTTATATTTTATTAAATATATATGATTATAATGAATACATAGTAATTTTATTCAATAAATAAGTGAATGATATTATATTTTTTTAAAAATTTTAATTTGTATATTAAACGATTAAACAGAACTACACATTTAATACTATTAATAAATATGTTAATATTAATTTTAAATATCTTGACACAATTAATTAAATAGATTAGATTAGCATTAACCTATTTAGTGTAATGCATAAAACGTAACACGACGCAAATTCGTTTACTAGGACACGATTGCACTCATAATTTTCTGTTTCATAAATATCAACCTATTACTATTACTATTGTTATTACAATAAATTTAATGATTATATAAATTTAATATTATTATTACGCTAGGAGTATCTGGACTAAATTCTCCCCTTGCGTGCCTGAAAGGTGGTGGTTATGGGAGTCTTTTTTATTAATACAAATAATGAAAAGTAATATTTTTTTTATTTTAGCTTTAAGTTATAATTAAAGCGGATGAATTAAAAGGGACATAAAACTTGATCTCAACCCTACAATAATAGACTTATATAGATTTTTAGAGATATTTGTTAGAATTAAAGACTCATTGGTGGAAAGAATTTACCAAAATGAGAAGAAAAAAAAGAATTTTGTATTTTAATAAAAAGAGAAATTTTTCTTTCCTTTAAATTGAATTGTTTGGTGATGGGTGTTCGACACCTTTATAACGATGCCGCTTCAGATACTCAAAATTCCTTTTTATCAGAATATATATCCATTTTATTAAAAGAGAAAGGTAAAAAAGAACCGTCTTATCTTCAAATTTTGTCGCAATTTAATTATTATTATTTTTTTGTATAAAAATTTCTTTCACTAAACTTTTATTTTTTTTTTAACGTATTTTAACTGCATACACATAATGTATGTCACATACACTATTTAATTAAAACCGCTGTATATATGAATTAATTAGTCAAAAACAGGAATCATTTTCGGACTTTCGGTCACTTTGTAACATAAATGTGAAGGTGTCGAATATTCTAGTTATATTAAAACCGCAATGTATCTGTCATGGGCTTAATTAGTCAAAAACATTAATCACTTTCGATCACTTTTTAACATAAATAAATATGAAGGTCAAACGTTTACACTTTCCTCCATCAAAAAATCAAAATCCTAACCCCGTAATATATATAGAAAGAGGGGAGGCTGCGTAGAATTCTCAAACTTATTCATCCAAGTTATATATTAAAGTCTTCTCAATCCTATCATCTTAATTAATTTATACAACAGCAATTACTATCCTCTCAATTTATTTTAGAGTGTCGTTTTAAGAATAAATACATACATTACGAAATGTAATTATTAACAATTTGACTGTAACAATCGGCGTCAAATAAGGTTCAATATGTTTTTTTAATAAAAATATTTTTTTGAATCATCTTAACTCACCACAAATTCAATTAAAATAAATTATTAATGATAGCAGTTTGAATTATTATATACACATTTAAATTTCAATATTAACTATTGTGGAACTTGAGTGTTACGCTAATTAATTACTATAAAATAGGTAAATAGGTACACCATCTCTTCTCTTTTAATTGACATTTTGAAAGAAAACACATTAATCAAGAAATGAATAAATTAATGCTTAGCTAATTGATTTAGAGTACTTGATATAAAATCTCAATATTATCATTATAAATTTATTGGAAATAAAGAAAAATAAATTAAAATTTAATCTTTAGGGATAATAGGAAAAAATACGTGTTTAATACTTTCTTGAAATTTATATATGACAAAGAAAAAGAATTTTTTTAAATATTAATGTATTTAGTGTTTGAGGTTAACATGAAAAATATTAATTATATTTTTTTTGAAATTTACAAAGGACAGACAAATTTTTTTAAAATGAATTAAAAACCTAAAATGATAGGGAGTACTATGCAAAGAAAATAACTATATATAAATATTATATGATATGTCGTCTTTATGATTAGCTGTGCAAATCAGCTCTAGTTTTGAGGAAGACAATTTAAACATGTTGAATGCATGGAACAAGTTAAACGGATTTCATATTTCTCTACATTTATAACAAAATTAATATTTTGATCAAAATAAACTGATTTCCAACTTTAAAATATTCCCATTTACTATTGGACGTTTTATTTAATTATGTCATTTTTACTAGCTTAACCCGAGGCAAAAAAGAGTTCTCCTATACATCCCTAACATCAACTATGAATCACATATGCCTAGTGAAAAAAACATCACTCCGCAAGGCATTTTCATGAGCCTTTGCTGAGAGTGGGCAGGGCCTTGTGACTTTTCAAGGCATTCCCACATCCCATCACGGCTACTTGTTTATGGGAGACTGTCTTATCCATCTTCTGGCTTGACGTAGTCCTTATTCGCTCACAATTAATATAACATTTATAATTAACAATAAATGGGTGAATAAAAAGTGTACAAAGCCTAATGACGTCGTTTCAAGGCCGTCCTACATGCCCCTCACAAGGAGAAATTTGCCTTGTGGTTAAGAAATTTAATTTCTATGGTATAATTCTTCCTCCATGAGCAATCCCATATCGTACATTTTAGAGGAAATTAAGTTGTCTTATGATTTAGAATTTGCAAAGTAGCCCACAATATGATCATCCATCCCTCTTACTAATTCTAAGTTGTCTTATTATATCCCACTGACTAATTAGCTCCAATGTGATGCACACTTCAACGTTTTTTTTATTAAAGATAGATTAATAAGGTACGTATGCTTGTCGTATTCTTTATATGAACATAAGAGGTAATAGGGCCATTGAATCATATATATATTACTAGGCCTACTTAATTACCTACAACAACGCATGCGACACACCCTAACCCTAAACAATCAGGTATACATACATCCATGTCCCCACGTGATTCACCAATCAAATTAAGCCTAAGTTTTGTCCCAAGTATTTACAAGATTCAGTTCTACTTTTGATGTATGATAGCAATATTCATGATAAGAGTACACAACTTTATATATAACAAGAAGCTGGACACCAATTAAATGTGAAGCAGCACTATATAGGTATGCTTTGATGGAGGTCTCTTTCTAGCTCCACACTTTTCCCATTTATTTAAAGAGGCCAGGGATGAAAGTAATTTATGGTATTGTATTCCACATTGGTGTACGATGTAGAAATAAATATATATTTGTAGCATAGCTTAAATCCAAGATTTCACATGGACATGGGACACAAATCCTTTAGTTGGATTGCTTTCACACCCTATATAGATTTATTTTTATTTTTTTTGATAAATTACCCTATGTAGATTTTCGTGGTTCACGCCCCCTCGCTAGCTGTACGTCTATTAATATTAATATATAGCAATCTACTTAAAAGCTTTTATATAAACACTTGAAAATGATAGAGTTAGTACCCTAGTGATCAATGGGAAATTAAGATCCAATTACTTTTAAGCTTCAAGCTCAAGTCTAATTTAGGTCTTCAAATCCCAACAGTTATATATTAGTCATTGCAATAAATTGGCTTAATTACAAATGAGCATACAATGAAGTACCTTTGATATAGATCCTGTGCTAATCGAACTATTGAAATTCAATTAAAAAACTTATATTCTCAAAAGATTAACTTGACCGAAAGACAGAGATAAAAATTTGTAGGGTTTTTGTCGAGCTTAACTATATATAATAGTCTACTCAAGTCCAACATATGAAAAATGAGAAAAGCGTATGTATCTTATGTAGTGGAATTGAACGATTCATCTCACGTCAATTCATCACCAATGTAGCGGGCACATATGTGAAGTGGCCCAACAAGTATATTGAATCACTTTCTTATCTAAAATGTTAACTTATTAGGTTGAGACTAAACCATACTTAATGTGAAATTCATGTGAAATATCTTAACAATTTTCACTTTTCACTTGAATACTCATTCACAAGTATCATACACAAAAGTGGTCACCCCAACTCAACTTTATTTGCTCCATCGCGTAGAAAGAGTATAGTAACACGCGACTCAACTCTATTTGCTCCACTGTGCGAAAAAGAGAAGCACATCCTCGGCCTATGAATGGTCTCACCATTAAGTACCAACTTGATACTTGGGTCTATCAACTTAAGCCTTTAGGTCTTGGGCTCATTCTTGTATATTAGTCATTCACTATTTCATTATTTTTTCAATATAAAACTTCAATTCACCTGTTATATCCTAACATCCTGAAATTGATAAAACCGTGTCGGTTGATTATCAATTTTGCTATGAGTAATAACTCATGCAATAATGGATACAATGACCCAATGTAAAAATGATGGGCCCCACAGTGTAAAAATGGTGGGTCTCACTAGTTTTACATTGGGTCATTGTACCTATCATTGCATGGGTCATCACGTATAACAAAACTCGTTGATTATATAGTTCATCAACTAACTTGACTACACCCAAAGTCAACTTTGTGCAAGTTAAATTAAAACACAAGAAATGGATGAAAAATCAAACTGTATGTGAATTGCCCGAGAAGGAAACCAGTAAAGCTAATAGAAGGTTCTCCCTATATAGTTTAAGTGATCGTATATAAATCCAATTAGCTGCCGAGGCCCAGCGGATTGTCAATTGAAAAATGTGGGTACTAAATTACTGATGGACTCATATCTTGTACACAAATGTTGTACAATATTCTTTGTACTGATAATTGCTTATATTAATCAGTTCTTGGGAATCTTTTGTTAATTGGAATGGATGGTCTGACGTTTTCATTGGCGCGCGACATGAGCAAATAGCAAGATTTTTATGTGCATATAATGTACTTGCTTAGTCTTGTGGGGACATGCACGTTTTTAATCTTTTTCCTTGTGTAAAGCAAGCCAACCCCAATACCCACTTCTCTGTATATTTAGCTAGCTGCCAACTGCATGTAAAACAACTTAGAACTACAATTAAACTAATGCCCGCCTGATAGAGATCAAAAAGATGTTTACGGCAACTCTAGTAAGCTACTACCTTTTCTTACCTTAAAAAGAGAAAATATTATTGTTGTTAGTACGTTATTTTTGTCTATTTCTAAAAAATAATTAATAAGTTATTAATTTATTAGTGGTGGCGTGATAATAAAACTTTTTCGTAAATTTAAGGATATTATGTCATTTTATTTATAATACTATTAATAAAACGAGAACTCGTGTAAAATAAAAACGGGCAACTAAAATTAAGTTGAAATTTTACCATATTTATTAACTAATCTACACTTTTCAATTCCAACAACCTCCACTTGTAGTGGAATTAAATGATCCATCCCATATTAATTCGTTACCAATGCAGTGGACACATGTGTGGACTGGCTCAACAAGTATGTTGGATCATCACCATACCCAAAAAGGTTAACCTATTAAGTTGAGATTTCACCATATTTATTAACCTATTTACATTCTTAAATTTATTCGATGTGTGATTTATTTGATTTAAAATTCATGTAAAATATCTCAACAATGCAGAACGGAGAGGGAGTACAAAAGATAGTAGGGAGGCTTTATTTTATATCGTATCTACCTTCTTCGGCCACGATTGAGATATAATATGGTTTAAATTTTGCACACCTAATTCTGATATAATATGGTTTAATTTTTGCATACCTAATTGCCGACCTCTAATTTACACCGACTAGGGAGCAAGAAATCCACCAGTATAAAGAAAGTGATGTTTATGATCAATAGTTTATCAAAATTCCATGACATGCACCTAAGGTGATCAACCATTAAATAAGGACAATAAACATGGGACCCTCACTAGCTAGCTAGTCATTTATAATGTCCACAAATTGTTAGGCATGTAAGATTCCTTGGTACCCTCGATAGAGCTTATAGCTAAAAAGGCTTTTGAAACATGAAATGGGGTGCCTACGCGCTGTGTTTTGCGATAAGAATTTATAACGTGGATAAAAACAGTGTGTGGCCCGGCAAGTTTTATAAGCAAGCTCATTATAAACAAACAAGAGTAGTGCTGCACCTTTCTTTCAGCTCTCTCTTTAATTTCTTCCTTAATATTAATCAATAATTCGTTAATAATTACCTTTTGGTGTATATATATATATACATATATATATACACACACATAATTAAATTAAAAATATATTAAAAAAATAAAAATGGGACATGCGTACTGTTCCCTTGGTCTTGGCTTTCGCTGCATGTTGTACGAGTTAGCGACCTTATGGAGATATTCTGGGGATAATTAGTGTAGAACTTTTTGGCAACATGATGTAGTGGAAAACAATAATAAAAATTAGAATTTTTATATATTTTATTATTTATAGAGTTTTAGTTAATTTGATATATTTTTATTTATTATTTTTAAAAAAAATTATGTAGTTTAATTTATATTTGGTCCATTTATGTTTTGGGTTATAGCTTCTCTAATTTTATTTAGTTTAGAATTTAATTATTCTTCTTTTTTAAATAGTCGTATGAAATTAGTTTAGCATTATAAATATGTTACCTTAGTGTTTATGAGATATATAATCTTTGACAATTATACGAATTTTTTCTATGAGAGTTTTTGTTTTCATTGTGAATTCAAGGTTTTTATGTTAGTACAATAACTAGTTATTCACGTTTATGTTATAGCGTTATAATTTAACTACATATTCTATTGTGTTAATTAATATCAGAACTTGGATAACTGTATTTATTAATTATGACTGAAGAAGTAGATGAAGTAAAATATCGTCTCAAAATTAATTTAGTTTTGGGTGAAAATTTTGAAAATTGTATAACTCGTGATGGTGTTTATCTAAATCGAGGCCGAACGTAATTTATATTTATCTACAAAAAACTCCATAGCGCCGCTGCAAAAAAACCAAGTTCCCGCCGTTGCAAAGAAACTCCTATGCGTAGTTAGTTTCGAACGGGCAAAAGCCACGAGGTAACCCAGTTCATTGATTTAATTGGAAAATTTTAATTTCATCCCTCGAGATTTAATTAAGAATATTCTTGTGGTTCTTAAGTTATGATTTTTTACATACTGAACCGTCACAACTTTGTTTACTTGAAGTTTCTTTTTTGTTGTATTTTTTTTTGTTAATTGAAGTAGCTAATTAAATACTCCATCCTTAGATGATCAAAATTGATAAGAAACTACATAAAAATTATCTAATTTATCTAGACAAAACATTAGTAAATGTATAATATAACTCATTAATTAATATTTTATCTAAGCAAGCTTCGTATCTTCAGAGAAGATTGAACTAGATATTAAGAAAAGAAATTTTAAATTTTCTATTAAATATCCGTTCAAACTAGTATTTGGGTGTTTTGCTTGAGTTGTAGTAAACAGTGGCGAAGCTAGGTGTATTAGAGTGACGTCAATTGACCCCATTGGAATTTTTTTATTTTATTTTATAATATAGAGTAAATTTTAAATTTTTTAAGTATTATATATAAATTGACCCCACTCAAATTATATAATTTTTTTTATTATACGGGATCAAATTGAAAATTTGTAACTTTCTCAATCAAATTTTAATCACATGACTCATATACTCTAAATATATGTAACTCTTTCTATAATATTTTTAAACTAAATAATAATATAATTTATATTATTTTTTAAAATAATTAATGAATTAATTATTTATGAACAGTTATGATTAAAAAAGTCTTATGAGTCAATATAGTGTATATATACCATATATTATTAGTTATTATATTGTCATTATAATATAGTATATATTATATACGTATGTGTGACCCGAGAATACAAAAGTATTAAAAAATATTGGCTTAAGGGCGCTGCCCCTAAACCTCTGCCAAATTATTTATAGCTTAATAATAATTTTGATCCTATTGAGATACGTTTCTAACTTTGTCCCCTGATAGTAGATAAAACAGAATTGTACGTCTAACTAAAGAGCATGCATCCCCCTCTAAGTCTTCACATGCACTTGACAAAATGGCCACCATTCTAGAGAAGGATAACCGACCAACCATAGTGAGATGTCTTTCTTCATATTCCCCTATATATAATTCTATGAGATCTTAATTGAATCCGTATTCTCATCTGCTCTTTGACTAGCTAGTTTGTTGAAGATTTTAAATTAACCAAATTAATATTAATCCACGTGGTTAAATTATAAGTCTCGGCTTCTAGATTAATTATCCCACATGCATAATTTCGAAGTGCTTCAAACCTTTTCATTCAATATTTTCATGCCATAACTTTAATTTTCTGGGAAAAGACACTCAACATGTTGTGTGCTATCAAAGCACTACCACTACTACATGTTTCCACCAAGTGAAAAGAAATATAGAATGATGGCAAAAAGATATGCTTTTCGGTTTCCAATTTGAGGCAGATCAGAGAGGGGTACAAAGCAGGAGGAGGATTGATTGATGGAGCTTCAACAATCCCCCTTTTTAGACTTATGGCCAATTATTTACTACATGTTTATAAAATTGTGATATGGGACCAAAAATATAGAACTAAACACTTTTTTCAGAAGCTTCTTAGAAAGGCGGGTCTGAACCGAAGAAATTAGTCTGACTACGATCGAAAAACTCTACGTTATTATAAAAAAAAAATTGAAAAGAAAGAAAGCTCGTGAGTCCAAAATTTGAAGGTTTTATATATATATATATATATATTAGACATAAATTTAAACACACACACTCACTTTATTATTATCAATATTTAATCTCTCAATCTCATGAAAAAGAAGAGATTAGTATATATAACAACGGACGAAAACCCGGTTTATTTCATTCAAGGAGATGTTACCAATTTACCACAAACCTTAACAAACAACCTAAAAAATGAATCAATTGCCGGGGGACCAATCGATAACGGTACTTATGAACAAGCTTCCAGCGGCCAACAATAAGGACACTTCTCTCACATGCAACAAGCATAAAAGTGGCGACCTTCTACTTTTGTCCTCGAAATATTAAAATTTATCAACTATATAATTAAAATTACAAACTTATTTTTAATTTAATTTAATTTAATTTATTTATATTATCATAAGTACTATCCAATTTTTTATCAATTAATTAAGACTATCAAAATTTAAAAATATTCTTACTTCTAATAGAAATACAAAAAAGGAGTATATTTTTCTTTCCTATTCAAATTAGTGTAACTTACAAATTTATAATAATTAAATATATACTATATAAATTTGTAAAGTATTCAAAATAAACTCAACCAATCTTTAATAGAAAAAGTTACTTTTAAATTTTTATATTTAGGATAATTTTGTTATTACAATTTTATTGAAAAAATTAAGATATCAAAAAAATTCCTTAACATACATCACATGATCTATTATTCTAATATCAGTCATAAATTTTATTATTAAATTAATGTCTTAACTAAATTAAATTTATTGAAACTTGAAATTATACCATTACACGATTAATTGTACTATAATAATATATGTGAAATTTTTTAAAACATAAGAAATGTAAAATTAATTAGTTCAAAAATTATAATAAATTTATTATTAATTAATTGTCATAACTAAATTAAAACTTGAGTTTCATACTTCTATTTAGTTTAAAATTTCAAGCAAATTTTGTCAACATAAACATTAGTTTAAAATTCTATTACAAACTTAAATAAAATTAATATAATTAATTTCTCATAATCATAAATAAATAAATATACACTCCATTTAAATGTTTAGCTTAATTGTTCAAAAGAACCAATAATATATTTATTCAATATTTATTATTTAAATAAATATTTAATAATCTAATAACTACAATTATTTTCTCAAAATTTTAATTAAATATTTATCTATTTAATAATATAATAAATCATTATTGCTTTACACAAAATTGATGAGCGTATTTATGTTAACAATAAATATCGATGTGAGTAGATACAATTAAGAAGGGCCTTATATTAATCTATTATATCTTGTCGCTTGGAGTACACGTTAGTTTCAGTCCAATTTCAACATGAAATTTGTTGACGTATAAAATGATAGAAAAGGCATGTATGCGCAAAACAAAATAAGATGTTAACACAGGCCAACAATTTAAAGCACAAAGCATACACCACAAGACCATCTTTTTCTCTTTTTCTTTTTGATAAAGAGTATACTGCAACACCACAATTCCATACTTTCAATAAAAAAAATAAAAAAAAAAAATCATACATGCCGTGCTAAAAGGCCATGTCTTTTACTCGATTAACATTTTGATGAGGTAAACATATGCACTCACCTCTCTCTGATCCTCGAAGGGTAACAATCAAAAGGAACCCCATCAAAACAATAGAATCCCCAGAAATAGAAATAATCACAAACTGAAACAAATTAAATGTCGATGGAGAACAACTCAAGTAACTGTATGAGTGAATGAAACTAAGGTGGTTGCCTATATCTTACTCTCAGCCCAAGTTGATAGAACCATCCTTCACTAACTTCACACTTAGACTGTTAAATCTCCCTCTTGAGTAATGTCGAGAAGCCTTTCGCCAATCTGTCCCAGTTTTCATCATGGCCACAAACTCTTCATAGCTGATCTTGCCATCCTACATTTTGCAACAATAATGTGAGATTGAATATGCATATTTGATGAAATAGATTCATAGTAAACTAGATATATTTTTGGCCCTCACCTTGTCCGTGTCTACTTCTCGGAAGATGTCATTCGCAACATCTGTACAATCATCTGCTCCATCTTCCATCAATGCATCCCGAAGCTCATCCGGCTCAATGTAGCCATTTCCGCCTTTGTCAAAGTAGGAGAAAGCTTTGTGAAGATGCTCATCATTGGCCATTCTTCGAAGATGGAGGGAAACGGCAACAAACTCCCCATAATCCAAAGTTCCTTTCCCATTGGTATCTACCTGTAGCCAAAAAACTTCGGCATTCAATCTACGAAGTGGCTACTAAAAGTTTAAATCTCAACTGATTTTAACTTTTACAATTAAGTGGACCAGAAACAAATTTAATTTTTATGTTTCCCAGGTGAGTGCACAGAACAGAAGAGGGTGGGGCAGATGCAAAACAATCACCGACAGAAGAACATCCTGCTCATGGGTGTCTTAGGAACAAATCCAAACTCCAAAGAATAACAACAAATTTAATTTTTATGTTTCCCAGTTGAGTGCGCAGAACAGAAGAGGGCGGGGCAGATGCAGAACAATCACCAACAGAAGAACATCCTGCTCAAGGGTGTCTTAGGAACAAATCCAAAGAATAACAAATTCTACAAGCCAATGGTAGAATATTAAACCAATGGGAGAATATTATTGCTAGCAATATTCATCATCTCTCTATGAACAATTAATCTTTAAGAAGTAACCAATTTCTCGACCCCCAGAATGGTAGCCATATGGCGCCTCCATTCTTTTACCATTATCTTAGCAGTATTGCTAGAAAATACTCCCTCTAAATGGAAAAGAGAGTCCTACTTTTTTATGTTGTTTTTCAAAGACTAAGGTTTGAATAAGACACATCAGACATTACTTTCTTGGATGATTTTTATTCAATAACAACTTTAAAGACTAAATTTTATCATCAGGAAAATTTTAATTATAAAAAGAAGAGTGTCAGCCTGTCTATGCAAACCTTAATATTCGCCTGGCTGAGGGGGGGAGTCAACAAGAAAAATAGCATTCTCATGTCTAGATGGGCAGAGTATATTTCAGTATAAATTGTAATTGTATTTAGAAATTTAAATAAAACTGTCACTTGGCTACTGTTGCTAGTCTGAAGTTTTCTCTCTTTATAAAAAAAAACCCATTTATTGACAGAAGTCAGTGTACTTGTGCATCCATAGAGTTAAATCACAAGATATATTTCAGACTGCAGAAGTACCAATGCCAGCCAATGTTCAGGTTTCTTAGAGAACAAGACTTATCAATGATATTATAGTTCTTATAGAATATATAGAGATACATACAACTACAACAGCATCAAATACTAGCAGTGGTAAGATGTACTCTACAGTCGAGGTAATGTTATAGTTCATTAAACAGAATATATGAATGACCATTGGGCATGTTAGAAAATGACTCACTGCTTCAATAAATAACTGTACATCAGCCTCTGCAAGCTGCGAACCAAACTTTTGAAGTCCAACTTTTAGTTCTTCTACAGAAACAATACCATCATTATCAGTGTCAATCTTGTTGAACATTTCCTTGATATCTCCAACTTCCTCATTGGACAAGAAATCAGCAATGACCTGCGCATAAAAGTGCCATCTTAAATAGTGCCTGATGCAGTTAGATGAATTTTCTATATAATGTTGAACTAATAGACCTACCCTCAAGGCCTTTCTCTTGAACCTATTCATCAAAGAGAACTGCTTGAGCCTTGACTTGACAACATCTCCAAGAGGTACATTTGGAGCCCTTTTAGCATTTAGGAGCCAGGGATGCTCTGAAACAGAGGAAATTTAAATTAACTCTACGCAGCGAAGATCAAATATACATCACCAAATGCTACAACTACTTGGGAGTTTAGAGCTTAAATTATAACAGAATAAATATCATTTGATCATATAATAGTATATCTGTAACACCTCAATCCCACATTGGTTAATGTGGGATATTTGGATGTGGATATAAGGACCTAAGTTGCTATCATTAATACATTCAGTCATGATCTTTTGGGTGAGCTTGTGCTGGGCTAAAATGAACCAAGAAGATATTATTGAGACAGCGCATTAAACCTTATTCTGTTATAATTTGATTCGGACTTGGGATTTGACCCGGGTCGTTACATATAGTATCAAAGCCGACTTTCAAAAGTTCGGGTCAGGTCATCCGATCAGGTTACCAGAGGTAGGGACACGAAGGCAGGCCTAGTAGGCCTCTAGTATTATCCCACAATAACTAGAGACACAAAGTTTCTGAGCTTTGTGTGACTATATGTTCGGCCTGACGGGAACATCAGATATTTAAGTGGAGGAGTTTTTTGGGTGAGCTTATGGTGGGCTAAGATGACTCAAGAAGCTATTATTGAGACAGCGCATTGAACCTTATTCTATTATGATTTGATTCGGATTCGGGATTTGACCCGGGTCGTTACAATATCTTTCCTTTGTAACCCATAAATTTCATTACATTATTTACATGTTCGAAAGTTCTCTTCCCTAAAAACTAATTCCAAGTCAGTAACACAATGGTACTCAATGTTACAATAGTTCAAGTGAAGCCAGGTAAGTACATGCAACCACAGTAACCAAGCCTAATAAGAGTGTTTTATGGTGCTGAATGAGGGGTAAGGTGTGTACTGAAAAGATTATAATGAACCATTTCATCATGGTCTACTTTTGTGATGTCACTTGAACAGGTTACAAACATTTCTTGACCCGCAATTTTTTTCATACACTCTTCCACTAAAATCTTGCCGTAAAATCATAGTCCCCAGAAAGAACATAATATAGTAAATCCTCAAACTTAACCTAACAATATCCCATGCATCCTATCCCACCCCCCAACACACACTGCGCAAGGGACCCGATCAGTGGCCAGGGCTGAGATATTGGAAAGAAAAATTATTTAAACCAAATGTCAATTATATGAGAAGCAATGCATCCTATAGAGAAAAATTACCAAGCACTTGTTTTGCAGTTAGGCGGAGCTTTGGGTCTGGCTCTAACATCTGACGAACAAGACTCTTAGCACTTTCTGAAATACTTGGCCATGGTTCGCGCTTGAAATCGATTAGCCCACGGATAATGGCTTGTGCAACCCCTTGTTCAGACTCTGCATTTAAAATCTTCCATGAGGCACATAGAAAGCATTAATTGTATCTCTAGACAGAAACAAAAGCTTCCTAAGAATTATGGAATAGAATATGGCTCAAAAGATATGTGAGTAGAGATGTCATCATGGAGCCTCAAACTCAATTCCTGCTACCTATGAAATAATAAAACAAAAACTATACTAATGCCAATATCAGATTCTATCTACCACCAGGACAAGCACGCGCATGCAGGGACAGGGGCAGGGGGCAGGGGGCAGGGAGGAGAGAGAAAGAAGGAAAAAGGAAGAGAGTGAGAGAGATTTACCAGCCCAGAATGGAGGAACTCCACATAGTAAAATATAAAGAATAACTCCAGCACTCCATATATCTATTTCTGGTCCATAGTTCCGCTTGAGCACCTCTGGAGCCATGTAATATGGGCTTCCAACAATTTCAGAGAACCTCTCACCTAGAATTCAATATTAAGAATAAGACAACATGATAACAAATGACGAGACATTACCATGTGGTTTTTTATTTTAATTTTTTGATGTACACATAGATTAATATAATTTTGAACATAAATGCTAATTTTGTAAATTATCTACTTGTGCAATGACCAGAACTCTCACACTCAAGTTACCTCTTTCCTTCTTTTCTTACAATCAATATTCTCAACTATCCCTTCCCCTTTCTAAGACATCTATGTAACTATGCAAGCCTAAAAACAAGATAAGAGATTCTGACATGCTGCAAAATTTCAGCTAAAATTTATAGAAAGTTAAGACTTCAATATAATCCTCACAATTTTTGCAAATCACCTAAATCTTCAATGAACATAATTCACACATTTGAAACCATCTCCATCCTGTATTTTCACTTTAAGTATTTTAGTCTACCCCTTCACTTTCTAGCTATTAGGTATGTGTAGGCCTAAAAAAGTAAGACATTCTGAGTAGCGCCCCACATTCCTCATCTCAATTTGCAAAAGATAAATCCATATTCCAGGTACAGCTCATAGGAAGTTCAAACATTTGCATAATCTTTTAGTAGAATTTTCATTTGGCGTTATTGCCATGGATTTATTGTACTTTAGGTGCATTTCAATTGATTCAGTTAGGTTTGATGGGCAGTTAACTAGACGGACCAAGTTTAAACCTCAGCGTACCCGACAACACTCCAATTAGAAAAAAGCATCACCTAATTAAGCTCTAAAAACCTGACAAGGTTCACACAATACCCACTATAAAGTATAAACATAGAAAGACTAAACTATTCTGAAATAATTGCTACACAACAGCGAATTGCAAGCTTTGGCTGAGGCTTTAAACATAATATTATCCATGAGTTATCTATCTTAGTTCATATGAAGCCTAATCTAATTCAAGTTTCACTTGAGAATAAATTGATGAGCAGGCTCATGATCCAATAATGAAGTACTTCAGATACAAATGCAACGAGTTTATGCAAATAACTTCGAAAACTTTTCATTTCATTGAGTTCAAGTAAAAACATGTTTCGGTAACAACCAAACGAGTAAAAGCTTGAATACTGTGTTACATATGTCTCACTTTTCTATAAATTTGCTGGAGCTGAAAGATTCTTCTGGAATTTTAAGCATGTGAAGTTTTCAGACACCTAAACATACATTTGTACAAGCAGCAGCTCTTCTGTATGAAAATTAAAGTGGTATATGCAATTTTGTAGCCCCAACCTTAATAAATTGAGGAAGAACTGGGGATCATGAAGGGGCAGACAAAAGTCCCGTTTTGGTTTTTAGTTCTGGTATATGGAACCTGAGTCAATCTTTCTAAAGCTTGAGCGGGTATAGAAAGGAGTATCTACATTAGTTTCTCCTGCTACTATCTTGATGGTGGAACTGAGTATAATGCTGGGAAAGGGGTGGGAAAAGGCATGAGTGAAGGGTTTTAAGTTGCTAACAGAGGAAGAGAAATCTGCTCATCTCTTACTAGTTGTTTGCAAATGATACTGTTATCTATGGTAATGCAGATGACTAACTAAAGAATTTAGTATAGAAGCCTCTAGTTGTCTATGCAAGTACAAGACTTCAAATCAATATTACTAGAGTCCTGATTACAGCTGAGAGGAAGTACATGCATCAGCTTTGGTAGATTTTTGGGGTTAGGTTGGGCTCCTTTATGACTCCATAATTTGGATTGATAATTCCTAAAGATCTAGTTTTTATCTATCCAGCACAAACTTGCTAATTCATATAGAACTTCACACTTGGCAAACATCAAGGTGATGTAGATAACTGCTTATAATGTCTTCTTCCTACTTTAGAATCTCTTTCCTTGCTTTCCTTTTCTATCAATATGCAGGAGGCATGCTCAATTTTGCCAAGAGTAAGTTAGTTGCTTCCCCATCTTTAGGTGCTTCTACGTTATAAGGTAAAATGAGATCTGAACTATTACATAGTACGCAATAATAGAATAAAATGGGTGGGGGGGATAAGAGTGACTCATCCCCTCAAATATTATCATCAAATTATAAGAAATCCTCATAGATATGAGATCCTTGAATATGACCATTGATCCAAATTCTACCCCAATCAACTTTTGTTATGGAACATGCCAAATTGACACTGCAAAACTACTCTAAGTCTGCCATCATTGGAGCAGCACAAATTGCCCCCAAACAAATATTTTCAAAAGAATCAATCTTCTTTATATGGTATGTAAGTCAATGAAAGATAATTGCTTTCCTATAGACTCAACATAAACTACTGCAATTACCAAGTTTGTCTATACTAGAAAATCTATCTTAAGCACTCGTCTATTATCACTTATATTAACTAACAATCAAGAAACTAACTTAGGCTATCCTTAATGACATTATCCGAGAAGATTATCAAATTTTCACCTGGCTTAAAGAAGATTGACAAGCCAAAGTCAATAGCTTTCAAAGGCGAATTCTCCTTCTTATTTGCAAACAAAAAGTTCTCTGGCTTCAAGTCCCTATGAATCACTCCATGCTTGTGACAAAGCTGAACAACCTCCACAATGGTCCGAACAACCACTGCGGCAGCACGCTCAGTGTAATGCCCACGCGCAACAATCCTATCAAACAGCTCGCCCCCTTCACACAACTCCATTACTAAATGCACAGCATTATCATCCTCACACGCCTCCCTCAAGGTCACAATACTAGAATTCTGCGGCAAATGCTTCATAATCGCCACCTCTCTCCTTACATCGTCCACATCCACCGCCGTTCGAAGCTTCCGCTTCGAAATCGATTTACAGGCCAACAATTCCCTCGAACTCCGATCAATACACAAATAAGTCACTCCAAATTCGCCCCGACCTAGCTCTTTATCCACTATGTACTTCTCTTCAATGCTCTCCTTCGACACCTCAGTTAACACAGTGATCGTATTCTTCCCAGCGCCGACCCCAGACTTGGCCTTCCGCCCATTATCGTGACCCGAGTAGTTTGAAGACTTCACATCCTCCCTGGCGACTGCTGCAGGAGATCTACAACAATTACCCATCTAATCAACTCCAGATTTGAACCAAATTGAACCCACAAAAAAACCTAATCCCACCTAGTCTTTCACATCATCAGAATGCCAAAAACCCGAATCAACCCCTATGGCTAGCTCATCAAAAGTAGAATCAAAATGCAAGTGACATTCCGAGCTGCAGACTGTAAAAAGTGAGAGAACGTGAATTGGAGAGAGTAAATGAAGAAGACTGGGTAAAGATTCACATGCTTTTGAAGAACTCTTTTTTATTTATAAATTTTCAATGCAAGACAATAAAAAGATGAGGTATATCGTATATGTGAGTGTAAATTTTGTCCGCTAAATGAGAAGATTTCTAGTCGGAACGGGACGGCGAGGTTGGAGCATTGGGTTCATATAGAATGACGGGAGGTTTTGATTTGTTAGAAAAATTGTTTTGCGATTGAGCTACTAAACTCTGTAGGAGCCGAAATGTATTTGGAAACTGATATTTTCAGAGTTTATTTATTTATTTTATTTTGATATTTTACGTGAAAAGTGTTGTTATTAGAGTTATAACGATAATTTTGATTATTCTTATAAGTCTATAATAATAATTTATATGTATAAATATTAAAAAAAAATTGTAAAAACATCAATTCTCATATATTTTACATTTCCACACTTTTCCATAACTAATTATTAATTAAATATGAAAAAATGATATATATATATATATATATATATATATATAACAACCGGTTGTTGAGAGTATTATTCTTATAATTATATACAGAAACCAATTTGAGTATGAGCTCTCATGTGTGAAATAGTATTCACAATAACCGATTATATATAGGGAATTGATATTTCTTCACGCGAATAGTAATTAGGAGAATAAAAATGATCTATTTTATTTTAATACAGCAACTAAATATAATTTCTTTTTTATATAAATAAATTATTTTATTTTTACTTTCATTTTTTTGATCCAAAGGTAACGTAAAAGTGAAAGGAGATTCTCAATTATAAATGGAATGATCAAAATTACTAAAATGGGACCGGGGAAAAAGAATTGTCAAAAAAAATCTCAAGTAGTATATATAGTATAATTAAAGTAGTTAATGTCAACACGTAATTTTATTTTATTCCATAATTTCTCCCCCTTCTAGTAGGGGGGCGTAGTGAAATTCAGACTTCTTATCCAAGAATGATAAGTGATGTCATTCTCCAACCTTTTTTGACCTCCATTCTCTAACCTATGAAAGGCCAATTAGCTAATATTAACATTTAGTAAATAGTATGAAGAAAATAAAAAATAATATCCTATAATAATTAGACAAATATAATCTTTCTCGTATAAATTCCATTTTCATGGTGGAAATTTGTGTATTCTTTTATCTGACTAAGATCCAATTTATCGTAATTAAATTTAGTTTTTATCTTAAAATGATCCAAATATTTTATTTAGGATAACATTAAAATTTATTTATAGACTAAAAAAATTATTCTTGAAATTTAAGTAAAATCATGAAATGTGACGATCCTACGATGAAATATCATACTTCCTTCGTCTTAAGATAAAAATCATGATTTGACTTTTTGTGCATATTAAAAAAATAAATAAAATGACAAAATTGTCTATATTTAAAAGCAATTAATATTTTTATAAGTAAAAATGATAACTCCACAAGATCCATCTCACATGAATACTAAATGAACCACACACTTATGTGAGAGGGATATTGTGAAAATATTAAATTTTACTTGTGAAAATATCAATTTTCTATTTAAATTTTTATTTAATTGCATAGTTTTTCGCACATGACTAGTGATGCTCCATAAATATGTACAGAGAATATAAATATGATAATTAGTGCTAAAGATATTATAGACAAATTATTATAAAAAATAAATTATTTAAGGTAAGTAAATATTTAACTTGAAATTACCTAAAATAATACTCCATCCATTCCTTTTTATATGTCTTTTTAGAGAAAAAAATGTGTTTTCTTTTATTTGTTATTTATAGTTTTCAAAGAAGTATTAAATACTTAATTTCTCATATTATCATTTATAATTAAATCTTAATTTATTTTTCTCTCATCTTTTCAATAAATTTTGTAAGGTTAATATTAAAATTTTATACTCAATTTAATTAATTAAATAAAAAATTAATTATATTTTTTAATTTATATGCATAATTTTAAAAAATATATATAAAAAAGAATTGAGATAATGATAAGTTTTATCCTAAGATGAGAGAGTACTATAATATGGACATTGGGAATGTGCAGTAACTAAATTTAAGATAATGAAACTTTGGTTGGTTGAATTAAATTAATTAATTAAGAAGAAAAGAAAAGATGCCCCATGTGTTGTCCCTTTTATCTGCATACATTTTGATTTGCCAAAGGTCATGTTGTCTATTTTCTTTATGTTTTTCTTTATTATTTTTATTTTATTTTTATTTTTATTTTAACCTAAGTGGGTCCTTATATATCACCACATTTCCTGCTTTTGTCTCTCTCTCTCTCTCTAGAGGTGTTGCTTGCTATTGAGAATAAATTGATTACAAGGTGTAAAATGATTATTGTGAAAATCATGTTAATTTGTTTTAAATCGAATCAGCCCTTCAAAATGCTCTTTCGTGACACTTCTGGTTATCTGAAGCATTATTTCACACGTGTTAATGATATTTCTTCCCTTTTAAATATAACGATCCATTTTCAAAATAATAATTTATATAATAATAAAAAAGTTATTTTTCTAAATACGTCTCTATCTTAGTTTAAAATAAAATAATTGTGACGTGATAATAATACTTAAATTATAAATATTAGCATGAAATAAATTTCATATCATTTACATATACACCCATTGCGTAAGTTGGGGAAAAAGAATGTGGATGGCCATCATTTATCATCTCTTTGTCTTTTAACTTTCTCTCCCCTGTAGTAGGGATTTAGACCCCACAATTGTACCAAATGCATCCCCACACCCCCAATGATAGACTTGTGTCCCTTGAGGCTTTTGGAATTTAATTTTGTTTTAGAAAATTTTTATTTCTATAGGGAATGATAATTAAATTCTAATTATGGACACGCGAAAATATTAAAAAATATTTGTAAAAATAATTTTTTTTTCTATAGAAAGTGAGTGACACATTAATTTATCCATCGAGTAGGATAAACATTAATACAAAAGATGGATTTTTAATGTTAACATGACAGATGAAAAGTAAACTTCCAAGGAAATTAAGCCAATCTTTTCAACAACTATAGCTTGAGGAAGAGGAAAAGATGGCAATTAGCTATCATGATGATACCAAGTTTATTTTCCATATATTAAATATATATGAGGTAAAGGAGAGAGACTTGTGAGAGCCTATACCTTATCAATTAGTACAATGAAAGAGAGATGAGAAAAATAATCTATGTTTTTATTTTGTGTCTTGGATGATACAGATGATCTGATATTACATATGTAACATTCTAATTTTATATTAAAATATGTGAATTTTTTTTTATTTATATATAAAAAATTAAGTTATTAACAATAATATCTTCAGTCATGACTTTTTGAATGAATGTGTGGTGAGTTGAGATATTATTAGGTTAGTGGTTTAAGGTCTTATTTTGATAGACTTAATTTGATTCGAACTTAGCATTTGACCTAAGATTTATTCTGAATTCAAAATTTGACTCGGGTTATTTTAACCGATAAATATAATATTTTATTTTTGATGAGAAGAGAAATAGTATACATAGAAAAATGTATAACCAAATTAATAATACATAGTAATTAGTAGATCATCCAAGGGTGTATAGACAGAGGAATTGTAATTTAATAAAGCCGACTTCTTTTTCCAAAAATAAATAAATAAATAAACGGGAAAAATGTGGACAAATTTTCTTTCTCTTTCTTTCTTTTTTTTTTTTTTTTCTTTTAAGTTGTTTAATTTGACTTGAGCTGCCTTGGGGTTGGAAAATGGCATTCCAACACCTTTCAACTTGCAAGGAACTGTGTTGTTATAAACATATCCTACTTTCTCTCGAAGTACGAAAATATAGGGATGAATTATGAGCATGGTTTGAAATTACTTATTCTTCTCATATCCAAAAGAAGAAAGGGCTGTAGACAAATTTAGGCCACTTCATTCAGAAACTAGGCCCAACTTTTCAAATGAACTAACCTCTTTTTCGCAAATATATTTGTTAATAGACCACAGCCCAAACCAACATCCCCCAACTCATTTTTATTAAATGAGCCACTCAAATAGGAGCCCAAATGTTTTTTTTTTATATTGTTTTTTTTACGTTTTTACTCTGTTCTAGAGATGCACAAAAAGCTTACGGCCCACAGGCCGGCCTGGTCAAAGCCTGGACCAGGGCGGGGCGACCTACAGTCTTTGAACAAGCTGCTATTTTGACGTAAAAGTTCGATCTGGCCCGGCCTATGCAAAAGCTCGGCCCAGCCTACGCAGAAATTGGCCCAGCCTAGCTAATTCGTTTTAACTATAAATTATAACTTGATATATATAAGCAGCAAAAAGACGGATGAAGGGAAGAAATGGTTCATTGTAGGGAGATAATAAAATTTGAAAAACTTTGTTTGACTTTTCTGTTCATTGTATTAATCACAATTGGTTGACAAATCCGGTTAATGTTGTAAAAAAATTTCAGTTTCAAAATAGAATTAATTAATTTGGGTATTCTAAAATTAATTTTAAAATATACTTAAATTTAAAATTGATTCAATATAATTATAAATTATCTAAAAATATACTACTCAAATTTTCAAGATTAATTTTTTAAAAAAGTTAGATAAATAAATTCATTAATATTTAAAACATCTCAAAAATTATTTTAAAAAGTCAAAATTAACGCAATATTTAACCGACTCATTATTTATTATTGCTTAATTACTCATTTTTAATTTTTTGACAATACATTTAATTAATATAGTAGTTAGTTTATTTAATATTTATATTTCACATTAAAAATTAGTTGATTATATTTTTAGAACTGGCCTGACCCGGGCTAAAGGCTGGCCTGGCCTGGCCCGGCCTAAGGACTGACTTGATCTGACCCAAAGTCTAGCCCGACCTAGCTTACATGCCTGGCCTGGCCTGACTCGGCTTACAGACCCAAAAGTCAAAGCTTGGCCTGGTCAACGGCCAAAGCCTACCAGGACCAGTCCGGCCTACTGTGCATGTTTACTCTGTTCCATAAGTAATTGTTAATTAAAAATTTTATTCCAGAAAGAATTGCAGGACTCCTGTTGTGATGTAAATAATGTTAGTGATATACAACTTTACGTATATAATATTCAAATATAACATTAAATATTAAATACCATATTTATTTAATTATTAAAAAATAGAGTATGACATAGATTTTAATATCAGACTCACTTTTTAATGATTAAGATGCATATAGTGTTTAGTGTTACGTTCGAATGTTGTGTACATATACTTATATATACTAACAAATACGAATTTTACGTGCCAAATTCTTAATATCCAATAACCAGCTGCCATATGTACATTTGACCACATGTTGACCGACTTTGAGACAATTCTTGTCTCCTTAACCGTGCATCTCATCGATCATCTCGATCGAGTGGCTTGACCACTAACTACCAAACCTTGCACCTGCTTCTCTAGCTAGTTTGGGGATGGAGAAGATTGAGTATGTTTTATTAAACTGATACATCTGATGTCTAAGACAACTGACATACGCAACAGGATTAAGAGTATGCATGCATGCTCTCTTTAGGGGAAAAAAATAAAAATTACACAGCATAGGTTAAGAACCCAATGCCATGCATACAATGTAAAGATTTAATTAGTAACCTGCACGTACGCCAAACAGATAACTGCATGCCTCTAATTTGCTTAATCCTTTTACAGTTTCTTGAGTTTCTTTCCTTTGCAGTCAATATGCTGGAGGTATATATATATATATATATATATATATATATATATATATATATATGCTAGCTCTTATTTCATCAAGCTTAAGTTACTTGCATCCCAATCTTTCTTTAGCTGCTTTTCCGTGGTTACTTTGTTTCTCATTAGAAGCGCAAATACGTACGGTCTGAATCATACATAATGGGATCAAATGGGTGGTGGAGGGATAAGAGTGACACATGCATCTGTCAAATATTAGAATAACCAATTATAGTAAATTAAGGAAATCCTGTCTAGTTAAAAATAAATTTAAAATATGTTAAAAATTAATTTTATATTAGTTTTATTTGTGAAATTTATGTCATGTTTGTTTGAAAAAAAATATGCTTGAAATTGAATTAATTATCTTAATTTAACACTACTTTAAACTTTGATAATGAACTATTAATTCCTCAATATACGACAATTAGTTTTAATAAATTCATTAGATAATTTAAAATCGAAGACTATTAATTTTATATAATTTTTTATAGATAATTTTTAAAATAATGAAAAAATAATTCGTAAAAAATATTAATCTTATATTATTAAATAAAATAATTTAAATTATTATAAAAATAAAATAAATTATCTGATTTCAAATATATTTTTTACGAAACGTTATGGACCAGGGAGTACTTATTAAATAGTTTTGTTGGGGGTGATGAAAGTCAGGTTTAGTTTGGAAACCGGAAAAGTCATATTAGGGCTTTAATTAATCAACAAACTCCTCCTTGTTAGGCTAGGCCAATCTCTCTCTTCTCCATCTCACTTTTTCTCACACACAAGCAGAGAGATGGATCGAGTACAGCTTCTGTTGCTAGGGTTACCTCTCTTCCTCTTCTGCTCAGACATCGTTAATCTCTTCGGATCACCACCACCTCCTCCTCCGCCTAAAGCCGCCCACCACCACCACCACCCTCAATCGCAACCAGTAATCCCTGGAACTCTACAATTCCCTACCCAGGTCAACTCCCCACCCAACCCAATTTCTCCTCTTATCGACTACTATGTACTTTACCCTTTTAAAGGAAAATCCCCCTAGTTAAATTTCCATAATCAAAGTTTCTAACCTTTTTATTCTGTATTGGCAGAAAGTTAGTGGCGGCATTGGAGGAATAGGTATAAGCAATACTGTCAAAATTGACTTCTGCTCGTCTTGTTCTTACAGGCAAGTTTCTATCCATCCGTTTATCTCTCTGTCACTATGTATACGTATGTGTGTAAAATCAACTGGGGATGTATTTACTGATTTTTGTGGGACTGTTTTACATTGATTTTTTCAAGCTCATCTTCTATGCTTGTAGTGATTTACTTTCAAGTTGATAAATTTCTTTGGCTATATGAATTAGGAACTTTGATTAAAGACTTTTGTCACACAAGTCTTTTTTTTTTTTTTTTAAATAAATATTTTCATGTTTAATAAGTTTATAACATCATTTGAATACCATCCATTCAAAATGGACAACTCCTATATGACTTTAGTGAACCTTTTTTTCGTTTAGCATACTTTTTTTTAGAAAGACACACTTGGACATAATCTTTATAATTTGCAATATTAAATTTTAAGACTAAAATTTTGTGAGTGAAATTTTTTATTGGAAAGATAATATTTATTTGTGTGGTTGACAAACTTAAAATGAGTAAAGAAAAGGCCAAATTGGACTCCAGTCTTGGGAGGAAGGGAGTAAGTTGGTGTTAAGTTAGTGGTGATTCGTGAGAGTGAGAATTGTGGATAAAAGTATAAGTTATGTCGCTGGTCTGACCTGAAACAGTTTAGATTTGGCTTTTTGTTCTCATATATAAATCATGTGTACGAATGTACTTTATTTTGTTATTGATGCTTGTTGTGCATTTTAGCATTTATGTTGTAAATTTAATTTATCTATTACATATTCTTTACTGTATATAGTTCTTGTTCCATTTTACCTCCATCTTGTTCAAAAAAATCATTAGGGAAAGGCGTTTTATGCTTGTAGCTTTATTTTTCTTTTGGTCTTAGGTTTCTATCAGAGGAAGGCTATAATATGTAATTTATACAGTTTGTAGATTTGCTTTAATTTGTTTGTTATGATTCTGGCAGAGGGAATGCAGTGACAATGAAGAATATGTTGGAATCTTCATTTCCTGGGATTAATGTTGTTCTTGCTAACTACCCCCCTCCACTTCCAAAACGATTGTTGAGCAAAGTGGTACCCATTGCTCAATTTGGGATAATTGGTATAGTCATGGCTGGTGAACAAATTTTCCCAAGACTGGGATTTCTAGCACCGCCTCCTTGGTACTACTCCTTGCGCGCAAATAGATTTGGAACCATTTCAACTACATGGCTCCTTGGAAATTTCTTACAATCTTTTCTACAAAATTCTGGTGCTTTTGAAGTCTCCATCAATGGTGAACTGGTACAGTTCCTTTCTCTAACTTATAGATTTTATTGGATTTTAATCTCAAAAAAGAGAAAAAAGAAAGAAGAACAAGAACACACTTTTTCTGGCTATAAGTAATTTAGTGTTTGCTGTTATTGGTGCTCTTGACTTGGACTTTATTCTAGGTTTACTAATGATTTTTTTTTAATTTAATTTGTGAACGATGAATTTTTATAGCACTCCTCATGCCTTTCAAGGGGTGGAAAATCTCAATTTTGCAAAAAGAAACCATACATGTTTGCAATATTTTATCTTCCTTTTTCCTTGGGGAAACATCTATTTAACCTGAAATAGATGTTTTATACTGTACCATGATATCCAGTTGGGTTTGTTTGGTCTAAATAGATCAAAACTACTGGAAATGTTGTATCATTTCCTAATATTCTGTTGTCAATTTGTTATTGTTATGTTAACTTGGTCCACAAAAAATTAATATTGTTGCTGTTAGTTCTTTAAGTGCCCTTTGGCTGAGTGGTTAGATGGAAACACTTTTACTCAGAGCTATTATCAAAAGTTCTTTCATGTAAAATCTTAAGTGTGTGTTAAATAATTTTTAAAAGCATTTTATATAGATATTTTAGTAATTTTGTAAGTTTTAATGTAAAGTGTAAACGTATTTTTAAAAGCACTAAAGCAACTTAGCTTCTCTTGATGGTGCTTTTACACCCAAAATTGCTACGGGTAAAAGCACTTATGTTATTTTATCCTATACTCTCAAATCATTTAAATTAACTAATTAAGAGGGCTTCTAGTCCACTGCACTACTTTGCCAAATGGGCATTTAGATATTTCAACGTAGCTATATTCTTTCTTTGCCTAATATACAAGACCAAATTGTTTACACCCATTACGTGGTTCACCTATGTTCAACACAACTATGTACCTTCTTTTTCCTTTTACTTATTTTTATGCTTTTTGATTTATTCGATCAAGTATATACCTGTCTTTTTCTCAAAATCAGTGATAACATAAAGAACTTGCTGCTTTCCTTTTTCTTCCTTTTTTTACCTCTTTTTGACTTTCTTTCTTGTCAAGTTTTTCCATAATTGGCTTATATCCTTCCTTCAAGACCTCTCTCTTAAGCAATGACCAGTTACATGATATATTAAGTTAATGATTTCTTTCATGGGATCTGTTGTAATCCACTGTAGTTCGTGAATAAATTCTTTATAGGAATATGTTTATGTATATGTAATAGTGTTCATTTGGCAAAATCTCCACTTTTATTTCAAAAAATAATGGTAATAATAATGTCCTTTCAGAGCGACAAAGCTTCATGTTTTACTATAATCTATTTAGTGATGACAAATACTTCCACTCCCCCTTCTCACCCCGCCCTAATATTTATATTTTTGGGTAATGGAGGATTCCTAAAATATTCTTGTATAAGTTTTGCGCTTTTAGACCTAATGCCTTCTGTTTTTTTTGTCTCATACAATGTAGATTTTCTCAAAGCTGAAGGAGCATAGGTTTCCTGGTGAGATTGAATTGAAGGATCTTGTAAGCAAAAGAATCACTGGTTCAAGAGTTCTAGATGGCCTTGGTGGAGATGTCTGGCCATAGTGCTACCTGGAAATGGAGGGTCTTCATATGCAGTCCATGGGGGAAAGATTGCCCCTCCTAATAGTTTGGAAAAGATTTGTATGTGCTAAACTGATGCTTCTTTAGGTATAATGTAAGCTTCTATTGTTATAAGATACAATTTCAAACCTACTTATCCAAAATTAGAAAGATACACTTTGTTTGATCCCTTGATTCTAATTGTTTACCCCATTTACTTATAAAATATTGAGATAAAATGGAGAAACTCCTGATATAGGCCAATTTCCTCGAGTACGAGTTCAATATCGTGAAAGATAGTGCTTTTATCTCAACTATAAAGAAGTTATTTTCTGTTAATAATTTATAGGTGTGTCAAATTTTTGTTAACAGCACAAGTATACAATCTTTTATTGATTTTTGCCAATGTATGTAGGGGCGTGTCTTTAGCTTTTGGTGTTTTCATCAGATATTAATTGAATATTTGGTCTGTGTTACTCAAATTTGAAGTAACAAGATCAACTTCTCATTTGACGTTTGCAATTTGGGATGTGTCTTTTCATGATAACAGCATTTTCTTCCAACTTTACTATGCATTTGGAGGCCTTCCTCTTGAAGCCCTTAAATGTATTCCACCGTCTGGAATTTGTCTTCTTCTTTTTTTTTTAATTTTTAAAGCTCTCAACAAATTGAAGAAGAAATTACAATTATTTGAATGCGTTATGTTATTTTATATTATCATCACTAAAAAAATAGATTCATTTTGTTAAATAAAAAATGATAGTAACAGGACTTTTTTTGTGAAATAAAGGGAGTACTAATAAAACCTAAGTAAATTACTCCCTCCATCTCACAAAAACAGCCACATTATGCACTCAGAAAGAAATTATTCAACAAAAAGAATTCTCTTTCAATAATTCTGGGGGACCGGATGATGTGAATTGTCCGCATCAGCAGAGAAAGAAAAATCACTTTACCAATGCATCTCACTTTCAAATACCTGTAATATCAAATAACTCTCCACTTTCAAATTACTTTACCAATAATTCTCTTTGTGTGTGTGTGTGTGTGTGTGTGTGCAAACTCTCTGGCTTCCAGTTGCATCCGAAAATATATAGCTTCTCCCCCTCTACAAACCTCCTCTTAGAACCAAATCCAGTCCAAAATCAAAAGTTTTCAAGGTACGTATACATATACATAATATATAATGTACGCATATTGATAGTATATATGTGTATATATTTATACCTTAAAAACTGATTTCATGTTTTTGAATCCCATTTTGTGTATCAAATTGGGATTCTTATACTAAAATTTTCGAAATTATTGAAACCCAATCACTAAACTCAAAATTAATTGGTATTAATTGAAACTTTGAGTCCTTTTCATATTTATATGGAGTGGTAGACTTTTTGTGTGTGTTCTTGTTAGTGGTTTGGAATTGACCATTTTTGGGCATAATGAGTGTGTAAATATATATAAATTGAGGCATTATATTTTTAAATTTTTGAATAAGATTTTTCTTGTAGATAAATAAATCTACAATAAGCTCCAAAAAGGTGGGAAACCAAGTACATATGGTGTGTATAAAACTTGGGAAAAATAAAGGCACACCTATGCCCAATATATTATATGGAAAAGGCAAGGATTATGTACCACAAGCCATAATGAGCTAAAATGAACTTCCTTGTATCATAACAAGACCTCTAATACATTAGGCATAGGTATGCCTTTTATTTTGGGTCCTTAACATTAATATACAACAATTAGAAAGTAATTATAAAAATAAAACATATACAAAATAATTACAAAAAGACTATAACAAGATAAATTTATTAAATCATTCAGTTTCCTACAAATAAGGAATTCTTTAAATCAAGTATAATTAACTGCCATATGCGACAGTTACCAAAACAAAATTCATAATACAAAATAAATAAATAAAAACTATCATTCTAATAAGAAGCTCACGAATGGAGAGGAGAAGAAATGACAGAGGAAGAAGATCTGGAATGGCCATCTCTCACCGTCCCGCCGAACTCGAATTCTTCTTCTTTTTCTTCAGATTTATGCTTCTTTGTTGTTGATTTGTTTCCGTCATTGGAGAAGAGCTTGGCCTTGTTCATCAATGGAGAAACAAAAAAGGAATTAAAAGGGAAAAGATATAATATTAGGGGATATACATGGATGTAGCTGCTCCGTGAGATGTTCAACAAATTGACCATTTTCATTCATTACACTTGTTGGTGGCTGAAAAATCTAACATAGTAAGTTTTTGCTCATAGTAGTAAGGTAACCAAACCTTAATAGAGGCAACCAACCTTTAATACAAAAGTTAACCAAATTTTAATACAAAAGGTAACCAACTTTAAATACAAAGGTAACCAAACTTTAATATAAAGGTAACCAACCTTTAATACAAAGGTAACCAAAATTTAATACAGAGGTAACCAACCTTTAATACAGAGGTAACCAAACTATAATATAGAGGTAACCAACCTTTAATACAAAGGTAACTAACATTTAAATACAAAGGTAACCAACCTTTAATACAAAGGTAACCAAATTTTAATACAGAGGTAACCAACCTTTAATACAAAGGTAACCAAACTTTAATACAGAGGTAACCAACCTTTAATACAAAGGTAACCAACCTTTATTACAAAGGTAATCAAACCTTAATACAGAGGTAACCAACATTTAATCCAAAGATAACCAAAACTAGTTACTACACATTCAGAAAATGGTTACCTTCATACTAGTGTTTGGTTACCTCCATAACAGTGTTTGGTCACCTAGATTTACCTTTGTATGAATGTTTAGTTACCAATTAGAATATAAAAAAAATGGTTACTGTATTGAATTTTTTTTATGAATATTTGGTTACACCAAAAAACTAAAATGGTTATCTCTGTATAAAGATTTGGATACCAACTGGAATATTAAAAAAATGTTTACTGCAGCAACAAAATCGGAAGGCACGTGATGTGACGCCCCCAAATCTGGGCCCACACAGCCCAAACTTGAGTCGTCAAAATACTACAACAAAATTATTAAAACAAAGCACAACGTACAACAATACAGTGTATAATAATACACAACTAAGTCTTCACTATTATTGCCACACTATTTTACAAAACGTGAAGACTATGATAGCTATTCCTCGGACCCTCACTCCATTCCCCGGCTAGACCCTGTTATGTTTTCATCTCCTGTTGAAAAACAATGGAACAAAAGAAAGGGTGAGCTCAAATAGCCCAGTAAAGAATATCATGACTAAGATAATGACGAATAAATTATCATTAGTCTTCAACAGTTGAGTTCTTGATATAATACAATAGACTACAAGGTTTATATCAAAAACTGCAGTTAAATTCTTAAACAACGTTCAGATCAATAATAGCAGCAGAATGAGTAATCTATTAGAAGAATAATGCAGACTATAATGTCCACTCGGTTCTCTTTTTAGGAAAAACATCATCAACTTTTATCATCTGAAATATCATTAGTCAAGATAATACAAATTCACAGTTCCTGATCATAATCATGCACATCAACAGTTCATCTTTGTACTACGGGCCAAAGATATTCAATATAGCACCAACGGTTATGATTATACCAGATTCAGCCTTTGGTCATAATCATACCAAACAACAGTTCATCTTTGCACTACGGGCCAAAGAGAACATTCACCACGTGCCATAAAAGACACCGAACAGATGTATCGCCTTTAACCTATTATATCGCCTTTAACCTATCATCTGTTCAACAAATATATCACATCTGTGCCCCCGGCCACAGATATTCACAACAGCTTGATTTTTGGATGATTAGAATGATATAAATGATGAACAGAAGAAATAGGATAACAATAAGTATCGGAAGTTTACTTTGTACAGATTCAAATAATGTCCAAATTGTCAACATGATGTGGAGTGAAATTTAAAAATGATATTCAAGATCCACAGTTCAGAATAACGGTTACAATTAAATAGAAAGGTTCACGTAAATAGGAAGGTTCAGTTGAAATAATGAAATTCAACTATTATGGAACATATAATATTTTCAGGAATTATAGAAGCAATAGTTCCATAATAAATTTCGATTTAGGAGTATGAAAGAAAATAATATCCCTTACCGTAGCAGGTTTGATTAACAAAAGGTGAAGGAAATTAATACAAAGGGTTATTCACCAACAGGCGGCAATCCGCTCCGTAAGGTTATTCCCACAATTTAATAGAATTTGAGTACAAAGAGTTATTCACCAAACAGGCGGCAATCCGCTCCGTAAGGTTATTCTCAGAGATTAATAATGAATGAATACGAAAGGTTATTCACCAACAGGCGGCAATCCGCTCCGTAAGGTTATTCCCACAATTTAATAGAATTTGAGTACAAAGAGTTATTCACCAAACAGGCGGCAATCCGCTCCGTAAGGTTATTCTCAGAGATTAATAATGAATGAATACGAAAGGTTATTCACCAACAGGCGGCAATCCGCTCCGTAAGGTTATTCCCACAATTTAATACATGGAAATAAAAGGCACGTCTTATGAGTAAGGAAGAAACAATATTATTATCGAGAATCAAATAATGATAATCCCTTACCATAGTATGTTTGAATAATGGAAGATGAAAAAGATGGTATCCCTTACCGTAACACGTGACTGGATATTGATTTAAATGAGGTTGATTAACTTGAACAGTACACGTATACTTATAGATCTTCACAAATACACAAGATGACTTATGCACACTTAGAGAGAACTTTCACAAGAAGTATTTAGAGAGAGAAAGAAAGAACAAGTAAGGAAGTTTATGAAAAATCCTTAAGTTAAGGCTTCTATTTATAGCCAAAAATCTTATCATTCATTTAATCTAAACCATTCATTTAAAGATCATCTTTTAATCTACACCATCCATTTCAAATATTATATTATCTTTAATCTACACCATTCATTTCATATCACCTAATAATCACCTAACTTTATATTATAAACAAATCAATTTAATTATTCAACAATAATTCACACTTTAATCTACACCATTCATTTCATATCACCTAATAATCACCTAACTTTATATTATAAACAAATAACTTTATCAATTCAATTATTATGACTAATTGTTATAAATACAGTATAGTTAGCTCTTAGATATCAAGTCAATAAATTAATGAAATACAACTGTTTAAATAACATCATAATAGAGATAACAATAATGTAAAATAAAGCATACGTTACTGTGTAATGACAATTATTGATTCAATAATGTGAATTACTGTGCATATGTTACTGTGACAATTATTAGGTTCAATAATTTTAAAAACAGTGCAACAACAATTATTGACTCAATGATATAAAATACAGTGTAATGACAATTATTAAATCAATAATACAAAATACTGTGTAACAACAATTATTGAATTGATAATATAAAATATTATGCAGTGACAATTATCGATGAAATGATGCGTAACAGTTACGGTGTCAATTATCAGACCAATAATATGAGACACTATGCAATACCGTGTGTTACTGTAGAGTACCGTGTGCTACAGAAAATACCATAAACTACCGTATGCTACTATTCTTTTATCACCGGTATTTTAACAGTTCCGTTGACTATTTTTATTTAAAAAAGTTACTTCTGTCGTTTTCTATATCCGACAAATATTCCGTTGTGGGGTCCACCAATAATTTATTATTTCGGCGCCGTCGTACGGCACGAATATTCCCCGACCAAACGAATATTCCCCGACAAAGCGAATATTGTCCGACAAAATAAAATTTGCACATAACATCCTTAACTTTTAACTTTATCGATTTAACCACTTACTGTTTAAAAAAAATATCTATATGAAGAAAAATTAAATTTTGTATTTCATAAAATTCGGGGTCTTACAACCTCCCCTCCTTATGAAATTTCGTCCCCGAAATTGACGTACCTGACATATCGAAGAGGTAAGGATACTTAGATTTCATCTCAGATTCTAGCTCCCAGGTCATTTCCTCAGTATCTTGGTTCCTCCATAAAACCTTAACTTGAGGTATAACCTTTGAGCGTAGGATCTGCTCCTTTTTATCCAGGATCTTAACAGGTACTTCCTCGTATGTTAAATCCTCTGCTATAACGTCTGGTTCTAACTCAATGACGTGGTTTGGGTCCTTCACATATTTACGTAACATAGATATGTGAAAAACGTTATGGATGCGAGACATACTTGGTGGTAGGGCTAGTCTGTAGGCTACGGTTCCTATTCGATCGAGGATTTCAAATGGGCCAATAAATCGAGGGTTAAGCTTTCCTCTCTTTCCGAATCTCGTAACCCCTTTCCATGGAGAAACACGTAAGAATACATGATCTCCGACGTTGAAACTTTCGTCTCTCCGATGAAGATCAGCATAACTCTTTTGTCGTTCTTGTGCGGTCTGTATTCGTTGTCGGATCATTTGGATCTTTTCGGTCGTCAAGCGTACCAACTCGGGTCCCAACAATTTTGCTTCTCCTACCTCATTCCAACATATTGGAGAGCGACACTTCCTTCCATACAATGCCTCGAATGGAGCCATGCCTATGCTTGTTTGGTAACTGTTGTTGTAAGAAAATTCCACCAACGGCAAGTACTTATCCCATCTTCCTTTGAAGTCTAATACACAAAGTCTCAAAAGATCTTCGAGGGTCTGGATCGTCCTTTCCGATTGTCCGTCCGTTTGAGGATGATATGCAGAACTAAAACGTAGTTCAGTGCCCATAGCTTTTTGTAGACTGGTCCAAAAGCGTGAAGTGAATCTAGGATCTCGATCAGAAACTATGGAAACTGGCATGCCATGCAATCTCACGATCTCATTTATGTACATACCAGCAAGACGTTCAAGTGAAAAGTTTTCTCGTATAGGCAATAAATGAGCAGATTTGGTCAATCTATCTACGATCACCCAAATTGCATCTAAGCCTTGAGAAACTTTTGGAAGACCCGTCACGAAGTCCATATTGATGTGTTCCCACTTCCATTCGGGAACTTCAAGTGATTGTAATGGACCTTTAGGAACTTGATGTTCTGCCTTGACACGTTGACAAGTTAGGCACCTTGAGATAAACTCCGCAATCTCTCTTTTCATATTGTTCCACCAAAATGTATGTCGAAGATCTCGATACATCTTGGTACCTCCTGGGTGGATTGCAAACGGCGTGTTGTGTGCCTTCATCATGATTTTATGCTTTAATTCAGGATCGTTAGGAACACAGAGTCGATAGTTGATTCGAAGTATTCCTTTCTCGTCGATTCTTGCTTCGGGAATGACACCTTCTTGTACTTTCTTTATCATGTTTATCAGTTCCGGATCGGTAGCTTGAGCAGCTTTAATTTTATCGATTAAAGTTGGTTCTACTCGCACGTGAGCAATCTTCGAGTGGGTCTCTGGTGTCTTTAGCTCTATCTCCATCTTTTGCAAGTCGTACAAAATACACTTTTGTGTTGTTAGCAGTGCACTTGTACTTGCATAAGATTTTCTGCTCAAAGCGTCAGCTACAACGTTCGCCTTTCCCGGGTGATACTGGATTGTGTGGTCATAATCCTTTAACAGCTCAAGCCAACGTCGTTGTCGCATGTTGAGTTCCTTCTGGGTGAAGAAATACTTGAGACTTTTATGATCCGTATAGATATCCACTTTTTCTCCGTACAAGTAGTGTCTCCAGATCTTCAACGCGAAAACGACTGCTGCCAACTCTAGATCATGAGTAGGATAATTTTTCTCATAATCTTTGAGTTGTCGAGAGGCATAGGCTATAACCTTTCCATGTTGCATAAGGACACAGCCTAGACCTTTGCCAGAAGCATCGCTGTAGATAACAAATTCTCCTGATCCTGATGGTATGGTCAGAACAGGAGCTGAAACAAGTCTCCTCTTGAGTTCTTGAAAACTCCTCTCGCATTCCTCGCTCGATATAAGTTTTGTACTAGAATGAATGATACCGATATCTAGTAATTAAACTTTCAACTCTTGGTGTTCTATGGGAGCCATTTGGTGTGGGACTTTAAAAATGGGCTTAGTGTCGGGTTCAAGATCGATACAGAATTCAATTTCACGGTTTGGGGTAAGCCAGAAAGTTCCTCAGAAAAAAAAACGTCAGGAAACTCATTAACAATGGGAATATCATTCAAGTTTGACGTGTTTTTGTTCAAATCAGTGACATGAGCTAAAAAGGCTTGACATCCGTTTTTCAATAAACGAATGGCTTTATGGCTAGAAATAACAGTTATAGATTTCAATGGTTTAGTTGCTTGAATTTGCATGACAGGTTGATTAGGAATATGAAAACTAATAATCTTATGAAAACAATCAATTTTAGCATGATGGGTAGTCAACCAATCAATTCCTAAAATCACATCAAATTCATGCATCTCTAAAGAAATAAGGTCAACAGGTAATGTGAGGTTGTTGATTTGAACTTAGGCAAGATTTATAGATAGTAAATGTAATAGGTATTTCTCCCAATGGGGTTTCAACTGATAAGTCAAAGTCCAAGTTTTCAGGAGTTAAGTTTAAACGCTGAGCACATGCAGGTGAGATAAAAGAATGGGTAGAGCCAGTATCTAACAAAGCGTAGACTTCACGAGAATTTATGAATAGCTTACCGGTTATCACCTCGTTCGAGTTTCGCGCCATTTGGGATGTCACAACAAAAGCTCTCCCTTGAACTACAGATTTTCCCTTATCCGCGCTAGCTTTTGGTATCATCATTGCAGCTGGACTTGATTTTGTGGCAGGACAAAACCGCGCAAGATGACCCTCTTTCCCACAACTGTAGCACTTTTTGGACTGCAGTGTACAGTTTGGGCTGATGTGACCTTCCTGACCACACCTATAGCATCTCACTGGTGGTCGATCTTCTCCCCTTGAAACTGGGGTCGGTGCTGGTGTTGGTACTGGTGCTGGTGCCCTTCCATAATTATTATGGAATCTCTTTCTTTTGAAATTGTTCCCACTAGATTCTCCTCTTCTGTTATTTGGTGTGGAATTACCACCGAAGTGTTGGTTACCTCCTCGATGGTTCTCGTTCCTGTGGTTGTTGTCACTCCTTTCTCTATGCTGATCATTAACTCTTGGCTGCAATGTTTCATCTGTTTGCTCCACCCTTTGAGCCCTATCCACAACATCTGAATACAAACTAAATTTATGAGAGCTAAGTTGTTGACGAATTTTGAATCTCAAACCTCTTAGGAACATCCGACTCATTCGTGCTTCGTCATCCACAAGATGGGTGGCAAAGCGAGATAACTCGGCAAACTTAGCTTCATATTGGGAGACTGTCATGTTTCCCTGCTCCAGCTTAATGAATTCCACTTCCTTCATATGGCGGATGCTTTCTGGGAAGTACTTCTCGTTAAACAGTTCTTCGAATTCTGTCCAAGACATTTCGAGTGCTGAAGGTTGAATACGTTTTACCGCTTCCCACCAATGGTCTGCCTCACCTCGTAACATAAAAGTGGCAAATGGCACCTTCTGATCATCAGCGCATTGTAAGACATCAAGTATTTTTGTCGTCTGCTTCAGCCATGCCTCCGCTTTGAGTGGGTCAGGCTTCCCGTGGAATTCAGGTGGTCCTAATTCTTTAAATTGCTTAACAGTGACCATCCTCAAATTGCCAGCGTTTCTACCGTTATTATTGACTGGATTTCCTCTTCCTTGATTCTGTATGAACTGCATGAAATTCCTAAAGAATCCATCGTTCATCATGTTATCAGGAACATTATTTCCTGAGTTGGCAGGAGGATTGTTTGGGGCCTCTTGATTCTCGGCTACATTTGCTTCAGGCATTCCATAGTTAACCTCTTGATTTCCAGATGCCATACTAAACTGTGGTCACAAAATAAATGTTAGTTCAAATAAACTGACTCATCACTTCATGTTCCTACATTCAAATCGACTCATTAGATAATAAAATCTATTTTAGGTAGGACACACTAGTGACTGATTCTATTCGTCTCTCCCCTCCTAGTTCTACCCCAGATCTCCATTAAAGACCATATCCCTAAGCTCTGATGCCAACTGTGACGCCCCCAAATCTGGGCCCACACAGCCCAAACTTGAGTCGTCAAAATACTACAACAAAATTATTAAAACAAAGCACAACGTACAACAATACAGTGTATAATAATACACAACTAAGTCTTCACTATTATTGCCACACTATTTTACAAAACGTGAAGACTATGATAGCTATTCCTCGGACCCTCACTCCATTCCCCGGCTAGACCCTGTTATGTTTTCATCTCCTGTTGAAAAACAATGGAACAAAAGAAAGGGTGAGCTCAAATAGCCCAGTAAAGAATATCATGACTAAGATAATGACGAATAAATTATCATTAGTCTTCAACAGTTGAGTTCTTGATATAATACAATAGACTACAAGGTTTATATCAAAAACTGCAGTTAAATTCTTAAACAACGTTCAGATCAATAATAGCAGCAGAATGAGTAATCTATTAGAAGAATAATGCAGACTATAATGTCCACTCGGTTCTCTTTTTAGGAAAAACATCATCAACTTTTATCATCTGAAATATCATTAGTCAAGATAATACAAATTCACAGTTCCTGATCATAATCATGCACATCAACAGTTCATCTTTGTACTACGGGCCAAAGATATTCAATATAGCACCAACGGTTATGATTATACCAGATTCAGCCTTTGGTCATAATCATACCAAACAACAGTTCATCTTTGCACTACGGGCCAAAGAGAACATTCACCACGTGCCATAAAAGACACCGAACAGATGTATCGCCTTTAACCTATTATATCGCCTTTAACCTATCATCTGTTCAACAAATATATCACATCTGTGCCCCCGGCCACAGATATTCACAACAGCTTGATTTTTGGATGATTAGAATGATATAAATGATGAACAGAAGAAATAGGATAACAATAAGTATCGGAAGTTTACTTTGTACAGATTCAAATAATGTCCAAATTGTCAACATGATGTGGAGTGAAATTTAAAAATGATATTCAAGATCCACAGTTCAGAATAACGGTTACAATTAAATAGAAAGGTTCACGTAAATAGGAAGGTTCAGTTGAAATAATGAAATTCAACTATTATGGAACATATAATATTTTCAGGAATTATAGAAGCAATAGTTCCATAATAAATTTCGATTTAGGAGTATGAAAGAAAATAATATCCCTTACCGTAGCAGGTTTGATTAACAAAAGGTGAAGGAAATTAATACAAAGGGTTATTCACCAACAGGCGGCAATCCGCTCCGTAAGGTTATTCCCACAATTTAATAGAATTTGAGTACAAAGAGTTATTCACCAAACAGGCGGCAATCCGCTCCGTAAGGTTATTCTCAGAGATTAATAATGAATGAATACGAAAGGTTATTCACCAACAGGCGGCAATCCGCTCCGTAAGGTTATTCCCACAATTTAATAGAATTTGAGTACAAAGAGTTATTCACCAAACAGGCGGCAATCCGCTCCGTAAGGTTATTCTCAGAGATTAATAATGAATGAATACGAAAGGTTATTCACCAACAGGCGGCAATCCGCTCCGTAAGGTTATTCCCACAATTTAATACATGGAAATAAAAGGCACGTCTTATGAGTAAGGAAGAAACAATATTATTATCGAGAATCAAATAATGATAATCCCTTACCATAGTATGTTTGAATAATGGAAGATGAAAAAGATGGTATCCCTTACCGTAACACGTGACTGGATATTGATTTAAATGAGGTTGATTAACTTGAACAGTACACGTATACTTATAGATCTTCACAAATACACAAGATGACTTATGCACACTTAGAGAGAACTTTCACAAGAAGTATTTAGAGAGAGAAAGAAAGAACAAGTAAGGAAGTTTATGAAAAATCCTTAAGTTAAGGCTTCTATTTATAGCCAAAAATCTTATCATTCATTTAATCTAAACCATTCATTTAAAGATCATCTTTTAATCTACACCATCCATTTCAAATATTATATTATCTTTAATCTACACCATTCATTTCATATCACCTAATAATCACCTAACTTTATATTATAAACAAATCAATTTAATTATTCAACAATAATTCACACTTTAATCTACACCATTCATTTCATATCACCTAATAATCACCTAACTTTATATTATAAACAAATAACTTTATCAATTCAATTATTATGACTAATTGTTATAAATACAGTATAGTTAGCTCTTAGATATCAAGTCAATAAATTAATGAAATACAACTGTTTAAATAACATCATAATAGAGATAACAATAATGTAAAATAAAGCATACGTTACTGTGTAATGACAATTATTGATTCAATAATGTGAATTACTGTGCATATGTTACTGTGACAATTATTAGGTTCAATAATTTTAAAAACAGTGCAACAACAATTATTGACTCAATGATATAAAATACAGTGTAATGACAATTATTAAATCAATAATACAAAATACTGTGTAACAACAATTATTGAATTGATAATATAAAATATTATGCAGTGACAATTATCGATGAAATGATGCGTAACAGTTACGGTGTCAATTATCAGACCAATAATATGAGACACTATGCAATACCGTGTGTTACTGTAGAGTACCGTGTGCTACAGAAAATACCATAAACTACCGTATGCTACTATTCTTTTATCACCGGTATTTTAACAGTTCCGTTGACTATTTTTATTTAAAAAAGTTACTTCTGTCGTTTTCTATATCCGACAAATATTCCGTTGTGGGGTCCACCAATAATTTATTATTTCGGCGCCGTCGTACGGCACGAATATTCCCCGACCAAACGAATATTCCCCGACAAAGCGAATATTGTCCGACAAAATAAAATTTGCACATAACATCCTTAACTTTTAACTTTATCGATTTAACCACTTACTGTTTAAAAAAAATATCTATATGAAGAAAAATTAAATTTTGTATTTCATAAAATTCGGGGTCTTACACGTGACCCCAACCGTTGAAATCACCGACATGTGGTTCGGATTTCTCTTCTTAATAGAGACATTTACCAGAAAAAAGAGGGTGATTAGGATTTGGGGTTGGAATAATCCAAGAGACATAACCACATAGATTTTACAGAGGTTCACTTCTTGGGTCAATGTTAAAGGCGAATGTGGAAGATGAAGAACAAAGAAAGTTTAGAGAGAAGGAAGAGGGCCAAAATAATGGTGAGTGGCTAAATTGTGGAAATAAGACCGCCATTGTTGTAGAAAAGAAAGTTGGGAGTGAAATAAAGAATGTGTAGCAGCTAGGAGGAGAGAGAAAATAATAAAAGGATTTCAAAAATGGGCAAGGAACTCATGATGGGACAGGAGTAGAGAGAGAGGGAGGGAGGGAGGGAGGGAGGGAGGGTGGGTGGGTGAGCGTTTGAAACTTGAATTTTGAAATGTAATTTATTATAAGGGATAAAGCGGGTAATGCACTAATTTTGTAAATAAAATATTGAACATTTATTAATTATGTAAATATTTTTTAAATGCACTTTTACTGTAATTTTTTTTTAAAATGTACTAAAAAATGTAATTTTCTCTTTTATTTTCCCCAAGTTTTATACATACCACCAATGTTTTGAAAATTGGTTCGGAATCGGCGGTTCGACCGGTTGAACCGGTTCCTTTTCCGGTCCGGTTAACTAGTTTTGGTCAATAACCGGTTGACCACCGGTTCAACCAGTGGTTTAACCGGAAAAACCGGTTAGTTGGCCCGGTTGAACCGGTTAAACCTATTTTGAAGCTTTTTTTTTTTTCAAAAATATTTTTATCAATAATATAACATAATTTCACTATATTTTAGCTTACAAAAAATTAGATATTTTAAAATTTTATTAATTATTTATAATATATATTTATGACGTCACTGGTTCAATAACGGTTCGACCACTGGTTGAACCAGTGACCCATCCACCCGGTACTTTTTCCGGTTTGCTGAACGAACCAGTTCTGAGAACATTGCATACCACATGTACTTGGTTTTCCAATTTTTTGAAGCTTATAGTGGATTTATTTAGCTAAAAGAAAAATCTTATTCAGAAATTAAAAAACATAATGCCCCAATCTATATATATTTACACACTCCCTATGCCCAAAAATTGTCAATTCCAAACCACTAACATGAACACACAAAAAAAGTCTATTACTCTATATAAATATGAAAAGAGCTCAAAATTTCAATTAGTACCAATTAATTATGGGTTTAGTGACTGGATTTCAATAATTCCAAAAATCTTAGCATAAGAATCTTGATTTGATACACAAAATGGGTTTCAAAATCATGAAATCAGTTTTTAAGGCATAAATATATACATATATATTATCAATATACATTATATATTGAAAACTAATATTTTCACACTGTTTTATGATATTTTTACACGGTGATTCCTATAAAAAGTGTTGCTATAAATGTATAATGACAATTAACTGTTGATATAGACTATACATGTAGGGTCCACCGTGTGAAAATATCAAAAAACAGTATGAAAATATTAATTCCCTATAATTATGTATATGTATGTATACATACCTTGAAAACTTCTGATTTTGGACCGAATTTTGTTCCAGGAGGAAGTTTGTAGAGGGAGAGAAGCTGTGTATTTTAGGATGCAGGCGGTAGCAAGAGAGTTTGCATAAAGAGAGAGAGAATTATTGGGAAAATATTTTGAAAGTGGGGAATTGTTTGATATTACGGGTATTTGAAAGTGAAATATATTGATAAAGTGATTTTTCTTTTTCTGCTGATGTGGACAATTCACATCATCCGGTCCCTATATCCGGTTCCCCCAAAATTATTGATTCTCTTTTCATTGATAATAGTATAAAAATAAGTATAAATGTACAACATCTAAACATTACTTCCATCTTAACTATTAAAAAATAAGACGTGACATTAAAATTCGTGTCATGCCCACTTTTTAATGATGAAAATAAATATAATATTTAATTTTGTATTTAAATATTGTATATATAAATTTGTCCTAGTATAAATGAAAAAAATATCCTCAAATATAATTGCCATGTGACCGCCATTAAATTAAAATTCATTATATTTAACTTTACAAATTATGCAAATGAGCTTTTCTTTTGTAAAATAGAAGAATATTAAACCGCATTTAATTCTCACTTTTTTCATCTTTCATACATAGCCTAAGTTTGGTATATATCATTATCCCATTTGAACCCTTGTGCATCCGCTTAATTCAATTACATCGAACCCCAGAGAAATATGGTCATGAAGATTCCCAATAAATTATAGAGTTGAACATGTCCACAAGGATTCATTATTAGCCTGTGCAGTGTCTAAAAAGAACAAAATAAAAATTAATAAAAAATCTGCACAATGAGATAACGTCAATATATTAGAAGAAATTAATTAGTAGGACACATTTATAAACTATAAAAACTGGAGGAGAGAGAATAATAAGTTTCAAAATATAAATAATACCCCAATGACTTAAGAATGGACAATGGGTTGGCATAAGTCTGATGAATCTATCAAAACTATAATGAAGCTTCAGTCATCATCTCAAAATGTTTCACCAGGTACTAGAGCACCAAATTGAATCTTAATGACTGTGTCTTTTATTTTCAAAAATGGCCAGCTAAGAAACTTGTTGATCAACTTTTATAGGATCAACCTACCGTAAATCCACTCTCATATCTTCTCTAGGAATACTGATAAGCCAGTTTTCTGAATACCTCAGGATGGCTTATACAGGACGAATCACAATGAACAAAACGCAAACTATATAACACTTGAGTTCATATATGCCACCACTTTCTTCGACCTTCCATTACCTTCACAAGTTCATTTGCTAATGATGCGAAGTCTTCAGCTCCACTCCGCAGTTCTTCAGTTTGTCTGCTGATTCTCTGACAGAAGAAATGCAGGACAAGAAACAAAAGATCATCTAAACAATGTAGGTATCTAAAGAAACTCATAACCTAAAACTCAATGATATGTAGGAGTGATTATTAACAGTATACAAATCTGGTCATTTTTTATTTCATTTTTCATTTTCATCTTTTCCCAACCTCCCCACTTTTTATATAGGCTATCTCACCTCAAGCTTTTCCTGGCGTTCAACAAGTTTGTCTCTTGCTTGTCCAGCAACTGAAGAGGCATCCTGGAATCAGGTCAAATAGTACAATCATCTACACCATCTATGGGACCAGGTTTTTGAATATTCAAGTTTTTCTTTTAATTTAATAGGGGGGGAAGAGGTGGAAGTTATGAAGTTACCCCAGCCTTTCTATATGTAGCAATAATTTCTTCACGCGTTCTAAGCCTGGGCTTTGCATCAGCAACCTCGTCATCAAATAATTGTTCTCTTTCAGTTCCCTTTTCTGCAGCATAAAGTAAATATCATTAACCAGTGTATACATTTCACAAACCAATATCAGTGTAGAAATGTCAGTCAGATTAACCTCTCACTTTTTTGTACTTTATGGGCTGAAGTAGATGGTGCAGACACAAGTTCGTCATCAATATGAATGTCGTCTGCATACAAATAGTTGTGTGCATTTTCAGCCACAAGATGCATAGGAGAGGACACTTCCACAAAGAAAAGGACACACAAATAGACGGACCTATATTAACTTCAAAGACAGTATTCTGATCATCTGTAGTGGTTGCAACAGGCTGTGAAAATGGGTTCTTCAAAAAGATGGCTTCAAGTTGACTAAAATTCAATTTAGAATTGGCAGCAAGATCCATGGTATTGTTCACCTTTCCACCTTTAAACCCTTTTACAATCCCACCTAAAATTCCTGGTGCAGTACCCTGTAGCTGAAGCAAAATTGTAAAACATCTCTGATAAAACTCAAAACAGGCACCATGAAAAAAAGAAAAAGAATTAACCTTTTTTTTCTTATGATCCAATGAGAAGCTAATGGCAGCCTCAGCTGCAGCTGCAAGCACTTTATCATGAAGACAAGGCAAAGATTCTGGAATCCTGGAGCAAACAATGCAACCCTTATTTAATCTATATTAGTAGAGAATAACTTATATAAAGACTGCCAGTAAAACTATTGTTATACACCATTCATTCGCAATATACCATACAAGTAATTTAGGAGAAACTCAAGGATTTGAATAGTATTGATAGAATGTGCAATTATCAATTACCATGGTAAAACTTTTGACTAATCATATGGGATCTGTTAATACAATTTTAATTCTTGATTTTCTCCTAAATATGTACCTTGACAAAACAATATCTAGTGAAGATACAAAAAAGTACCTGAAATTATTTTCACTGGTTGACAGAGAGATGAAAGCAACTTCACATCCATTTGCCTAAACAGATACTCATAATTAGGAAGATTTTAACAAAGATTTTTCATGGGTAGACATGCAGACTACCATAAAAGGAACTGCATATGGATTTGGCATTTTTTATGACTCGGTCTGAAGGAATAACTAATTTTACTTGGTATAATACAACATCTTTAATCAATAGAGTTATGTATGTATATATAATAATACCAAACAAATCTGCCCATTTTCTGTAGAACTCATTGTCTTCTCCATGTTTGCCTTGAAGTTCCACCTTAAAATTGACATTAAGGAGGTCTCTTTCACCAATTCTAAATCTGGCAAAGATCTGCCAAAGACATGTATTATTAGTTTTATGTATTACCACACCATATGTGCGAGAGAGAAATGAAAATAAAACCATCAGGAATTTTTGTTGCTTTTCTCAAGTGAAGAAAACAAGTAGCAGTTTAGAATTGTACCTGACCTCCATTTCTCCTGTTTGATAGAGTAACACAACTCCGCATACTCTATCATATTTCTTGAAAGTTGTAGCCCAACAACAAGATTTTGCTAGTTTCACTTTACTAACAGGTTTATTGTCCCCCTGATAAGACGAACCATTTTAGATTACAAGATGCATACAATATGGTTTAAAATGAGAAATGATAAGAATTACACTCCACCTGAACCACAGATTTTGTACGGTACAAAAGTAAGGCATCCTTGCAACAAAGCAGAATTAGTGGATCCTTTAAACTTCTCCCCGAGTGATTTTCAGTCTCAAGACAACTAATTCCACTCGAATTAGTGTCTTGAGAAGGTTCATTCCCTGATGCAGCGGCCCTTACAGAAAGTTGTGGCTGCTTTTGTTTACGCAACTCAGATATGGTAATATTTCCATCTGGAGATAAAAGTCCTAACAAATTTCAAGTGTAATCCAAACATTTAATTATTTCAGACTCCTCACCAGATAGAGCTCATACTTGCCTATTACAAACATGGAAATCACAGTTGACTCCTTTAAGTAAATTGGCCGAGAGCTGATCACACTACCCCTGCCATGAATAACATATATCTTTGCATCTTTGGTCAATACGAATATGGATTCCTCTACAGCATTATCAGGAATTTTTGATTCCGAGAGTTTTGGGCTTTTAATATGACCGTCAGTTTGCATTAAAGTTTTCCAAGTCATTGAGATAACTGGAGAGCTGGGGTCTGACAGACAATCGGTTAAGAATGAAACTGATAATGAGCTCAGATCAAGCACAGCAACCTGAAAGAGAAGCATTGACACCAAGAATTCTTGTTCGCAATTGAAATTTAAACCACCACATTCATATCCGACAGCAAAACAACGTACTTACACGACCACATTCATATCCTACAGCTAGCTTGGCTCCATTGCTTGCAAATTGAAGTGCTTGAACAGGAGAATTGAGAAGGCCAAAAACAGCTCTACAATTAAGTCCTTGTTCTTGAGTTAAATTGTGAGCTGAAAGACAAGTTGAATAAATTTAATGCAAGGATTACTATAAATTATGATGCGGAGGAGTCCTAACTTCGGAGAATTGTATGAAGTGCACCATCTGAGTAATAAGATTGAGACAGAAAAATAGAGGATCAAGGAGAACACCACGTCAAAGTAAAGTAGTTCAGCTATGGTAATTAAACCTAAATCCACTTCAAAAGAGCCCAAAGGACTAAACTTAACTCAACTATCCTTAATCTTAAACTAGTTGAGGTAGGCTACATAATCATCTCAGTTTACAAAGGAGGGCGAGTCCACACAAAGCATCATGGTTAATGTTCCAACAACAGCAGAGCATTTTAACAAATGGGTTTTAATAAATTCTAACCAGGACAGAAGAAAGAATAGCCCAATTTTAACCAAATTATTAAATGTCATCTCTAATTGAAACCCACCCAAAAGAAGAGCATCCAGGTAGGAAAACATGTGTAGTGGCACAGTAAGAGAGACGCAACTTCTATTAGATTACCTTCACATTTCATTTCTGTAACAACGTGAAAGCTTGTTTCGTTCGAACTGCCATTGATGTTATAAAGAAGAACCTACATAACTTATAGCGAACGATGAGAATATTCACATAATACGGATAATACACTCCAACCTCTCAATAAGAAAGAAACGTATCTTACCAGACCAGATTTGTTGCCTACTGCTAAACATAAATTCAGAGAGCAGAAGTCCAGTTTTGACACTGAAGCACGTGAACCAGCCACTTCTATACCTTTAACCTGCCGATCATTTAAGATACGTTGATGTCACTTACACTTGTCAGTCAACATAAACTTGCTGCTTCATACTGGAAAACAAATTAATGTAATCTTGGAGATGAGACTCTAACCCCGCCTTCTAAAATGCAAAGAAGAGAGAGGACTGGATAAGTGGCATCCCAAATGCGAACAGATCCATCTTCATAACCTGCTACATAAACTCTCTCAATCCTGTTATCCCCAGTACAAGACAATTGGTTGACTATACCTCCAGTCATGGGCCACTTGGTACCCTCAACCATGTTTGGTGTTGAGCCATGTTTCAAGCGTGTGGTTATCTAATTAAGCACAAAGTTTCAGTTTCAGGATATGAAAGAAATTAAAATACCAGAGGATCTCAGGCATGAATGGAAATATCAAAGAGATGCACATATATTTACAAGTATGCATTACCTCAAATAGAGTCTTTGATGAGTTTTCACCGGTGGATAATAAAATGAGCTTTGCCACAGTCATGATGGGATCAACTGTAGGTATTACCATGGGATATTCAATAGAAGATATAGATACTATTTGCTCATGCTGAGATGCTAAGGCGGACAAACTATCATGATCAAAAAAATTGAGTCGTCCAGGGCTTGTTAATACGAACAGAGGAGCAGTATGACTACTTAAAATTGCTCCAGCACTTGGTAAAAAAATCATGTCTGCAAAGGAGCCTCTAAGTTGGAGCTCTGCACGACCAACACATCTTAGAGTCTCCATCCCAGGAGACCACACAAGGCTCAAAACCTGTAACAGCCAAAGTATATCAAGCTCACATCTTTTCCTAATGCAGGAATCTTATACACAAAGAAAGCAGCTGCAGTACATCTAATAGAAATCAACATCACTACACAAATATTACCTATATCAAAACTAAAACCAGTGCTGTTGCAAAAGTCCATTAAAAAAAATTATAAAAAAGAAAAGGAAAAAAAAGGAGTTGAGTTCTCCCATTGCTTGCTTATTTTAGGAAAATAAATGTTTTTTCAACATAAATAAGCCAAAAAGGAATGAAGATTGCCAATAAGGATATTAGAATTTCATATGAAGCTTGCAGTGAAAGTCAAATAGACATGATAGCTTGTTGTTTAACAAACGATATGGTCCTACAAAATAAAGTACTGACAAAATCGAACTCATGTAGCCACCCTTAAAGTACTTGGGACAAGGATTTATTGATTTGAATGAAGTTTATAGTAAAAGAAAAACATTTGCGTGGCAACATATTATCAAAATTTGTCATATATAACCAACTTTACCACTTCAAGGATTTCAGTAAACTTACATGCCTCGCATTCTCAAAACATAACACATATATGAAACACTTATACCATCAATGGTTTATTAAAACTTAAGTGCACCTCACGAACTAGTATATACAGCTTGTAGCAGAAATGCAACAACTATACGAGTAACTCAAGAAAAATGCAACAACTATACGAGTACACTCAAGAAGTAAAGTAAATAACACACCGTTAAAACTTCATCAGACCCTATCTCATCACCACCGTAGATAAAGAGTTGTCCATCACCATCATTTTGTGTTTTATTGTTTGAAGACCAGTGCAACACGATGACGGGGAGTCTTTTCTCTGCCGAAGATAACTGCAACTTGACAACATTATTACATGATGATCCAGCTTGGTGACCTTTACTAGAGGTAGAAGTTGATGTTTTCCAAAATAATATATCTCCATCTATGTATCCAACAGCAAGAACAGACCCATCAGAAGATGCCCAACAAAGAGCGCTTATTTCTTTCTCCTCCAAATGCTGCCCAGCTGTATCATCAGCAAGGCTGGTATTGACTTCACTTGGAGAATCAACAATTTTATCCTTCAAATCAAGAACCTTATCACCTCTAACCATAACAACCCGAGCTTCAACAACATCCCAAAGTATAATTAACCCGTTATCAAATGCAATCAGAACTCTGCAAAAGCACCATACTCTCTCCGCCTTAATATACTGTATATAAATCCTTGCTATAGTGATTAGAAACACAACCAACTCAAACTAGCTACCAATCGAGGCCAAAGACTACGTATGTGTATTGGGAAACCAACTGATTCCCTCATGTATAAGGGCATCCAATGTTCATCACCAATATGTAAGAAAATGTGGCAAGTTTATAGTTCCTGTATTTTTTAATTTTTTTTGTATTCTTTGTAGATTTCCATGGCGTCAAATGTCTATTTCTTTTTAAACCTAACTTTCAAGTGCTAGAAGGACTATACCACTTTATACCTCTTCCGCCTCAAATGCCACAACCAATTTCTGTGTATTTTTGGCAAGTCTTCAAATGGTTTTGATTGATTTTCAATCATAAAAAGAAATTGCTAATGTTAGTTCCAAACAAGAATGACACAATGAGTTGAACATGAAAATGCATTTTGAGAGCAATGATATAGTATAGACAAATGACAAAGGTACACATATCATACAATATCTAAAGCTACATAAAGTAACGTCCTTAAACTTTGGTAGAATTGTGCCACCTATAGAAGGTAAATTAAGTTGGATAGAGAAAGTTGCTAGTCAAAAAACTGCAAACATAAATTTTCAGGTATGGCATTCTTTTTCTTTTGGGGATTCTATTAGAAGAACAAAGAAAGCCATGAGCACATGGCCCCCATGTTTATCCGAAAAAATCAAATAACAAAGGGATGATGAAGCAACTTATTCTCTGGTAATGTGCAAAACATACAAACTCAGGTTGTTCTCTTTTCGACTTGACCTTTTATCATATTCATTACTAATAATATTCTTAGCTTGCTTCAAACATTTTTAAAATGAAAAGGTTGAATGCCCAAGAGATTGTTGAACCCATATGCATGATGTAAGAGATGATAACAAACTATAACAAGACCTCAGATTTTTCGAGTATCAAAATCCAAAAGCAAGCGGGAAAGAGAAAATTTAAGAAATTCTTTTATCTTACCTATTCCCAGAAGGTTGGGGAAGAACTCCAACGATGGTCTGATGATCAGGAAATGAACATTCTGCTGCTTCTGTGGAATCACAAAAAAAATGACATTATATATGAAATTATGCCCAGAGAATGTAAAACATTTAGGGTAATTAAATTTTAGTTCTACTTTTCTATGACATAGAAGTCTCTTTTTTATTGGGATGATGGTGAAACTGAATGCACTACCCTTAGGGTGTGCACTGGATGAACTACCAGGTGCATGAATACCACACCAACCATGAACACCGATAATCCCATAGGTATAACTGAACAAACAATACCTATCAAGTGAGGACTTCATAGTAAATATGAGGAAAAGTAGGACTGACCAATAACTTCCCAAATAAAATAATATAAAGTAAAAATAAAAACTGGATATGACACGCTGATTCATCTTGAAATAAACAAACAGGACCTATCTTCACAAGGTCTCCTTCACAAGAAAAGTAATTGGGTCCCACACTCACGTGAGAGGGAACTTGTGAAAATATAAAAAAAAATGTTCGTAAAAATAACAATCCCCTACTGGTATAGGCACATAATGAACAATATCTTCAGGTTTTCTGAAAAATACCAAGGGAAAAGAAGAAAGTTCTAATTCTATGTGATATTTGACTTATAAAAGCAGCATATAGTTGAACATAAAGAAATTACCGGAAAGAGAACTTGCAGAAATACGATATGGCAAGAGCAAAAGCTCTCCATCCGTGGCCTCATATTTTAAAACAGACATCAAACCATTCTCATCTCCTACATACCTGTATGCAATAAAAAAGAAACTATGTTATACATCAAGCACCTAAAACCAGTTACTAAGCAGTGAATTATGCTTCGATGTAATTTTTTTTTTTTTTTTGTCACAATACATTAAGCAGGAGCCATATATTACAGCAAAGGCAGTTATGTTGGAATCCCATTGTAAACTACAAGCTATACACCTGCTCTCCAGATTCCACACCTGCAACAGAGTGAGAAGTGAATAACTAAACAATCAGGACTTAAATACATTAAAATCCTCTCCACACCTAATATGAAAATCCTCTCCACACCTAATATGCTGGGAACAATTTAATGAAGAAAAAACTTGGCAATTAAGTAAGAGCACTCATCATGTCTAGTCCTGAATATGGTGTGAAAAACTGAAAAAGAACTGATAAGTAAAAAGCATAATGTAGCTTTTATCTAGCTTCAGGTAGCAAGAGGACCATTGGAAATACAAGGAAGAATTTTGAATTAAAAAACAAATAGTTCAAGATTTGAAGCGATCAGTTAACACTTTCAAGGTATTGAGCCCCCTTAAAAAAATTATAATTTAGCAGGCTATAATCTTCTTCGTACATATTTCACCACTTCACCTCAAGTGTATTTCTTAGCTCTGATTTTTTCGGATTAACTTCATCACTAAATTAATTTAAGGAAGCAAAGATACCTTAACGTCATATATATATATATATATATATATATATATATAGGGGAGTGATCCATAGCTATAATTAGTTATGGACACTGTTTCAACTAGTGCATCTCTCACCATTAATAAAAGGATTTAACGGCCTCTATTAAAAAAATATTACACCTTCCGGGCCTCTAAGGGCCGGAAGTCTAATTCTTAATTCGGTAATATAGCTTTCAAGCAAAAAGACATATTCACCCTTAATTTTGAATTAAGTATTCGTTAAGTCAAAACTCTTCCGGGACTAAGACCCCCGGAAACCTTTATGAGCGAAATATTTCTTTATTTTTTTTTACACTAATTTTGTTGGGGATCAACTATATGCATGGCATTAATTAATTAAAAATAAGGTTCAGCCTTTGGCCCTTTGTATGTGGCATTAAATAAGTAAGATCAAGTCTTGCATCTTGTAGAAAGTTGAGGTTGAATGCCTTTCTCTTTTCAGGGGTGTATATGTCTTTTCATTTCAAAGTTATCAAGCAAAACTAAGCATTGGACTTCCGGCTCTTGGAGGCCCGGAAGGTGTAACATTTTTAAAGTAGAGGCCATTAGATCTTTCTATGAATGGTGAGAGATGCACTAGTTGAAACAGTGTTTATAGTTAATGCTAGTTATAGATCACTTCCTATATATATATATATATATATATATATATATATATATATATATATATATATATATATATATATATATATTAGTTATCACCTGATCTATAAAGATCATCAAGTCGACTTCCTCACTACTCTTACCAACCTAACTCCCAAATAACATAAGTTGCATCTGTGAATTTTTGATGGATCCGGGAATGAGATAATTATAACGAGCAGCGAGGAGAAAAAAAGTATATATGAAACGAAAGGGAAAAAAACTATAACTAAATAGCAATTTCTTGTACCTAAAGACTGATTTGCAAAGCACTACAATGATACGAAATACAGTGAAAAATTAAGAAGAATGACAATAGTTATTCGATTTAGTTCACGTTCTTATCAAATTCCACCATGAACTTATCAAAAACAAAAATCAATAGCTCTACCATGAGAAATTCATACTGGTATCCACTTTTTAGTTTTTACAAGTACAAAATGAACGATCAACAAATGTCCATACCTCAATATTGTTATCATTGGAGATGCTGACCACATAACCTTGGTTGGGTAGAAACTGTCAAAATAATAAAAACAAGAAATGCGTATTAAAATTCTGTGGCACCCGTTTTCCTTGAGAACAAGGACAACAAGATTATAAAATACAATCATCACTCCCTATAAAAAAAAATATGCTCCCTCCATTCCAAGATATAGGATCAAGTTTGACTTCTTAAAGTCAATTAAAAAAATTTAAAATTCAAAGTTTATATGAATTCTTTTAGTTTTAGGCAATATAGTTATAAAAATCATAAACTAACTAAAAATAATACTAATTACAAAATTTATTGTTTTCAAAAGTTAGATGAATCACAACAATTTTGAATTTTCAAACTGAGACTTTAAATGAATAACTGTAATATTGGCCCAGTATTCTACAGGAACTTCCATAGGCTTGAGACTAGTGTGGGAAGAGTCACTTACCACCACAGAGAAAACTTGCAGTAATATGGGTGTTAAAGTTGAACTTATGCAGTAATCTGCAATTTAAGAGAGTTTTTGTTTGAAGCTTTCAAACCTCTAAGTATTTGTAAGGCAGTTGCTTTTGGGAAATTAGAAGTCCCTCAATGTTATCACCACCAATCACTTTAATTCTACCATCCCTGCCGAAAACAAAACAGGATTCTGAAGTCAACACATGCCATGTTTCTCATAGATTGTCCATTTGTTAATGCACAAAGAAGAAGAACTTAATTAGTAAGCAACTGCGTAAAGATATGGACAATTAAATCAACCGATAGAAATCATGTCTTTTTTCTTCGTTAATATACATGGGACTTTCAATCAAAACTGAACCGGAGAAGCTTCACAAGAACACTGATCTAGCAGTGAAATAGTAGTCGCATTTAGTGACTACAACAAGACCTAAGACCAGGAAAAGATGTGCATCTTTCCAGACACCAAGACAACGAAGAACAAGTTATAAGGGTTCATTCGATTATATAAATACATAACGTGATACTCATTTACTGCTATAATTTCAAATCTCTTTTTTGGATCTCTATATATGCACAGTTAAGAGCATGTGGTCAACAAATAGTGTCTTTATTTTTATTTTTATGTAAGGAGGACTCAAATGTGCATAGTTTGTACTTGGCACATCTCCGCTTAATGTTCAAAGAATGTCTCATTCCACATGAACTGCTCCTCTTAAGAAGTGTGCATACCATGAATAAAATTAAGTAAGATGGCGAAGTTTATGCGCCAGTTTTTTTAAACCCAGACAACTTCATTGGTCCGACAAAGTAGTTGGGCGAACTGGTCACTAGTTCATCATCAGGACAATCCATTAAATTGGACATATTATAAAATGATTACGAAATTATAACTAAATATAAATTAATCAGAATAAATTATAATTTATCTAATATACCTAAATTTTGGAAGACGGCAAAAGTTGATAACACACACTACAGTTTACACTCATAAATCATAATAAAGTAGAAATATAATTATCAAATTTAAGTTTTTATCATTATACAGATGTTCACTCCTAAGTCTTTACGATGAAGAATTATAACATAACTAAAATTAGTTTTATAGACCAATTAAATAATATAATGTAAACATTTAGTATATAAAGCCTATGACACTATTAAATTACAGATGTAATATCTTAAAATATTTACTAAGCATATCAAATTCACAAATTTTTAAAGTTGTTTGCTGAAATTTTAAAAAACAATGAAAAAACGTTTTGGAGCATCCTCAAATGAAGTGCACGGTTGGGAGTTTGAACTTTTCTACCTATACATTATTTTGGAAGACAATAATCAAATATTCTGTGCAAAAGAACAAAAAAAGTCCAAATCAAGTAACAACATATATTTCTAAGGGTTTATTTAAGTGGGGAAAAAGACAACTCATATGGCCAACCCAAGCAACTAAACTTAAATAATTATTCTACTAAACTATACCTTATCTTCCAAAAAAATAGTCTTCTCCTCACTACAAATGGAATATCACCCTGATATTTGGCTACAGACCAACCCATGCAAAAAGCACACACCGTTTCGTGTATAACATGGACTAAGATGAACCTGACTTGGGTAATGTCTGACTATATTTGAGATCGCAACAACAAGAAGACAAATTTTTTGGGTAGCAATAACCACGTGTGGTATTTACTATACATATATCATATTAGGACCATAGAGTAAGGGAACAAAATTAATGGGGGAGTCGCATGGACCTTTAGAAAAGTCAATATTACTAGCACGATAAACCATATAAACCTAATATAAAAAAAAACATCTCCTTCGTTACTCGAGTATTTTATTGGTTATTAGATAAAAGAGATGCAGCTAACTCCAGAAAAATGTATGCAAAATTATCCTTCTATGAGAATTAGAATAAAAATACATCATTTCGACTTACAGTGTCCCAATGGCCAAAAGACGCTGAACAGGATCAAAAGCAATAATTGATGCAGTAGATGGGACGCCATAATGAACTGCTATTTGGAAATCCAAGTCGGCTGATGTCACGGAGCTCAAATTATGCTACATCAAGAAAATGAACAATGAATGTTACGTTGCAGTGATTAGATGTCTAAGAAATAAAAGCATGTTTAACTAAATGACACATCTACTCAGATGAATATTTCCATCTCAGCAGTTAAATAGCAGAGCACAAAGAAATCAAGGAATTTGCATGCATTAAATAAGAAATGGCACAAATATGCACATCTAATATAAATTATGGAAACATAGAAAATATCAAGAAATCATAACTACAATTAAAATAAAAGATTAAATACACATCCAGATAACCCTCAGGAGTGATGCCTCGCCTAGTGGAGTGAACCATATGAGTGAAGGATAAAGCAAAATATAAATTACAATCAGAGAGATTTTCTCACCGAGCAGGTCGTGGCATAGGCATACACATAATTTACAAAAGAACTTAAATTTGAGAGGTTAGGGCAAACAACATTATTTGTTGCTAATGCTTTATAAGCTGTCACATCAACCTGGAAATTGCATGCCCTCTTTCACTAAAAATTCAATCACTAAGGCTATGTTGAACTTAGTAAAAATCCGAAAGGAAAAAGAGATAAAATCTAAAATTTTAGTGGACCATCCATTATACTACACTTTTTCAACGTTATACTAAATAATATATTTTGGGGAAGTATAAACAGTCAAGCTTGGTTACAACCCCCATACTTAGGGCCACACTTATATATCAAAAAATAAATAAACTATCAAGATTATGTGCAGCAAGATAGAGTTTTTCATTATTTTCATTACTTTTCCTTTTCTTTCCCTTGTATTTTATAATTCCAAAAAAACGTACATTGATTAATTTTCTAACAATTAACAAATTAATGGCAATACAAAAAAATAAAATAAAAAGTGCCTAAAACATTTCAAAACAAGGACAATAATGCTGGTATGACAGCTGATCGGCTTGTAATGACTCAAGAATCCAACTTTTCTTTTTGCCAGCTCAATTATAAGTTTTTATGTTGAATTACAACTTTACTGCGAAGTAAAATACGAGCACACTACGACGGAAAACTTAAGTTTTCTATTCAATTATTTTGTTTCTGAGTTTTTTAACAAACGGAAAAGAAAAGAAATTGATAGAAGACTTGTCACTTTTTCTGCCAAAGTTTTCCATCCAAAACTGACAAGATTTGGATGGAAAAGAAAAATAATATATGTAATATTCTCATAATTCTCATATTATTCTCAATCTTGTTGGTAATTTCATAATTTTTATCTTCCAAAACTCACAAAGCCTCTTTTTTTTCCATTGGGTATTTATTTTTCCCAGAAAGATTGAACCTTTCTCGGGAAACTAGACAATTTGTCTGCAAAATTGACAAGAAACTGATGCAGACAACTGGGGAGTTAGGGTTTTTGGTTGGTGTAATTGTAAATTGATGTAAAGAAGAAGGCAGTTACAGTGAGTGGTGTAAAGTAAAGAGCAGACTCCGTGCGGTGAGGAGAGAGTAAAAGAAAAGGGAGAGTCCAAGCTTGAATTGGATACTTTCAATAGAAACAAATAAATTTAATAAATCTGACAATAATTGTGATTTTGTCAATTCTATAGTCCTACTCTTATTACATACATTTTGTATATCTTTATATTAATTAGTAATTCAGTAAAATTAATGAAACAAATGCATTTGAGTAACTCAATACGGTGATGACTTCTGCGGAAGCCATATAGTTTCTTGATTTCATAATGTGATCATATAAGGTGTTTACTTAGTTAGAAATGATTTTCTGGTATGATTTTTGGTTTTTTGTAAGCATATTGCTATATATAAGTTTGTGAAATTCCTCATCTATAAACTATGGAAACATAAAATATAATGTTTGTAACTTATTGGGTTATAACATCTAATATCGAGTCCAAAACTTCAAATGGCTGCAATTCTGGAAGATAGGACAGCAACACAAGTTGTGTTGCTAAAATTGATTTGAACCTGGCTCGATAAGAATTCTGCATTTTCATAGATTGATAGGTAAAAATTCTGCAACTAATATGGTTAAACAAAGAATGGGAAAGAAAAACATATTAGAGCATACAAGTTAAAGGTTTAGGTACTAGTGTATGCTTCCTCAATTTCAACTTATAAAATATTTTTGAAACTCAATATGAGACATTATCAAACTTGATATAATTCATCAAAAATTATGAAATAATAAATCTTTTAATTAGTAGTATTGTTTAGATAATTAACTATATTCATCATTAGATTAACTAAAATTAGATCTATCTATGTCAATTTTGAGTTAGAAAATGTCTCATATTTTACAAAATCAAACTATTATACCACGTATATTATGGAATATGACTTTGATTAATGGTTCAATAGTTATAACTATAAATTATAATTGGTATCTCACATGTAATAGAAAAGGTAAATTTGTAAAAGTTATCTTTTTCTTTTCTTTTCATTGAAACTCAGAAATTTTTTAAGTTTTCTATTAAAAACTTAGAAACTACAAAAAAGAAAATTTTAAGTTCTTTTCTGTTCTAATTTAAGTTTTCTATTAGTTTCTTTTCCGTCCAAAACTCAGAAACAGAGCGTAGATGTGTTCATATTCATCGCCATAAGTATTATCGTCATCAGTCATCAGTAATGAATGAGTAAGTCAACGTATGAGAGTAGTATAAGATCGATCAATTGTATATTTTTAAAAAACAAAAATCATACCTGAGGATTCTGATGATAATGATGAAGCTGTGTAGCCTTCTTAATCAGGCGTTTTGCGAACATGGCGATTTCTCTGTAGAGAGAGTTTTGAACATTGGTTTTGTATTGTTGTGTGTAGTCCCTTGCTTGATCCTTCGGCTACTGCTGATCCGAATCGGTGCTGGTACAGATTAGAAATTACCGATTTAAGTTAATTTAAATTTTGGAATTTAGGTAGCAGTTAATCGGACTAATATGACTTTCCAACCCGGTTCTATTTTCATTTCTGAACTCTATAATTTTTATTCGGAAAATTATATACAGAGAGAAAGAGAGAAATATGGCCGTGCCAATTTTAAAATTGTACGATTTACGATCGTAGAAAGAATTAACTCAATAATTTTTTTACGATTTCAGAAATAATTGAGTTAATTCGATCGTTGAGTTAATTTTTTCTATAGTCATAAATTATGTAATTTTGGAGTTTGTACAACTGTGTACCTATATATATACATTATACATTATATAAATAATTATAATTAATAATATTTTAACGATATATTTAATATAACGAGTCAATTTTATATTCTCAATCTCAGATAAATATATACATCTTAATCATAATTTAACATAAAAAATTTATAATACATAATAGGATTTTTTTCTTTCTATTGTAAAAAAAATAAAAAAATTCAATAAGGATAATCTATTAGCACTCTCATCGTCAAAACCTCAATTATTATTGTAGTAAAATTTTAGTCTTTTGTTGACCAGAAAAATAAAAGCATGCCCTATTTTGACTCTAAGAAGTCTTGATTTTAAGTCATATAAATTTTAAAAATAATAAAATTTATTAGATAAATTAGATAGATATGTTTAAGTGCTTTCATAATTTTTGTTTTTAATAGGTACATAGAATTAATAATCATGTTGTGGTTATATTTGAAAATTGAATAATACTTCTCAAATTATTAAAGACTACTATAACTATACATGAAAAATAAACTTTGAACATATTCACCTTGATAATAAATAGATTCGTACAGAATTAATTTTCTTTTTATTGCATATGCGCAATTAGCAATTTGTAATTAACGCAATAGTAATTTTATATAAAAAGACAAAAGTAAAGTCTTTAAAATACTCTACCCGTTTAAAACAAATATAAGATTATTATTAATTTTGTGTAGTTAACTTAACACGTTTTAAATTCAAAATTATCATAAATTGATAAATATTATAAAATTATTTAAAAAATATTATTAATTATAAAATTTATTATTTTATAATTTTAAATAAATTATTTTTAATTTTAAAAATATCAGATGACTTTAAAAATTTTATAATCGGGAAGGAAGTATTACTACTTTGTAAAAGGCAAATAGTAAGGCTTTGAAAATATTCTCTATTTAAAGGGTAAAAGATATATTAAGTTACGATAATTTAATAATATATTTGTATAGATGTAATAAATATTCAAAAATATGAGATTGTATAAAATTTTATTATATTTAAATAATTAAAATATTACATATATATATATATGTGTGTGTGTGTGTATTATCAACTCAGATTTTTATAACTTTTATTATTATAAAGTTATTGATACATGACTTTAAATTAAATAAAATTTATATAATATTATATTTTTATATCTTTATATATGCACTATTAAATTATTATATTAATTATTAAATAATATTATATTAAAAGTAATTTAAATTAATTATATTAATTATTAAATAATATTAACTTACGTACAACTTATGTTGACTGTGTTGACTGAATCTAGATAATTTTTGCCCCATATTTTAATACAAAAAATATAAATGCATAATATCTTAAAACAAAACACATTTTAATTATTAAAATATAAAATTTAACATAAAAATTCGTATTAAATTTTATTTGTTAATAATTAAAATAAATATAATATTTAATTTTATCACCTATGGCAGTTATCATTTCCCTGCCAATTGTCGGTGCCCATCGCCCCATCTTTATATGACGCCCGCTGTGTTAGAAAAATCTACCTGTACTTGCGTGTCTATCTTGTTCATATAGAACTACTATATATTTATTCTTAGATACAAATTATATCCGTAACGTTCTTTTATCAGCTTATATTCGCTTCTGAAATCTCTCTCCCAATTGTATTTTTAACATCTCTCTCCCAATTGTTAAGTTCATCATCTAGTTTCAGTCATCATGACAGTTCAATCTTCAAAATCTCAAGGTCTGTTTCTCTCTCTACAATTTCGTTTTTACATCATCGTCTGATATTCATACACATAGCATGGATCTATGTAATTTGTCTTTTCAGCTTTATACCTTTCTTTATATTACTTATTTTAAATATTTTATTTTTTTATAATAATTTATCTATAAAATATATCCTTAATATTAATTGTTATATTTATATTTATAGATCATTTTTAGTTATGTGCAAAAAATTACATAATTAAATAAAAATTTAAATATAGACAATTTTTTTATTTTATCTTCTTTCTTAATATTAATATGCACAAAAAAGTCAATTAGAACTATTATCCTGTACGGAGAGAGTATGCTTTATATGTGATTTTAGCTGCAAGTTGTTTTTGATTTGTTAAATGAAAGTTTCATGCTAATTGGAACAGAATTTAGTGTTCCATTATGTAGAATTAGTCAAACAACTATGATTATGCAAGGTTATCATGCATCAAATCAGCCTCAGTAAAATTTGGCGAAGTGGTGTAGTAATTTGTGTTATTAATTACACAAGTTCACCAACCCTGTGTCCGTGCAAGATATTTTTGATTTGTTCAATGAAAGTTTAATACTAATTGGAACAGAATTTAGCGTGCGATGATGTTGAATTAGTCAGACAACTATGTGTGCAAGGTTATCACTCGTCAAATCAGACTTGGTAAAATTTGGCGAAGTGGAGTACTAATTTGTGTTATTACACTAGTTTACCAACCCCGTGCAAAACTTTTGAGAAGATAATTGTAGTTACTAAACAAGTTATACACTTGCACGTTTGGATCTTACTAGCAGTTATCTACATTTATTTTGATCAAAGATCTAGAGAAAGAAATGGAAAAGGAGAAGGATATGAAAGGTAAAAAAATGTAAACGGATAAATCCTTTTAGTGTATACAAAGATCAACTATAATTTTAAATATAAAATCCCCCCCTCCTCTCTTTTTTTTTTTTGTGATGCAAACAAAGAACTAGTGTTTTTGTTTTCTCAACCTGCACTCAGATTATATAAGCTAAGTTAAGATTGTGTTTGCATATGTCAATGTAACCGCGTGTATATGTGAGGGAATAAGCTTGTAAATCTATATATAAAAAAAAAACTGCTCCTTTTATCAGAAATTATTTTCACTTCTATGCAGATGATCAGTGCAAGGATGCTAGGAGCTCATATTTTAACTTGCCAGCATTGGATCTTTCCATTGCATTCCCCCAAGCCACACCAGCATCCGTCTTTCCTCCTTGTGGTAAAGTTGATAATCGTTATATTTCTTACAATGCATAAGATACTTCTTCATGTTTGTTTCTATGGAAAAAATTGATAATTAACTTTCAGATTACTATAGATTGTAGTGATTCCCTACCATGTTGTGTTCCTCACTAATAGTTTGAACACTTGAATAATTTCAGCTTCAGACTACTACCACTTTGATGATCTTTTGACTCCTGAGGAACAAGCCATCAGAATAAAAGTCAGAGAGTGCATGGAGAAAGAAGTTGCACCAATAATGACTAAGGTACTATCTTATCTTAAATCCAACAATTACTTTTTCGTGTGTTGACATGAAGATTAATGATGGAGCGATTCTTAAGATTTTTTATGGTTTATTTGATCTCATAATCTAGACAGAAGTTTTTTAAGTTCAGAAATCGTGAAGATCTTTTGATGCATTTCAAATGTTGACGATTTTTGGTAGCCCTGTATTTTATTTCTTAGAAGTGATAACAGTATTGAGTTTCTATTACAGTATTGGGAGAAGGCAGAATTCCCATTTGAAGTTGTTCCTAAACTTGGTGCCCTGTGCATTGCTGGCAGCACCATCAAGGTAATTGGTTTGTGTTTCTGTTTCTAGAGCAGACAGAAGAGTAGTAATTGTGAAGGTAGACATTTTAATAGTTCTAGATTTCAGGGCTTTTCTTGTCCCGGTCTTTCTATTACTGCAAGTGCTATAGCAACGGCAGAAGTGGCTAGAGTTGACGCAAGTTGCTCTACTTTCATTTTGGTGCATTCTTCTTTGGCAATGCTCACTATTGGTAAGATATTAATAGCTTTTCAAGTTTTCTTTATTGTTTCTAGGTATTGAAGGTTTGATATTTCATTTAGATGCAAACTACTCTAATTGATGAATCTTGTAACTTGGTGGTCTGTCAAGAATAGGAATGTGTGGGTCAGAAGGACAAAAGGAGAAATATTTACCATCATTAGCCCAGCTAAACACCATAGCTTGTTGGGTGAGAAACTGCTATTTGTTTTAACTTGGGTCCAGATTCCAAAATACATATCTGCTTCCCTGCAGGCAAACTGCTCATACTGTTTTCTTGAAAATTAGGCTTTGACTGAACCTGACTATGGGAGTGATGCAAGTGCTTTAAGAACAACAGCAACAAAGGTCCTGGCTAAATTTTCATTTTCTATTTTGCATGTCTCATCATGGGTTACTTGTCACATTTCCTTTTCATCAGATTTAATGTAAAACACCACTTTCTTGACTGTTTGTGTTCTTGGTATCTATGAATGATTAGGTTGCAGGAGGTTGGATCCTTGAAGGCCAAAAACGCTGGATAGGAAATAGCACTTTTGCAGATGTTTTAGTTATTTTTGCAAGGAACACAGCCACCAATCAGATAAATGCGTAAGTATCCAACCAGATAAATGCACAAGTAATCAACTAGATAAATGAGTAAGTAACCAACCTGATAAAATGCGCAAGTAACCAACCAGATGAATAAATAACTAATCAACCAAGTAAATGTGTAAAGTAAACATGCTCTTTGAGTTCATTATGCACATTATAGAAGTTAGGTAGAATTACCTTCTAGTACGTTGCACTGGTTATTTCTCCATCACAAGTATTTCATCTAGCGCTGGTAGAGCACAAAAGTATATTGTGTTTCATGACTGTTACCTGGAACATAGTTCGTTTCGGTTAGTGGGACCAATATGGATACGCGATATGCTACATAGTCTAAAACGTGGTAAGCTAGGGTAGTTTTCAATGAGTGCTTATATGTTTTATAGAAGATTTTCAGTTGAATTCATAAGATGATTGTTTTATAAATAATTTATCACAAATGTGATGTTTGAGCATTTGCTAAGTTAGAATATTGATACTTTTAAATTATAGGTAAAACAATAAAGAAATATTTTTGTACAATAAATGTAGAGTATTGGTACATAGGAGTACATGCTTCAGAATGCAAGTGCCAATACGCAGTTCGCTAGATTAATAAGAGTATCTGGTAACTCTGTAATTCACCACAAAAAATGAAAGAGAGAGAGGTTATATTGTGTTAAGAAGAAAGGAAAAGAGTACAACTTAATTTAACCACAGATTCCATTAACCTGAAAAATGATAATGATTGAAGAATGTTTGTAGTCCATAAGCACCAAACAGATTCTAATGTTGCGTCTTTCAGTGACATCCTTTCTCCGTGAGAGATATTCCGTAAGCTGTGGAGTAATTTTTCGATTGTGGATATATTTATGTTTCAACCAAACCAGAAGACATCCTTTATAGATTTCCAGTTGTGACAACTCATGCTGAAGAAGAAATCCGATGTTACATAATGCATAACAAGAACCATTAGGCTTGTGTAGATTCAGGTAGAGATTATGGACCATAATATCTCTGTTAGAGGTGACTTGGTTCTTGATCTTAGTCGGTCAATAGAAAGTGTTTTTTTTTCCTATGTCCTCTCATACGAACAGATTGTTCTATTTTGGAGGTAGGGTCCTTTCATATTAGTCAATGAAATCTTCAAATATAGAGGTCGTAACTCCTTCCGTATTGCAGCACTTTACAATCCTTACTGCTTGTTATCACGGAATATAGAAGGAGAATGTACCCATGGAATATTCATAATTTTGTGGGTTTAAATTTTAAGAGCACAACGGAAGTTTTTTAATTAGTGAAGAGAGTGGCGTTCTTGTTGATGTAAGATATAGACAGGTTATATGGGAATCTGCTACACCAAAGATATGATAAACTTACGCGGATTTAGTATATACAAACTTTCTGTATCTCTAGTTCTGTATACTCTCTGAATAAGGTCATTTCTTCTGCCATCTGTTACAGATTTTTAGTAAAGAAGGATGTGCCTGGATTGCAAGTTACAAAAATAGAAAACAAAATTGGCCTGAGAATGGTTCAGAATGGAGATATTCTTTTAAAGAATGTTTTTGTCCCTGATGAAGATAGATTACCGGGTGTCAATTCTTTTCAGGATACAAACAAGGTATGGGGAATGATGATAGGCAGGTTTTGAGTAAACAATTTTTTTCTTAGATCTGTACTTGCAATTTTTGTGTTCTATGAACAATGTTATTGTTTTGAGTTGATTTCAGTCGGTTTTTGCATCTCTCTGGCTACATGAATCCAAGACTGTTTTGTACACTCATCTCTATTGCTTCATCTGAAACTATGTCTTTCTCACTTGATTATTCTTTAATACTGTATACCTCCATCCCATTTTAAAATTTTCTAGTTTGACTTTTATGGTCAACGTGACCATTTTTAGAATTAAGGAGTAAGCATATATATTTAGATTTTTCAAAAGAACGAACCTTAGGGTTAGTAGCTAGCGGTATTAGCAGATACATAATGGTATCCTTCTAGATTGGTGTATGTAAGATATAAAAGGAAGTTACAACTTCATATTAAGGAAATGTTAACAAGGTCAACAACTATGTATCACATGACTTATCTCATACCTCCATTAAATGTTAACAAGGTCAATAACTTTACTCCTAGTTTCCTTGGAAATCAAATGTGCCAACATAAGTAAAAATCTAGGTTGACATGTCTTATAAATTCAGCAAATGTATAATCCCTGCAAGCTTGAAATGTTTGGTCCCAGTTGGACTTTAAAACATTCTGGACCACCACAAACTGTGGGAGTTTTCCTGTAGAAGAAATCAGTATCTTATTTCTTCGTTAGCTTGAAATTTACCACTAAACTAACTTTTAATATTTCTCCGTAGAGTTTGAGACTAGGTTTTCCCGACAAACTGGGGTGAGGGCAGGTGGAATGGGTTGAATAGTGGATGGGGTTGGGATGAGAACAGCTATAAGATAAATGGGTCTACGGCTCTGAGGGTGATCTTTTTACTTCATTGCCAGCAATATATGCTAAAATGAATCATATTTCTTATTTTATTTTGTTGGTTTGCTTCACTGTTTCTGCCAGAATGCGGTCTTTGTACTTTGATTCATGCATACTGCTTTATAAATTTTATTGTTATTTTTTCATCTTTTGTACTCATCTCATTATCATTATTTGGTCACAGGTGCTTGCTGTTTCACGTGTAATGGTTGCCTGGCAACCTATTGGCATTTCAATGGGTGTCTATGATATGTGTCATAGGTATTGTGACTACGTTTTGTTTGATATTACTAAACAAAGTTTTTAGATCACATTTTTCTGCTATCTAAGACTAAGAATTATGGGCTGGTAAGATAACAGTAGAGAGAAATTTCCTTTTAGCGAGACTACTGACTTCCATTTCTGACAACAGCAAGTTGTCCATCTTCTGCTGTTAAAGGGTCAACTTCCCACTAATAAGAAATAAAATCAGAAATGCAGCATTGCAGTTGACAGAGTTACACTTTTTTTTAAATAGAACATTACATTTTGTTGTTGTGATTTTTAAAGCTTCCAAGCCTGATGATTCGCTATTACTGCCCCCAAAAGGAAAAACAGAATAAAAGAACCAGAGAATTGTGTAAACCAGGAATGTATTGATCATTATAGAGATAAAATGATGGAAGTTAACCGAAATTATATATATTTATTGAAAGTTGTTCGATGGTAACTGTTTGTTCATGACTTTTCTGTTGATCAGTTAAAATCTTAGGTCTACTACCTAAAGCATGTGTTATTACTTTATTAATCTTTGTGAAATTGAAAGGTACTTGAATGAGAGGAAGCAGTTTGGAGCTCCGTTGGCAGCTTTTCAAATAAACCAACAGAAACTAGTTCACATGTTGGGTAATGTTCAGGCAATGATTCTTATTGGTTGGCGCCTTTGCAAGTTATATGAGGCGGATAAAATGACTGTTGGTCATGCTAGTTTAGGAAAGGTAAGTTTCTAGTTCTTCTGTTTCTTATAAAATTTGGGTGATACACTGAGTGAATCAGTTGCACTGAAGACAAATTTCTTCCATATGCAGTCATGGATTACCGCGAAGGCAAGGGAGGTGGTTTCCCTTGGAAGGGAGTTACTTGGCGGCAATGGAATCTTGTCTGACTTTCTAGTTGCAAAGGTTTATAAGCATTCCCTGATTTAAAATTCTTTTATACCTTGGCCTATAAAGGGTTTAGAAACTCCCTCGATAATAAAACAGTTTGTTAACGAGAAACTGAAGTTAAAGATTCTTCATGTTATCCCAGGACCTAAACTGCATTTTATTAAGCTGTTAAATTGGAAATGCTTCCTGTCCTATATGTTACTGGACTTGTTGAACACCTTGAGTGAATTCTTATAAGAAAAGAATCTGGAATCCATGCCCCCTTCCTTTGCTGCAGCCTTGAAAATTTGTTTATAGATCTTTGCATCATTTGGCTGAATTTTAAATCATTGCCGAGTACACATACAGGATTCCAATGATGATCAATCATCTGGCTATATCATTTTAGGACTTTTAGTACCTGCCTCACATTTGTACGTGCCTGTATATTCATCATGTTTGATCTCATGAATCTGATAGCCTCATCGGTAGAAGTTAACTGAACTTCACAATTTTGCTTATTCTCGACATGCATACCATGAACTACTACGGCTTTCACCTTTTAACATCATGAGTGCCACCTTTATTTCTTCTTTCTTTAATTACCCAATTGGATGTTACATCTCATCTTACGTTCTTTTTTTGTGTGCATCAGGCATTCTGCGATTTGGAACCTATCTACACATATGAAGGCACGTATGACATCAACACTTTGGTTACTGGCAGAGAAATCACCGGTATTGCTAGCTTCAAGCCAGCAGCTTTGCGCCAACGGAGCCGCATGTAATAATGTAAACTCTTCCTTAAGCTAAACAGGAGATCCGTTTGTTGTTTCACACCCCGTATACACCTAGTGGCTCAGTTGCTAGATATAATAAAGGCCGACTTTGTTTTGATGAACAATAAAGGTCGACATAGATCCATATATTTTGTAGATTACTACAAAAATTATATATAAAAAGTAATAATGCACCTATTTTGCAGACATTTATGAGATTCTATTGTTGTCAAACAGGGTCTCACCAACCTCATCACCTAGAATGTGCCTCTTGCCTTATCAAGTTCCTTTTACTAATAATTATCACACTTTTATGGTTTCATCCTTCTCCATAGACGCATCATTGAGAAATATCGAGCAAAGTTATTGGCATGTATAGTAAGGGATTATATGGTTTTCCCTTGAATACATAATTATGCGGTCTAGGCAGTTAACGAGGGCTAAAAAACAAGCAAGGTTTGTTCCTCCTCTCATTTTGGGAATTGGTAACTCTGTGCTAGTATTTGGACGTTGCTTTAGAACTAACAAGTTTCTTGTTAGCTTTCATTAATTAATTGTTTCTTCTTGTTCCCCCCTCCCCCCGGGGATTGGATGTCTTCACTTCAGTAAGAACCTACTTATTTGATGTCCGTGTCTTAAATATTTCATCTTTTCTTTTAATTGAAAAGAATGACTCTATTTACCAAAAATAAAAGAACAGAAGAAAAGAATGGTTCTATGCATTGTTCTAATTTTATGACCTAATCATGTAGTACTTTAAATAATTAGAACCCATTCCAAGTAGATAGATGTTAAGGATACTCAACATAAAAAACTATGAAAACTAATATCTAAAGACAAGATTACCCCTACAAACTCTTAAATATTACACGTGACAAGTATTGCGACGGAAAGCTTCCAGCCATCTAAGCAACCATCGAGTCAAAAAGTTTATGGACGTCATATCATCACCCAAACAACATGTCAGCCTCACAAGTGGAATGAAAACACACGTATACATCACACGTGAGCTCCCAAGTGTACCAAAAACTACTACCTCCTACGTGTCCACTTGTTACTGACCTACACCGATGACGTGGTTGGCAAAGTCATGCAGTAAGCCTATTGTCACCTTAGTGAAGTATCAAAACAGGCCGCTGTTAAGAAAGACTAAAGAAGACACCCTCAGTTAATTTGATTTTCTTTTAACAATCCATATATATATATATATATATATCGACTCCAATTCAGTATGTCAAGTTTTTGTTGGCAACCACTCAGTTCCAGCTCCGGATTCGAATGTGGGGATTGCAAAGAGAAGCAGAGAGAGACGAGCAGCAAATAAATATATCGCTACCAAGTATTTGCTGCTGGTCTCTCTGCTTCCCTTTGCAATCCCCACCCGGAGCTGGAGCTGAGTGGTCGCCAACATCAAAATCTCCAGCAACTTCTCCAATGTGCGAGTCCTAAGCATATCAGCATTTGCTCCAAAGTGGCCCTCATTGCCTCGAGCACCGTGTCCACGTCGTGAATCTCCCTGTCAAGCGGAGACCCCAACCGCCTCGCCAGCTCCATCAATGGCGGCGCTGCCACGCTCTCTTGAATCCTCACCAGCTCGTTCCCCAGTTCCATCTCCTCCACCCTGGTTTCGTCCTTCAAGCGGTTCATTCTTTCGGTTTGGTCCTTGGTCATATCGTCGACGGCTACCACACTGAAAGCCAAACTGGGCTTATCCAAAAGAAGGTTCGTTCAAAAGGGGTGAACCAATTTGGGGCAAAAACCAGGAAAACATTGCGATTTGCCATACTTGATTTTTCTTTGTAGCATTCTTGATAGTGAGCTAAGACCCTTAAAATTAAATCCTTGAGATCATCTTCACGGGAAACGCGACAATTTTGGAGGGTGGATTGGAAGTTCTTCAAGATAATGTTCTTAACGAACTAACCAGCCTTCAAAGAAGGTTTCAAATGCCCAGGAACCACTGTTGGTTGAGACTGTTGTTTTCATTGGTTTAGAAGACACCATGATTAATTAAACAAAGAGGTGAAAGGGTAATCGGATGCACAGAGTATTTGAAAGACTAACTTGCTAATATACATATTGATGACTAACAGAAATATATAATAGAGACTGTATGTAGTATTACATATATTGTTTTCTTCCTTGCAGATGATTGTAGGAGAGAGATGGTACCAGATTCTCTGTTATCAAAATCAGTTGTTCCTCTATTTTCAACTGTTTTGGAGTCTTTGGATTGTGTTTTGCAATTTTGGAATTTTAAAAATTAATTTGCATCCGAGGTTTGAGAATGCACAAAAACAGAAAAACAAGAATATTCGGACGCGAGGATTTGAGCCCAGCTGAGGATGAGATTTCCTAATGCTGAAGAGAGAGATGGTGGGTGAGACGCGTGTTGGGTGATTAGCTCCCCATGCCGCAGGTAAGACTCGTTTTTGTTTTCTTTTGGAATTGGCATGGATTTTGATGTGGTAAGGAAAAAAATCAAGAAATTTATCTTTAATTTTATATTATTATTTAAAAATAAATATTGAATTATTAATATAATTATTTAGTAGAATATTTTAAAAGATTTAACTATAATAGTAAATTTTAATTATGAGAATTTTATTATAATAGTAGATTTTAAGTAGTAAAGTTTTATTATAGTAATAGATTTTAGTCAGGAGATTGTTTCTTTTTTAAATTAGAATTTTTACTAAGTATTAGTTTTTCAATTTAAGTATTGCAATACCTCATTATTTTTTATATTATAAAATATGAATTGATTTGAGACCAAAACTTTGTACATGTGTGTGTTTTACCGATTCTTTATGGGAATAAGTATTTTATTCTTTTTTATCAACTTGTCTAACATATAATGATATCAAAGCCAAATTCTTGATGTATTTTGATTTCAACTAATTACTTCTTATGATAATATTCTGGCCTCTATCAATTGTCGAAATTTATTAGAGAATCGACACCAATATCTGAGGTGACAATGTCATCTCAAACTTATGTCAAAATTAAAATAAAAAATAAAAAAATCTTCTACAAGGCTGTAGTTTTGTTCGGTAGTGAATCTGTTGCCAAATTATGGTTTGGTAATCTCAAGTTTTTGAAATTTTCAACTCAAATTCCGAAGTTTTTAAACCTTTCAATTCAACCTAGAAGTTTTTGAAATTTCATTTAAGTCCTTGAACTTTCAAAATCTTTAATTTTTCTCTATTTGTTACTTATTTTCAGTTAGTCCAAAAAATAAAAAAGTAAAAAAAATAAAATAGATTACAATGTTTTCTTCCATATATATTTGATAGTGCAGACATGTATAATGATCCAAACTTCCTTTTGGCTAAAATCAAGTAACTTGAGCATCAAATTTTTGTCATGTGCGAGCAAATTAAAAGATCTTATTTTTCATATAATTATTGAAAATTGCAGGATGATGTAGAATTATCTAAAAGGAGCCTTACAAATTAAAAAAACCCATTACAAGTACATAATCACATGTTATGTTCATACATATTTTGTTCAAACACAAAGAAGTGTTTATCCTAATTGAGTTTATCCTAATTGAGTTTGTTCAGCTAAAACAACATATTCATAGGAAACCTACAAAGTAAATTCTTACAAGGCAATTGATGAATGTCTCGCAATATTTAATTTTATCAATAAGTAGCATGAAATTGGTGAGCATAAAAAAGAACAAGTAATCTCACAGATTGATACTTGTGAGAAACATTAAGCAAAAGGAAAATAAACATACAGATTCGGAGATTGTTTGCACTAAAGAACTTGAAATTAAGTTTGCCCCTAAATGTGAAAATATTAAAGGAATAAATATTTTTTTCATCATTGTACTTTTACGTCAACATACAAACGCTTAACTATTTTTTTTTTCTTCTTATAGTCAACTTACTAAACTTTTATTTTCTTACACTCTGTTAGAAAAACCGTTAAATTGCGTTGACTTTAATGTATGTTGCTGAAATTTCGCAAAAAAAAGAAAATGAAAATAATAATATAATTATTTTGTAATTAATAGAAAACAATTTTGTAGGTAATTAATAACAAATATAATTATTTAAAAAATTATAAAAATTAAAAATATGCTGAAATTAAAAATCTTTTCAAAATAAATTCTTATTAACTTTAAAATTTTAAAAATTTGAAACATTTTAAATTTTAAATCAGATTTAAATTTATTTTGATATTTAAAAATAATATCAAATATCTTTAAAATTTAAAAATAATATGAAATATCTTTAAAATTTAAAAACAATATGAGATATCTTTTATTTTAGACAATACAATTATAATCATAAACTACATAAAAATAAAATAAAAGATATCTCATATTATATTTAAATTTTAAAGATATTTCATATTATTTTTAAATTTTAAAGATATTTATATTATTTTTAAATATTAAAATAATTTTATATTTTTAAAGGAGAAAATATATATATATATATATATATATATATATATATATATATATATATATATATATATATATATATATATATATATATATATATAATACTCTATTAAAAATATAACATTGGTAGAACTTCATCGCCAAATTAGCAACAAAAAAAAAAGTTCAACGCAACAGTCAACTGGTATCCACTCGCATTAGATGAGTTTAGATGGATAGGTTTTTAAGAAAAAAAAATGATAAATGGATGAATCTATATCCACCCACATATTAAGTGGGTTTAACTGCGTTGCCATGGACTCCATTTATCAGTAAAATTTATAGGAAATTAATATTTTTACATAAAAATTTTATATTTACATATGTAGAATTCACACGTAGAGTCTATAACAATGATTTAACTATTGTCATATATTTATGATAATATTTTTAGTGAGACCTATTGCTCAATATACCCTTCTCTTTTAGCCGTTGAACTATCGCTCATTCTTGCTGTGATTTTTTGTTTAGAACTTTCTTGCGTTAATCTCCATCTCCGTATCACACAATTAAATTTATGACAACTAAATTCACATGGAGAGCTATATATATATATATATATATATATATATATATATATATATACATATAATTTAGAGGGAGAGAACTAATAAAGAGACGATACCGGGGATGATGATTTGGAAAACAGATTATTTGGTCCCACTACCGTCGTGTACCTACTCTATATATGCTACATGATCTTAAAAAAGCTTCTAAATTCTATGGGTTTGAAAAACTAGACGGGTAAAAAGCCAAATAAGCAAAACCTGTACACGGCAATTAGCAGAAAAAAGTTGGATATGGGTTTCATAAATTATTGGACCAATATATGGCATACAAAGATATCCATGATTGAATTCGTTAAAGAGGATCCAAAGATGGAAGTATCAGATTATAGAGAGAGAACGATACAAGATTATAGATACAGGGTGATATAAAAATATAAAAAATACCGAAAACATTTAACCCAAGTGATATTCTTTTGATATTAATGAAGTTGAATGATCAAATCTTGATAATAATAAAGTTGGGACGTGTGTTTAAATAGAGTCATATATATATATATATATAATTCTAGAGAGTGAAAGTGACAAAATTATGATAGAGCTGATAAATTTTTTGGAGGGATAACATCTAAAATGAGAGAAATTCATATATATTTATGAGTATATATCATTTGATACGTGATGTGTGGATTAGTCAATGTACATTCATATTTTAATTTTTAACCCAGGTTTATATAGACTCAACTCCACTTATATCTGTCCAAACCCGTCCGTCTAAATATTAGGTGTATTGAAAGTAGAGGGACATGCTACCTTCTTGCACTCATTACCAAAGCTGAAGGAAAACAACTAAAAAGAGTATGAAATCTTAACATATGTTCATTTTTTCATAGCACAACTCAATAGAAACCTTGCACAAGGCATGTTTTAGGCTTATTGGAGTCTTATAAAGGCGTATCACTGTTTACTTGCTCCCACCATCTTGCAAAGGTAGACTCTTGCATTTTGAAGTTTTTCCGGCCTAGAATTTGGGATGGGCTGAAAACATATTTGTATATTATAATTTGTATTATGTATATATATTCTCAATATACTGGGATACCATTTTCAGTTATATTAAATGTATAATATATATAAATCTTTCTTACCACTTTTGTTATCCAGTTTTTGGGTAGTTAAAATTGTCAACCCATATGTTTTAATATATGATTTGGCTCTACCAACAAATAAAAGAACCGTAATTCCTCACTGCTCACATAATATTTTAGCATCTGATTTGGTAGGTTACCTTTGTCCTGTAATGTCTATATAGTTTAAGGGTGTAGGTGGCACCGTGGCAGTAAAGAGTTTTACTAACTTGTCTGTGTTTGCCCACTCTAAGTAACAAGTTTCTCTGACGTATAAAAGTGGCTGTGGTTTTAAGAAGATAATGGCCAACTACAATGGTGCGACCACAATACTTGGCATGGTGTATTGCAAATGTTAATCTTTCTGTAGGTGTTTATCGCTGTTATAGTAGTTGAAAAGCCGCAAGGTGTTTGCAAGTGAGATTATACCATCTTTATATCTAGATATATCAGTTACCTACAAAGTTTAGTGGATGATCATCCGAGCAATATCCTGCATTCCTAGTTTCCTACTATATCTGCATCATCATTAATAAAATTGTTGATATTGTTGATTACAAGACTATAAGTTTCTTAATTTGTTATGATTGCAGAGGAAAAAGCAGGAATTGAGATTGTACCTTTGTTCATCTCAGTTGATCCGGAACGAGATAATGTTGAGCAAGTTCGTGAATATGTCAAAGGTGCTTCTTAGAATTAGATTTGAATACAGTTGTTTGTAAAAGGTGTCAGTGTATCTCTGTTATTTTATTTTTTCACCCTTCAGAGTTCCACCCAAATTTGATTGGGCTAACTGGTAGCCCTGATGAGATAAAGAAGGCTGCTCGTGCATATCGAGTTTACTATATGAAAACAGAAGAGGAAGATTCAGATTAGCTTGTTGACCACTCGATAATCATGCATGTATTATATTTGTTATTTATGAATGTTCATTGTGGTTGAAATTGAGACATATTCCCTCCATTCTAAAAAAATGTCGTACTTTCTTTGTATATTACAAAGAAAATGGTACCTCTTTTTTTTGGACAGAGGGAGCATTTAATTGCCTTATTTGTCATAAACTTCATCTTTGTTCTAGGCATGGTCAGTATCTATTTCATGCTTGATTGCATACATGTACTTTCTCTTTTTCATCAACTTATTACATTGAAGTTTTCTCTTGTTTTTTTTCGTCTCGATCAAATGTTTATTCTCTGACAAACTTGTTCTTTATCTCGCCCCCCCACTCGCTCATTAAAATTCTTTATATCAATTTTCTTCAAGAAATCTGTATGTAGTATTAAGTATAGTTATAGGTAAAAAATCATAATAACTTTTCATGGGTAGAATGAAAATGCTTCGATTTTCTATCAAGCATTCATAATGTTACCAGTTTTTAATGAAGACTTGGCTATTATGTTTTACATAATAATATTATGCAGTCATCAACTTTACAAACTTTTTGACTGATATATCAGCAAGTGTACATCTTTCATTTAATCTTTTCTATGCATCTTACTACACATTGCCACAGTTGCTTGTAAAGTCATTATGCATGCCAGTTTAACTCGGACGGCTTTATTGAATGGCTGAATGCAAAACTAAACTAAACGAGAATGAAAATAGCTTGCCCAAAAAATTATTTTCTTGGGGAACTATTATAAGGACTGACAAAGCCATGGTTTTTTCAGGTACTTGATGGATCCTCACATGCAGTTTGTAAAATTTTATGGGAAGAACCACGATGTTGATACCCTCACTGATGGCATAATCAAGGAAATAAAGCAGTATAAAAAAGTTTAAGCTGATTTTGTTTACTTTTCTCATAGGGCATAGTCTCATACATTAACTATTGGAGCATCATTTTTGAGACAGCAATCATGATCTCCCCATGTTCATTTCTATTTCTAACAAACTAGAGGTTTGCAAGCCATCTGGTGAAAGCTCGTCACTCTAGTTTATAGACATTGAGAAGCCGAAAGTTGTTCGAACTTGGATTTTTTCTGATTAGAGTTTAAATTTGATACATTAACATATACACGACTGTTGTTAAGATCACGATACATCATTAAAACCATTGTAATTTTGTCCGATAGGTACTTCATTAATGATGTCCTAATCTCGTGTATACATTGACACTATATGTAACTTTTCATTTCTTCTGATTAAGCTTGAAATAAAGCTTAAGCTTAGCTCATTTATCTTTTGTGCTGTACCATCCATTTATGGATCTTGTGAAGAATTACAGTAGTTTGGCGTACAGCTGAAATATCACTTCCTTGCGTCTCATTTTACATGATAAAATTTTGAAATATGTATAGAAAGGAGACGGTAATATTTATGTTGTATTTTATGGTCTTGCTGTTTTTTTTTAATGCATTTACGCATAAGTTGTGGGGGAAAAAGCTTCAGGGATTGGTGAAGCTTTTATTGGGAAAATAATGCTTATTCGGTAAATAAGATGATTGGCATTGCTCATGTTTGACAAGTGTGCTCAAAACTTGAGCAAAGTACTTCTTGTTTACATGAATTTCGGAGCCTTTTTTGCATTTCAGCTCATGGAAGTAGCAATCACTTGTGAATCTATGGGGGTACTGGTTTAGTTTGGGAAGATGAGGTTGAGAGAGAATGGTTTAGTTGTAATAAGGGTTTGAACAAAAAATTAGAATCCTCATATGATGATGATCTTGGAACACCCGGCCATGGGAAGCATATCTGGCTCAATGTGTTTCCAACTTAATTAGTGAAAGTATGGTAACCAGTGCCCCCATGCTCACTTGCCGGCTGAAAAGACACGGTGCCTACTTATTGAGGAAATTAAGGTGGGTTTGGATTTAGGGTGAATATAAGATTAATACTGAAGAATTTCACCAAGAACAATATTATTGCTTCACCTTGGGCTAGCACAAACTTGTTTGAATTATTAAATATCCAAATGTTACGGGCATAAATTCCGTTATATGATGTATACAGTAACTACTAACCATAAACTAGATCAAATGCAATATCATCGTCATTCATTCTATTTTATACCACAATGGTATTTAGTTGCTATATGCTATAATCCTGAGTCAAACTCTTCCTCATTTGCATATACACAGGCCCCTGATGGCCTCAATACTTCTGATGAAGGGTTTAATCATAGCATACAAAGAGCTAATTCAATCCTGCACACGCTGTTATGATATCACGGTAGATTAGTGGGAGAGAAAGTGCAGAGACGGGTAGACCTATACCCTCTGCTCCAACTGCTGACAAAACTGCGCACCCTTGAGTTTGACGTAAGGCATCTAAAATGTATCTTCTCACAGATTGTGAGATATACCTCAGGAAACATATATAATTCATGCTTTAGCAAAAACACATTGGCAAAGCTCATTATGTTTCAATGTGTTCAGGAAAAATGGCTTTGCCCAGATAAACCTGTTGCATCTCCTCTCTCCAAATCTGAAAGAGCAACGTTACATTTGTTACTTCATATTTTCCTAGGCTTTATTTTTGTTGCAATAGAAAAAATATTAGGGACATTATATTAATGCTGTTTAGCCTCGGTCACAATCAATTCTTATTTCAATATAGTTTTATGAGAGTATGCAGATAGTGAAGAAGCATCAAGCTATAGTAGATGGGAAAGGCAAGAGTTTACAGCTGATTCAAGCATGTAGTTTCCCCCCTTTCCAGGGTATAAAAAAGACTTGATTAACAATTAGCAGATGTCTTGCATGGCCTTGAATTTTCTCTAGATGGTTTCCTAGATTTAGTTTTCCTGTCATCTAATTGAGCCTTTAAAGTAAATTAGAAATGCATAAAAAGGAAAGTGCACAAGTAAGATGATAAAGTGACGGTGAATGTATCCAGAATCAAACACAATACCGTGTCGCGAAATTCCAGACGGATATGAGGCACATTTGTCCTGTGAATATCATTTCCATCTGGTCCTCTCTTGTAGTACTCCTTCCCAATCCAGTGAGACTACAAACAAGAGAATAACATGGCACAGATGCAAATTAATTTTATAGAAGTGGAAAGCATCATCAGACACTGCAATCAAATTATAGAAATATCCAACATTTCTTGTGGGGGGGAAAATCCTTAAAAGATGAAGAAAATTGGATGCTGATATGGAAAGGCCAAGGAGCAATTGAATTACCTAACATGCTAAAGGGTAGTATCAGTTGTTAGTCTAGCTTACAGATGGTGCTTAGAAGAAAGACCAGGTAGACAACCAATTATTGCTAATCATTGCACAAAGCGACCAGGCATCTTAAAGATATAGTTTTCTAGCAGTTTGTTTATGCGTTGCTTCAAAATACTAGAAACACAACTGAGCAATAGATTACCTGTTTACTTTTTAATAATACAATAATAATCAAATCAGATAATTAAGTTTAATTTGATGTAGTCAACCCCCAATTGATCAGACCAGCAACTGTATCTTTATCGAGCTCAGTGACCACCATATTCCAAAATTACAATTTGTTCACTAATTTCCATATAGCTGGAAGGTTTCCTTAACAAGAAAATTTAAACGAAAATATATATAAAATAAAAATAGATACAAAAACAAAAAGAGGAGAAAAAAAAGATTGGGATCTAGTTCTCATAAACCTTCCTACTGGAAAGATTAGATCATGCAGGATACCTAAATTTCTTTTATTATATTATTCTTTAGCCTGAAGGCACCCATTAAGAGGTTGTCTAGCCTGCCATTAAGAGGTTGCCTAACCTGCCAGAGGGAGAGGTGGACACAAACCTTAAACCAGTGAAAACAGAAACTAGCACGTAATTTGTGGTCATGTGCCAGTTTCAAACTGATCCATCACCTCCGCCCCCAACAATCTCTTATTTTATCTACTTTCAATTTCTCGCGTCATATCTCCGAATTTGGACATCATCAGATTTTTTTTATAGCAGGTCATCATAAATTTCAACTAGCTCCAGATAAAAAGTTGTACCTTCAGAATATGTGAGAAACCTGATTGGTAGACTGAATTACGCGCAATCTCACATAAATCACACGAAGTTAACTTCCAAACCTGTAACAGAGAAAAGCAAAACCAATTGGGGTCTAATAATATTACTTATATGTAGTGCAAATAGACAGAACAGAGAGGGTGCTTACTGAAGCAGCTATACTGTATTCTTCCACCAGTGGTTCTTTTGTTAGATGGATTTGCAATGGATCATCGGTGGAAAGGGAAACATTAAGCCCCCTTAGGAAAAACATAGGAAAGGGGTTTCGATGGTAGTCTAAAAATAAGGAGTTGTTGCTCAGAGGAGACATAGCCAAGCCAATCTGATGATAAAAATACCGTCAAACACCGTTTTAAAATGTCAATATCAGGTCAATGGAGAAAAAGTCTTTGTTTCTACCTGGGACAGATAGTATAGATATTGCAGAACAGGAGATTTCCTCAAATTGATTCCATGGGCAATATTATGACAGGTAAGGAATGTTGCAGCAAGGTGGTCAACATCACCAGCCTGAACACATAATACACCAGATGAACAAATCATAAAAGTTGTCGAGAAGCAAAATAAAGTTGAATGCGTCTACGAGTGAATACCTCCCCAGAATGTGGGCGGAATTTAATGGTTGTCATCCCCTTCGATTCGCGGAGCTGAGATGCAACATTGAACAAGTCAGGATGTAATGCATTTTAAGTCTAGGAACATACGATAATCCTCATGCAACTACTTTTGCAGGAGCAAAATCATTTTTGTCATCTGATGCTACAGCATGTGCTGCCGTAGTACATCCTAAGCATATAGAGAAATAAGACATGATCAAAATTTTTACTGATGAAATAATAAAAACTATTGTAGAAGTTATATTTCCATGGAGGACGATGATATATGGGAACAGGTGTATTGATAAAGACTAAGCAGAATTGACTGAGTTGTGTTTTGGTTCTCCTCTCATTAACTTTATACTCCCCTTGATCATAAGGCATACAATCATAGCTCCTCACCCCTTCCCTTGTTTCACATGCAAGCCAACCATAACCACTATCCTTCAGCCCTTTCTAATAGTTAGTCTTAGAATTTTATTATTCTCTCCAATTTCGATGAGAGGGAAAATCCAGATATGACTGTTCATAGATTCTAGCATTAGGATATTAAAAAAAATGTAAGGTTGTATATACAGTACTGCACACACCTTGTTCAATGTATAGAGGTTAGCATAACAATAATACACATAATATGAGAAGGCGGGGTTGAATATATTTGTCCATTGAGCTGGTGTTGGCATGTGTTTTGTAGGACGTCTTTCAGGCTTACTTTCATCATCCACCAAATCCAACCCAACAACCTGTAATACCCAAAAGATGACAAGATTAGCTATCAAACACAGTAATATCATACCTACAGAGACAAAAGAGAGAAAAATGATTCATTAGAAATGACTTAACCTTGCTCCTATACAGGTAACATCACAAGGAATTGTAACAACTTCAAGGAAACAGAGTCACAGAGATGTTTTAAAAGGGTGAATGTTTTGACAAATTTGTCAAACAATCTTCAGTTCAACAGTTATCATAATCACCACCCGCATTACAAAAAAAAATAAAAATCAATGGCATCTATAGTATACACTCAGTGATAGAACCCTATAAATAATGCACAAACCTGTTTTAAGAAAACATGCAACTGAGGATGTGACTCTGGATCAACAGTAACCTCAAACAGAGGAAGAAAGATATTGTCGAGAATGTTCTGAAATGATGTAACAATCCCCATCTCCTTGTAAATATTATACAGTCGAGGAAGCTGGATCAACCAAACAACATTGTCGCTGTACAATTCGTTATTCACAATCCAACTTGCTAGTTGGTCCCACTCACTTTGCTTTCTCCCATATATCGAGATCCTGTACTCAGCCATCTGTAGGAGCAACAAAATTCACATTAGAGATGTAATTACAGGGTGGAGGTGGAATAACTATTTTACATTTCAAACCAGGCATCATGAAAATCTAGTTGCTATAGCATTCACTATTATTTGGACAAGGTCTTCAGGTCAATAATACATATATAGAGAAAGTTGAAAATATTGCCTAATGTTGATCGAGTAATCTTCGGACCACATATAGGTGCAGAAAGTATTAAAAATGTATCCTTTCCATTTTCTCCTTTGGGCAAGGTTTTCTTCTAATAGCACAATGAGAAAAATAAACAGACCAAATAAAATGGTCCACGGCAACATTAAAGAAATATATCATGTATATTTAATGTTCATAAAGTTTGTTAAGTTGTTTAGCACGCACTTGATATTTACTTGCATCAAGATCTGAAAACACTTGCTGTGTCAGCTCAGCAAGGAAACGACCTGTCAGAAATTGTAGAACGAAGAAATCATGGTTTAGATTATGGTATAACAAAGAGAGACAATTCTAGATCAATACAGGAAGCATAATTGAGATTGTCGAGTGAGAAAACTTACAATTCGTGAAAAGAAAAAGATGAGAAGCGGAGAAAAAAAAGGGAGTATAATGACAATTACTCAAACTACATTGTCTATCTTATTAACTTCAAAATAGACATAGCTCACAAAGAAATTGTGCTAAGACCAACAAAAAGGACAATGTAAAGCAAGAGAATATTCTTTTGCAAGCTTGCCACGTCAGCATCTCAAACTATAAATTAAAAAGATGCAGAACATACCCTGAATAAGATTATCTTGCTTCAAGAAAATCTCCCTGAGCCTGCTTTGACCACAGGGATTATACTTCAGGTTAAATTTGTCAAAACGATGAAAGGTGCTCTTGTCAGCATGAACATCTAGAAGGTCAACATTCAGGTCATACCTATTTAAAACAATATGAACAGCTTATAATTAGCCAACTAAAAGATGAATTTAGTGTGTGATGGTGGTGTGGATAATGATGGTGACAATGACAACTATGTTAGTGAGGAGGATAATATTCTCTTAAGGTGGAAACTAAAAAAGACTGTGCCATTACCCAGTTAAATCCAAGCTCTCAAAAACCTCTTTCAAGGTGAGATATGTCCCATCTCGAAATATTACAACCTAAATACAAGAAGAAATCCTAAACATCAGCAGAGTTGCAATGTAATTCATCTTAAGAAAATAATGCTGTTATGCGAATAAGGATATATCCAAAGTTCCGAACTATACAATCTCTAGTTCAGTCACAATGATCCAACTTTAAATTATGCAATAAGTAAAATGTTTGTAACTAAAATCCAAATACAAGTAAAAAGAAAATAGATGTATCCAATAAGCATAGGTGATGCAAGTCCAAACCATTACCTCACCAGGCTCCTTCCTCAACTTCGATTTAATGAACCTTAGAAGATGTTTCTGGTTCATGCATGCAGAGTGATGAACATGAGTGTCAACTTTCCTGACATTGTAAAAGTCACGATGTGGTGCACTTTTCTGAGCTAGGAATTCTTTATCAGCATTAAGCATCAAATGAAGATTGAATTTCTGAAATTGAAGTTCATAAAATATTTGTCAAATATCAAGTTATATTTTCTTAACAGAAACTAATTTCCCATTCCACCAAAACAGAAACCATAAAATTAAAAAGGAAAAAAATAATTAATATAAATATGTATACACCTGTTCCAAAAGAACTAGACGATGATGACATAATGTTCTGATATTTCCAGCTGCTATTACTTTAAGGATATAATGCAGGTCAGTGAAAAAGGTTGTTGCATCAACAATGGGATAGAGCTTCTCTTTTGCTGGGGAAAGAAAAATGGGAAACAGGTGTAAAGACTCCAGCAGAACGACAGAAACTTCAGAACCATTTTAACATGAATTACTATAGCAATGTAATCTTAACATCTTACAATATTTATTTGCGTAAACGTGAACAACTCCATCTTCCATCTGAAAATAATGCTGCAGGAACAAAATAATGTGTCATTCAGCAGAAACGTGATCATGGAAAGACAATCTCATCAAGTTGTGGTCCAATTATGAACAATGATCCAACAAAGGCAACAACATTAAGAACTCACTTAAAAAACATAAATAAGCTAATAACTCACATCAGTTTTTCTCTCAGGAGTATAACCAAATGGATTTGGATTAGGCTTCGGTGTACTGGGATCAGATATAATTTCTTTCTCCCATGGAGCGACAGCTTCCCTGAAAACATAACTTTCTCGCATTTCAAGGCAGACTTGAATAGTCCGGAAGACTTCGGCTTCATCTGCTGATGGTGTCTCTGAAATATATTACAAGAAAAAATTAAAGACTTAAACTTTGACCCCAACCTGCAACTCTAAATATAATACAGAACTTTACAGTTCCCAAAATACATCAAAACATGCAAATTTTCTGGAGTGGCTTGCCAACAAATCAATCCAGCAAAAGCCAAAATCACTTTAGTTAAGAGCAAGTTGGGAGTTGGTACATGGGCCAGCAACATATCCGATAAAAGCCAATTTGACGCTGATGGATTTCTTTATAATTGGGATGTGGTACTTGCAACAACCCTATTCGCAGAGCTAAGCACAAAGGAATAGCCTAAGAATCCTTGCAAAGGATCTGGTGCCTGTCAATGGTATCATGTTGGCGTTGTTCCCCCCCCCCCCCCCCCCCCCCCTTTTCTTCTAGCAAAACTTGCCGCCAGTGAGTAATTAGCTTCATAAATTTCGTAATATTAAATCAAATTTTCATGTCAAGTTCTCACGTGTCCTCAATTGAGAACAATTAGCATCATTAATTTTGTAATAACAGAAGCATATTCGGAATTTGGCTTCACAGGTTGATACTTATTTCCGCCCATCTTTCGAAACCAAAGAATTATATAGAGACGGTAAGTATTACTGGAAAGTCCTCCAAGGGATCCTGCAGTTTATTAACTGTTTAGTTCTCCCTGAAAGGAGAGGAGAGGAGTGGGGGGGGGGGGGGGGGGGGGAGCTCAAGCATTCAACGGATTAGTTTTCTTATTTTTAATTTTGTAAAACATATAGGAAAACTTGCACTCTATAATAAAAACATCTATTAAGTGCACTATCAGTTCAACAATAACAAAAACAGAATAATCAATGCCATAAGATATATACATGGCCTAGCTCAACAACAGAATGCAATTGATGTTGGACATTTTCCAGCACTATCCTATTTTACCAATCACTATTCCCCTACTTTAAAGAAGAAAAATGAAAACACCCTCCAATATCAACAAGTTAATTATTAGTCAATATGAGAGCAACAACAATGAAAGAGATCAGAGGGAAAAGAGGATTAAATACCACTTGGGGAAATTTTAAGTCGAACAAAAGTTTCATGCTCTGGCTCTTTTCTAAGAATATCTGCCGCTACAGGGTCAGGTTGTACGCCGTGGAGGTCACCAGATACACTATGGGAACGAATCATACTAGATGCAACTATAGGTATTTGCTCTCCATTTGCATTAACATGCTCTGGAATATTCTGAAATAGAATTGCGTCTGGGCCCTGCTTATTGAATACACAAACAATAAGAGTTACTACATCACAACCACATCCCACAAACCCGAGGTTTTAAGATTTACTTTGGCAGAAGACACATATCAGTGATAGACTACTTACAGGAGTTCCGTTAGCATAAAGATAGGTTTCTAATTTAGAATTGTCAGTCATATCATCTTCGTCATCTGATCCTTCCACACTTTCAAAGGCACTACCGCTAGCAACAGGAGACTTGGGAGAAGTGGGTCTAATTAAATGCCCAGCTCTCTTGGTTGAACCAGCATGCCCAGCAGATTTCACTTAAAAAGCAAACATGCATAAGCAAACTCACTTCCAACACAAAATAATTAAATAACACAGAAACCAAAAAATAATCATAGTGAATATTGTATGTTATATGAAGCACAGCTTGCTTAATTGTGATCAGGTGGTTATATGACAGAACATGAGACACTACTATATAGTATCGGTTGACAGAAAAGAAGATGCAGAAAGGAATATGCATTTGCAAAAATTCACAAGCTAAGGTTTACTGGTATGAGTTTGTAAAGTCACTTGTGATTTCTGCACCAATTAATCAATCAACACACACACACCATGTCAGCAAATATGAAATATTTAATAATAATACCCATCAACTATATCACAAGAAAATAATGGTAGTAATTAGACAGTAATTTCAATTATAAGGTGACCATAAGGTGACCACAGAACCTTTGTAGGATCGAACTGTTTCTCAAGTGCTTGTTTATGTGTTTGTATGCAGCATAGTTTTCAGAATTGTACGGTATGCAATACATATCGTACAATACGATACAAAAACAATTCGATACATATTGCAGGGTGAATTGAAAATGACAATGTCTCATACAATTCGATACGATTATTACGAAACAATACAATGCACAATACCTTTTAAAGTTAGCAACCGACTTGAATTTTTTTTTATGTTGATTCAAAAGAGTAAAAACAAAATTTTAAAGTCTTCTACCAATTCAAATGAATAGGTATTTTGTAGCACAAACACATTTTATATCGCTTGATAAGTTTTTAATTACTTTTTAGAGTTTTACATCTTCTTCAGATGTCGCTTTATTTTTCTCACGTCACTCTTCATAAGCAGATACGTAAATTTCTACTTTTTATTTTTAATTATCCTCTTATGTTTTATAGATTAAAGGTGAATATAATTTTTTATTTTTTCTTGTTATTCTATAAAGATTACTAAAATAATATCTAATAAATCAATTTAAAGCATTTTAGCTACTATTTAGCTTAAAAATTTATCCTTGGTCTATAATAATATTTACTTGAGTACTTTCATACATACTCAAGCTAATGTGTTTGATTGTCCATTAAATTGTGTGTTTTATATGTTTAAATATATATCACCATATTTTTTATTTCGATTTTGTATCTTAATGAAACACGATATGGGAGTTTTCGATGCACGATATTATTCATTATTTGACAACTATGGTATGCAATATTTCAAGCTTCAATAAATAAATAAATAACAGAATCAAGCAAATGAGAATACATCCATATCCCCAATTAGCAACAGACAGCCAGCTGCCTTGCTAGGTATGCAAGATAGAGAACACAGAGGAGACGCCCATGTGCTTACTGATACTCTAGTCGTTGTCCAGCCAACACATGATATTCATGGTTGTGTTATATGGCTACACTCTGCTTTCTTTCCTTTTGAACAACTATCTTAAAGCACTAAAAAGAAGATAAGTAGCAGGGATGAAGCCACTATTCACGATGTCCTCATTCTAGGATGTCATTCAATACAAAACAAAATGCATTGCATTTTTATACTGCAAAATTCTTAGAGTGACGTATAAAAAATATTTTGGTCAACTTTGACATGCCATGCAGAGGTTCTTAACAGAAATTTAATCCTTGAAATTTGTTGTGTTGACACAGGAAGTACGTTCCCAAGAATGAAACTCAAAAGAATTGACGAGGACCCACACAAGTAGTGGAGCACATTTCATCGCTTCACTGGAAATTCTTTCTTTGCCCTTATCGTACTCTAACTTGGCAGTTTCCACTACCTATCCAAGATTGAGCACTGGGATTTGATTGTGGACTCAAAAAATCACCTACAGACGCTTTACGCCCAATCATTTCGGATAACGCTTACATCCTTTGGATTACCGCGGCTGCTGGCACAGAGTTAGCCAATGCTTATTCCTTACACACCGTCATTGCTTCTTCTCCGGGAAAAGAAGTTCATGGCTTGCGGCACTTCTGCCTCCACGGTCAACACAACTTTGACACTCTGCCTAGATAGAGGTTATATCTTTCCATTATAAATCCAAATAAATAAATAAATGAACCAATTCCCATTTCTCCTTTTTAACTTGACATGATTATTTACTTATGTATTAACCTGTAGAAGAAGAAACTCCTTAAAAAGAATTGAAACAAAGAATTGAAACTGAAATAATGTTGATATGGTAGAATCTGTATGGGAAGAACTACTACTTGACTAAAGAAGGCCTATTACTACAAAGTTAGCCACATCAAATGCCAATACTTGATGACACCGAGAAAGCTTGGCATTCTCAATAGCAAGGAAAAAAAATTATATTTCTTTATTTTCAAATCCATATAATAATATTATAAAAGGAGGTTTTCCACATAAGCTGGTGGCTCTCATTCCAAGTTCTAGAAATTCAAAACATGGCCCAAAAGGAAGAAGCATCTAACAAGATATCCTCACCCCCCTCACTTCAATTTTTTTTAAAAAAAATAGACACCCTCATCCCCCTTAAGAACCTAAATTTACTATAGAAACATAGTATAATTCAAGCTAACTAGAGAATGACAAGGTGACGCCTTGGACGCCGAGCTGTCAAGGCTCACGCCTTACTAACTGACCCAAGTTAAATGATTAAGTTATTTTTTACCCATAACCCATCATCATAACCCTTGAATTTGCTATGTGTTGTAATTTTATTACTTATTAGACTTGTAATGTGTGATGGGTGTTAAATTAGTTGATTTTTTATTTTATACATAGTGTTTGTTGACTTGTTCAAATAGTTTTTAATGTTAATTGTTATTTTTGAATTTTGATTGTGAATTATTCATATAATTGTGTTTTTAAGTATATTTCATAGTGTTAGTTATTATGTTTTGAGTTTTAATGTATATAAAATTTTATTGTTCAATATATTTTTTTAAGTAAAATAAATAATATATAAATTACATACTGTTAACAACTTGTTGCCATACGGCACCTTTTCGCCTATGCGTCTTAGCGGTCAACTATCGCCGCGTCTCGTCATGAAGCTACAGTGTCGTGACAACTATGCCCCTATTACTACTTATAAAAGCAAGATACTAACATAGTTTCAGATAAATACATAATACATCTTCTAGTTCAGCAAAATATTGCTTTCTGAGCATTTCTAAATTAGAACAAGAAACAAGAGAACTAGAGTTACCAAACTTTCATAGACATAGCGAACCGCATATTAGTATTTGCGTACCAAAATTGGGTATTCTTACCTACCAATACTCTAAATTTAGAGTACCAAAAAATTTATTTGTTGTTTAACTATAATTGCACAAAAATCAATATTATAACTTAATATTGGATGCTCAAACATTACATTTGTACTAAAATATTTGTAAATCAATCAACTTATTGATTCAACTAAAAAATCTTCTATAAAATTTTGGTTTATTGCATTTAGATTCTAAGAGAATTCCTACCTATAAGCACTTATCGCATTTTAGCTGTGTAATATATTGTGTACCTGTATTCGTACCGCATACCGAAACGTACTACGTTTCAGATAACAATGAAGAGAACACAAACATTCTTTTCAAAAGTTACTAATACACTACTTTTTTTGAATTTTTTTAATAAGAACTACTGATACAGTACTTCATGTTCTTAATATATGGCTACAAGCTAGTTTTACACCGCTGAGTCCATCCATGTCCCCAAACTTACCTTTTGATAATCAATCTAACCAAGTAAAACAAATAAGTACTCAAAAAAAATAATTTATTTATTTAAGAAGAGCTTGTAGAGGCCTAGAGGGTAACCCCTTTCATCTAGCAATTGTCTATCTTTCCTCAATAGAAATCTCCCCTGAATTTCTAAGGTTGCATTATTTAATTACTGTAATAGAAGACATCATAACAAGAGCGGTGGATCATGCAAGTAAACCGGCCAATACTTAGCCATGAACGTAGATAATATATTGACACCGACTCACATGCCAAACAATTTCACACCAAATTTATCTCCAGAACACATTCACCAGTCCCTCTACGTACTCAAAACCTCAATTCATAATCAATACCAATACAAGGTTACCCCATTTTACAGTAATGTCAACACCGTGAAACGAAATCACTTGAAAAGAGGACGGCAATTAGTCTAGTAAGGTATCATCTTGGTCGAATACAAGGTAATGCTCCACCAAATCTATAGCAGCCCTATTATGGAACATCGAAGATATATAATAACATGATAAATGAAATAGCATTCAATAAATTGGGAATAGTACCTTCAGGAACCGTGTGCAGCCTGGGCAATCCGAGTGGAATACCGTCGACGTGGAGGTGCCCGCAGGCATCACCGGCGCCAGAAATCGTGGTGACATCCGGCAAAGAAGTCGAGGCACGGCGGTAATATCCGTTACTCCCCTTCCGGCGGGCGTGGTTTCGGCGCTTGTCGGCGGCGTCATATTTCTTCAAATGCTGAGCCGAATCGTCCTTAAAGTCATCTCTTTCTCTCTCAATGGTCTTGGCGAACTCCAGTAACTGATTTAGGGTCTTGCGATGCATATAATAGGCCGATACAGCAACAAATGAAGCTCCAGCAAGTGCCGCCATAGCTAGATGCATAGCGTAAGCATCCATGATGCTCACACTATAACTATCAATATATATACAAGTAAAATACAGTAATTTATTTGGGAGCTGAAATGGAGAAAACCCTACTGAATAGTAGAGAGCTGAAGGAAGAGAAGGGAGAGAGACGAGGTCTATTTTAATTCTGGAGAAGGGAGTTAGTAGCTTCAGTATTTATAGGGAGGAGAGAGAATAATAGCACATTTATATATTCCGTTATTCGCTTAAGCCTTTTAGCTCTCACCACTAGCAGGACGGATGGGAACGGAACAAGTAGCTCGGCTCAACCTTCGCCTAAGGTTCTAACTTTTCGACGGAGGTGCGGATCCGATGAATATCCGTATTTATATTTATATATATATAAATATTATATTTAAAAATTATATTATTTAATTATACTGTACCATATGTAAGTGTAGTACGGATGCAATGCGAATATCATTATAAGGGAAAATACAAAAAAAATAAAATTTTAAAAATAAATAATTATCAAAATTTAATCCATAAAAATAACAAATAAAAATATAATAACATAATTGCAACTCTTATTAAAAGAGACTAACAACAAATAAGTTCGATAATTCATCTCAATTACTCTATATAGTAAAATATTAATTGAAATACAGTTTGCACTCTAAATTTTACCTATCAAACGTCTAATGCATTCTAACCCTTTAAATGGTGTCTCGTTGCATCCTGAAGTTTCTGGTTACGTGTTAAAAGGAACCCACCAATCATTTGATTGGTCAAATAAGATCGAAACAGCAAGTTATTTAATTTTAATAAGGGTAAAATAGAGAAATCATTAAATTATAATAAAATAAAAGTAAAAAAATAATAAATTTTAACTATAGAATCTTAATTCTAGCCTCTAAATCCTAAGACACAAATTTAAACACCCATTCAAGAACTATATGAGAACAAAATATTTTAGAATCGTGTGCTTAGTCTTTTATATTTATTTTGTGTCTAGATATACTCATTATTTTTATATTTTTATTTAGGGTGCAAATAAAGGATTAAGGACAAATTGGACAATTTTTGGACTTAAAGACGAAGTAGTGGAAAAGTTGTAATTATGCAGCATCAGCAAGGGCGCTGAAGGGTGGCTCAACGCCATTACATATCTGAACATTCTGCTGAAGGGCACTGCAGTGCCCATTTTACAAAGGAAGCGGTGCCGAAGTGGTGCTGCAACGCCTTGTAGCGGGAAAGTCAAGATGAGGTTAGGAATTTGTCTTGTAATCTATAAATACATGTTACGAGGCACAATTAAGAGTACTCTTGTCTATAGATTTCTCCTTCTATTGTTCTATGGTGTTTTCATGGCTATGTGTAGTTAATTCTTATTCTTGGTTTAAGTGAACGGAAGCCATCGGAATTTATACACTATGAGATTTAATTGCTCAATTTATATTTTGAGTGTTGGATATTATTCTGTACTTAATTCTTTTGATTGATTCATCCAATTGTTAGAATGCATACTAGTTTATTATTCGTTGCAATCTGCTGCTGAATTAGATATTAAATTCGCAATTGTTTGGTTACTCTAATTTGTGAAGCAACTAAGGTTAATAACAGACTATAGAGCAAAAGAATATTATATTTTAGAAAGAATATTCAACTAAATTAAATACAACCACGTGTGTTTGTGTTGTTTAGCTTTATCAATCTCTCTAATTCTTAAAGCTAAATTAGATTAAATCTTTAGCTCGTGTTTAAGGTTATTTAGTAGTTAGGGTTATTTAGATCGCTTGTTTCTAATTAACTAAAATTAAGGAGAGATAAAGAAATTATTCCAACAGTGAATATTCAAAATATTAATCGATTTATGTTAATGTCAATGATCAGTGAAAATTTCTGATGGTGGATGGCAACTTAACCCAAGATTCATTCTTCTGATTTATTTTGTTAATTTATTCTGCGTTAGTTGCGTACTTGTTACTTTAGTTATTATTTTAAAATAGTTTATGTTAATTTAAAATCCCCCATTCTGGTTTGCATAGTATAAAATTAAATTAATCATTCTCCGCGAGATCGACTTTTGCTTGCATGCACCTACATAAATATTTTTTGCAGTAAAATTTTATTTTTGGCTACTTGCAATAGCACACCCAGAACTCATCACTTACCTTGATATTGAAAAAATAATGAGATTTTCACAATCAATTATCCAATCTCCTATTCCTTTCAATAACCTAAAAATAACAAATTCATCACTCAATGAAATCAACTTGAGAGAAAAAGCAAATAAAGAAATCACATGTATTACTATATTCCAACCAAGAGAGAGAAAGAGAGAGAGAGAGAGAGAAAGCTTGAGGAGTGTCGACGCCGGAAAAAGTCGTTTCGTTTTTTAATAATTGCCTTTTCCAATTTTAGCCTTTGGATTTAAGATGTGATTTTGAAAATGGTCGGCTTGAGTGTCGATGGGGTTTGAAAGATCGATTTTATGATGAGCAAATTGACCAGAGTCGCCAGTTGGTATATTTGGAATAGATGTACCAACTTATCCGAATTTTGTTTTCGCAATCGCAGTGGCTCATATGTGACTTCGAGTTAATTGGTCCGCAAATCGAGATTCATAGAGTTCGGGGGCTTACTTAAGCGAGGGGAAGGTGTTAGGCACCCCCCGACTTCCGTGAAAACACGGTTACCGCAATCTTAATGCTTTCCCTTCCTTTAAATCCTAAAATGTGTGTTTGTGCGCGTGTGTATGTGTGTGTGCCTGTGAAGATTGTTGGAATGCTTTATTTCTCGAAAGTACTTCTGAAATCTCGTTGACCCTATGCACGAAGGATTCGATTCGTTTTGAAAAGTTCATTTTTATACTTTCGTTTTGATAACAAAATCTTTGATGATGACATTTATAAAACAAGATTTTCGAATCCTTCGTTAAATAGGAATGGAGCTCATCCGATACTTTCGATTTTATTTTTAGCCTACGAGTGATCTAATATACTACTTTGATTGATTTTATGAAAAACTTTATCTTTTCATTCCCAAAATCGTTTTCTCGTGTCGAAAGGGAAAACCAAGCATCAAAATAACGTTGGAGCTATTTGTTAGCATGTAAGTCGTCTAAATAGCTCCAAACGCCCACAATCACATATTTCACTATCACAGGGCCTTAAACCCGATTTTTGACTCGATGTCGCTTTAAGGCCCAAAAATTTACATATTTACATAAAGGTGCATCCCGATCGCTACATACATAAAAGCTATAAAATAAACTAAAAGGATATCATTGGGAGGTTAGGAGGAGATTCCATCCGCAATAAATCCTCCCTAACCGTCCCTAATCCACAGATCTACAACATATATTGACTACATTGGATCTAACTTCAAAATACACAAAATCAAGCTATTTAAATAGCAATGCACCAAATATTTTCGGATCTACAGTAGATCCACCCAACAAATGCAATAAGAACAAAATAAAACTATATCTAAAAGATTTACTAGATAAAACACAACGAAGCTATGAAACTCGAATTTTTTCACATTCCAAATGATGAAATAAACGCTTTAACACTTGGAAATCAACTAGGATACAATACCTAGTATAAAGATTGTACAAAAGATGGAGAATCTCACTTCTTTTCTCTTTTTTTTCTCTTCTCCCGTCATCTTTCTCTCTTTACAATTCCATTTTCTTCCTTTTTTTTCTCTCGGACGCAGAAATAGCCGCTGTAAAGTGTCCTGGAGGCAGCCGCAGGTGCAACTGCGGCTGGCCGCAGGTGCATCTGCGGCTGCCTTCGCTAGCCGCCCGCGCCGAATCCTCGGCTGCCGTGCGTTTTCTCGGGCCACAAAAAATGCCACGTGTCGTTAGCCGCAGATGCTGCCCGGCTTCCTTTTCTCGATTTTCATGTCACGCAATCTTGAATCATCATTTTTTGTTGTATTATTTCGGAAGACTGTTACTTGATGTAGAAATTGCTTTTTGTGCTTGGCTTCCAGGGGACGCTGCCCCCCTTCCACCCCCGCCAGCTCACCGGCTAGCTGGGCAGCCGCTCGCTCACCGGGGAGCGAGACCCCCGACCATCGTAAGCGTAGTGGCCATTAGTCGTCTTTTGTGATCAAATCAGGTTCTTTTGGATCAGCTGTTTGCCTCGCCTCAAGTAACCTGATGCTCGTTGTTTGTTATGACAGCTTTGACCGTAAGTCGTTGGGGTGACTTTGTGTTGGGGCCCACCTTCCTTTTCGCGTGTCGGGTCAAGTGACGATTTTGCCCTCTTGCTAGGGTTAGTAAAGAAGTGCAAAATTTGGGTGTCTACAAGGAGTTTTATTCAATTTAAAACACGTCTATAATTTAAGCATAAATCAACTCATTCGACCCAAGATCTGTAGAACCGTTAGCAAAATCAAACCACCATTTTTGACCATAGAGACCTGTTACCGTTACCATTAACTAGAATTTATCAATCAAAACTATGAAGACCCAAGATCTATACATCCATACATGTATTAGGAAAAAAAATTGAAAGAAAGGAAAAAGAAGAACAAAAGATCTGTTAAAGGCGTCGTCGGTCCGATGATGACACTTGATATTGAGGCATAACAACTTGTTGATCATCACGGTAAGACTCGATCGCAAAATGTCACCGAATATGACATTTGATATTGATTCCAACAAACTATTTGAATAAGTAATCTGATTCAAATGTTTTTTTTTTATTTTCTTTGTCCTTCAATGTTAATTAAGGCCCCTATTTGGTTTTGTTTTATTTATTTTAATTATTTTATTTTTTTATGACAATTTCATCCTTAAAAAGTTGGATTTTGTTTAATTTAATTCTTTTATATTTTGTGTAAGACAATTTTACCCTTAAAAAATAAAACAACTGGTGTTACCGCTCATATTTGACCGATTAAAAGCTCGAAGTGTGCATCTTAAAACGTCAATCATAGTTAAAAGGAGAAAGAAGACACTTTTTAAAGTTTGTGGTGTGGCAATTCTCTGGCATATAAAATTTAGGGTGCAATATGTACTTTAGTCTAAAATATTACAAAATTTTAGTCAACTACCAAAATTTAATAAGAAATTAAGGAAATGTGACATTAGCTTTAAGTCATAAAAACAATGAAGAAAAAGTTTCGACAAACACATTCAGGTTATTAAAATTCAAATAATATACATATTACAAGGACATAATTTTTTTAATAGTTTATGTGGTAATTAATCAATTATTTAATGTCCAACCCATAAAACCAATGCAAACAATACCTAGCTTAACAGTGGACAAGAGTGTTCATATTGTGTATTATTATAATTCATATAAGGTAGGTACGTAGCACCTTAATCTACATTTTAGGATATCTAAAATAATTTATAACGACAAAACTAGTAATTAGCTCACTGTATTTGTTATATTTTATGCAATAACTTACTAAACTTTTAATTTCTATAATTGTCTCATTAAACTAATTCAAATTGTTTAATCAGATCATTCTGTCAAATTGAGCTAACAGACGTTTGTTTTTTTCTTACGCGGCTTTTTTTTTCTTCTTAATTCGTACTAATGACATGGAAAAGCCCAATTAGTTTGTGCGGGAACTAATGACATGCCTTACTCATGTGACTTCCAATCTTTTCTATAAAGCAACGCTTGAAGCAAAGTTCTTGTTCCAAAAGATGAACAAAAACTAGGGTTTCACATTTCAACTCAGAATGAAACTTAATTAAAGGTCTTTTTTGGGTATATCTCTCCTCCTTATTCTGAATCTGTGTGCAGTAAAAAATGTCTTTGTCTATCTCTAGGTCATCTAAGATTGGTTTAAAGATGAAGAGATGTTATTGTAGTGTTGTTGTTAGAACCTGTATATCTACAAAAGAAAAAAAAACAACAAAAGGAAAACGATACTTTGAGTGTCGAAATTACTATGTAAGCATATGGTTGCAAGATTTTGATTTATTTTGACAAAAAAATTCTCAGCAGTTTGGTTATAAAAAAAATATATGGTTGCTTGATTTATTTAGATTTTATTGGTATTAATTGTTGTTAATTTGATTTAACATTATTGTTGCTAGTATTACTATGTAAGCATATTTCAGCTTGATTTATTTTGATTTGAATAAGTCTACATACACAATTCAACCACAAAATCAACCACTACATCCATTTTAACCATTAAAAAGTGACTTTATATTGAAATCTATGCCAAGTCATATTTTTTAATGGTTAAGATTGGTTTTGTGGTTGGTTTTTATGTATATAGACTTATTCTTTTGATTCTGTTGGTATTATTTGTTTTTAATTTTATTTAACATTTTTTGTTGCTGAATGAGATGTTGATAAATTCTGTAGATTCTTTGAGTAGTTGCATATGCTTGCTTGTTGGTGATTCTTCAGGTGAAATTGTTGTAAAATCATCCAATAATAAAAATGCCGAGTTCAATAAAATGTACCAGTGATGAAGTCACACTCCTAACTAAGAGAGTTGGAATGCTGGGTGAGAAGTTACAAAAAATGGAGAAGAAAACACTAAAATGGGAGTTGGAAGCTGTTAAACTAGGGGAGGCATATAAGAAACAACAATTGTGCATTGTAATATCTTCAATAATTACATTTGTTGTAACAAGTTTCATTTAGATTGTTTTACACAACTAAGTGTGTTTATGTTAAATATTTAAAGTTTTGAGTTATAAATGTCAATAATTTCAGTAATTAAATGATTAAAGTTTGATTACAATTAACAAATATATCTCCCTTGTATTCACTAAGAAATATATCCCTTTATATTCAATCCAAAAAAAAGGAGTACCAAAAAGTGACTACAAAGACGGAATAAATATCTTGTATTCACTTCATAAGCAAAATATATTCATTCCACTAAATGGGAGTACTGAAACAGTCTCACGTGTGATACATGTAAACTATCCAAAAATCCCAAAATGGGACTAGCAAGAGAGAACAAACATAGCTGAAACAAACATATTCATTCCACTAAGAAAGGTTGTACCAAAAGTAGTCAACTTTGTTGATACCATATACATAAATAACTTCATTATCATTGCTTTCAACTATATAACCATTCATTTCAAAAACAAACATAACCATTCCAAAAATAAACACAACTATTCCAAAAATAACTTCATTATCATTGCATCCAACTACCATGTACATAAACAATCATTGTATCCCAAAACAGAAGTATATAAACGGTCTTAAATAGCCTTAATATGAACTGCCAAGAACATTCACCAACTACATAAAAGTGTCTTTAACATTTGAACTATCAGGAACTAGTAAAAAATATTACATCAATTTTCTCAATATAGTTATACACATAATTTTAGCCTGCATAATCAGTTTTATGTATTAACAGTCACACATTATTCTTTAGTTCCCCCCAATTATATTGTTTCTTCCACCAGTTGAAGTGTTTCCTCCACCTCTTTTTCCTCTAGCACTGTCTTTTTTTTATACATTTTTCTAACTGAGTATAAAATAAAATACAGTTAAATTTTAGAGTGAAATATTAATTGTTAATTGAATAAACATGTTAACAATCACACTTACAACCAACTTTGCAATTCTTTAGAGTTTAATTGGCTTGGTAGGGTTGAGATTCTTGTTGAACTGTAAACTTACACCCCAGCTTGTTATGCCCATACCGTTTGTACTTTGAACACCTCATTGGAGTACCTTTTCTAGACATCTTCTTTCTATTCTTTGGCTCTTTAGTTGCATATTTTCTTCTATTTTTCTTTGTACTTCCAACCACCCTCTTCAGTTGCCTCATTTTCTTCTATTTTTCTTTTAACTTCCAACCACCCTCTTCAGTTACCTCATTTTCTTTCTCCAATTAACATCTATGTGTCTTGCATAACATCTATGTTATATTTCAAGCATTGTCTCTTCAATAGTAGGCATCAACCTTTAACAAGACAAAAAAAATGCAATCAATATTTATTAATAGTCCTAAAATGAAAGCTATATGTATTAACAATATGTATTAACAATCCTAAAATGAATGGTATATGTATTAATTAAAACCAACATGTATTAACAATCCCAAAATAAAACCAACATGTATTTACAGTCCCAAAATGAATCCAACATGTATTAAATATGACATTAAATAAAAGTGTTATATATATATATATATATATATATATATATATATATATATATATATATATATATATATATATATATAACATGCATGAATAGTCATATAATGAACTACATGTATTAATATTCCTAAAATAAAGCCATTATGTAGTAACAATCCAACATAAGGCCAACATGTATGAATAGTCCTATAATAAACTATATGTATTCATATGCCTATAATGTTAGTAAATATAAAGCCAGCTCAAAGGTCCTAAAATTTCCCTTTTATTAGTTAGTAATAACAGTCAATCTAGCTCCAAGGTCCATCCCAATATCATCAATTAACAATATGAGAAACCAACTCTATGACTCTTTGTTTTCACTCTCAACTACTGCCCAAGCAATAAGAAATATCTGGTTGTTCTCATCCATCCCCACGTCAGACAATAACTCTCCTCTACAGTATGTCTTAAGGAAGCACCCATCAAGTCTTATAACAGGCCTATACCCACTCAACTAATTTATTTTATTGCATTAAAAAAAATGTAAAACATTTAGAACCTAGGTAGATTACCTATGTGACAACCCCAAATCCGGGTACCTTAAGCCTCGGATCTGGTTCATCATTGTACAACCTTCTTCTTATCGTTCATGACTTACAACAATATTATAATCGCTATATAATCATTTATTTAAAACTTTACAATATCTCTTTCTATTCCAGAATCACAATCTTTATAAATTTCTAGTATGTCTCAATATTATACATGATACGACATTCTATTACAATTAATTTGAGTATTTAAATACTCACAATAAACATTAACCATTTCTTTAATTACACAATCCCATTCGGACTCATAATTACTATAATCGTATAGACTTTCGATGAAAGTAATACGCATTCCTGATCCTTGATTTTTTAATGAAATCTTCGGATATCTCGCACTTATCTAAAAGTGTTGATTTTATAGCAAGAGTGAGCACGACAGCTCAACAAGTCTAATAGTTACACATAACACATTGCATACTTCACATATTAAACATAATTTGCATTTTATACGTACATCATGATTTTAATACTTTTCATTTTATGAATGTTTTATTCTTCTTATGCATCGCATATAATACACAACTAACATCTATCAAGTCATGCTTCATATTCTGTACATACTTCACATATAATCATACTTCATGCTTTTCACATATCACAAAATATCATCAATATATCTTAATATCAATAATTTAATATAACATTGTTGCATAACAATATACATAGGAGCAAGTTCTGAAAAACTTGTCTGGTTTGCTTCTACCATTTACGCTCATTTTGCGTCTTTCGTTCAACCTACAATTTATATAGGAAATTGACATCATTATTAGTTAAAATGACTATTACTTAGTCTTTATATAAGATTCTAACTTTAAATTATTAACTCTTAAGATGTCCGACAAATGAACCCTTAAGTTTCAATCAAAAATCCTAGACCAAAATATAATTCGGACATATCGGGTACGCTTAACCAACTTACGCATTCACTACACGTCATCGTACGACTCACTTTTAATAAGTTGTCTAAATTATTCATAAATGGACTATTTACATTGGTTTAATTCAATTAAACTTTCTTCTTTTACATAACTTAACGATTTGAACATTTAATAATGTACCAAATACCTCAAAACATTATCTACCTTTGATAATATATAACTACATTTAAATATTATTAACTATTTAATAATATTTTAATCACTTATTAATATTATTAGTCATTTAATAATATTTTAATATCTTACTAATATTATTAACCATTTAATAATATTTTAATCACTTATCAATATTATTAATCATTTAATAATATTTTAATCTCTTAATAATATTATTAACCATTTAATAATATTTTAATCACTTATTAATATTAGTAATCATTTAATAATATTTTAATCTCTTACTAATATTATTAGTCATTTAATAATATTTTAATCACTTATTATTATTATTAACCATGTAATAATATTTTAATCTCTTATTAATATTATTAACCTTTTAATAATATTTTAATCTCTTATTAATATTATTAACCATTTAATAATATTTTAATCACTTCTTAATATTATTAATCATTTAATAATATTTTAATCACTTTATTAATATTATTAACTATTTAATAATATTTTAATCATTTACTAATGTCATTAATTATTTAATAGCATTTTCATCATTTACTAATGTATTAATTATTTTATAACCTTTTAGTTACCTACTAATATTATTAATCATTTAACAATATTTTAATAATCTTTAAACCATACAAATAGTTACCTTTTTAATTGTATTAACTTAAATTTTTATTTTAAACATTTAACTACCATTTACTCACTAATAGACTCCATATATATTGGTTTAGTATTCAAACACATTCATTTTACACTTATTTCTACTTAAATTTTCACAAAAAATTGGACCCGACCCGAACAACAAAAACATGTTTCTGGCAGTGTGTTTAACCGCTGCAACGGTGATACAAAATTTCAGAAACCCTAATTTGAGGACTGCCCAACCCTCCTTTACTAAAACTGACATAACTTCTTCATTTCAAAATATTTTGTAGTGATTCTTGAGTCCATTCTCATCAGAATTTCCCCCTCTACAATTTATTTTTATATCACAAATCCAAATTCTAAACAGAAGTAGACTTAAAATCACTTACAAGGACAAAATAAAAACTAGCTTCATAAATCATTGATTCAATTGGTTCAAAAATGATATTACAAACATTAGTTACTAGACTATCATGTTTTATGACTCTACATACATCATATACATATCTTACATCATATGTAATATCCCGGATATTTAAATGAATTAGAAATAAAATATTTAATATTTAATAAAGGTTGGAGTTTGATAACCTAGTAGTGATAGATAAATAGAGGTCCAAATTAAATTTAACGGACTAACTTAGATATGGTGATATCAAAATTTTTGATAAGTTAGCAAGTAAAGTGATAATTCAATAAACTTGACTAACAACAAGTCTAATTAAATTAAGAGAATTAATTAGTAGAGTTATGTAATTATGCGACGTGGTTGCGTGTAAATTAAATATGTATTTATATGAATATATATATGCGTGCATATTTAGTAACATAATTTAATAGTTAATTAAATTGTGATAAATAGATAGATTAATATTAAATTAATCCGATTTGAATTAAAAGGTTTATTGTGGAGTTGATTTAGTTAATATATTGATTATATTCATTAATCAATATTTATGCAAATTATTATTTGTGAGGAATAATTATGTAATTTATATAATTATAAATTATATAAAGTAGTTGAGTTAATTAAGGGAGAATAGTAATGGTATATATGTACAATATTTAATTTCATATATATGTATATATATATATAAAGGGATTAAATTAATTGTGTAATTTTAAGTAGTAATTGAATATATTAAATGAATATATTCTATAATTAAATAAATCATTGTAAATGATTTATGAGAGTGAGAAATTGAATTATACAATTATTTGTGTAATATTAATTAAATAATTTAATAAATTATTTAAATAAGAAATTGAGTAAATATATTATTATTTTAATGTATTTTCGGGTAAATGGAATTATTTCCATAATTGATGAGAAATAAATTATTTAATGTAAATGTATTAAATAATTTAATTTATGGCGTAAATAATATATATTAAATTATATATTGTATTTATTTTAATTTCATAATTTATTGTGAAATTGTTTTGAGGTAAGGTAATGTGTATAAATAATATATATAGTTTATATATATTATTATTAGCGAACACACTCTAAAGTTTTAATATCAAATTAATTGACAAGTTGTCATTAATTAAATATTCAATTAAATTGAATATAATGAGTGAATTAAATTTTATAAATTAATTAATATGATAATTAATTAATGTAAATAATGTAAAATATTATTAATAATATTATTAGTCCATTTAGTAATTTAATACTTATGTGTTAGAATATTTAATTATTTATTCAATCTAATTATTTATTTAATCATGAATTGAATAATTAATGTGTAAATTATTAAATTAGCCCAACATGGGTCAATTAGTAGCCCAAGTGGAGAATAATAAAATTTGACAATTTAGTAGCCCAAACAATTTAATAGAAGCCCAATTGGTATTTTAAATTAAAGCCCAATGATTGGCCCACTTGAAAAATACTTAATTAAACTATTATTTATTAAAAAAGTGAGAAAGTGACAAACATTTTGGGACAATTCTTCATGTATTGCCGGCAAGGATGGTGCTAGGAGAGAGAGAATGAATTGATTGCTATTTATTTTATTTTTCCTTTAATTAAAGTAAGGTTGCTTGTATGGTTTTTATTTTATGGACCATACCTCTTTTCACCCACTTAGTCCTTGGCTTAAATCTCTTGCACAAGTCTCCAACTACTCTCATGATGGTAAGTGTAATAGATATATATTTTATATCTATCCAAATTGTAAGTATACTTACAATTTAGGAGTTTTGTTATTCATTTTCTATCTTTCATCTTCTAAGTCTTGAGAGCAAAATATTGAGAGGATAAATATTTGAGAGAGATTTTGGGTGGAGTTTCAAGGAAGAAGAAGAAAGCATAAGTTAGTTCATGCCATTCACAACCCATTTTGGGAAGAAAAATGAAGATAGCCATTAAAATGAGGTAATGGTTATTTTAAATGTAGTTTATTTTTAAATTAAATAAATTATCATGTTAGTATAAACATGTTAATATAGTTAATAATGTGTAGTAGTAATATTTATGCCATGCTTGAGTTTAATATACTTGGTTTGTGTTTTGGTATAATTTATATGCTAAAAACATGGGTTTGGTGGTGTTAAATCAAGTCTCAAAATAATGTCCAAGAAAATATTTTTATAAAATTTAGATTTAATGTTATAATATTATAGAACATTAAATCATGAGAAAAACAAAGTTTGAATCACTCAAAATGGAGTTATACACAAAAAGTTATGATTTGTGGTAGTTTATGTGATGTAAAATTTTTTATAAATTTTTATAATATTAAATCATGAAAAATTAAATTTTCATGTTATAAATTGTTGTTAAGTTATTGGTATTTTTTCTGAATTTTTATTGAGAGATTAAGAGTTTACTTGAAGGTATAAATTTTATTAAGATTTGTATAAAATGTACTGTTCACGTTCTGTGAGACGAAAAAAAATTGGAGCCGGTCGCGCAATGCGCGAAGGGATTTTTATCTGTCAGACAGCCGTACAAAACGACGCCGTTTGGCGCATAAAAAGTTAACCCGCGCGCAATGCGCGGACGTCGTTTCCGTTGTTTCTAAACGGCACCATTTTGGACCCGGGTTTTTGTAAGGCGCGCCATGCGCGGAAGACATTTTCGGCTGAAATTACAGTTTTGCCCCTCCGTTCGATTTTCTGATTAATTACGAAATTGCCATCGGTCCGGTTTTTCAACTTATTTACGGAAATGCCATTCTGGATAATTTAAATTAATTTAAATGTTTAAAAATTAATTTAAAATTATAACAAAAATATTAATAATACAAAAATGATATTTAGGTATTGAATATTATATTTTCCAAATATAATAAGTATTTAGGATTAATATTTAAATGTTGTAAATATTAATCTAGTTAGTTTAATATTATATTTTTCAAATATAATAAGTATTTAGGATTAATATTTAAATGTTGTAAATATTAATCTAGTTAGTTTAATATTATATTTTTCAAATATAATAAGTATTTAGGATTAATATTTAAATGTTGTAAATATTAATCTAGTTAGTTTAATATTATATTTTTTTAAATATAATAAGTATTTAGGATTAATATTTAAATGTTGTAAATATTAATCTAGTTAATATTATATCTTCTGAAATTATGATTAAATTAATTATTATTTAATTAATATTAAATAATAAACAAGGATGATAAATTAATTAATTATTATTTAATTAGTATTAAATAATAATTAAAGACAACTAAGATTGATTATTTAATTAATTATTTATTATTTGATTAAATTTAAATAATAAATAAATTCAGTTAGTTATTATTTATTATTAAATAATAACTAATGATATTTGAGTATTTACTATATAATTTTATTATTTATTATTTAATTAACTTTAAATAATAAATGAATCTAGTTAATTAGTTATTATTTATTATTAAATAATAACTAAAGATATTTGATTGTTTTTAATATAATATAATTATTTATTATTTGATTGATTTTAAATAATAAATAAATCTAGTAAGTTATTATTTATTATTAAATAATAACTAAAGGTAGTTAATTACTTACTATTTAATTAATGATAAATAGTAATTAAATGAAATTAGATTTAATGGAATAAAGAAAATGTCTTTTAACTCTTTTGTTTAAACAATTATAATAAATTGTTTAATAGTTTAATAAGTGTTTAACACTTGAGAAAATTATTTTCTAACTTATTAAATTATTAACCTAATATGATTGAGGGTCTATAAGGTTAATAATATTGTTTTGACTGATGTATATCATGCGTTAGTACTTATATGGTAGATAAGTTCCTTAGTAAGCGTATAGTTGTGCAAATACGTCGTACTAATTATTAGACCAACTTTACTAATGTTAGGTCTTTCAAAGCCAGTTAGTTAAAGTTAGACATTAATTGTAGCTGAGCAGACAGGCAAGTTTCCTAAACCCTACTCAATTTATATTCGAGCAGGATATATTATTTTATTGTTCAAGTTCCTAACTCAAACTCAAGTTATTGTGTTCAAGCATGCTATGGTTTAATTCTGTATAATTATTCCACCTCTTCAAATTGTTGATTCGCACATAGTGCTTGTTGTATGTGTTCATCAGGTATGAAAGGCTGATCACCTTCATTACCATAAGGTTCAGTTAAATTTGTTCATGGTCATTATTGACACTCAACATTAATTAATTTAGTCATTCAATTATTGAAATTATGACTCGTACTATTTCACAATTATTATATTGTTGAAAATTCAAAAGCTTATTCTTTCTTTCAATCATGATATATCGTTATCGTATTTAAACTTGCTGAGCAAAGTCGTTGCTCACTCTTGCTATATCATGATAACAAATTTCAGAATAATACGAATGTCCAAGGAGAGACGGAGGCAGAAGCAACAGACAAGATTATAGTGTTATGCATTATAACTAAATTGTTATATGATGTAAGTAATTTTGTAAACCTTTTTATGAATCTAAAGGTATATATGTAAGTTAAGGTTAGAAACCTTGGAAAATGTTGTAGAATAAACAATTTATGTTTATATATTCCGCATTAGTTATAGAACGTGTATGAAGATGATGTATCGTGACGTACCAAGTCTAGGGTTAAAAGAACCCGGATTTGGGGTCGTCACATCATATATAACCTCTCTAGTTCAAACATTTAACAACATAAAATAAAAATATCAAGATTAAGAAAACTTTTAACCTTCTATGTTCCTTCTATGGAGATCTTCTTCTTGCTAAGTCTCTTCCTCCTTCTTGAGTGAACTATTATAACACTAACTCACATTTACTAACACTTAAAGCATTTTTGCTTTCTAGAACTCTTACAAAGTTCTCAAAGAAGCTCTCTCTCTATAAATGCTCTCAACTCTCCTATACTTGATAAAACACAAATGACTAACAAACTTTTCTAAGTCTTCCACCCTTGTCTATTTATAACACTCTAAGATTACATCATTAACTCTCTTAATAAACTAACATAGGTGAAATTAAGCTCTAATCTTGTTTACTATTACAATGAATGACCATTTGATAGACTTGGTGATTAACCACAAAGAATGACAACCATCGAGATAACTTTCAAGCAACCAATTGAGTAAAACAAAAACAACATTTCTCCAACACTTAACTAATGTGTGGTTAATCCTCTTACTCTTGTAACCTATGTTAACTTAACTATCAACCATGGTCTAAGCTTATCAATTAAACATACACACATCTTTCACCAAATAACTCAAGTAAGGTTAATTCTCTACAATCAAGTATACATCCATATTCAATATATTTATATATTTACTAATACTTCACTCTAGCATTGGTTAATATTTTATTTTTATTACCACTTATGGTTAACAACTAACCCAACAATGGTTAGTTCTCTACAAACATGAATTTAAGGAACTGAATATCTTAATTGACTAGGGTTGATGAACCACCCATTGGTTGAGTGTAAACAACAATTCTCCACCATTTAACTAATGTGTGGTTAAGTACAAGCTTTACAACATGCAATCCATGATTACCTACTAATTCTATCTTGGTAAATTATATACATACATAATTGTATCTGTAATATTCTTCCACCAATTAACCCATGTAGGGTTAATTCCCTTATAACAATTTTTCCTATGGTGAATTCACTAACTTTCCTTAGTTAACTCTCATCCATCATGTATACATATAATTATGTATCTACACATTTTGTTAGCAACTAACCCATGCATAGTTAAAACTTTAATTTATCTACCACGTAGGGTTACTCAATTAACTCATCCATAGTTAATTCTCATCATCACATTCATTCACCTAACAATTAATTAATGTTTGGTTAATGCCATCTCTTGCCTATCAACTAGAGTTATTCAATTAACCTTATATTAGTTAATTTTTTACACTCACCAATACTTGAAAAATATTCTCCTAACACGTTGACCAACATTTGACTTTTAAGTGTTTGGGTTACATAATTTACTTTTCATTGGACTCTTCATTTAAATTGTTTGGGCTACCCAACACAACTCACATATCTCTAATAACTTGGGCTAGGTAATTAAATCAATTGGACTTCTACATTATTACATATAATACATGCCAACATAGTTTAATTGGACTTATATTAGTTACCTCTTGGACTATTATTTAACATAACACTTGAGCTTATTATTTAATTACCCACATTCATGCAAATATTCTCATATTGGGCTAACACATATAATCATTTTGGGCTAGTCCACTAGTAGTAATTAAATTACTTGGACTCTTCATGAGGCTAAATCCTTAAATTTATTTGGACCTCTTTATTATTACCAATAAGACTTACGATAATTAAAATATTGGGCTTGTTTTAAATTCATTAATGGACTCTATACTATAACTTGATAGTTAAGTTAATTACTTAATTAATTAACTTCTTATTATTGTCATCTTAGACAATCATTTTAGCTTTTCTATAACATTAACTCATAATTAATATAATTAACCTAATTAATTATATTTCACAATGTTTCTTCTTGCTCCGTATTAAAACTAATTAATTTATTAGTTTTGTTGAGTATTAATTTACCCATCTTCTTATTTGGCTAAAAAGCACACTTTAGGTATAACTATATTAATATAACCACATTCACTTCTTAATTGAATTTATTTTCTTAATAAATTCTCCACATGTATCTTTATAATATTCTCACATTTAATCCCTAATAAATAAATTAGGTTAAAAAATATGTTTACTCATTTTATACACATCTCACTTCTCCAACTCTAGGTTTTTAATCTTAACCTTTAATTAAATCATTTAAGATCTTATCTCCAAATCTTGTAAATATCCGGGTATTATAACCGAGGTCACTGCACATGCTCACAGTGCTATTAGGATTAATTTCTATGATCTCTTGGCCATAGTCCATAACTTTTTCATAATGTTCTTTTAAAGCATACTCAATATCTGATAAAGTTATTTTCTTCACTTTAAAGCACTGTGACAATTAGCTCTTTAAGTGAAATCTTTTTTTGATAGCATCTTGTAATTCCCTCAATCACATTATTAGTTTTAATCTAATTGTATTGCCAAACTTTTTAGTTAGCCATTTTACTCTCTCTAATATAATCTTTGTAGCTCTAATGCAAAAATAAGTGTCTTCAATGTTTTTGATCTTAAATGATTTGTGCCTTTCTACATATCTGGTCCAAAAAATTCATGGACAGTTTTTTTGCATACCTCACTTGGATTCTTGTCTTCTCATTAATTAGCATATTAATAGCATTCCCCTTACCCACAACATAGTTCACTATAGCCTCTCTAAGCTACTCAACCCTAGTGAGTGTCATTATCAACTCAAATTTTATATGTTTTATAAGGGTGTTAAGGTTAAAAATAAGATAAATAACATTCTCATTTTTTTTGTGGTTCTTCACCCTTCCGCTTACTGTTGCTATTGCTTTTTGGGCTAGTAGGCATATCCTCATCCGAGTCCTTATATTCACTACTCCATTCTTTCATCCCAACAGTCGTAAATATACCATCCTGTTCATCATTAGATAAAGTAGGTTTTTATAACCATCTTTCCCTTTTTTTTATCATACATTTTTTCTTTTTACTGTGTTTCTTGTAGTTTGAGTCTCAGTAACAGAGCTAACTTCAGTCCCAATAGTTTCAACCTTAACTGGTCCACTTTGCACATATGTTTCATCATCTACCTCAACATCACACTCTACTTCAAGCTCTTTTTGCTTTATATTCTTGATTTTTATTTTTTGTTGCCTAACCATGATCAAATCTTCATCTCCATCTCCATCTCCATCTCCATCATCATCAGAAGGATCATTGATTTCATTATTTGTTTCAGCGTCTGTTTCACTTTCTACTTCCTCAAGTACCACATAATCAACTTCATTTTCATCATTATCCATCTCAGGTATAGGTGCATCCATTGTGACATTAACCATAATAACCTATTTGTCAGTTAAATTTTCAACGACAAAATAATCACAATAAAGATCAAATGCACCAGTTTTTTCATCTTCTTGAATCAGTAATCTAAACTTACACTATCATCATCACGTATCAGTTCTAAACCAATTTTTAAATTCATCTATGATATCCTAAAGTAAATAACAACTTCTATTTTGTAGCCTAAGTGCTTGGGTAAATCCAATAACTTCTGAGCATTTAACTAGTTACCATCAATATCATAATAATATTTACATTTACCTTGATAATGGTATATATGAGTGTGCTCAAATTTGCCTCCACGGTTCAGTTCAATTGAAAATAACCTCATTTGTAATCAACAAATTTGAATTCAATTTCAGTCAAAAAATCAAAGTAGTAAACCATTCTAAAAAGCTAACGTCTCATTGTACTAAGTCTCATGTGAATATTTTAAACAACTATCAAAATTTAGAATTGGGGCAAAAACTAGATGTCTAATAACAACTGTATTACACAATATGCCTTAAAAAAAAATCCTAAAACACAATAAAAAAAATTCAACTCCAACATATTTTAAAATCGAAAATCCATATACAGATTAATCAAATCTCAAAAGGCTAACAAACTGACATTATTAAAATCAAAAACCCTAAAAGTTATATTAATAATTTCATAAAACCCCAAATTCTATGGCAAAGTACTTTGAATTTCTCATTAAATATATACAAAAATTCTCACTTACAGGTATTGTTTGAAGTTTCAGATGTCTTCGATTAATAGTTTGTCTTCGATTAATTATAACCCTTGATAGTTCGCTCCCTAGGGGGGGCCCACTCCTGCTTCGTTCTGAGTTTCTTTGAGATTTTTCGACGATGAAATTGAACGACATGATTTTTCAAATTGGACAACAAGAACCATGAAAAACGAAATCTGAGATGGGCCTCCACGAGTCCCGATGTAGAAGACTTGGGGAGGCAGCTCATTTTAAAAATTAATTAAGGGATTGGATTGACGGCTAGAAAAATGGGATAATTTGGGTATTACACAGATAATCAGGGATATTCTAAGTTTTTTTCCATAACTATGGGTATTTTTGGAATTTTTCTAAAGTCACATGCTTGACACATGACCCTTGGCTAAGAAACTCTATAAATACCCCCCTCGTTTCATGGGGAAGAGACTTTTGCACACTGAGTGGATTCTCTTCAAAACAAAGGAGCTTGAATTCTTTTTGGACTTTTTGGCAACCTTGAATTCTCTCCTATCCTGAGACACTCGAGAATACTTTTTGGCCCTCAAAGTTGGGAGTTGGATTCTCTCGAGACCCTAAACACACGAAAGACTCTTAGACACTAGCGATTATGTCGAGGTCCTAAGAGTGTTGTCTTGTGTTACTCGAGTAGTTGTTCACTAGTTCTTCTCCCTTTGTCAACTCTTCAATCAATCTCGTACTCTTCGCAAATTTATTGTATTCTCAATCAACATAAAATTTGAAACTCTAACAAATTACGAAATTTCTTATCTACAGTATTTATTGTCAGCTTACTCTTTTACGTGTTAAAAGTAGAACTCAAATTAAAGATTATTTAAGACAATATTCATGGTTGGGACTTGGGGTTCACTGGACTAGCAAATACTCAAATTTGGCTCGCATAGATAAGTGGCTCAAATTTAACGTTCTACTATACGTTAAGTACGTCCATGCATCATTTGTGGGGCAGGCTGAATCAGGGTCCACACAAAGAGGCTAGGGATGGGGGTCGTGGAACTAGGAGTGTGGTGTGAAGTCCTTTTCGTTATCTACACGATGCCAAAAAAACAAACAAGACTATACATATGATTATATATATATGTGTGTCTATACATATGATTATATATGTGTGTGTGTACATGTATATGTGCTTTCATAAGATCGACACATGTTAAAGGAGTTTTGTAGTAGGCTGTGAGAATAATCAAGATTCACAACAGAAAGCGTACTTCAACTTTTTTAATGTTTGTTAACTACGAAAACCAACACTCACATTTGTCTCGAATGCTTGTCGTTTATCATTTTAATAAATTTTAATATAAGATGTGAGATTATTATTATTATTTATATATCTTGCCCGAGTTATTGATTTGTTATAATGAATGATATCCTTGAGTTTGATTATCAAAATTTATTGTAACTTTAATCATGTCCTTGACAATAGGTCTAAAATTATATTAATTATAAATTTTAAAATAATTTCAAAGACTAAAATAAATTTATATTTTAAAAAAGAAAGAGTATTATTAAAATTGATTTATTGGTAAGTGTCATCTCAAGGGAAGACAACCATTTAAGACAGCTGTGGCAACAATTATTTTTAATCAAGCATATGGCAGTAACTAGCTACGTAGCTACAGAGTAAGTGTTTGTTGCTATATAAATAATGAATTCGATTAACGTAAAATTAATTTTATAATAAATTAATATAATATTAATATATAAACAAAAAATATTTTGTTTTTGTTTTTGTTTTTACATAATACGTATATTCGAATTCCTCTTTTATTAATTTGAAGTTTGTTGTTATTTATTTGATTATGTTCCGAATCATTAGTTCAACTTAATTTAGTCTATTTTGTTTTCTTTTGTTAAAAAACTCTTATATGAGACATGATAATTAGATATAAAAATTAAATATGAGTACTTTATAGTTTTATTTATTTGTATTTTTATCTCTAATTAAGGGTAAAAATATAAATAAATAAAATTATAAAATATTTATATTCAATTATCATATTTGCATAGAATTTTTTTTCTTCAAGAAATTAGAAACTTATTAGTAGTATATGTTAAGCCTCATATCTACTTTGCAAATTAAAAGGCGAGTCGCTAACGTTAATCAGTGGGCAAATCGTATCTCCTCTACATCTAAAGTGTGGTTAGTAATTTTTTATTTATAATTATCAATAATTTTTAAATGAAAGTTGTTTGCTTTACATCTACCTTTAATTAACACGTGGTTTGACACTAGAACAAGATTATTAATTTTAGAACGACTTTTTAGATTATGCACTTAATTAGTGGTTCATAGTGGGCAAGTGGCTGATTTGTTGAATAAATTTATAAACACAACAATAAAATATAATATTAAATATAATATTAATTTTAACTATTAAAAAATAATATTTGATTCAAAAATTTCTATCAAAATCTATTTTTTAATAATTAAGATGAATATAGTATTTGATATTATGTTTGTTTATTGTGTATGTAGTGTTGTGCTAATTTTTTTATTTTATTTCATTTTTATCTTAATTTAAACAACTTTACACGAGTCAGTATCCATCATACACATACTATGATTGATGTATTAATTATAAGATCCATGCATGGGTTGACAAGTAAGAAATTAAGACTATACTATATATATTCCTAGATATCCTCAATGTTTGGATTAAAAGATGATCGAACACCAAGTAAAAGCCACTAAATTAATTAATCTTTTTGTTTTGGATAAAAGTTTGTAAACAAGCAATATAATACGATTCTTTAATTTAAATAATGATTACCAAAAAGAATTTTTTATTTTTCCCATGCCGCATTATTAAATATTCTCTCAACAAAAGCTAAAAAAAAAAAAAGTAAAATAAAATGAATAGGGTTTTTTTAGAAGAAGAAATGAAAGGTTGAATGTCACTTATCTCCCTCCAAGTTGTCATCTATTTTTAAAGTCGTCTCTCAAGTTAATTTTTTATTAATTTAGTCCTTAAAATGATATTTTGTCTTTTCTATTCATTTTATCCAAATTTATTTAAATTCGTCCAAAATTCGATTCAACTCAATTTATTAATGACATAAGTGACACTCAGGCAGAAATGAAATGTACCTACTGATTCCAACTTCTTTTCAAAGTTTACCCTAATTAATGATCTCATAAGCCAGTTTCAGAAGTGAAGTTGATATATGCTTTTTCATGCATGTCCGGTGGATGAAATTAAGAATGATGAATCCCATCAGTGTTCATGCCAATTTGATTTTTTCGTAAGACAAATTATGGAGCCTTAAAGGTACTCGATAGTTACTAGTTACCACACATTCCACTAAATATATACCTAAATAATCCATGGACCACAATTCCAACTTTTAGTTATTAGAATCTCTTCACTATAATTTTTTTATAGTATACATTAACGATACAAATAATATTTTTGACAATGACACTAACAATTTAAATATTTACGACGAATTATTATGTTGATCAGTGTAATACTTTGGTTATTAAATGCGTATTACAAAGAATTATATGAAAGATGCAATAAATTAAGAAAAGTCTGATTTATTTTTAATAATGCACCCCTTGTTCAATAAATTATTACAACACAGGGACTTTTAGAGTGCGGTAGGAGTTTAAGGTGGGTTGAAAGTATATAATACTATAATAAATATTTTATTTTTGTATACTCGTATGTTATATTTTTAACTATATTATAATATTTTAAAAATATGACATTTAAAATTAAATATTTGACACGTCTTAAAATTTAATTATGTTACATTCTATTTTTTTTTTACAATAATTATAGGACGAAAGAGTGTAATACAACTATTGCGTACTAAAGTCAGATCTAAACAAAAAAAAGTCGAATCAAATTACTTTTATTATATGTGTGTTTAATCCCTTAATTAGCCTCAAATGAACAACAGAACAAGGATGGTGATGTGTTTTCCATTTCCCCCACAACATTTTTATGGCGTTTAACTGCAAAAAAAAAAAAGACATTAAGAAGGCGACATACTTGCACTTGTATATGTAGTACCTTTAAAATGACACTTATTTTTAGTTAAATACAGAAGGTGATTAAGGTATGGAAGAAAGTAATTAGCTTTAATAATAGATTGTAACCTTTTATTATTATTATTATTATTGGTCGCGAGTTTTGTGAACCTTGAATGGGACAGTACGTGAATGGTTGTTCTCTCTTTATAATTAATTCAACTTTGGTCCACTACAATATTCATCTTCTTGATAATTAAATGGCATTTAGGCCAATAAATTAGCAGCTCATTTATATTCAGACTATGATAATTCAGTAGTCAAGTGGTTGTTTTCAGAATGGCACGAAAAAAGTTGATCAAGAAGTATAAGGACAGCCACTTATATAAGACAATACTTCGGAATTGTGATAATATTAATTTAAGAGTATTTTTTTTTTTGGCATCAGTATCAGCGTTGATACAAATATTAGGATATTCAGGGATAATCGTATATTTAACAAGTGAGCGCTTAGTCATTGTGTCAAAACTGATCAAACATATTATTTGAATTTTAGCATATAATTATTCGTCAAATTTGAACAAGATTACGAAACCCAAATATTGTGGGATTCCTTAAAATGAAATACAGAGATGGTGAATAAAAAGGAAGAATTACTTGGCGAATGGTCCTGACATTATTCATATATCCATTTGATGGTATTGGCTGAAGAAAATTCGTATATAATCCGGAACAAGAACATTTTTTAGGATCAGGAATCGAATTCGATCCCTTGACGGCATAATTCTGATCGTATGATCATCGAAAACGGAATGTTAGCATAGGTGAATTGGTGGTGGAGCATCTTGGCTCTGCAGGGGATTAACATGTTCAAATAATTATGCTTATATATATCGTTCCTTCTCAACTGCATGAAGTTGGACAATATGCCAATGACTTTGAGTAGTTCTTTTCTTTTTCTTGTTTGTTGTGTTTTTTCAGTAAAGGCCAAAGTCTTACAAAGATTGTTTATTACATATGCTGCAGGATTTCTATAAAATTCTGATTTGGAGCATGTGCTTAATTCTCCTGTACCAAACTCATCAAAAACATAAGTTTTATGTCAACATTTCTTTTTTGTAAGTTTTTTCAATGGACAAAAGAGTAAAGAAAAGAATAAAAAAATTGACCACTTTTCTTGTCAATTTTTTTACCTACCTTTGTAACTTGATTCACTAGTATGACTCACTGATGTATAAGTCGAGAGTTCAAATCTTGTTGAAACAAGTTATGAAGAAAAGTTTAACAAAAATAGGTCCAGAAGGCACCAGTAAATTATTGTAATAGATTAGGACATTTAAAAAAAACTATGCCTTTTTTTTTATAAACTCAAGCACCAGAAAAGAAAAACATATAAAAAAATTTATTTCTTTATATCCTAATTTAAGTTTTACGTTCTTTTTTTATCCGTCCAAAACTCATAAATTAAATTCTACCCCTCCGTCAGAATAGAAGATTAATTTTGAACAATTTAAAGTCAATTTAAGATATTTTTAAATTTTAAATTGATGTAATTCATTTAATTTTTAAAAATAATAAATGTATTGGTTAATACTCTCTCTTAGATACTTTATAATTGTATTGTTTAAAATTAATACAGAAAAAGTATATATTTCAACCATGCAGAATTTCCTTTTTCCCCCCGGACGATTTGACTGGGTAGGAAGACTTTCGTGGAAGAATCTAAATGCGAATTTGAACTTTGCAAACCACCCATGCTGCTGCACTTTGAGCATAATGTTTCTTCTGTCAGCATGCATGATTGTCCCTGAAGATATGAGTCCATTAATTTTTTATTTTTCTTGTTATGAGTATTAAGGTTGCTTAGAACACATTTAAATATATCTTTTGGTATAATTATTTCTGAACTTTAGACTTAAAATACTAAAAACGATAGAGCAATACGTTTTCCAGATAGTGTCACTTCGGTTACATAGGCACTACTCCTTCCGCGGTATATATAAAAGGAGTTCCATTTTTATATACTTTTTATTGACGTTAGTATAAATTTACTTATTTTGCTAAATTATATTGACTCGTTTTATTATCATATCATCACTATTAAATGAATAAATCTACATACATAATATTTATCCTTGAAAATTTAAACACGCGCTACTTTTAAGATAACATGCCTTCTTGAAAATTTAACTTTCTAATAAATGCATCATAATGATGAGTAGAATAAAAATGAATCATATCTAATCTTTTTAGTTCATGTAAAATAACGTCAAGAAGATCCATTAGCCTTTCTACAAAGTTTTCTTGTTAATGGATGTTGAGATTTTCCTTTGATACATTTTTAATTCATACCAAAAATTAAAAATTGTGAAAAACGCTTAAATTTTTGAAATAAATTAAGCGAGTAAAGTATTTGAAACAAATTCTACTAATCCACCCGCCGTTACTTCATCAAGATAATCAATACTAGCAAACCTAAAATTATTTCATACAGGCTCAATTTTTGGCCATTCAAGTAAATTATATACCAACTTTATAGCTTCGGCCCAGCACTAACTTGTAATAATAACTGTAGGCCCAGTGTTGGTCTCAGCCCAAAGTTGATGTTTCTATTCATTATACTTATCATTTTTGGTTTAGTCTACTGGAATCAAAGTTTGGAGTCCAGGACAGCCCAAAATTATTAACCTGTCGGAAGCTAATTATTCTAAGGGAGTGTTTGTTTTATCAAAAAAATAAAAGGTCTGGTAAATTTTGCTTTTGAAAAATTAGAAACAAAATTAATTTGGCAGGGAAAAATTAAACAGCATACAAATTAAAATTTTACTTTTTGAAAATACATTTATAATAACAAAAGATATGTCTAAATTATTTTTGATGGAATGTAATTACTAAACACTATTTATGGATTTTATTTGCCAAAATATAAACAAAAAGGCGAAAATAAAAATTATTAATAAAGTGGTCCTTAAATTGTCACACCTTAATATCAGTCATAGAACTTTTTTGTACAATAAATTTATTTTGATAATAAATATTAATTAACATATAAATTATTTTTAATAATTTATTTTAATAAATTTATTAATGTTATTATTTAATATTTTACTTTAATCCCAATTCAACGGGATTATACATTTATCAACATATAAATTACAGCCTGTGGTCCCGGGGCTATTTGGGCAGTAAGAGGATGGTTCTCAGTCAAGTTGTTGGCTGGGGTGGTCCTGCAGTAATGCAGTTGTCTGCATTTTATAAACTTTGTCATTTTCTATGAGCATATTTGGATTGATATTTTTAGGATATAATTTTTTTTTTTAAATAATTATTTATTTAAACTTCTGGATTGGTTTTTATGAAAAAATTAGAAAGTCTACTAATGAACATCTTCAAATATTTTTTGTGCCCAAGTGAACACTCGCAGAGTTATCGCTTCATCACAATTTTAAGGCAAAAGTCTGGTTGCTAAAAAGCTTGGAATCAATGGCCGCCGTACTAAACACAGTCTCATCAATCAGATTATCAAATGTCAAGACCAACCCACTTCGAAATCCTCGCCTTGTAGCCCCTATTTCTCTCTCTCCTACCCGTAAGCTCAGCTACTCAGAACTTCCATTTCATCAGTTTTACTCCAATTAATCTGGCTTTACTCATTGATACTGCAAATTATTTGTAAATGTTACTCCGCTTTATATGTATGGTTGTCTTGTTTTTCTTTTCTTTTTTAAAATTTATTTAGGTCGGCAGTTTACAATTAGAGCAACAGAGACGGATGCAAATGAAGGTATGCTGAATTCATGATTAAGATTGATTGGAAGGATATTTGTTTATTGGGTTTTGTTTATTTGGAGTATTTGGGTTTGAATTTGTGTGGCAGTTAAAGCTCAGGCACCGGATAAGGCACCAGCGGGGAGTGGTTCAAGCTTTAACCAGATTCTTGGTATCAAAGGTGCCAAGCAAGAGACGGTTAGTCATTAATGTGTCTATCTACTTTTTTTATTTTAAAGATATTGTGAATTGAGGTAGTTATTGGCCCCTATTTTTTGTTTGTTTGTATTTCCTTTTTCCTGTGTAGTGACTGACTAGTGATAGTGGATTTGGTAAATGCTTTGCAGGAAATCAAAATGGAAGTTGAATTTAATTTTCAGGGAGTTTTGAATAGCAATAACTACAGTTAATATTATATCAATCTCAATTAATATTTACATATTTGACTTCGTATTAGGATATAAAAGAAAATTTGAGGCCAAGATAGGAGGCATGGAATATTGTATGTCAATTGGGGGGAGTTTCGTCTCAGAGTTCCTGAATGAGTGGGTATCTGTTTTAATTTGCAATAACGTGGATGTCATGAAAAATTGGGTAGTAGTGATAGTTGGAAACTTGAATATGAGAAATAAGTATCATCCCAAAAAACAAAGAAGAAAGAAAGAGGAAAGGAAAATTGAGAAGTATCATCCCTGAAGATAGTACTGAGAATTAATTTTCAACTTGGCTTATGAAGACATACATTTGCGCAAACTATTAAAGTGTTGTAATGGACATTAGTGAAGATCCTTATTCTTGAGCATTGTCAAGGAGCTGAAAATTTTGAATCTTTCAGTTTGTTTCTTATGTCTAAAATTCTATCTATTTCCGTAGAATGGGCTAGGTTTTTCCACACTTGGTTATGGAAAGACTTGAAAGTAATCATGAAATCATCTAACAACAGTATGGTATTTTCTTTAATTTTCCTAACTGAATATTAGGAGAGATTCAGTTTGGCTGTCATCTTGCACATATTCATAACATATGATGCAGCAAATCTTGTTTTGTGGTCAAAAGTAGTTTAGTGATTTTTGGTGAATACATTGGCATAGTCTAAACCAGATTTGATTATTTACTATTATGTTAATAAAATAGGAAAATTTTATTTTTGTTAAGCGGTAGCTGTTTCAAACATGAACCTTGGAAATGGTTGTGCGCTATTTAACAGTTTCAGGTACGCTACAAATATATTACATATTTAGAACTTATTAGGCAGTGAACCAGTCAACATATTGACGTCTTTGACGTAGTCAACTATTATTTCAGGAAGAGTTGGAAATCTGTAGCTCAGTTGGTTTAGGCATGACTATCTTCATTTATTATTTAATGAAGATTTTAGATTTCCGCGAGATCAGACAAAGGCTGCATCATCCACAGAGATCTTAATCTAGTTTTAGAAGTGGAGGTTGTCAATAAACACATGATGTGAACTATGTAAACTTTATCAGGAGCTAGAGAAACCTCTAGGCTTCCCATATAAATGACAATTTGGGAATTATTTATTAAAAAAAAAAAAGAGAAAACAATTCAAGAGAATAAAACTATAAATATACAAGTATATTAAAAAGGAATGTCTTTAGGATGAGATCTGATATATGTAATGCCAAATGTTATCAAGTGCACATCATTATAAGCTTGCTGTCTGGATCTTTCACATTCTCTTATATACAGTTGGGCCAGTTTACTAACGCAGATTATATGTGATTGTTCAAGAGAGGAACTATAATACAATTAAGGAGAGGAAAAGGGGATGAAGAGACATATTTACCATAAAATTATGTTTAAATAGCCAACTGTTTTATTTGTCTACCGCAGGATATATGGAAAATTCGCTTGCAACTTATGAAGCCTGTCACTTGGCCTCCACTGATTTGGGGAGTGGTTTGTGGGGCTGCTGCTTCTGGTAATTTGAAAGTCAGAATTAGTTTCCAACATGATATCTTCACTGTTTTTAATGTTAATTTTATATTACCTAAGAAAAAGAAAATATACTACAAGTTCCTTTAAAGCATATATCAATACTTACTTCAATCATATATTTGTCAATGCCTATGGCTATCTACTTTGTACCCTGTTTATGGTCTATTAACAGTGCCAATTCTTCTATTCCCCACTTCTGCTGTCTGCATTCACTTAAGGATTGTTAAACTTAAGAATATAACTATAAACATTTCGTTAGTTGTTCATACACAGTTTGATGCTTTTAGTTGTGTATTTAAATACCTCGTGAGGGAACCACCTCTGGATGCCATGTTGATGAGTTCCTGGTAAAATTACCTCAAGGAACCGCATTCTTTCTTTAAATTTGTATCTTTGAAATAGCCTTTGACCAATCCCTATCCGCATTACAGGAAATTTCCATTGGAATTTAGAGGATGTTGCCAAATCAATTACTTGCATGATTATGTCTGGTCCATGTCTAACCGGCTATACACAGGTACAACTCTGTCAAATGTAAAGTTTGTGCTTTTTCCAGCTTGAATGATTGCTTGCGAGTCCATAACTTTGTGTATTTTCATCTCTCTAGACGCTCAATGATTGGTATGATAGAGAGATTGATGCTATTAACGAACCTTATCGTCCAATTCCGTCAGGGGCAATTTCTGAGAATGAGGTTAGTAATGCAAATGATTGTGTCATATGCATATTAGCGCGATCTTCATTTTTTATGACTTATTCATTTAAGAACACTTCTGTTTTCAGGTTATTATTCAAATCTGGGTACTGCTTTTAGGAGGACTTGGGTTGGCTGGTATATTGGATGTGTGGGTAGGTCTTTAAATTTGTGGCCTTTCCTCACATATTATTTAAAGTTTGATGTCAATCCCTCAATATTCTCATCCTTCACAGGCAGGGCACAAATTTCCTATAATGTTTTACCTTGCTTTGGGCGGATCCTTGATATCTTACATCTACTCTGCTCCACCTTTAAAGGTAATCCATATTAGTCCTTCATTATAATCAAATACTTGAATATGTAAGTATTGAAATTATTTTTCTTTAATAAAGCCTCATAATCGTCTTGTTTTTTGCAGCTCAAACAGAATGGATGGATTGGCAATTTTGCATTAGGAGCAAGTTATATCAGTTTACCATGGTGTGATACCAATCTTCTACCTTTATGGATTAACTCGTGTAAATAAATATTTAATAACATCAGTTTGGTCAAAAAGAATAAGCTTGGATTTGGATTCTTGCCTTCCTTACGCAATAGCTAACAATTTCCTTTGCATCCCTTCTAAGTTTAACGAACCAGACTCGGGTTATCTAAATTTATTTTCCACACAACTCCTCTTGTATCCTGACTAACTGATCAAGTATAAACTTGGTCTATATATGATATAAGTTTTGTAGCTATAAATATACACTTTCCAACTGAGTATATATTTTTTAGATACAGATATGCACTGGTGAGTTTGTTGCTTAACTATGGATTATGCCTTAGAAAGAAATTTCATGTGATACAGAAAAAATGTTGCTGGTGCAATTATTTTTGTCTCCATTTTGTGATTTTAATTTCATGAAGTTTACTCACGTGCAAATACATGTTCTGTTTCAATTTCTCCATGATAGGTGGGCTGGTCAAGCTTTATTTGGGACCCTTACACCTGACATAATTGTTCTCACACTATTGTATAGTATAGCCGGGGTATGTTTTTCACAGAAGCATCTTAGACATACATCTTATATGGCACAAACTTCTTAGCATTATACTTTTTCTGTAGCTGGGTATTGCCATTGTTAATGACTTCAAAAGTGTTGAAGGAGATAGAGCAATGGGACTGCAGGTCATTTTCATTCTCTTTTATGATTTCTGTAGCCTTTATAAATTCCTTACCATTTCCATATGCAACTGAATCTAGTTATATATTCCTCAAAAAGATTTTCTTGACCTTCATGTGTTGATGATGTTTGACCAGTCACTCCCCGTGGCTTTTGGCTTTGAGACTGCTAAATGGATATGCGTTGGTGCTATCGATATAACTCAGTTATCTGTGGCAGGTATGCTACGATTGATACTATACATGCAAAGCTCTACATACAACAAATGATTACCTATGAACTTGTCCATTAGATTAGAGCTCCACCAGAATGCTATATCGTGTACTTTTTATTAAAAAAATACTAGATGATATTTCAAATTTCAGAACATAAATAAACAAAGCCAATTGTCTAACTGATAAGAAACAAGGAGTAAGAAACAAGGAGTGGAAAATCAGCGGAAAAATACAGAAGTCTGACCAAGTCTCCTGAGAATTTATATTGAACAGAAAATTTGGGAGGTTAGGTTGTGGTGGGCAGTCATTTTACTGCTACCTTGGCTCTCTAAAGATCAAGCAAATGTTAATGTTATTCTGGCTTAGTCTACATTTAGCGTAAGAGACCATTATTCGTTGTTTTAATATGTCAGATATAGCTAGGGAAGCAGTGATCAAATTATATGTTCCATTTTGCAGGCTATCTATTAGGCGCTGGTAAACCATACTACGCCTTGGCACTTCTTGGTTTGATTGCTCCTCAAGTCTTTTTTCAGGTAAAGAATATATCTTCTGAATAGCACTGTTCATATTGTTTATAATCACCCACATGATTGAAGTCTATACTAGCACAGATGCTGAAATCACTAATTTATACTTCTTTTGACAAATTGTTATATTTTTTAACATGTGCCATATTAACAAAAAAAGGTGTCTTTAGATATCCTTTTACCAGATTGTGTGACCTGGGGATATCGAATACTTAAATCTATCTATAATTTATTTTTAATTTTTTACTTTAACACTGGATATATGTACTGCAGTTCAAGTATTTCCTTAAAGATCCAGTTAAATATGACGTCAAGTATCAGGTACTCATTCATTCCCTATAATATTGAAGATAAATTTTCACTTGTACAAGTATCTTGGCACTTCATTATTAAGTCGGTTAACAGGTGAATGTGAAAACAACTTTTGCTGCAAGGGTTACCTTTCTTTAATGGAATGAATAATTGCACCTGATTAGTTCCTGTTTCAATATCAATTGACCCTGACAAGTGATAGCCATTAGATATTATCACACCTACCATGTATAATGTATCCCATATCAAGGGTTTTATTAGATATTATCACACCTACCATGCATAACACCTACCATGTATAATGTATCCCATATCAAGGGTTTTATCGTTAGAAAAGAAACTGGTTCGCTGTCTATGTAATTAGCTGACATGAATTTCTACAAAGCACCCGTGAACATTCCACATCTTTTAATTTCAGGCCAGTGCTCAACCATTTCTTATACTTGGTATATTGGTGACCGCATTAGCAACTAGCCATTAAACTTCATTTAGCAATTTCCACACAACACGATAAGAAACGAGAGATCGAGGAGAGTGGAAAAGCATTGAAATTCAACTTGAAAGAGGCAACTCCAGCATATCAGCTTCTGCCAAGAATGTTGTAGGATTGATTGTGCCTAAAATTTCCGATTTTGTTCGTGCTTCGCCTTTTTTTTTATGACTTCAATTTCCACTCGTAGGCAAAATTCTAGATCGGATATTGTAAATATGATGGTATGATATTGGGTATCATTATTTTCTTCCCTAGTATATTGCTTGCCTACTCGACTAGCTTGATTTTTATATTTTTATTAAACTGTTTTTGTGCTCGAGTTGTGCTCGAGTGTTTAAAATGCAGAGGACCGAGGAAAAGTAGAACAAGTTTCTGTACATTTTACTTGTTTGGGAATGTTAATTAAGGTGTATATATGATAATGCACGTCATTCTTTAAGTCATTCATCCCAATCGCATTGACTTATTCATCTTCATATATTTTAAAGACGGTGAATATAATATGGTGAGAATTGAAGTGGATCAAAGCCTAGTTGATCATGAATTTTTTGGTATTTAGAAATATGATAAAACCTTAAGCTAAGAAAAATACTACACACTTGATAGTGCTTCCGCAATGGACCGGTTATTAAAAGAGAATATTTACTAAATATTCCCTTTGTTACGAAATAGATTTTATTTTAAAAGTTGGTTTGGGACAAATTTTGAAGTTAATTTGGGGTTTTATTAAATTTGGAGCAGATATAATTCATTTGATTTTAAACTTTAATTAGTATACGCGAATATTATAAATTATATAAAAAGTATTATTACTATAAATCAATTATTTTTTTAATTTTTGGTGCATATATTAATTTAAATTTTACAATTTTACAAACTAACTTTAAAAAGTTACGATAAAGTCGTACATTTTAGGATTGAGCGAGTAATAATTGCTAACAGGTAAATTAGTATGTAGTCCATTCGATCTTTACATTTCAATAAGGATAGGGGTGTTAGTGGAAAAATTATTCAATGGTACTGGGACAAATTCACTAAAATCTCTTCATTTTAGTAGTGTCCCACTACTTGAAGTTATGAACCTACTAAAATGAAGAGATTTCATTGGCCTGGGACAAGTGGATTTGCCCCAGCACTAAGTGAATTTGTCCCAAAATCACTGAATAATTATTCAAGAATTTCTATGAATGAGCTGAACATATATGATATATCTAAGCTATGTTGTTTATGAACAAATCCGCCCCTATATATATGTTTAACTATGAAAATCCCTGAATTTAAGAAGAAAAACAAGATTAACATTTTTGGTAAGAATATTGGGAGATGACATGTACAAGTTAGGAGAAAGTTAAAATGACATATATCAACTGGGACTATTGATATAAGTTTCTTAATTAGTGTATAACTACTATAAGTGGTATTCTTATCATGAATAGTCATTTAAGTTGTAATATGAAGGAGGGGACATATACCATTGGCAGTGTATTGAACTATTCTTAGTTTTAGTTTAACATCTGTATTAAGGCAACACCTTGACTACATGAAGATAACCTTAGACTAAACTCTGTAATTATTAGTACTGATCATTGTCAAATACATCAATCTTTTGTAGCTTATAAACTCCATGACTATGAGCCTTTAGCAGCCCCTCATTTCTTGTTGTTATAATCACTTTACTTCCTTACATCTAACTAATGGGCCCTGCATAATTTTTAGTGTTCCGAGTATAAATTTTGGATGGTTTGTTTCTCTTATTTCAAGTAAAGGTTATTTGAAACTTATAAAAAGATACCAAAACTGGTTTATGTTTTTAAATTAATTCATGATTTTGTTTGAATATAGAACGCAAATTTGGGTTGAGGCTTTGAGCATTTGGGAAAATCATTTAAATTGAACTATGATAAGAAATCGAAGTAAGTTTTTAAATTGTATCTAAATATTTTTTATTTTGATATTCCCTTTTTAGTTTAGATTATGAATATTTATTTTTTGTATATTATAGAATTCTATTTATATTGCATAAAATAATTGTTTGTTTAGGATTGTTGTATATGATAGGGTTAAATTATACGATATTTTTATTCCCTAATACTTAGTTTTTATATTTATTGTGTGCTTAAATGTTTAATTATTTAGCTTATTTTGGTTTTAATAGGTTTTATAGGATTTTAGTTAATTTATGTTAATTTAGGTAATTTTATAGTAATTTTATATTTCTTTTTATTTATGTGTTTTTATTTATTTTTAGTATATTAGGAATTTTATTTATTATTATGTGTTTTTAGGATTTTTAGTATTTGTATATTATTTTTATTTATTTTTAATTATTTTATTTTGTAGGAAAATAAGCTTTGGGGGCAAATCTGTAAATTCTGCAAAAGTCTAATGGCATTGTGGTAATTTCAGCAAAATCGGAGGGCAAAAGGGTAAATTCTGTAAAAGACCGGTGGCATTTTCGTAATTAAACGGAAAGCAGAGCTCCACGCAATGCGCGCAAGAAAAGAATCAGCCGCGCGAACCGGATGACGTCGTTTTCTGTCTGGGCGGAGCAAGGAAATGTCACGCAATGAGCGCAACAAAGTATGAAGCAGCTGGAACGACGTCGTTTGGCCAAGCAGCTGACGGATGAAACGCGCGCAATGCGCGGCGTAGACTGATGCGCAATGGTGACGTCAACAAGCGCGTTAGAGGCATTGACCGGGTCAAAGACGCGTTTAGATGGGCGAAAATGGACCAAAACAGGATTATTTCGGAATTTTTGCTACTTTTTGATTCCAAATTGGATTTTAATTCCAATTAGGGTTAGGATAATAATTATTTTAATTTTTAATTGTAAATCCTATTAGGGTTTGGACAAGTTAGAGACCTATAAATAGAGGGTCAACATCTCATTATTCATTGTAAGTTTTTGGAAGATCTTTCTTCTAATTTCTTGGAGAGAGTTTTTCAACTAGTAGAGATTATTTTGAAGAATGTCAGGCTAAGTTTTTATTTTCAGTTCTAAAGGGATGTTGAACCTTATTTTTAATTGATGTTTTAATTGAGTTTTATAATCTATTCCTTCATGCATGAGATTTATTCTTGATAATCTATTTTAATTGTTTTATGATATTTGCTTGATTAATTTGATAAGGGCCTGTTAAGTTAATCAATAATTTATCATATGCTAGATTAAGATTTGATATTAAGCAAACAATATTTTATCTGATCATAAGTAGCAATTAATACTATTTGATTGTGGACAAACTTTTGAATATTGTTATGATTATCAAGATGACAAGTTAAATAATCTGTGATATTATGATTGTTGCTTGGAATAATCTAATTCTCTAATTTTTAATGCAATTGTTATATTAAATCTAGACTGATAGTTCTAGGTTGTATGATAGTTAGGATCTTCTGTGAGCGATTGCTGCATTAGATTTATAATTTAAGGAGGATTTCGGGTAGCTTGGCGATTGTCGGTTATCTAGGATTATTAATCTCAATTGAAGGAAAAGATAATAATAACTTGATTAATTTGTTGATTAAAAGAAGGGGATACTGAACTAAGGAACTGAAGTTTGTTTTAATTGATTTTTCTCATATTTATTATCTATTATTTAGTTTTATTTGCTTGAATTTTAATTAGTCAATTAATAATTCCAAATCCCCCATTTAATTAAAACATTAGATTTATTAAAACAATTCACTCTCTATGGGTTCGACTCTTACTTTCACTACTACATTAATATTTTTCAAAGTAAGATTTTATTTTTGGTTGCTTGCGACAACATCCCATTATACTTATATTTTGATTAATTTAGGCATTCATGACATGTGGTCAAAATTCAAACGTTCCAAAAATGAATCATCAACATCACAATTCATCTGAGTCGATGAGATTACTCAAAATCTCTTAAATTGAAATTATTGATAATGAAATTATCTTATAACATTTTCAAGTTATGGGGTCTAGGATGATAGTATTGTAATTTGTAAACATTATTATGATTAGCTAATATTATGATTAGTTCAAGTTTTCTTTATTTAACTTCAACAAAAAAATTAGTTAAAATCGGCCCATGTTGGCTTGGATCCGCCCCTAATTGGATGCGATGATTTTGCCTTGATCTCGGGCACAAAAGTTATGAATTATAGCAGAGGCTTAGTCTCACTTTGTTCCAATAGTGATGATATATTGGATGGATTTTGTTCCAGGATTAGTTGTTGTCAAACCTCCATTCCCAAGGGTTTAAAGACTTTTATTGCTTCATTTAGCAACTTGAAAAATCACACCCAAGTTTGGTCAATCGACCAGTGTGATTATGCCTTTCTTGAGGAGCAGGATCGGTTCACATTTCGTGGGGTTTCAGACCTGTTGGATCCAAATTTTATAAATAGGACTTTGGATAGTGTTCCGGTGGTCCTTGATTGGGCACTTGGAACTCAAAGTTGCAATGAAGCTAAAAATTCAGCTAATTTTTTATGTCAACAAAACAGTGAATATGTTGATTCTGAAAGTGGACAAGGAAGGCTTTGTTGTAGTTTTAAAAATAGTTATGACGACAATCTCTATCTCAGTCCAAGCTCCAAAGGCGAGTTTGTGAATTTTTATACATTAGTACTTTGTAAGTTTCATTGAAAATATTACTCTTTTTTTCGGACATGTTTAGTATTCTGGTTTTTGTATTGGCCTAAAGTGTGACCATTATGTATTGTTGTTGCTTTCTTTGTTAGATATCATTGAGTGTGGGGATCTAGATAACAATCCATGCGCTTGGATTTGCACTAATACTATATACGGTTATAATTGTTCTTGTCCACATGGATTCATTAGTGATGGCAAAAAAATACGGGGGTCGTTACATCGCAGAGAACTCACAGTTCCCAGTTATCAAATTCTCCTTATGTAATTAACTTCGAGTAAATTTTCCAATAAACTCATTTAGTTTAACAAGATTTATTTATGTTAAGATATATAAAGTCCTGAATTCTTGGTTCAATAAGTTTTTTTCCTAGAAGGGAAAGGAGCACAAGTGCAACTTGTTTATCATGAGAATTATTACACGTTCATGGTTTCGATTCTTTTAATATGTTTCAAAGTAAGTCACATTACTCACATATATATGATGCAGGTGTGAGTTTTGCCTTCTTATTCTTGCTCATTGCAATAACATCGATGTATTTTAGCATCAAGAAAAGGAAGCTACTCAAACCCAAGGATAAATTTTCCAACAAAATGGTGGACTCTTGCTGAAGAAACAAATTTCTTCCAACGAGGTTGGTGCAGAGTCGACCAAAATTTTCACTGCTGAAGAACTAGAAAAGCCTCCAACAACTATATTGAAGATCGCATCCTTGGTCATGGCGGTTATGGCACAGTGGACAAAGGTTTCCTCTCCGATCAACGCATGGTTGCTATCAAGAAGTTTAGAGTAATGGATGAGAGCCAAATAGAGCAATTCATCAATGAAGTGATTATTCTAACACAGGTGAAACACAGAAATATGGTGAAACTTTTGGAATGTTGTTTAGAGACTGAAGTCCTCTTGCTAGTTTATGAATACATTTCTCACGGATCTCCTTCCAACATATTCACATATACCAATGACGCAATTTTGTCTTGGTTTTCTTGGGAAAATTATTTGAGAATTGCCACAGAATCCACTGGTGTACTTTCTTATCGTCATTCTGCAGCTTTCATGCCTATCATTCATAGGGATGTCAAGTCTGCCAACATATTACTCAATGATAATTACACTGCAAAAATATCATATTTCAGAGCTTCAAGATTGGTACCATTGGATCAAACACAAGTCACAACCCTAGTTTAAGGGACTTTAGGGTATTTAGATCCCGAATATTTTCATACGAACCAGTTGACAGAAAATAGTGATGTATATAGTTTTGAAATGGTTTTTGTAGAACTTTTGAATGAAAGAAACCACTTTGCATGGAGATCAGAATCCAAGAAGAAAGAAATCGCACCACATATTTCATCATGTTTGTAAAGGAGAACCTTTTGTTTCAAATTCTCGAGTGGTGAATGAGGGGACTTTGGAGCAAATCCAAACAATAGCAGAGCTTACAAAGAAGTGCCTTAATCTGAATAGTAAAGATAGACCTACAATGAAAGAAGTGGAAATTGAATTAGAAGGTCTAAGGAAGTTTACTAAACATCCATGGGTTAATTATCAGCCTGATAAAAAAGAGAATGTGAGTGAGAATGAACAATCATCAGACCTCTATAGTATATAAATAAACACTTATAACACTAGTTCTGGGGACATCTCTGGACAAAATAACTTGGGCAGATGATGTATCCTATCAACAACCCTCGATGATGGTCAAACTAGTTTTACGATCTTCTTAAACTCTGCTATTAACTTGTGAGATAGCCTTATTGTAACACCCCTTTCCCGGCTAATGGAAAGGGAGACTACACGCAACGAATTCTAAGCAGAATACCAAAACTAAAGGAATGTTATCATTTGCCCTTGAAACCCCTTGCAAACTTGTCAGGAGAAAAACACAGCATGAGCCAAATGTCCAGTATGAATATAGAGTACAGAAATAAGAACTGAAATGAATAACAAAATCAATTGAACTGAACTAAATTGAATTACATAATCATACTGAACTAAGTGGAACTAAACTGAATAACAAAATCTTACTGAACTGAACTGAAATGTATCACAATAACATAATAGGCTGAATCGAATGGCTGGGGTGTTAGGGTTTCGACACAGTGAAAACAGCGGAATTTAAAAATTTTTCGAAACCCTAAAACAGGATCCAAGCGAAAACAGATTAATCAGAGGTTTAGATTATTTTACCGATTATCCGAGATGGACAGGAGACGATGAAATTCTGGAACGACTTCGAATCTTCAACGCAATCCAGCGACTACGTCTCTATGGTATCCACACGAACGCTCCGCGAACCGTCACACGATCTGCAGCGAAAGGGATCTGCGGTACTAGTCACCAAGATCAGAATTTCTGAACTATTTTTCTCTCTAGCCTCTTTCTGAAAGCGGCTAGGGTTTTTAGTTTTTTTCTTACGTGATTTTAGACTACTGATATATCATATATATAGTAGTTAATAGAAATTAACCAAAACCTAATTTAATTAGAAAAATAAAATTCGAATTTATATATATTATATTTTAATTAAGTCTTACTTAATTAATATACATATATACAAGTTATCCTATTAATTTAAATTCGTAATTTTAAATACTATCAATCATATTGATATATTTAAAATACTTACAATTTAAATTAATTTCCTTTTAAATACGTTCTAAGTGTGTGACCCAATAGGTTATTATTATGTTGACAATAAATTTAAAATCATATTATAAAATTATAAACAGCGAGCGGCATCTAGTAATGCATCACTGCTACTCAAATAATAATAAGATCGGTGATTCGATACAACCTTTTCGTGACTAATGTTTTAAAGTAATTTAATCCTTTTAACCTTATATCCTAGATTAAACTCGAGGCATGGAATGTGTCATACTCTTCATAATTTAATCTGAGTTTTTCTTGATCAATGAGTAGACTATATGAAATAAATCAATATTTGAGCATGGCCATGCATTTCATAGTCCTACCCAATCAAGAGGCCTAAGGATATCACCCCTAATATATAAGAGGGTTAAATTCCATCTAGATCGCTCATATTCCTCACACAATTCATGATGTACCCAATAATGTAAGACCCCGAATTTTATGAAATATAAAATTTAATTTTTCTTCATATATATTTTTCTGAAACAGTAAGTGGTTAAATCGATAAAGTTTAAAGTTAAGGATGTTATGTGCAAATTTTATTTTGTCGGACAATATTCCTTTTGTCGGGGAATATTCGGGCCGTACGACGGCGCCGAAATAACAAATTATTGGTGGACCCCACAACGGAATATTTGTCGGATATAGAAAACGACAAAAGTAACATTTTTAATAAAAATAGTCAACGGTGCTAACTGTTAAAATACCGGTGATAAAAGAATAGTAGCATACGGTAATTTATGGTATTTTACTGTAGCATGCGGTACTCTACAGTAGCACACGGTATTGCACAGTGTCTCATATAATTGACACCGTAACTGTTACGCATCATTTCATCAATAATTGTCACTACATAATATTTTATATTATCAATTCAATTATTGTTGCTACACAGTATTTTGCATTATTGATTCAATAATTGTCATTACACTGTATTTCATATCATTGACTCAATAATTGTTGCTGCACTGTTTTTTTTAAAATTATTGAACCTAATAATTGTCACAGTTGCAAATATACTGTAATTTATATTATTAAATTAATAATAATCTGTAACGTATTTATTACATTATTGTTGTAGCATTATTTTATTTTATATGTTGGACCCACAGGAAAAATAAAAATTTTTATTTTTCAAAAGTTACTATTCACTCCCGGAATTTACTATTCATTCCCGGAAAAGTTACTATTCACTGACGGAAGTCACTGTTCATCTCGGGGGAAGTTACTGTTCATCTACCGACAAAAGTTACTGTTCATTACTGTTCACTTTTTGAAAATTTTAAAGTTACTGTGCAAAGTTACTGTGCAAGTATTGAAAATTTTTAAAAACGTTTGCGCAGCCTCTGCTGAATTTTTTTTTTAGTTCACCTACCACGCATAGTAACCTCTTTTCTCCTATAAATAGCTTGTTCAGCTGAATAGAAAAATCACACCTAAAACATAAAATTTTTCTATAAGAATTTTATGAGTTTTCTCTGAGAATAGTAAGGCTATTTTGAGTGTTTGAAAGCCAAAAGGAGTGCAGGAATTTTTCAAGTAAGTCTTTTATTAAAGAGTAGTAATTTTATAAATTCCTATTTTTCACGGTATTCACAAATCTTCCTTTAGAAGACTCTTCTTTGAGAAGATTCATTTTTAAAAGCTTTATTTGGAAGATTTATTTTGGAATATTATTTTTAAAACTATTTTAAAGTTGGTATTTTATACTACAAAAAGTATGTTAAATATATATAATTTTGATAGTTCATAATATATGAGTTATCATACACTTTGAAGTTTACATGTTGTAATTACTAATTTTATTATAAATATATAGGTTGATCAATCTCATTTAAATCAATATCCAGTCACGTGTTAAGGTAAGAAATGTCATTTTTTTTACACTCTTGAACTTGCTACGGTAAGGGATATTATTTTCTTTCATACTCCTGAATCGAAACTTATTATGGAACTATTGCTTCTATAATTCCTGAAAATATTATATGTTCCATAATAGTTGAACTTCATTATTTCAACTGAACCTTCCTATTTTCTGAATCTTTATATTGAACTGTAACCGTTATTCTGAACTGAGAATCTTGAATAACATTTTTAAATTTCACTCCACATCATGTTGACAATTTGGACATTATTTGAATCTGCACAAAGTAAACTTCCGATACTTATTGTTTATCCTGTTTCTTCTGTTCATCAATTGTATCACTATTATTTGTACTAATCATCAAGAATCAAGCTGTTGTGAATATCTGTGGCCGGGGGCACAGATGTGATATATTTGTTGAACAGATGATAGGTTAAAGGCGATATATTAGGTTAAAGGCGATACATCTGTTCGGTGTCTTTTATGGCACGTGGTGAAAGTTCTCTTTGGCCCGTAGTGCATAGATGAACTGTTGTTTGGTATGATTATGACCAAAGGCTGAATCTGGTATAATCATGACCGTTGTTGTTATATTGAAAGTTCTCTTTGGCCCGTAGTGCATAGATGAACTGTTGTTTGGTATGATTATGACCAAAGGCTGAATCTGGTATAATCATGACCGCTGGTGCTATATTGAAAGTTCTCTTTGGCCCGTAGTGCATAGATGAACTGTTGTTTGGTATGATTATGACCAAAGGCTGAATCTGGTATAATCATGACCGCTGGTGCTTTATTGAATGTTCTCTTTGGCCCGTAATGCATAGATAAACTGTTGATTTGCATGATTATGACCAGGAACTGTGAATTTGTATTATCTTGACTAATGGTATTTCAGATGATAAAAGTTGATGATGTTTTTACGAAAAAGAGAAGCGCGTGGACATTATAGTCTACATTATTCTTCTAATAGATTGCTCATTCCGCCGCTATTATTGATCTGAACATTGTTCAAGAATTTAACTGCAGTTTTTGATATACACCTTGTATTCTGTTGTATTCTATCAAAAACTCACCTGTTGAAGGCTAATGATAATTTATTCGTCATTATCTTAGTCATGATATTTCTTACTGGGCTATTTGAGCTCACCCTTTTGTTCCATTATTTTTCAACAGGATATGAGAACGTAGCTGGGTCTAGCCGGGGGATGGAGTGGGAGTCCGAGGAATAGCTATCCTAGTCTTCACGTGTTAGAAAATAGTGTGGCAATAATAGTGAAGACTTAGTTGTGTATTATTATACACTGTATTGTTGTACGTTGTGTTTTGTTGTAATAATTTTGACGACTCAAGTTTGGGCTGTGTGGGCCTAGATTTGGGGGCGTCACAGTTGGTATCAGAGCCATATAACAAAGAGCCCCGAGCCTCTCGCTGGTGACTTCCTAGGGAAAGGGGATGCACCGAAGCCAGACTCTCCGTAGGGGACGCCTATAGTACAGGTGGCAAACTGATAGGTACCATTGTGAGGTGTTGTCCCTATGGTGGGATGAGAGTCACAGTTGGCATCAGAGCTTAGGGATATGGTCTTTAATGGAGATCTGGGGTTAGAACTAGGAGGGGAGAGACGAATAGAATCAGTCACTAGTATGTCCTACCTAAATTAGATTTTATTATCTAATGAGTTGATTTGAATATAGGGACATGAAGTGATGAGTCAGTTTATTTGAACTAACATTTATTTTGTGACCACAGTTTAGTATGGCATCTGAAAATCAGGAGGATAACTTTGAAATGCCCGGTACGTCAATTTCGGGGACGAAATTTCATAAGGAGGGGAGGTTGTAAGACCCCGAATTTTATGAAATATAAAATTTAATTTTTCTTCATATATATTTTTCTGAAACAGTAAGTGGTTAAATCGATAAAGTTTAAAGTTAAGGATGTTATGTGCAAATTTTATTTTGTCGGACAATATTCCTTTTGTCGGGGAATATTCGGGCCGTACGACGGCGCCGAAATAACAAATTATTGGTGGACCCCACAACGGAATATTTGTCGGATATAGAAAACGACAAAAGTAACATTTTTAATAAAAATAGTCAACGGTGCTAACTGTTAAAATACCGGTGATAAAAGAATAGTAGCATACGGTAATTTATGGTATTTTACTGTAGCATGCGGTACTCTACAGTAGCACACGGTATTGCACAGTGTCTCATATAATTGACACCGTAACTGTTACGCATCATTTCATCAATAATTGTCACTACATAATATTTTATATTATCAATTCAATTATTGTTGCTACACAGTATTTTGCATTATTGATTCAATAATTGTCATTACACTGTATTTCATATCATTGACTCAATAATTGTTGCTGCACTGTTTTTTTTAAAATTATTGAACCTAATAATTGTCACAGTTGCAAATATACTGTAATTTATATTATTAAATTAATAATAATCTGTAACGTATTTATTACATTATTGTTGTAGCATTATTTTATTTTATATGTTGGACCCACAGGAAAAATAAAAATTTTTATTTTTCAAAAGTTACTATTCACTCCCGGAATTTACTATTCATTCCCGGAAAAGTTACTATTCACTGACGGAAGTCACTGTTCATCTCGGGGGAAGTTACTGTTCATCTACCGACAAAAGTTACTGTTCATTACTGTTCACTTTTTGAAAATTTTAAAGTTACTGTGCAAAGTTACTGTGCAAGTATTGAAAATTTTTAAAAACGTTTGCGCAGCCTCTGCTGAATTTTTTTTTTAGTTCACCTACCACGCATAGTAACCTCTTTTCTCCTATAAATAGCTTGTTCAGCTGAATAGAAAAATCACACCTAAAACATAAAATTTTTCTATAAGAATTTTATGAGTTTTCTCTGAGAATAGTAAGGCTATTTTGAGTGTTTGAAAGCCAAAAGGAGTGCAGGAATTTTTCAAGTAAGTCTTTTATTAAAGAGTAGTAATTTTATAAATTCCTATTTTTCACGGTATTCACAAATCTTCCTTTAGAAGACTCTTCTTTGAGAAGATTCATTTTTAAAAGCTTTATTTGGAAGATTTATTTTGGAATATTATTTTTAAAACTATTTTAAAGTTGGTATTTTATACTACAAAAAGTATGTTAAATATATATAATTTTGATAGTTCATAATATATGAGTTATCATACACTTTGAAGTTTACATGTTGTAATTACTAATTTTATTATAAATATATAGGTTGATCAATCTCATTTAAATCAATATCCAGTCACGTGTTAAGGTAAGAAATGTCATTTTTTTTACACTCTTGAACTTGCTACGGTAAGGGATATTATTTTCTTTCATACTCCTGAATCGAAACTTATTATGGAACTATTGCTTCTATAATTCCTGAAAATATTATATGTTCCATAATAGTTGAACTTCATTATTTCAACTGAACCTTCCTATTTTCTGAATCTTTATATTGAACTGTAACCGTTATTCTGAACTGAGAATCTTGAATAACATTTTTAAATTTCACTCCACATCATGTTGACAATTTGGACATTATTTGAATCTGCACAAAGTAAACTTCCGATACTTATTGTTTATCCTGTTTCTTCTGTTCATCAATTGTATCACTATTATTTGTACTAATCATCAAGAATCAAGCTGTTGTGAATATCTGTGGCCGGGGGCACAGATGTGATATATTTGTTGAACAGATGATAGGTTAAAGGCGATATATTAGGTTAAAGGCGATACATCTGTTCGGTGTCTTTTATGGCACGTGGTGAAAGTTCTCTTTGGCCCGTAGTGCATAGATGAACTGTTGTTTGGTATGATTATGACCAAAGGCTGAATCTGGTATAATCATGACCGTTGTTGTTATATTGAAAGTTCTCTTTGGCCCGTAGTGCATAGATGAACTGTTGTTTGGTATGATTATGACCAAAGGCTGAATCTGGTATAATCATGACCGCTGGTGCTATATTGAAAGTTCTCTTTGGCCCGTAGTGCATAGATGAACTGTTGTTTGGTATGATTATGACCAAAGGCTGAATCTGGTATAATCATGACCGCTGGTGCTTTATTGAATGTTCTCTTTGGCCCGTAATGCATAGATAAACTGTTGATTTGCATGATTATGACCAGGAACTGTGAATTTGTATTATCTTGACTAATGGTATTTCAGATGATAAAAGTTGATGATGTTTTTACGAAAAAGAGAAGCGCGTGGACATTATAGTCTACATTATTCTTCTAATAGATTGCTCATTCCGCCGCTATTATTGATCTGAACATTGTTCAAGAATTTAACTGCAGTTTTTGATATACACCTTGTATTCTGTTGTATTCTATCAAAAACTCACCTGTTGAAGGCTAATGATAATTTATTCGTCATTATCTTAGTCATGATATTTCTTACTGGGCTATTTGAGCTCACCCTTTTGTTCCATTATTTTTCAACAGGATATGAGAACGTAGCTGGGTCTAGCCGGGGAATGGAGTGGGAGTCCGAGGGATATATATTATAGTCTTCACGTGTTGGAAAATAGTGTGACAATAATAGTGAAGACTTAGTTGTGTATTATTATACACGGTATTGTTGTACGTTGTGCTTTGTTGTAATAATTTTGTTGTAGTCTTTTGACGACTCATGTTTGGGCTGTGTGGGCCTAGATTTGGGGGCGTCACAAATAATCACCTTTATTGTCCACCCTATTAAAGGTGACATTTGATGATATCAAAGTACACAAATTCTCGTGTAATAATATAGTGACTTCAGGTCGGAGGATCATTACATTATTGTCACTATGAGAATTTCTTATGACACTTTGCATAATGCTCCATGTAGAATTCTCATGGTGGGTCTGTCCAGTACATTGTTCTCTAACATGTACCTATGCATTGACTCAAATATCTCATATATTTATGACCAATGAGATTTGGCCATCAGTCAATCCACATACTAGTCTCAATGCATCATTGTTGTCCCATTAACAATGATACTCGACTAGGGACATTTAAGATCAATGATACTAATTGTAATGATATAATCTCATGTTCAAGTCACATACTTGAAGCTATATAATTCGTATCACTATTCTAAGGACTTTTATTATGCTAACATTTATATAACGCAGTAAATAAAAACATAATAAAATAATATCATTTATTCAATCAAATATAATATCGAGAAAAGTTAAGCAATTACATTAAATAATTGGCCTCTAGGGCATAAACTCTAACATGGGGTTATTTTATATGAGCTCAGAACAAAACATAATTATATTTTGCTACATAGGCAAGTCACACATCGGACCGCGAATCCAACTACATGCAAAATCAGAAAGGTGTGCTCGGTACTACAAACAGTACCAAACCGCAGAACATAATGATAGGACTTACCCATACGCCTCTCACAACAAAACATCAAATGACCAACTCCCATCGGAGCATAAAATGGAGACGTCGTTGACTAATCACACTGCCATGAAAAGTGTCATGTCTCAGTGCCTAGAGATATGTCTGTGGTACCCCCACATGTGGTTATAACTCAAGTATATCCTACGGTACATTCTAACAAAAATATCATGTCACAATACATGATATCATGTCCAGGGAGTTACTACTGTTCTTGTCCACATGGATATTGTGGTGATGGCAAAAAAAGGGTCGTGGTTGCATTGCTCAAAACTCTGACTTCGCATTAACCAAGTTCTCACTAGGTAATTGATTATTCTTTAATAAGTTTACTGTGTTATTTATCCAAATTCCATGTGTTTGGAAGTTCACCCAAGTAGCTAATTTAAACACAGAATTTGGGAATTGATATTTTTACAATTAAAATTGATAGTTTCACAATATCCATCTCACATGAATAGTAAATGAAGCTTGCACCTATATAAGACATACCTCGTGGAAATATCAATTTTCACTTGTGAAAATAACAATTAATAGAATTTTTGGTAGTGTTTTCTTGGTATATATTTAGCATAATATCTTTATATCTGAAAATAATCAGCTAAATATAGATTTTCTCAGTGTTTAGTTTTTTGCCAATTAAGTACGAATAAAGTAAAAATTCTATTCTGAAGTTAGGATTTCTATACGCTTATTAAAAGGGTAAAGTTGAACATCATGCTGTATGTCAAATTTGTCCACGTGATTTCCTGTCTATCATCTGAGTAGACTCTGAATGGATATCTTTTCAAACTGAGTATGACTCTGAATAATCATATAATTGTATAATGTATTATAATGAGATTTCGCTGTAGTTTTATAATTAAGTTATCGAACTGAATTGTGTGTAGGTGTGACATTCGGCTTATTGTCCTTAATCATCGGAATAAATTGGCTATATTTTATATTCAAGAGAAGGAAACTTGCTCAACTCAAGGAGTAATTCTTTCAACAAAATGGTGGACTATTGTTGAGACGACAATGTATTTCTAATAGGGGTAATACTGTTGAGTCCATAAGAGAATTCACTCTTGAAGAGCTAAGGAAAGCCACCAACAACTATGCTGCTAATAGGATCCTCGGAGACGGTGGTTATGGTATAGTGTACAAATGAATTTTAATCGATCGCCGCGTAGTTGCAATCAAAGAGTCAAGAGTAATGGATAAGAGTTAAATAGAGCAATTTATCAGTGAGGTAGTTATTCTTACATAGATTAGCTACAGGAATGTGGTGAAACTCTTGGGGTGTTGTTTAGAGAGTGAAATGCCCATGTTGGTTTATGAGTTCATTTCGAATGACAACCTATTTGATCATATACAAAATAATGGAGGCATGTCATGGTTATCTTTGTAAAATCGGTTAAGAATTGCTGCTGAATCTATTGGTGCACTTGCATATCTTCACTCAGCAGCGTTCATGCCTATCATTCATCACGATGTCAAATCAACCAATATATTATTGGATGATCATCACGTTACGAAAATCTCAGATTTTGGAGCATCAAGGCTAATACCCTTGGATCAAACTCAAGCAACTACATTAGTCCAAGGGACTTTAGGCTACTTGGATCGGAAATTCTTCCAAACAGGTAAACTGACGGATAAGAGTGATGTTTATAGCTTTGGAATAGTTCTTGCGGAGCTCTTGCCAGGAAGAAAACCACTTGGCATGGAGGGCTCTCAGCAAGAAAGAAATCTAGCAATATATTTCATCATGTCTGTAAAGGAAAATCGTTTGTTCCAATTCTAGAGCCGCGAGTGCCAAAGGAAGGGACATTAAAGCAGCTCCAAACAGCTGCTCAACTTGTAAAGAAGTGCCTTAATCTTAATGGTGAAGAAAGACCTACAATGATGGAAGTGGCCATGAAATTAGAAGGTTTAAGGAAGTTCACTAAACATCATTGGCTTAATGATTAACACGGCCATGAAGAGACCGTAAGCTTAATAAACAGTGAAACTGAACATTCAAATCTTCACAGTATTGGGCTAAGCTCTTATGCTAATCCTGGGGGAAACAACGACTAATTCAGCTTGGGCAGTACTCATTTGATGCCTTCATCAAGCAGCCCCCGTTGAAATACTTTATCTATTCCAAGGTTTTGATGAAAGAAGAAGACCTCTGACTCATCTCTGGCTAACTTTTTTTTTGAATATTTAATTATGTAATATAGTCTGTCTTAATTATTATCTATTTTCTAAAATAAACTGAGTAAGGTATTATTTGTACTTTGTAATCGTCAATGTATCATTTATAAACTCTTTTATATAGTTAGATATATCTAGATTCCAAATAAGTTATTCTTCTCCACATTCCAAGTTCTTGAAATTATTTTTAAAAAATAAATTAACAATGCATATTGCTTTTGTTTCCACAAGTATTGAATAATTGGATTTTAGATATTTTTTGGTGTTAAAGATGACATAATTCTATGGCAAATTCAGAAGATAGAAAGAATAGCATTTTTTGTCCATATTAAATTTTCTTGGGCGAGCTTGCTTATACATATACAATTAGGTTGTATCCACCTTTCTTTATAATATCATATCATGTATTTATTTTAAAGCGACCAATAGATAATGGGCCAGTTTTTGACCTAATACAGTAATTAAATCATACAAATGGGATAGGTTAAAACTATCTATAGCTATTAAATTTAATAAAAAATGTAAGATCCATAAAATATCACCTCAAGAATTGAATTTGAAAATATAAGATCATCTCTAAAATTACTGTATTAAAAATTCTCAGTATGCGCAGGACCAAAAAACCTACATAAACTCGTAATATATATATTATACATGAAAATATTACACATAATTTTGAAACACTTGTCATTTTAAATAACAACATTAGTCATAATTTTATGACGTAACAATTTAACGCATTAATATTTAAAAAAAATAAATAATAATATGTTATAATCCAGTGATAATTTTTTTCATAGATTACAAGTAGGGTCATGTTTATTTGTAAATATTATAATTCTAATATTATGTTTATTTGGAAGAATTCACATGAGATAAGACTAATAATCATATTTTTGTCTTGTTTGTTTTTAAATTTGGACTTAAAATTATTAATTTAGGATTATATAATGACTTAATATTGTGGATTATTTAATACCATGTTCAATCAAACAAGATATTTTTAAAATTAATAATTTTATCTTAATTATAATTATTACAATACAAATATAACATTGAAATTATAATCCATACTTTGATATTATAATCTCAAGAATTTTTACAAATAAGTCTAACCTTAGATTTTATGACTCGAGAATTGATGAATTACTAGTTTTTTTTTTTCTGAAATATTTATATAGGTCTATTCATGCTAAATTAGTATAGTTCAAGGTTATAACAATATTATGATAAACTATTAATTATTATATTTGGTAGGGAAATTATTAAGGTCAATCAAATATTCAAGTGAGTTATAATCATAAAAAATATTTAAGTGAAATAAAAAAATAATTGCAGAGTCCCTAAAAGACAAATAAAAATAAATAATACTAAATAAAACAATCACGAAAACTCATAAATAATTAGTTCTTGTAGGTAGTAGATAAGAGGAGTAAGAAAAATCGAGTAAAGCAAAACCCTAACTCAAAGTCTGTAACGCGAAGCTCCTCTATATAAAGCGAGCAAGCAAGCAAACACTGCCCACCTCAAACCCTAACACTACCGACCCACCTCCCCCACCAGATCTCTTTTCTTAAGCCAATACAATACATTTCATCTGCTTAATTTGGTTAGTTATTCGTGAAATTTTCCTTTGTATATGTGTTTATATCTTTAATCAGTTGTTTTTTTTGTTTGACTAATTTGAAATATTATCTCCGGGTTCTTCAGTTTATAATCGCAATCTGAAGATTGTTTAGATTCGAAACGATGTCGGACGATGAAAGGGAAGAGAAGGAGTTGGATCTCTCCTCTCCTGAAGTTGTCACCAAATACAAGCTTGCCGCTGAGACTGTTAACAGTTACTCTCTCTACCCCCCCCCTCTCTCTCTCTCTCTCTCTCTCTCTATATATATATATATATATATATATATATATATGTATAAATGTTACTTTGCGTTTGAAAATCTAAAATGGGTAGAATAAAATTGCTATATTTGGGCATTTTAGTTGCAATTTTTTGATTGGATGTGTGCGTTTGTATGTATATGTAGAACCAGTTAGGTTAATACTAAGTTTTGTTTTTATTTGGTGAAACGTGCAGAGGCTTTGCAATTAGTATTGTCAGTATGCAAGCCAAAAGCAAAGATTGTTGAAATTTGTGAGAAAGGGGATTCATTCATTAGAGAGTAAGCTTTCCATTTGTTAATGGTTTAGGGGCTGTTTGATGACAACTTAATGGGGCTGAATCTGAATCGGTCAGATGGGCTGAATCATTAAGTGCGTTTGTTTGCACTTAATGGCTGAATCGGTCAGCTGCGCCGGCTGAATGGTTAAGGTCAGAAATTGTGGCTGAATGGTGGTGGCTGAATGGAGAAAAAAATAAAAAAAATTATATTATGTGATATTAAATAAATTTACAACAACCTTAAATTTTTTCAGAAGGGTAAAATATTAAAAATATGTCATTCAGATCTTTCATATATGTCAATTATTAAACAACTTTTTTCATTCAGATTCAGATTCAACTCATTCAGATTCAGATTCAGCTCATTCAGTTTTTATCAAACACCCCCTTAGTCTATTATTACAGGCCGTGTTGTTACTAATGTGGGTTTAAATATATAGGCAGACTGGAAATATGTACAAAAATGTGAAGAAGAAGATTGAGAAGGGCATTGCATTCCCAACGTGTTTATCTGTAAACAACACAGTGTGCCATTTCTCACCGCTAGCCAGTGATGTGGCTGTGTTGGAAGAAGGTGATATCTTGAAGATGTAAGTGTTCATGAATCTCTGATTGTTTATCTTGACCTATGCACACATTTTTAGTACCCTGTTTTTTCATTTATTAGCTTAATGCTGGTGTGATATGAGCCATGTATGAGCTAAAAAGATGGACTTTTAAATGGATACAGTGATATGGGATGTCACATTGATGGATTCATTGCCGTTGTTGCACATACTCATGTTCTTCAGGAAGGGAAAGTAACTGGGAAAGCAGCCGACGTTATTGCTGCAGCAAACACTTCTGCTGAAGTTGCTCTGAGGCTTGTGAGGCCAGGAAAGAAGGTAATTAAATAGCTGTAGATTTTGTTTTGGCGTATTCTTGCTTCCCGAGTAGGTATTTTTTGCTAGTCTTTTTGTTAATGAATTTTCGAATTGACAGCACGTGGCCAACCTTTTTTTGTAGTGATTCCTAGTTCTGTTTCTTTGACACCTTTTTCGTACTGATTCCTAGTTCTGTTTTTCTTTGACACCTTTTTCGTAGTGATTCCTAATTCTGTGTTTATTTGACACCTTTTTCTGTTCTCATCATAGGATAGTTAATGTTGCCTATCAATATATGTTGGGAATTATATCTATAAGTAAATAATCTCAGTGTTACACTATCACCTTTTGCCTTCTTCATTTGTGTAGATAGTTTCTATATCCATGTGAGACTGCTTAGTTTTTATTAATTCATCCAGCCTCTAAATGATGAATAAACTAGATAAGCTATGGACCAAGGTCCATATGAAGCTTTTTGTCATAGTTACTCTGATAGGGGAGACTTAAATGTACTTATCCCGTCATTTTTGCTAATTTTCTTTTTTCAGGGTCGTATTTCAGTCATCCCCTGTTCTCGTGTATGATCAAATGTTACGTACATTAAAATAATATGTAAATAGAATGAGTGATATATATATATGCAAAGTCATTTCATAGATATTTTATTTTAGTTTAGATATCAATTATCGGTTAGTTTGGTATCAAATCAGCAACTCTTAGTACTATGTCATTATTCTCTTGTGATATCATTACATGCTGAATAGTTAATGCCTTGAAAAGCTATAATGGAATTTATTATTGAAGGCATGAGTACGTATGGAAAATGGTAATATTATATAACCTTTATAAAATTAAACTGATGGCAACTTTGCCGAGGGGATTGATTGCTTTCTTATCTCCTCTTTTTCCCTGTTGCCTATATACTAATCCACGGCTTGTATGCTGGGATTCTATGTAAATTTTTTTTTTCATGGTTGACACTAACTTTCCCTTTCGGGCTCACCTTTTTGATTTGCAAGATACATATAAAATGGAAATTGTAGTTAAAGGCACAAATTATAATATTAACATCTAATGTGAATTTGCAGTAGTTTTCTTGCGCTGGCAACTTTGCCGAGGGGATCAGTTTCTTTCCAATCTCCTCTTTTTCCCTGTTGCCTATATAATAATGCATGGCTAGTACTTTGGGATGCTCCATGTTAATCAAATTTTAATGATCGACACTAACCTTCCCTTGCGGGCCGACATTTAGAAGATACATATATAATGGCAATAATAGTTGAAGGCACAAGTACCTATGAGAAAATTGACACCTAGTTTTAATTTTGCAGTAATTTGGTACTCTGATGGCAACTTTGCCGAGGGGATTGGTTGCTTTCCGATCTCCTCTTTTTCCCTGTTGCCTATATTATTCCTGGCCTATATTTTTGGATGCTTCATGTTGATCAAATCTTATTGGTTGACACTTACTTATGGGCTAACATTTTGATTACATGATACTTTTACCAAAAACACCTTTATTACAGTCAAAACCCTGATAATTTTCTTTCTGGTAAGAATATGTTGTACATGCAAGAAATCTGCAAAAGGATATTTTAATGCATGTGTCCATGCAAAGGCTATTAGTAACACAAAATTGGATAATAATTTTAGAAGAGGCAACTCTACAGGGTGATTACATGCTTTTGAATTTTCTCTTTTCCTTGTTGCCTATATCTTGCTTGGCCATTACTTGGGGTGCTCCATATTGATCCGTTCTATATGGTTGGTGCCAATTTTCCCTTGTAAGCAAAAACTTTTTGAAGAATGACATATATACTATACTAGTAAATTATATTATAGTAAAGATTTAATGCCTTGCCCATGTTGATTATTGGCCTTTTTGTTAGTTTAATTTGGTCAGATTTTTTTCTTGCAAATGGACTCCTTTTTTGCTCGTCTCACTTCTAGGTTACTTTTCAGTTGCCTGGTTTGTTTGCCATCTATACAGTAAAGGTCTGAAGTGCCTATCTTGGACATGTTTTTGAGTTTCTCAAGTGGTTCATTACCGTGGGCAGTTTTTAGCTGTCCTAATTGCTCATTCTGAGGGAACATGAGCATGGTTTCTATATGAAGAGGATACTAATTGGTTATGGAGTTTATCTCCTGTGAAACCGCATGTAAGTCATAGTTACACTGATAGACCATCATGCTTCTTTGTTCTCTTTTTTGCTTACCATATTTCTTTTCTCCTCCCAAGAAATAAAACTAATGTACACATCTTTGGAGTTATGAATTTCCACTACTGATTGTGCCCCAGTATTTATATATTGGTAGCAAGAAAAGTTAAGGCCTCTACATGATGAATTCTTGTCAGAAACTATGGAAGAAATTCCAGGTGATGCTTTTGTTATAGTTACTTTGATAGGACCTCTGTCATTCTTCTCTAATGATGAATCCTAAAATATAATACAGATATGAAATCTAGCAGAATAGTTGGCTGTTTACAGAACAAGGCAGAACAATTTATTACCGCCTTTTAGTTGGCAATTTTAAGGAGGGACCACATATTTGCTTAGTTTATGTAAGATCCTGAGTCTAGGTCACTATCTTTTAACATAGTTACAGATTGTCATCACAGTAGTGCTTAATAAAATTGTGCATTTGAACTTGTACTAAAACAACTAATTTCATTATTTTGCACTTGGTGCGTCACTTGGATTTCATTTTCAGAAATTGCAATTGCTTGCTTCATTCTGAAGTCCTGTTTATGAAATTAGGTGTTAACTAATGATCAACTGTCGCTAGTTTTCATCTTTTCATGATTTCTATAGATTGAAATAGAAATTAGTGTTGGGCTGCTTCTTGATCTTGTTTTCCTTGAGGTTAATGAAGTTCGTTAGTAGCACAGATGATGGGTTTCTTGATTTTCTCTTGTTAATTCTGTTTCTTTATGGCAGAACAAAGATGTGACTGAAGCAATTCAAAAGGTTGCTGCTGCCTATGATTGCAAAATTGTTGAAGGTGTTCTTAGTCATCAGCTCAAGCAGTTTGTGATTGATGGAAACAAAGTTGTACTGAGTGTCTCAAACCCAGACACAAGAGTTGATGATGCGGAGTTTGAGGAGAATGAAGTTTATGCAGTTGATATAGTCACAAGCACAGGTGATGGAAAGGTAATATTGGTTTCAGATAGTACCAAAGGTATTATATATAGTAGCTCTTACTTTTCTTCCTTACAATTTTTGCTTAAATTTTTGCAGCCCAAACTGCTTGATGAAAAGCAGACAACAGTCTATAAAAGAGCCGTGGACAAGAACTATCACTTGAAAATGAAAGCCTCAAGATTCATATTCAGTGAGATAAGTCAGAAGTTCCCAATTATGCCGTTTACAGCTAGGTTTGTTAATTTTTCTCATCTTTCCTTGTAAATGTTTTCTGTCATCAGTTTTCACTAATGGCATCCTAAAATGTCTTTTACCAGGGTTTTGGAAGAGAAGCGGGCTCGCCTGGGATTAGTGGAATGTGTCAGTCATGATCTTTTGCAGCCATATCCTGTTCTTCATGAGAAGCCTGGTAAATATTCTTGGAAGATTGAGATTGCAGAATCCTTGTTGGATGTTTACACAATGAACTTGCACTATGGCTAAAGTTCATTAGGATTGACAATGGCCAAGTTTTTTCTGTATTTGCTCCTTATGTTGAAGTTCTGGTTGTGCAGGTGATTATGTTGCCCATATTAAATTCACTGTTTTGCTGATGCCGAATGGGTCAGATCGGATCACTTCTCATCCTTTACAGGAGTTGGAGACAACCAAAATCGTAGATGACCCTGAAATTAAAGCATGGTTAGCATTGGGCATGAAAACAAAGAAGAAAGGTGGTGGGAAGAAAAAGAAAGGTAAAAGCTTATATGAAGTTCAGTTGAAAGAAAAAAATAATATAGCGTGCAATATGGCAGAAAATTATTATATAACCAAAATTAGAACATGATCAAGTCTAAAATTTGATTATTGTATTTTTTGTACAGGTAAGAAGGGTGTCAAAGGTGCAGATTCAGCAGAACCAGAGCCTATGGATGCGTCAAACAATGGTAGTGCACCCCAAGACTGATGAGACAACTTTTGATCTTTTTCACTTTCTTTCGAATCCAATTTTGGGCTACTCCAGTGCATCTGGTGGTGGTGTTGCTCATGAATTCTTTTAGATGGTTAAGAAATCTTCCAACTGGCTGTACCAGATGTGCGTAGTAGATGCTTGTACACAGTAAATTATTTTAAATCCTTTTGTTTTCCAGTCTTCAAATAGAGAAAATATGTTTAAACACCAATAACAAAATTATGCCATCATTTTAGTATTATATACCGATTAAATGTCAAATCTTTGCTGACAGAACTGTAGTGTTGGATAGAAGACTGGTTATATATGTATGCAGTTTAAGTTATCAAATTCTAAAATCATGTTCTTTGATCTGTCAACAATTTCTTGTCCTAAAAATTAAATCTGTCAACAATATTGGTAAGTCAAATGTAAAATTTATAAGAGTTGACATAAGCATCTCGAATTTTCTTTCCAGAAATTGTCAGAGTTAAGGACGGTTGCCGTTGCCTTGAGCATTACTTGCTGTAGAGTAGTACAAAATGTGGCAAGACACATTTCTTTCATCCTTCAAATTATATTACTCATTTACGTACCTTACATTACATATTAAATCACCTCTCGAATAGTCATATATTTCTCCACATTGGTCAATGGAGAGTTGGGATTATTCCTTCATACTTTCAGCAACGAACTCTCTGCCTTTCTCTGGGTCTACCACTGCCGCTGTCTTCATTTTCCCCCCAGTCAGGTTCCGTTTTTTGTTTATTGGATTGCAAGACTTTGCTAGAAAAAGAGAGTTGCCGAAAAGAAAACGCACAGCTACAGCTGAACTCAAGCTGCACACGGATTAAGGAGGGAAGCCGAGGCCATGTAAGCAAGATGACCCATAGTTAAAAAAATGCAGTTACTACATTTATACGGTAGAGGCCCGTCAATAACTTGTTCATCCCTCGAAGAAATATCTAGTTATGTTTGCTTCTGAATGTTCAATTCGTTGTTTTCGCATGTTCGATAGTTATATGTTACATATGCTGAATTGTTAGGCTTTTAAGCATTTTTATTGAAACGAATCACTAGTTTTATTAGTTGATGTTGCAAGTAGTAGTGTAGTACCCTTCCATTTTGCCTTTCTGACATTTTTTTTCTCGCTTTAGAAATGGTTCAGAATCTTCCCAGTCTTCTTTTCCTAGATTTGGTGTGAAGGGAAAGACATTTTGATAATGAAAATGATATATATTACGAATGTTTACTTCGACTCTCTAATTGTCAGCTACATGAATAAATATTAGTGGTAGTCCTTTTAGAGAAATATGTAATAAGTGAAACCCTCTTATAATTCTATCCGCTCCCATTCATTTATACGTTTTGCGGACGCAAATTTATCACACTACATAGCACGGGTGTCCAACTGGGCCGATCCACGTCCAGACTCTGATAAGATCTGGAACAAGTTGCTTAGGTTACAAAAACTACCAAATAAAGCTAAAAAGCTTGGGAGTAATTTTCTTTCAGAGCAGTTGCTCCAGTTGCATAAATGCCAGCTTAGTTGTTAGCACACACCGGAGAATTGCAGCAGGCAAAGGAGTATCCAAGTATGCTTTCAGGGGGACTACATTTTAGATTCTGTAAAGATGCAACTGGCCTCATAAACTACTGAATGATAACCAAGTTTGAACATTGCCATCTACCTTGATGATGGTCTTCTACCCAAAAATCAGGAGCCGAATGTGTGTCGATCCACTACTCAGAATTGTTTGATATGCACTTCACTGACAATGTAGCAAAAAGTAAACAGCGAGAACATTATCTCAATATTGATTCAACATTGCCTTTTTAACTTCAAACAGTAGTCAATTCTCTTTTGAGTACATAATTGCACAACAAAAATCATAAAACCAATCCGTAAACCTTATACACGACTTTTCTAGCCCTCGTATGTGGTATGAAACTTGACATACTCAAATGTGCAAATCCCCCTGTGCCTAAAAAACTACGACAGAAAAGGATTGCACTATTTACATTGTTTGTAAAATCTTCAAGGACCCATATACAACAACTGCAACTCTGATGAATGGAAAAAAAACCGAAGCCAACCAATTTAATGAATATCCAAAAAATGTGTAACAAACTCGTGCACAAGTCAAAAGAACCCTCAATGCCACCTGGTGAAACAAATATACTGTAAGATGTATTATTATGCACAGCTGCACAGACTCGTCAGAGAGAGTAACAAATTAAAACACATTTTACCTATTAACGTCATATATGACAATCATTCCCACTATTACATAACATAATGATATTTAAAGCTATTTAAGAACACTAAAATATGGAAACAACTTACCCCATGTGTGCTCCTTTCATAGGATGAGGGAAAAAACTGGAGTCTGAAGAAATGAGAACACAAAAACACCAGAAGATTGGGATAGCAACGCTGGCCTATGTCATTTTCAAAGCCTGCTTTAATTGAGCAAAGGCTGAAGGATGCATTCGACCAATAGCAGAGTTAAAAGACTCCCCATGAAGGGCAGCACACGTTTGAAGGTTATCTCTCACTGAGTTCTCCAGTGATGACTGGTGGACAGGGTCAGAGATTTTGATCTGTAAAAAAAGAACAATTCAGTTGGTAGATTACTCAAGATGTAAAATTCTGACTTGCAAAATTCCAGGAAACTTACCTGTCTCTTCCTGAATTCTTTGCTAGGAAAATCAGGTTGGGTAGAGCTCATATTATCGCTACTGTTATTTTATTTTTAATAAATTGAGAAAAGAAAGTGGAGTGCTTCAGTTGTTGGTTTTATAAGAACAACATTTAGCTCGAAAAAAATCATAATAAGATTCACTTTTTATATCATAATCTAACCTCGACTCTTCTTCAGTTAAATCTTCACTTCCACCCAATATTACACTTGTACATACACTAGAAAAATTCAAAATGAACCAACATTACTAACAAAAAGGGTCATCTGATGCTTAAATTGCAGATAGTGCAATTGGTAAGAAGTTGAACAAATACCTTAGGATCTGATCAAGCTTGTCAAGTACTTGAGGTAATCTAAATGTCAAAATAATAGAAAGGGCCAGACCAACCGTCTTTCTCTGGATAGATGTTACATTGTCAACCTGCAACCAAGCAAAAAGTACAAAAGCCTGGGATGACTAAATGCAGCATTACTTAAAATAGGACTACTACATATGACATGCCAAAATTAGAAGTTGAGTTCAATACCATAAAATTCAATCAAATGATATGTTGGCTTCATGTTTGTTTACCAAATCCACTTTTCTTTCTTTTGTCTATTTTTGGTTTTCTCATATTCCCTAGTCCCTACTCTCCCCTTCTCTCTCTTTGTTATTTTTTTTTCCAATTCAATTTTTAATTTTTCGTCGAGTCCAAAATCCCTACTCATTTAAGGCATTGTTGATATTTACAATTTGCAACCATCGGCAAACTCCCAATCCACTTTTTTTCTTCACTACATTGGTTATATCTGATCACCAGAAGGGCCAGGTGGTCTGTTAGACTTGAATTTTTGCAGCAAATATGTCTTATCCTGATGAATGAGACAGCATTATATAGATTGGATGCAAAGAATTTTGTCTTGAAGCATAAAATTAGCTCAAACATGGGTGATATTTTCCCTTTATATCCTCGTGATATTTAGCAGACATTATACGGAGAAGTCAAACAAATCTAAAATGGACTTGGAGAAACACACACAACAGATGCTTGTGATGACAATGTAGTATGGGATAGCTCTTTCTGACAATCATAGTTAAATTTATAAACATGACTAAAATTAAGAAGTTAGGGTAAACCCACAGAGGAATTTGGACTGCATATTAGTAGCTAATAAATGTTCAGGAGCAACGGACCTTGTCAAGCCATATGTCAACCAGGCAAAGAAGGACATTTTCTTCGATTGGGAAACCTGCCTGCTGAAGGACTACCAATAATGATGATTGTGATGTTACCTGGGCAAGGTAGTTGGTATTCATTACTAAAATTCTCGCCAGAATGGCTGCTGAAGATGCTTTTACAGCTGCTTTAGAAGGATCATGGCCGTCTCCTCCAGTTAAGCATATAACAATCAATTTCTGGTGATATCCAGCAAAAAGAACTCCATAAAAGTGTGTATAATATGCAGAAAAATGACAGGAATTTCAGATTGCAGAATAATTAAATCAGCAAAGATGAAAAGAAACCAATTACCTGAAGAGTGCTGCTGATCAACTGGGGCACCTCCAAAGGGAAACACTGCCACACAACAAAAGCAAATGAGCAATATGGATTTTAATATCAGTGCAGGCCAACAGCCTCTGAATCCATTCTTAAAAATATAAAATGCAGAGAATATTTGGATGTTTCAAGAAAAGAATAATTTATTAAGCTCTCTATAGCACTGAAACATTGACAACTACCAAAATGAAATTATTTAACACCCCATATAATGCAAATTTAGATGTCTTGAAGAACGCATGACGCAAACTTTTCCATTGGTTGAAATCATGCTGCACAACTAAGTAGGCCCAGAAAGGAAAGAAGTGCTTTCTCTGCCAAAAATTTCCATATTTTGATAAAAAGAAAGTACCTGAATTAAAAGATCAATGACTGGAAGAACTGAAAGCAGCCCTCTGTCATTGATATTTTCAACAACCAAGTCTAAAAGTTTGGCAACACTAGAAGCATGCATACTGAGAAACTCACTTCCACCCAAAATTACGTATCCTTCAATGATATTGGCAGCGACCTATACTTCAAATAAACAAACTCCAGTGTTACACAATAAATGCAGCTTTGAAAAATAAGGTACGACTCCATATAAATTACTCTTTCAAACCTTCACATGATCAAAACTTCTATCCAAGATCTCCACAAGACACGGGAAGAGTCCTAACAACTGAGGGACCATTGAAGGGGAATGAGAAATTGTGGCTTCCCATAACTGCATGATAATCTCACTAAAATTAGTAAGACATAAAGGGCATGACTTTAGGGGATTTATAACCTCTCTCTCTCTCTATATATATATATGTGTGTGTGTGTGTGTGTGTGTGCTTGTGTGTGCATGGAAAACAAAAACATCGTTTACTTTCTAATACAAATCCAGTGTAGCAAAAAAAAATTAAAAAATATCAGCAAACCAGCATGCTGTCTTCCAGAAGTTCATCTGCGCAATTATCACTGATTCCACTTTGCAAAATGGGCAGTAGCATGTTGTAACACGTAGGTGACTGATAACCAAGTGCAACAACAAAGTTCTTCAATGCAGTAAGAAGCTGAATCTGCAGAAGGTTTTCACCAGAAGATTCCTCCCATGCCTTGGAATGAAAGATTACTTTCAATAAGTGAAAAAAATATTTGGTACAATCATCATGATTAAATAAAGGACACTAATAACAATATTATGGATAAGAAAATGTCAAAAACAAGAAGGCAAATATAATGCACTCCACATTATTGGTGAAACTACAAGTGAAGGTACAAAATACATCCATTTAAGCTAAATCACTGAAGTCAACATCTTTGCCTATCTATGATTCACTTTTATTGGTTACTGCATATCTCTGCACTATCTATAGATTCTAGATGACCCATCTAGTCTAATCTTCTTAGAATAATATCAATTCAATGTCTTCTTTTAATAAGAAAATAAATCCATTAGAAGCTCCAAAAGGGGGTGAGGTGCACCCACGTGCATGATCAATATACATGATGAATACACAAAGCATAGGGAAAATAAAAGGCACACTTATGCCCCAAAGGAAACCCAATTCAGAGATGAATTAAGGTTTCTTGTATTGCAGTATATAAGGAGTATACGGAGGGGATCCAACATTGTATGATATACGCACTTCTGAGATAGTGAAGTTGATTTCCTGATGATTGTGGATGTAACCCGACCTTTGGGTGAACAACCTCAATTTTGTGTCTTGTGTGATTATTTTTCTTTTGTTTTCTCTTTGCTATTATTTTTGTTGCGTTGTTATTTGCTAACATTAACATCTCACCAATAGATCTCGGCATCTCCAAATAAATGACACAACACAAAAAGCAACCTCCATAGAACCCTAGCTGCATCGCAATAGAGTATCAGGTGATCAACTGACTCCCCACAACTCAGACAACTGCACATCATACACCAACTTGCAAGGTGATGTCCTCTCTTTCGCACATTATTTGGAGTAGGATAATTCGCACTCATCAACACTGTCTTGCAACACCAACCTTAGGTAAAAAAGAGGAAAACATCAACCTTCGGTAAAAACCCTCCTCCCTCCACCTCAAAGCGGCTAACAAAACCACCCTCATTCAAAGCCTTGTTTCTTACACCAATAATCTCAAAAAACTATTTACCAAACAAAGCTTGATTAAAAATTCCCAGTTCCCGAACACCCAAACCCCCGTATATGAAGGGAACAAAACTGCTTCCAAGCCTCTTCTAAATTGAAGCACATTCACAATAATTAAAAAAGAGGTTCTCTGAACAAATATGATATATCATTGTTAGTGTTAAATATATAATTGTCAAATCATGAAATTCGACAGATAATTATGTTTAACTTCTACCAACCCTTGCTTACTCCAGACGAATATCTAAACAAATAATAAAGGCACTATACAACAAATCATGTCAAGTTGGATATCACTATATACCCTTTCTTACATTGAAGAATAATAGGGTTCAAAACTATGACCCAATGAATTTTATTGCTTCCTATTTTGCATATGTTTATAATTTTTACCAAAACATACCATATATGAGCTAAAATTAGATAGGAATCCAAAAGCCTTCTGTACGGGTATTTACTATTAAGGGAAACTGAGGTTCTACTTGAATTGATCACATTCAAACTCATTCATAAAGCATTAGACATCAAACCTCTTCAATACACAACAAGTGAACCATTAGTAATTACACAAACCATACAAATCTTAATGTAAACACATTAACATACATGTGCACCTATGAGATCAATCTTGTCATGAATCCAAACTCAATTTGTGAGACTTTCTCGTTTTAACCATATTTAGCAAAAATAAAATAAAATATCAAGATATATAAAATAAATAAATAAGACAATAATACCTTCTGAAAGAACTGCACCAACTTGTTTGCATATGGAATGACTCCAGTGGCATGTGCAATTAAGACAGAGATGGTATTCAAAACTTGAACCTGAAACAAATTTGGAAATAGTAGAATTCCCTCAATTCTTATCAAAGGGCCTAAAACTTAACCATTTTATATGCCTAATGAGATTCAAGGAAAAATGATTAAAAAAATGTATACTGATACAAAATCCTAAATTTATTCCAATTTATTCATATAAAATCATCAAAAGCTTGATGTCACATTGATGCAGAAACTGGAGAATTCTAGTGCAATTTGGTACAAGGCAGAATTTTGAAGTATAATGCATCCATCGTAAGGAACAAGGTTCAAAAAAAGCGCTAGACGGACTTTGGCGGCAAAGGGAGCTTCAAATGCTTAGGCCTTGTATCCATGGCCTAGGTGGTGCCTAGCCTGCTTCCCTTGGTGTAATTTTATTATTATTTTTTATATTTGTAAAAGAAATTAGGTTAGTTCTTTTATATCTATAATATAATTAATGTTATATTTATAAAAAGTGAAACTTTAAGGAACATTTCAAACATTGTCAAATTATGGGGACAAGTTAGAATTTTGATAGAAATTTGGGGAAATTAATAGTAATTTACTAATTTTAACAATATTAAAAGGATAATATCTAATGCTATCCCATCTGTAAAAGAAAATAGATCACAAAATCACATATTCTTTAGGGAAGAGGAGGAAACAAGTTGCAGCGATGGTGGTTGATGGCAACAGTGATGACATTGCATGGTCAGCTCCCAGGTAGTTGGGCAGGAGCCTAGCACTTGCGTTTCCAAGATTGGCAATAAATATTGGCAAGACTGGAGGGATTAAAATTAACAAGAAATGAGCAATAAATATGGTGCCGGCAATTTTTACCTTAGAGTCAAACTCATGAACTTCCTCTACTAATTTAAAACATGAATTCCAACATATTGGAAGAAGATCAGAAAAATCCTGCTCTGAGAAAGTTGCATCTTCAATGTGAAAATACAAAGACCGAGACGCTGCTAGCTGAAATCGTAAAGAAACAACTTCAGTGAGTAACGGATCAATTGTTAAGAATTTGGATGGTGGAGAATGTAAGGAAACTGCAGAAAAATTGGGATGCCTTTTGATCTGTAGTTCTGTACAACATACCCTGACACATATGTCGTCCTCCTGAAGCAATCTAATCAGAGCACAGTACACTACTCTTCTGGTGTCATCTTTAATCTGTGAAGAAGCTAGCATCAATTATAGGAATATTTAAGGTAGTTATAAGCACGATATATTTACAAAATTAATTGGAAAAAACTTGTCTTATCTTATCATAAAGAAAAATATCCATTGTAGGAATAACACAATAAAATTGTCAGCCACTGCCAGTCTGCTCCTATGTCAATATAATACTTACAAAGACTAATTATAGAAAATGTAACAATACTGAGAAACTTATTAGATGAGAAGCTCTTCATCAAAGAGGTTTTAGAGGATGGATCATCAGCCAATGATTTCCATCCTTCTATGCCAACAGAATAAATAGGTTTAGCATGTAGGTAAAACTTGCTTTATTGAGAAGGTAAAAATTACTAAAACTTTATATATAAAAAATAGATTTGTATATTTTTTTTTGGATAAAATGATAAATAGATTATACTAATTAAAAAAAAACAATAATTATCTATTAACTCATTCTACCATGACAATTCTAAATTAATCATTTTTTTTTCATGAGTAGCATGGCCATTCTAAAATAACCCATCATTGTACTCATTTTTAACAGAACCATAAGCTATGCACCACTAAAAACATCACCAACTTTGTTAGAGTTGCTAAACTAACATATAAAACATAAGTACTATCAGAAGAATGGGATATTTTATGATCTAAAGATCAATCCACTAGGAATCTCTCTTCGAGTTAATATAAGAAAATCCATATGAACAGAAATGTAAACAAACCAGCTACAAGCGAGCTAGCCAAATCTTACTTGATTTCTTGCCCAACTAAACTTGACTCGCATAAATATACGAGTTGAGCTTATCGGATATTTAAGGTTCAATAAGTTAAATGAGTCGAGCTTAAGTTTAGATTTTAAGCTCAACTAATCAATGAGTTAACTGAACTCAGGCTTGACTAATTAAGCTTTTTTATATAGAAACATATATATACTCATTTATCTTTTGGTATATTAATTTAACAACATATATTAATATATCCAAATTCACGTTACTCATACATGATGTTGTTAAACATATTACATAATACATATGTAATACTCCCTCCATTACACAAGAAAAATCCAATTTGCAAAATTTATGAACTTTAAGTATATATTTATATTCTATGTTTACCCTTTAATTTATTGAATGTTTAGTTTCGTAGTGATTACATAATAATGAAATTGTGATGGTAAACCTGAGTACATTATGTCATTTTATACTAACGTCAAAAGAAAACGGACTTTATTTGGAGCATAACACATTGACAGATGGGAATCTTTTTTGGAACCAAGGGAGTATCAATAATTAATGTCAACTAGTGACTAAAAAAATGAACTTAAATGCCTTCATTGAAGCTAGCAAACAGCTCTATCTCAATACGAACCCGAGTTACTTCTTAAGGCTCAGGGCATACTAGATTATTAAACAAGCCGAGTTCAGGTGAGTTTTTTGAGCTCAACGTGACCCTGAGGAGCTAGAGCCTGATGAATTGAAAAAAGAAAAAAGTCCAATGTTTTTCCATAAAAGTGGAAAAATCAATTTCTAACAAAGCTTTTATTTTTTAATTTATATAGGTAATTACCAACAACATTATTGGCATAAAAGCACTAGATTGTATTTAATAATCAAATCGAACAAATCTTATATGAGTTATTCAAACACAGGATGATTGAAAAAATAAATTGACATCACAAAATTTGAAATCTTAGATTAACAAATCGTCTAGTTATAAATGTCTTGGTGAAACCTTAGGATACTTTGCCAATTGTCAAACAGTCCAGACTTATTCACGCCCTTGTTTGCATGTTTACTTTTTCTCTTCTCAAGTTCTGTTCTCATTGGAAACAACCTCAGAAAGGATATAAGCTTAAAATAGTTTAAGCACCAAATAATTCAGTAAGGATTTATATGACACACAAACATAAATAGATATTTATAGGCAATAACATTAAGAAAGAAAGATATATTTTTCTTGATAAACAGAAGCATCAGAATAAAAATTCAATAGATGGAGAAGAATGCAAATGTTTGATGTCACTGCAGGTAGGTGTGGTTTAAAGAAAAGATAAAAAAGAAAAGAAGTAGCTTTTAATTGGGTTTTAATTTGTTTATAAAAAGCAAACATCCATGGAAGTTGATAAGTGTAAAAGCCTGTGATTAGCCTATTATTCCATGCAGCAGGTAGACATAAAGATACTCATATAGACGTAGGGAGCATAACAGACATGGCATATAATACCGCAATAATTCAATAAAGGAACAAATAGTAGCATCCTTATGAGCCAGCTCACAGATTAATATTACCTCAGAAACCCATTGCCCAAGAATAAGTGCAACTTTCCTATGGATGATCCGCATATTCGAATGATCATTTGTCAATTCTACAGATAATGCACCATTAAACCTACAAGATATTTTCAAGGGCAAAAAATCATAAAGTAAATGACATAAGGAGATTGGGTTAAGCATCCAATATATTTGCACACATTATGTGATCACTAAATTAAAAATGCAAGCGATCTGAAGCCCAAGAGAAATCAATTAGGCAGTGACAAAGAAATTAGTGCATCTGTAGAACAATTCCATGTTCATCAAAGAAAGTGAAGAATTTATTATTCAAATTGCAAAGAAAGCATACATAACATTCCACAATAAGTAATGGCAGAATCATGAATGAGAGAATTTCGATTAAGCCTAATTTCCTTCTCCGTGGGAAGAGTGCATAGAGAGAAATTCATATTGGCATCAACTAGAACAGGAATAGCATCAAGTAAAGGACTAGAAGGATTGCTGGTACCTTTAGAGAATCAATTCGCAATCACAAATATATATATATATATATAATCCCTCCATTCCTTTTTAATTGTTATTTGTAGATTTCAAGAAAGCATTAATGACTTAGTTTTCCATATTATCCCTATATTAAATACTAATTTGTTTCTCTTTCATATTTTCCAATTAATTTTAGAAGGATAATATTGAGATTTTATTCCCATTTTGATTAATCAGACAAAGCAGTAATTACATTTCTTAATATTTGTGTTTTCTTCTAAAACGTCAAATAAAAGGAATAGAGGGAGTAAATAAATAAAATCACCCATCTAAGTCCAATCAATACCTGAATAGTTTTTGTAATTATATGTAACGCTTTTGCTTATAGGAATCATTTCTAGCCTACCCCAACTAGTTTGGGATAGAGGCGTCAATTTAGTCATGATTAAGATCTACGCAAATTTTTGAGTGCAGAAGCAATTCTCACATATAAATTAAGGATAAATCGGAGACCATTTGTATCTGCTCATATGAATTCATTCTCAAGTAAGTATCTGACTCAAAATATAATGCAGAACTGACATTTTTCTTCCATTAATGATATGTAATAGTAGATTTTTAGTTGGAATATATCCATTTACTACTTATTCTAACTCCTTATTAATTAGTGAAGTAGGAATAGTATAAGGTTTCCAAATTTAGTTAATCAAACATGGGTTTGTAAGTATGTGTTTATGGCCAACATATATTCAGCCAATTCGATTAAGAAGCCCAAAGACAAAGTTAGACCTTATCCTGGGCAAGGAAAAGGAAAATTTGCACTTAACTCCCCCCACCCAGGGAGTTTATACAACTGGTACTACTTAACCACCCCTTGAAATTTGTTTGATACTTAACCCTCGTGACATAATCCGTAAAGTGCAAATCACAGTATCCATTATTGATTATCTCAAAAGACTAAAATAGTCATTAGAAATTTAACCCCCCAAACTGATCAATTTCTCTCTACTCAATACTCTCTCCTGTATTTCAGTTTCCATCTATATAGAACACAAAAGAGATGTTATTTTTTGTTTAGGCTATAAGTGTCAACTTTGAGAAAATTCGAGACAGAAAATGTCAAGTTTGAAAATAAAACACGAATATATTGCAGTTATCGCCACGCTAACCGGGATAGAATAGAAACCATCTATTTTGCGCTTTGCACTTTGATAAGAAGCACAAGGAGATCAATCTAAGTGCAATAATGTACACCCTAGGGGATAAAATGCAAATTTCCCATTAAAAAAATACCCTCCATCAAAAAATAAGAGTCCACCTTTCATTTTTTGAAATGTCCCAAAAATAAGAGTCCTCTTTCAAAATCAGTGTACCAAATCTCATTATATTTAAGTAAGTTGTCATCTTGGCCATTGATTATGTTAAACTCAAACTTTGACTTTTAAAAGCGGACTCACATTTTGGACTGATGGTGTATCTCCCGGCTAAAGAAAAGATGTTGAAGACAAAACTGAAGTCTTATTTTCTTGATACGTTTTCCTCTCTATTACATTGATTTATATACACAAGTATATCAATCCCTAATTTACAATTATGGTAATCCCTAAATTATAGCAATGTAGACACACTAATTATGGAATAGGTTAACTATAATCATGGGAACAATATCTTCCAACACTCCCCCTCAAGTTGGTGTATAGATGTCTCGCATACCCAACTTGAAACATAATGGATGAAACATCTTGCTAGTAAGACCCTTAGTCAAGATATCAGCAAGTTGATGTTCTGTTTTGACGAAAGGTAAGCAAATAAGTCCACTAGTCAATTTTTCTTTAATGAAGTGTCTGTCAATCTCAATGTGCTTCGTTCTATCGTGTTGAACTGGATCATTTGCAATACTAATGGCTGCCTTATTATCACAAAATAACTGCATAGGCCTTTTAGTTATAACACCCAAATCTTCTAGCAAGGTTCGAAGCCACATTAGTTCACATGTACCCAAGGCAATAGCTCGATATTCAGCCTCAGCACTAGATCTTGCCACCACGGACTGTTTCTTGCTGCGCCAGGTAACAAGATTGCCCCCAACAAATGAACAGTAACCGGATGTAGAACGGCGATCATCTATCGATCCAGCCCAATCTGAGTCAGAAAAAGCTTCAACTCTCATATGACCATGTGGAGCGAACAATAAACCTTTTCCAGGAGCAGACTTGAGATACCTCAGAATTCTGTAAACAGTTTCCATATGACAATGTCGAGGATCATGCATATATTGACTCACCATTCCCACAGCATACGATATATCGGGTCTAGTATGAGAAAGGTATATCAATCGTCCCACCAAACGTTGATATCTTTCTTTATCAACCATAGGTCCTGTGCCACCTATCAGATGATGATTAACTTCAATAGGAGAATCAGCAGGCTTACATCCCAACATACCCGTTTCTTTTAGAAGATCAAGAACATATTTCCTTTGAGATAGGAAAATCCCACTGGAAGATCTTGCAACTTCAATACCAAGGAAATATTTCAAAGGACCAAGATCTTTAATCTCAAACTCTTTAGCCAAACTCACTTTGAGATTAGCTATCTCTTCTCTATCATCCCCTGTCACCACAATGTCATCAACATAAACTATAAGAATGGTTGTCTTACCTCCTGTCTGTTTGACAAATAAAGTATGATCTGCTCGACTTTGCTTGTACCCAAATCTGATCATTGCTTTATGGAATCTACCAAACCAGGCTCTGGGAGATTGTTTCAAACCATATAAAGCCTTTTGCAGCTTACAAACCTTATCCCTGGTGGCAGATGAGGCAAAACCAGGGGGTATTTCCATGTATACTTCCTCCTCCAAATCACCATGAAGGAACGCATTTTTTACATCCAGTTGCTGAAGATCCCAGCCGAAGTTTACTGCACATGAGATTATAGTACGAACAGAATTCATCTTTGCCACGGGAGCAAATGTCTCCTGGTAATCAATCCCATGGGTTTGAGTATACCCTTTTGCAACTAGTCTGGCTTTGAGTCTCTCAACTGTCCCATCTGGCTTCTGTTTGACTGTATATACCCACTTGCACCCAACTAGTTTTTTTCCATAAGGGAGAGTAACTAGTTCCCATGTATCATTCTTTTTCAGGGCATTCATCTCCTCTATCATAGCCTGTTTCCAATTTTTATCACTAATTGCTTCTTGCCACCCCTGAGGAATATATATTGAAGACAAGGAAGAAACAAAGGAGTGATAGGATGCAGATAATCTATTATAGGCTAAGAAATTAGAGATAGGATGTTGAGTACAAGATCTAACACCTTTCCTAAGAGCAATAGGAAGGTTAGTATCATCAGAAGAACAAGCAGAAGTAGAGTTCTCACCATTAGCATTATCATCAGAAGAACAAGTAGAAGTAGGGTTCTCACCATTAGCATTATCCAGACTAGGTTCTGAGCAGAGTTGGTGTAGTGGTGCAGAAATGGTGGCCTTATTCTTGCTTCTTCGAACATACGTTCTCAACTCAGGCTCATTCTGTTTAGCATATGGCTCCTGTAACTCCCCCTGTGTAGATTTATCAGAAACAACGACAGGAACAGGAGAAGGAGATGGTATAGTAGAACTTGTAATACCAGCCTCGGGAAGAAGCTTCTCCTCATCTATAACATCCTCCCCCTGAGGAGAAGGTGGGGTAGAATAAAAAGGTTCCGATTCCCAAAAAGTGACATCCCGAGTGACAAATATTTTGTGTGAAGGAGGATGATAACACTTATAACCTTTTTGAGTTGGAGAATACCCAATGAAAATACACCTAAGAGCTTTAGGATCTAATTTGCCCCGAGTAGGAGATTTATTATGAACATAGCACACACAACCAAAAACACGAGGTGAAGGAGAAGGACTAGTCGTGTGCTGAAGAAAAGAAATGGGACTTTTGTTCCCAAGAATTCTAGAAGGAAGCCTGTTTATAAGAAATGCAGCAGTCAAAACAGCATCTCCCCATAGAAATTTAGGTGTGTTCATAGTGAACATAAGAGTACGGGCTACCTCTAGTAAGTGGCGATTCTTCCTTTCTGCCACTCCATTTTGTTCTGGAGTCTTAACACAGGAAGTTTGAAGAATAATGCCATGTTGAGAGAGATAAGATGCAAAAGCATTATTATGACTATATTCACGACCATTATCACTATGAAGAATTTTGACTTTAGCATCAAATTGAGTTTGAATCATTTTATGAAACTCTTTGAAACAATCAAACACCTCATTTTTTGAACGAAGAAGATAAATCCAAGTGACACGTGAATGACAATCAATAAAACTAACAAACCATCTGTAACCAGAACGGGAAACAACCCGAGAGGGTCCCCACACATCAGTATGTATAATAGCAAAAGATTCAGAATGTCGGCTATGAATAGCAGAATAAATAGAACGTTTGTGTTTACCCAATTCACAAGGTTCACACAAAAAATGAGTTTTATTACATTGCTTAACTAAAGACGGAAATAAAGACTCTAATACGGAAAACGAGGGATGTCCCAAACGTCGATGCCATTGATGGAGAGAAGTCAGGCTGGAGTCGGATGTAGAATGAAGAGCCTGAGTGGAAGACATGCTAGACGAGGGAACATCTAAGTAATATAAGCCACCAACTGCACTACCACTGCCAATCTTCTGCCCCGTCACCAAGTCCTGAAAAATACAATGAGATGGGGAAAAAGTGGCTGAACAATGCAAGGATTCAGAAAGACGTTGGACAGATAATAAATTTGCAGTAAATGACGGAATATGAAGAACAGATGATAATGTTAATGTAGGAGTACAAACTACTGAACCACTCCCAGAGATAGAAGAAAAGGAACCATCAGCTACTCGAACCTTGTCTTTCCCAGAACAAGGCATGTATGAAGTAAAGAGATTGGAGGACCCGGTCATATGCTCAGAAGCACCTGTGTCAATGATCCAACTAGAACAAGTTGAGGAAACATTAAAAGCACAAGGATGTATACCTGACTGGGCATAATGAGAGGAAGATTGGGAATAGAACTTCCGAAAAGCGGAGATTTCCTCAGGAGTAAGAGCAGTAGTAGTGTCTGAGGCACTGGATGCTTCAACAGGAAGTGTTGTAGTAGACACATAGGCCTGAGATCCACGTCCACGACCACTACCAAACCGACCTCCTCGCCCTTTAGGACGTCCATGGAGCTTAAAACAGCGATCCCTAGTATGATTTTTTCCCCCACAGTAGTCACATTCTCGGGATTCCTTCTCAACAGACGACTGAATAGAGGAGCCAGACTTAGGATACGAGGCAACCATGGCTGATCGATCAACCGAATTTAAAACCATCACCCGACGTCTGCTTTCCTCTTGTTGGACCCTAGCATGGGCCTCTCGCAGGGATGGAAAAGGTGTCTGACCAATCAACTGTGCACGAACTTGATCAAATTCTATGTTCAAACCAGCCAAGAAATCAACAACTCTATCTTCACTAACAAACCTTTGATAAGAGGCAGCGTCTTCCAGACATTTGGCTGAGAAAACGCGATAATGATCAAGCTCCTGCCAAAGTGCGTTAATTTCTGCAAAATACTGTGCCACAGACTTCTCCCCTTGACTCAGCTCACGGATCCGTTTACGAATGTCATAAGCCTTAGACATATCACCAGAAATAGAGAAAGTTTGAGAAATAGCCTCCCAAAGCTCATGTGCCGTGTCTAAGAACATGTAACTGCTTCGCATACTAGGTTCCATTGAATTAAAAATCCATGTTTTCACCATGGAGTTATCAGATTTCCATTCTTCTTGGGCTACACCAGCTTGAGCAGGCATGGTGGTTGTACCATTGATGAACCGCTGCATACGGTTAGCTTCAATTGACATACGACATGCTTGAGACCAGGCTAGATAATTATTTCCATCCAACTTAAATGGACTGAGAACTAAGGCAGAGTTAAGATGATGATTTCTAATCAACTGTCCGTTGATATCAGTAGTACCACCACTATTAATGGAACTAGATGACGCCATGACAGGGTAATAGGAGCAACAAGGATGATCGAAGACTCAGAAACACTTAAACAGACCACAGAAACAAAAATTTCACAGAAACCTGAAGCAATTGCACTATTTCTGTAATAGTACAATTAATACCAAAAAACCTTGAATCAAACACCACACAGCCACTGTAAAAGAGAAGAGAAGAGAGAGACGAACAGTCCCGTCGGAAAACCTTGTCCACGCGCCGGCAGAAGGGAGCGCGTGGCGTCGGCAGTCGGCGCGTGGGGTGGCGCGTGACGGCGCGTGAGTCAGTGGGTGCCGGAGATGCTTTTCTGGTGGTGGTCGCCTGGCAGTGTAGGGACCTTTTATGGCCTCGATTTCTTCATAAAAACTCGTCTTACTAGGTTTCTGAAGGAAGGAATCTGTAGCAGCGAGCGGAAGAAGGAAAAAAAAAAAACCAGTGCTGCTATGGATCAAGGCTCTGATACCATGTTGAAGACAAAACTGAAGTCTTATTTTCTTGATACGTTTTCCTCTCTATTACATTGATTTATATACACAAGTATATCAATCCCTAATTTACAATTATGGTAATCCCTAAATTATAGCAATGTAGACACACTAATTATGGAATAGGTTAACTATAATCATGGGAACAATATCTTCCAACAAAAGATGACACTAACTCAGAGTAAAAAAAGTCAAAAATATGTATTGAACTTTCTGTAGCATAAAAGAATGACTAAGCTTAGCTTAGCCCAAGCTCGATACAAAATCATGCAGGATTAGGTAAGAAAACCAACTCATTCATAAGCACATAGAGTTCTAAGGGAATAAACGAACCAGTCTTTGAAGCTCAAGTAATTTGATAGTTCATAATAAACATATGCAGCAGCACCATAAGCGGCATCTTTGAGTAGTAACCCTGGGGTGATTTCAGTTACTGACGCGGGACACCCATTCATTGCCTCTTGAAGAATTGAAACCACAACAGGACCTAGCAGCTAAAAAAAAAAAATGATAATGGTGCACCATTATTGATCGAAAATTAACTGCTAATCAATCCAACAGATATCTGGAAATTTGTGGAGGAGATAATCCAAAGAATTAATTATGCATACTTGGCTATGATTCTCAAACAAAACAATGTATAGTGCTTCAGCACATGGCCTTAGTTTTTCAGACCACAGAACAGAATCCTGCTCATGATGAAAGGACTCGGGGTTCTGGCACCATTCCTCCACGTCACTTGCTGACAAAACAAAATACCTGTTTCACGAGTAGTTGCAAAGGTTTAGCAGGAAAGCAACAAAATGAAGCTGGGGGTGGCACATCATGTTCTATCCAAAAGGTGAACAAATTCGACCACAATAAGAATCTTAATCTTGACAATTTTAAGAATATAAAAAAAAAGATGTCAAACAGTAGCCCTAAATCTGAGATAACGTAAAGACTTGGGATTATGTTCATATTGAGAAATACAGATATCTCCGAAATTTGAAATGTGTGCAGACTCAGATAATTGCTTTTTCAAATTCAAGGGGCAAAAGCTGTACTATAAGTTTTATTATTCATCTTAAAATTTAGAAAAACAGCTCCAAATTAGGTTAAAACTCGGTGCTTATCTAGGAAACAAAACACAACTTATATGAATAATTAAATTTGGAAAAATGTGTATTTGATTTTGGCATAAAATTAAATGATAAAATTTCAGGACTGGCACAGGGAAATGGCCTTCTCTATTAGTTCTATAACTGTTTAATACCAGTCATTCACACATTTGATATGTTGGGCCCCTACAGCAAATCCATGAGACAATGATAGATGAATTTGCCATACCTCCTTATCAACACATTACACAAGAATACCACCCGGTCACTTGACAAAAGGGAAGTAAGCACACCAGCAACAAGATTAGACATGTTTTCTTTCATCTGCTCAAAAGTAACTCCATTTTCACCCATCACACGACCCGTCAAGTTTGGCTTGTATTCTTTACATTCCAGAACAGTTTTCACCATCGACATACATTGAATAAGAAATTGCTCAAACGACATTATATCTGGTCCAGGGTCTGTGATCTTATTGAAACAGAAGTCTATGACGGGTGGGAGGACACTTTTATCACCAAAGGAATAAGGATGGCTTTTCTGAATTGCCACTAAAATCTTCATCAACTTAGTACATGATTTCTTCAAGAATTCCCAAAACTTGGGATGTTTCTCTCGGAAAGATAAATCTGTGGTAAAATATAAAAATCAGCACGTCACCGTCACCATATTATAGAAAGGGATATATGAATTTCCATGCAAAACCACAATATGATCATTGTACAGCTAAAAATTATCTGGTTCCAATTAAGTGCTCAATGAGGTACGAATGTATGATTAATTTAATTCATACCCATCAATCAAACAAAGCTGTGTCCCAACTATTCCTTGAAACCATCATTGTGTAATTATGAATCATTTTTCCCAAGTATATTGCCAATTCAGACCGTTGGAAATAAAATCTTAATAAAAGGAAGAGTAGGAACAGGATTACTTTCCATCAGTACAGCTCTGAAAGGATTCTCCTATACAGCATGCAAGCATTTTTACGGGAAAGTTGGACCGGACATGTGCAGAAGAACTTTTAAAGAATTTGGATGTAAAGAGCCATGAAAATTGGCAGAATCTAGTCTCAGTTAAGGCGAAGAGAAATGATAAGTAAATTCATCAGCGTAAAATTTGTCAATTGTATATAATATATAACAGTATACCACCATACCCAAGCACTGCATCTAACAATTTCTCCATTCCAAAAGCACCTTTTCAAGTGATTAAATGAGTTCATTGTGAATCTTTCAGATGGCAAATTACTTGAAGAAAATGATTTATGGGTAATAATAAATATGGGAAAGGAACAGTCATAATTTTGAAGAACTTAAGAATTCAAAATTTTATTAGAGCAAGAGATCTCACAATGTGGGAGAAACGATTCAATGGCCTTCAAAAACACAGGAGAGACCTCTTTGACTGGTCGAACCTCCTGAAAGAAGAGTTTAATACTTAAATCAATAAGAGATCCAAAACGCTAAAAAGAAGATGCAACAAAAAATCTGAAAGCCAAAAAAGGACAAAGGTAACTGCATGGGTACCTGCATAGATTTTGCATCATGTTGAAACCCAGATATTACTAATTGACGTACTATCTTCGAGCAGAGAAACCATCTCTCACATGTTAAATAAAGATCATCATGATGCGTCTCCGAAGCATTTGGGCTTAAACTTTGAGAAAGTGCAGAAAAACCATGCAGTATAGTCTGGGCATCCCTCTGCCAAAGCTGCCAGCTGTAATCAAAGAATTGGGATGATATCTGCAAAAAAAGAGAATTCGTGAAAAGCATATAGTAAGAAATACTGGTATGAACAGGCATGATATCTAACACAGAAGTTACAAAACAGTATTATATTCCTGGAAGAAAGTGATCATGGAAAAAAAACTACTATAACATCAGAGAGCATTTGAGATGGGGTGATTATTTCCCTCCTCCCTCGCATGACAAATCTATCCATTACAACCATGAATGTGCAGTGCAACCCATGCAAGACATAGCATTACAAATAATGGCAACTTGTTGATAAAAATTTATGAAATGAAATAACATACAACCATACCTCGGCAAAGTTCCTTTGGTCCGAAGAAAGACGTTTGGTAGACAACTCCTTCAAAGTTCGGAAGAGAATCAAAAAAATCATGTGCGAAGTAAGAACATCCGCTGACTGAAGCTGCTGTGCTAAAGTAGAAAATAGCTCTGGCCTGAATAATTGATCACGTGAGTGCCGATAAATAGAGCTAAAGTAGCTAAAAGGTACATTAAAAGAATCATTGCAACTCAAAACCATAACATACCAAATGTATAGCTATAAGATGCAATAGTTGCAAGAGGGATCAAATGTTTATAATAATGCTCAAGCAGGATAGCTGAGTGCCTGAGTTAGAATATATTATCACAAGATAGCTACACAGTTAACAAGAATAGCAAAATACACAGTTTGGGAATGGCAGCAAATATACAGAGCTTTTCTTGATATTTTCTACTTAAGCTCAGCAAAAGTCTTGTTTTGGTTTCTCTCATTCTCTAACTTATTGATCAAGCAAATTTAAGCCTAGTTTAAGGATCAACAATATTGTCAATCATAAAGCAGAGCAACAAATTAGATGGTCAACAAGAGAAGTTTTTGTAATTAACATAACAATGGGACTACTATGAATGGATGAACCAGTCAAGATATTAACAGTTACTTGGAGAATACAGTAAAATGTTCAAATTGCTATGATAATTGCACGAAGACTGTGTTTTCTTGCAAGATTGAGAGGACTAGACTTATTAGTAACTTTAATTGATTGAGGGTGTGTTGGGGACTGGTGGGTGGTAATTGCTCCCAGAACCACTTCAGTGCCTATTACTTGGAATTCGCTACTATGTATTCAATGGTTGGGCCAGCCACCTGGTTTAAACTAAAAGTAGCATCAAAGTGACCCCCAAAAAATTAAAAATGACATTGCCCCTCTCTGCAAGACTGCAAGCGCTTGCACTCAAGTAAAAGAAGACACAATTTAATTTCCATTAGGCCAGGGTGCTGTTTCAATACATGACAGATAACGCGTTTCCACTAGGTCAAAATATCTTCATCATAGAGTTCATAATCAAACCACATGGTTCTATTTAGACATACTTGTAGGCATTTTATGCACATGACCAAGGAGAGGAACCATATGATGAGTTCACCATGAGAAAAACATGCTTAGAAAAGCTACTATTTGCTCAAAATTGACAGTTAACAACCCAGGATGCATATTCAAACGTGACAAGTGCTTTGACAATGGTAGCATACTGAGAAATGAGTTTTTTGATTTTCTAACATATTGAGATACGAGTTTTTTTTTTTAATTTTCTTTCTTTCTAGACAGAGGGAGTATAAAATTCAGTTAAAGAGAGATAAATTTGACATAAACTATGTTCAATGACTCTTGCATATAAAGTTAGGAACAGAGGTTTCATGTAAAAGGGTGAAAAGCATACCAGTCTTTGGGATAGTCAATTCGAGCAATTTTTGAGATGAGCACAGCCAATGTAAGAGCAATCTGCATTGTACCAAAAATAAAATTTGAAAGAAAAATATCACAAAGTAACTTTAATAGTGTAAGTGATCAATCACAAGTATAACCATAAATTAATCATTTTGAATATATACTACGTTTCACTACATAACCTAAAACAAAGGTAAATTGAAGACATTATCAATCATATTTAATCCATGGACGCGACAAAAGCATCAGATGTTTTTGCTTTAATTCTTAAAGTTCAATATTCAAAACATGCAAAAGCAGTCGTGCCTGTCAAACTAGCACATAATAGCAAGAACATATAATTAATTGGCTGAACAAAATTAAGAATTACCTGATAATTTTCTTCTCTCAAGTGTGACAGCAGTTTTCTCCTTAAATGTATCTTCTCCTCGTTGCTAATTCCACTGCAGTCAATGTAGCAGTAAATTTTAGTTTGTAATCCACATAAACCCATTTAGCGCTTAAAAGATAGAGAGAGATACAACATGGTTAACAAAAATGTCACTAAAATTTGATCAAAACATAAATACGAGAGGAAACACACCCCCACCAGGCTGCAGTAATAATTCCCAAGCAATGATCATGTCAGTGATTAGATATAAATGTTGAGCATCAGTTATAGAAAGTCCTATATTGTCACATACAGTAAGTACACACTACTACAGCTCATCCACTACCTACTTCATTACATTCATTATGTCGTGCAGGACAATCCTAAAATGCCTATAAATCTCTTGCATTTAAAGCATATCAAAGTAATATTGCACTTCCTAATTTATTTATTTTAATGAAAAAAAATAGTATAATACTACACAAATAATCATTTACTAACTTTTGCAAGAATTAATCCAAGTATAATATATTACCAAAATATATATTGTCCATGATTGCCTGTCTTTAGCTACTACCGCAAGTGCATTACATTAGGTGTCTTACTTTCGGTTGGTCTTATATAAACAAATAACCAGTTTGATAATACAAATATCAATTGTAATCTACGACTCCTAAATGGTTTCTCTATAAGTCACTTCAACAAGGTGCACTAAGTCCTAATCTTTGCAATGCCATAAACCGAAAAGAAATAACCAGAATCCATTTAAACCAATCAAATGTTGCCACAACAGTATTAAAGAGTCTCATCATAAATAGATTTAAGCAATAGCTGAATGACAGAATGAGTATCTTACGAGGAATCACGCCTGTTCCTCCAGTATCTGTTAACACTATTCTTGAAATACACTGAAGCCAATAAACGAACATCTGCCTGCACTGCTAAATCCTTCGCAGTTATCACTTCCTGCATCAATTCAGAAAAATAAGAAATTACACTCTAGAACACTAGAAACAATAGAGCCCAGGACTCTAAAAACACAAAAAATTATACGAAAATGATTAGAATAGACTAGTACCATGAGGCAGGAGCAGAAACCAGGTCGGTTTTCGGACTGGGAGAGAGTGGCTTCGGCCGGCTTGCGCAAGCTATCATCGCCACTGAGCGAATTGGCGAGCAGTGAATACATGGCAGGGAGGTCCGATATTGACAGCGCCATAGTTGAGCTTAAAATGGTTCAGGTAATCGAGATCGGTGAAGTCAAGCTTAAAGAATGAGATTCTAATGGAACGGAATTAGAAGAAAATGAATTCTGTATGAAATAATGAGGACGATGAATTTTGATTTTGTAGGAAGAAATAAAATAATACTGTAAATTATTTATAACATCGCTCGCATACCCTATTATATTTAAATAATAAAATATTTATAATAAATAAAAATTTTAATTTATTTTAATAACGGATTATAATTGTAACATCGATTACATACATTATTACATTTAAACTCATGTTTAAAGGGGAGGGGAAATAACTAAAAGGCACAAATTACACAATCGCACAAAGGTTGAATTGATTGATTAGAATTTTAATGACCAAGTTTATTGCCACTAAGTATTTTTTAATTAGGAAATTGAGAATGGTGATCTGTCTAGTAGAGATGATTATTTTTTTTTAATTATTTCAATATATAAAGTATATCAGAACGATCCAAATTGGTATGCAAAAGACCAATCCGATATACTGGTCTAATAGGTTTTAGTATCGATAAGTGATTTAGGGGTTTGGTGCTTACTAAATAGTACAGATTTTCTTAATTTATTATTATTATTATTATTAAAAATTAAAATAATAATAATAATTTTCGGTATATATTTGGTAAAAATTAGTACCGAACTAGTTTATTGATTCGATATACAGCCGAATTTTAAATAATTTTAATACCAGTCAAATTTAAAATAATTTTTACCTTTGAACACCTTTATCTTGAGGCAGATGCAGAATCATGTGATTTATTACGTATCACATATGGGCTTCGAAAAAAAAATAGGTGGAAAGCACGATTAAATGGACTCTATGACAGGCCCAAATATGCGCTTCTACAACTTGAACTGTTAGATTGGCTAAATGGAGTCCATTAACACCCCCATCTGTATCCAATTTATTCAGTCTTATGCCAAGATATTTACTTGGAAAATAATATATTTTGTAATTTTTTATGTTGAGTTTTTTTGTTGTGAATTATATAAATAATTATATTTAATAATTTTTTAAAAATTAATTTAATATATTGCGTCAATCTTATAATCTTACCGAATTTTATGTACTAATATACATTACAATCGTAATTCGATATAAATTTTTTGTAATAAATAACGGAATTCTATTTAATTTCTCCATAACATTTGGCTTAACAGGATAGTAAGGTTTTCGGTTTATTTTCACATTCAAACAAAAAGAAACTATCAATATTTTAAATTTATAATTTATACTTAAACTGCATCTGGTAATTTTCACTAAAACTTTCATATATAAAATTTTGCATTAATGATCCAAGTACTTTGTGGATGTGAGTTTATATTTTCCTTACCGAGTGCCAGTTACAATCTCGTGCTATGCTGCCATGCATGAGGAGTATCGTGAAATATAATAGCAATTTCAAATAACAATTATGTAGAATTAAATTATATATATATATATATATATATATATATATATATAGTTGAGATTATTGATGGCCAAATTTAAATTTAAAGATTTATTTCTAATGGTAATAAGTAAGTATATCAAATGTCAAGAAATAATGAAAACAATAATATTCATAGCCTTAAATCTCTTATGTATTTCGTGATGTTGGTGCAAAAATATAAATTTAATGTGAAAAAATGTCAGAAATGAAAAAAGATATTAAAAGAACAATAAAAGAAATTTATAATTGAAATAGAAAAAAAAAAAACTCACTCTCAAAGTAGAATAAATTATGCAAAAGGAACTCCTTGACATTTTTATAAATGATCAAAAAAAAAAGAGAAGAAGATTAGTTTTGGTCCTTTCGGATATTGAAATTGAATTTTTTATATAAAAATTTTGCAATTATTTTTATAATATAATAAAAATATATTTACTTTTATTATAAAAATTAATTATTCATATAATTATGTTACTCTGTCTATTAAGAATTGGAGTCAGACTTTTTTTTTATATCAAAATATACTAAGAAGAAAATAAATAGGCAAACGGAAATAATAATTCGGGTCGGGTTGCACATGAATTGAGAGACGAAGCACGGAGCATATTAAACTCCTTCCGCAGAATGATGCAATAAATCAAGAAAATCTAAAATCCTATTGGTCCGACGTCGTGTAGTCATTTTAAATATGCCACGTGTTTGCAACAGCCGAACCATCTGGAGTTTTGTCCTCCCCGCGAAATCTATTAATCGCGAATCTCTCTCTGCCTTCGCCGCTTCTCAAAATTCTGCCTTTATCCAAAAAAAAAAAAAATCCAGAAAATCATCACTACTTCTTTGTCAAGAATCACAAACAAAATCATCAATATTTCTATTTTTGAATTTTCAATTAGAATATGAGCTATCGGTTAGAATTATTGTCCATCATTCTATTCGTATCGATCTTCCTTGTTGCTGTTGAATCAAGAAAACTTGATCCTTACAAGGTAATTTGTTCTTCTTTCAATTCGGAGTTTGTTTTTTGCACAGATTAGAGATATTTATACATTGCAATTGATCAAAAATTTAGTCTTTTACTCGATTTCCCCGCCCTGAAAAGTGCAAAGAATGGGTTTTATTTGGGTGCTGTATTCGTAATAAGCTTTATCTGTTATCGGCATAATTTTTTTTTTTTTATCTCACAAAGGGAGAATCTTTATATTTGTCCTGGTGCCAGTATAATGGGAAAAAAACAAGTAATTGGGAGTTGGGCGTAGTACTATTAGGAATAGAATGTATGAGACTCTTGAGGTCTGAGCTGGATATGGGTCAAGGGTCGAATGTGATCGTGTTTTTGATAAATTCAAAAAGTATGGGGTTAGATTTGAAACCCTTCACTCTGTGTAAGTTAATTTTTTTATGGGTGTTTTTTGGGAGATGTGACCTGGAGTGTTGCTTTTGGTTGGTGAAAATTAGTATTTCATCTGATATACGATTTGATACTTTTTTTTTGTGGTTATACGGATTGTGATATAGTTATCCAAAGGAATCCAAGATATAGATTCTTTTGAATTTCAACTAAATCTGTAGTGAGGGATTCATGTTGCCAAAGAGGTCATCTTACTTTGTTCTTTGTTATTTATTTGTTTATTTATTAATTTTAGAAACTATTTTTATGGGTTCTCTATTTTACTTTCATTTGTCTTACCAAACTTATCTGCCTTCTTTTGTGGGCTGTATCATGTCTCAGGTACTTGGGGTTGAGAGGAATGCAAGCCAACGTGAGATTCAGAAAGCTTTCCACAAGTATGTTATTCATAAGATTTTCTGTTTTATATTGTGAATTGTCCTGATTTTGTCAAATTTTATATTCTTTTATTTTAAGTGAATTTCTTCCTGCCATAGCTTATACATTAGTGCCAAACCAGATAGTGCTGTCTAGATTAGTGATGGATTTTGTAGCTAAATAGCTAATTGAAACCTTACCCTGATTGACATAAAGCCTTCAATGTGGAGGTGTGGTTGTAAGCTTCATGTGAAGGAGGGATTTGTAAATGTAAATGTATGCATAGCCCTAGTAACTCAACTATCTTCACCCCCACCTACAAAAAAAATAAGTAAAAGAAAAAAGAAGAGCAATTCTATGTTTAGTTTTATGTATAAATCTATAGTTGTCTGCAAGTTTTATCTAAATTAGGTTAGTTCAAAGTTTCAGTTATGTTTTAAACTGTAATCCAAGCACAAGTTGGAATCTGCAGAAGTGGAAAAAGTTAACATTGACAACGGCACCAATCATGACCTTTGCAGTATCTTGGTAATGGGGCAACCAGGCTATGGTCATAGAGCACTAATCTGGTTTACTTGTTTTTCAACATATTCCATAGTATACTTTATCTTATGTTGACAAAATTTGTTCTAGTTGATGTTTATGATTTCAGACTTGAGTTTCATAATACTTCTTTAACATTCAGAAATTATGAAACCTACAGTGTTTTCCTTTTGAAACAAACATGAGCTGTAACTCATGCTTTCCTTTTCTTTTGTAGGCTGTCTCTCCAATATCATCCTGACAAGAACAAAAATAAGGGTGCTCAAGAGAAGTTTGCTGAGATTAATAATGGTAAAACAGATATGCTTTCATTCTGCTCTTTCTAGCACTTCATTCTTTGTGGAATTATACAAACTTTGTCTCAAGTCTCGGTTAAATTAGAAATTTCTAATATATAAACAGTGGTGCTCTAGTGCTAGTGAACCCCATGATAAATGCCTAACCGAGTTGTAGTTCATCGGTTAAAAACTCCATAGAAGTGCTTTGGTGCCAGGGGTTTCTAGAGCACATTAAAAGAGGGTAGTGGCTGCGGGTTCCTCAGCCCCCCCAAAAAAAACCACAAATAAGAAGAAGAAGATGGCATTCGGGTTTATTCTATTGCTTCTTCCGTTAGTGTTTGAATACAGATTCACACGGTTATTGTGTGCTTAAGTTGATTTAGTAATAACAATGTGACACCTATTTTTTGCTCAATGACAAAAATTCTGCCATCTACCCTTATCTTTTATTTGTTTACAAACAAATAGCCCTAGACATTTTTTTTTTTACTTTAATGCAGGGGATGTAATGTAAGATTACAAAACCTTTATATTGCGCGTGAGTTCCATTATTGACCGTTTGGCAGAGCTTGCGGGGGGGGGGGGGGGGGGGGTTAGACCTTGCATCCTTCTTGAGATATAAATCCAGGAATTGATTAGGTGAGGTTGAGCTTAGGTGAATTGAATTCATTATGGCGTTAGTGGTTGTTACTTGTTTGAATTCTTTTACCGCTTTTGATATTTATTCATTCTTTCCATTTACCTGTTTCCAGCATATGATATTTTATCTGATGAAGAGAAAAGGAAGAATTATGATCTATATGGAGATGAGAAGGGCAATCCTGGATTCGGCGGTAGTAGTCCCGGAGACCAAGGGGGTACCTATTTCACAAGTGGTGGACCGGGACAGGATGGATTTAACTTCCGGCCTGATGAATGGCAAAGTATGGGTGGTCAAGGAGGTTCAAAGTCATTCTCTTTCTCTTTTGGTGGACCTAGCAGCCAGAGCTCATATGGTTTCGGTTTAGATGATATTTTCTCCAATTTTTTTGGGGGTAATATGGGAGGTGGGAACCAGTTTGGTTTTAGTAGTTCAGCCAGGCCAGACTCTGGATCGAGGAGTTCCTCTGAGAGCATCCCTTTAGTAAATTCACAGATGTATCGAAAAGAAGTAGATGACAAAGGGATTACTTGGCTTTTATTATCTTCTACCCCCTCAGTAAAGGGAAACCAATATTATGAATCAATTATAGAGGAGGTTGCCAGCTTTTTACAAGGAGTGCTAAAGGTATCAGTTATCATCATCTGTTATTTTACTAGTAAATTTGCACTGATCGTACTATATGTTGACCATTGTCCCTTTTCTCTATCAGGTGGGAAGAATAAATTGTATAACTGAATCATCATTTTGTAAGGAGCTTGACATATATCCTCGCAGAGTTCCCAGGGTTTTTGTTTACTCATATAAAGCAAGTGAAAGTGGTTCATTAGTAGAGTACAAAGGTGATTTGGCTGTGAAAAAATTGAAAACCTTCTGCCAGGAACATTTACCAAGGTTTTCAAAACGTGTCAACGTGGCTCATTTTGAGTTTCCTTCGGGTGATTTGGAAATTTTACCTACAGTTATGCTTCTTTCCACAAAGAAAGATACCCCCATTATCTGGCGTGCTCTTAGTGGGTTGTATCACAAGAAATTCCTCCTCTATGATGCAGAGGTAAGCTTGTACTCTTCATTAGGTTACTTTATTTAGTCCATCTTAGCTCTTAGCGTATCACAGACGGTTTCTCTTTACATTTTTTTCTTAGAGGCCCTTAACTAATATATTGAACTTTGATCTAGGTTCATCATGTATCAGATCCAACGGTGAGGAAGTTAGGTGTTGACGCGCTTCCAGCTCTAGTTGGTTGTCTCTCAAATGGGGAGAAGCATATTTTGAAGACAGGGATTTCTGTGAAAGATTTAAAATCTGGAATTCATGATCTTAGAGTTTTACTTGATGGTTTTGAGAGAAAGAATAAGAAGGTCGCGTCAACTCAAAGTAGAAAAAAGCGGACTGAATCAGGTGATAAGCATATACCTCTGCTTACTGGGTCTAATTTTGATGCCGTTTGTGGAGAGAAAATTCCTGTTTGCATAATTGGTGTATATAAATCATCCAGAGCTAGAGACAAGCTGGAACCCATTTTATTATCGGTAAGTTGCATTAATGTTATAAACTTGAACCTACTGAAAAAGCAAAAAAAGTTTGAGCTAATGAATTCACTTGTGTAATTGCTGGAATATTTTTAAATTAAGACAACATTGGTGTATCTACTTATGAAACTGAGTTACTCTTACTTGGAACTTTGGGACAAACCAAGGAATTTCTTTATGCATTTAACATTATGTATGAAAAGCTTGATGTTTATATTGGACTCATTTTTCCCCACATGTTCTGCGTTTTTTATCTGTTTAGGTATCACAAAAGTCATTATCAAGGCGCCAGAATGTAGCCTCTGGCTCAAAAGACTCTATCTCATGGGCTCTTTTGGATGCGACAAAGCAACCATCATTTTTGAACTCATTTGATAAAACTGTATATAAATTGTCAGACAGTTTGTTGCTAGCCTACAAACCGCGCAAGGGAAAGTCTGCAGCATTTGTGGGCGATATTTCTATGGAGGAAGTAGAGAAGTTCATCAGCTCAGTTCTTAACGGTGATGTACAATTTACCAAGACACGACAAAAGCCTGTACTAAAGTGAGAGCTGAGCTATTTGTAGCAAAAATAGGCAAGTTGTTTTCAAAACCAAATGTATGAATATAGCAAGTAGCACAAGAGAGAACCATTTTCCTTAGTAGTTGATTATTGGACAGTCTATGGTGGAGAAGCTGTTTAGGTCTCGGAAAAAATATGCTCTTTGTGGATTCTGCGCTACTTTATTTTGAAGAAAAGCATGCAGTTTCAGAGAGAACTATGTATAGGGTACTGGGTGAATCCTTGGCTTTGCTGAAGTGAATTTTTAAGGTTTTTTAAATCGTTTAAAGAAAATATATTAAAGGTTTTAGATTGTACAAGCTCTTGTTCTGTTCTGCATTGTGATTTCAAAAAATCCTGCTTTGGCTGAAGCTCTGTTTAGTTTACTTTAATGTAGAGATTGAGGCTACTCTCCATTTATGTTCACATTGATAACGAGAAGTAGTGCTGCACAAATGGCCTGCGGTCTGACTTTGGTCCGGCTTGGGTTCGGTCTGGTCAAAGTCTGGCTTGGTCAAGGCATGGCCTGACTCGGTCTGGCCTGAAAGTCACGAACAGGTTATATTTTTTTGGCTCAGATCTAGCCTGGCTTGGCCTGTCAATAAACCTGGCCTGAGGTCGGGCCTGGTCCGGCCCGGCCTAGTTCACCCAAAACTCGGTCCGATCTGCTAATTTTTTTTATTTGTTACTTCAATTCTCTCACTGTAGACGAAAACTTCATTTTTGTGACAACTCATTTAATAAACAAAATAAAATTGACGTTTTTTAATACGTTCATTCATGCATATTTGTTTATATACGAATAAAGAAATCCATGAAAATACATTGACTAGTGTAATATATAAGGATTTTTCTTACATAGCTAGTAACTTACACTTTTTATAAATCTTTCATTGCATTTTTATTTTAATAAATATTTAGCGTAACAACTACAAAGTCATTTGTAAAATAATAATAATAATAAAAAAGATATTTTTCATTATTATAATTTGAAAGTTATAACGTGTAATACATTACTTTTAATTAATACAACAATTAAGTTTAAAATTTTAATTGGTGTTTTAATAATATTTAAAATTACTAAAAAAATTATTTGAATTGATGAAATTGGATTAGCCTGGCCTGACCTGGTCTGGCCTGACCCAAGGCCTAGCCTGGCTTGCAGGCTTCAACATGCCTCCTTTTTTAGCACCAAGCTCGCCCTACATGCCAAAAGTCAAAGGCCCCGCCTGGCCTAGTCAACGACCAAAGCCTGGCAGTAGGGGTGTTCAACCGGTTTTTACCGGTCCGAATCGAACTGCTACCGTACCGAACCGAAGGTAAGAAAATTTTGGTACCGATATCGGTACCGATTGGACCGGTATACCGAACCGGTAAGCCGGTTCGATATCGGTAAAAATCGAAAATTAATATATTTATTATTTTTATTATTATAATTATTATTATTGTTATTATTATTATTAATAATATTAAAAAAATAAAAAATAAAAAAACCGGTATAACCGGTACGGTTCAATATTTACCGAACAAAAAAAGGCCGTACCAAAATCGGTACCGAAAAATCGGTATATATTGATTTTTTTGTACCGGTACCAAACCGGTTTTTTTATAATGAACCGACCGGTTCGGACCGGTCCGAAAAATCGAAAATTTTGCCCACCCCTACCTGGCAGGCCCAGGGCGGGGCGGTCTGTTGTGCATGCCTAACCAGAAGTCTAGAACTCAATGCTACTGAATTGCACCACAATTTCCCTAATAGCGGCACTGTTTAGTTATTCCTTACGTTTTAAAATTAGAGATACAATTTGATTTTTGAGATTAAATAGCATAATATAATTATTATAATTATATAATATATAATAAAAAATATTAATTATAAAATTTATTTTTGCGAAAAAATAAACTATCTTGTAACAATTGAAGAAATAACATGAAAGTATCCACCTGATCATTAACGTGGGAAAATTATTCAGTAGTTCAGAAATACCGTTATGTAGTGTTTTAAATTAATTATATTTTTTTATTTTAATTATGTTTCACTGCATGTAGTTTTAGATTTATTAAAATAGAGAGAAATTTATTAAAATATAAAGATATGATTGATCTAAAATATCACATGACAATATTTCAAAATTATTGAATAATTACACATTAACATGATACTCGGGGAAAACAGAAAAGTTTTCTTAAATTCAACAATTAATCAGTTGGTATAATTCGTTTCTATTGATATTGAGGGCTTGAATTTTGTGAAACACGTTTTTATCGATAGTTTAAATCTTATTAACAATAAATTATGAAGACAAATTCAAAAGTTAGTTGACCACGACGGCCAAAAGGCTGGCCTACTGGTGGAGATTAGAGAGATTGTGTGGACAAAGGTTAAAAGGAGGTTTGAAAATAGGTGGATTATTTGGTAGTAGTATTTCACGTTTGGACTTCTCTTTCCTGGTTCTCTAGAATATACAGTTCAGACATGTGTCTCAAACCAGGCGACTGGATCTTAGTTTTAGATTCTTCCTAAAATAAAGTGAATAAATATAACTACATTACAATCGAATATTATCATCAAACACTATATAGATCTCAATCATTAAAATATAAAGTCTGATAGTCTGATATAAAAATTTGTATCAGGCCTCATATTTTAATAGTTGAGATCCATATAATATCTAATTGTAGTATCCGATTATAGTATAATATGTAATAGGACTCAAAAAAAATACTCCTCGTCGGTTCTCCAAAAAATAAAATAATTTCATAATAATAATAATAATAATAATAATAATAATAATATTGTTATTACTATTACTATTATTATAATTATAATTGTTATTATTATTATTATTATTATTATTATTACTATTATTATAATTATTATTGTTATTGTTATTATTATTATTACTATATTATTACTATAATAATAATTATTATTATAATAATAATAATAATTATTATTATTACTATTACTATTTATTATTATTATTATTATTATTATTATTATTATTATTATTATAGTGTAATGGTGAATTTGATTTGAGCGGGAAATGCGAGTAGATGGATTTTTTAATTTTTTTTTTTTGAATTGGGGGAGGAAATGAGAGATAGATTAGTGACCGTTGGATGTTGAAGCCCCAAATAATTTTAGACTGTTGGATGTTGAAATCTAAATTAATTTAAGGTCGTTGAATGTTGAAGTCTTGAAATTTGAATAATTTTATTTTATATTATAGATTATAGACGTGTGTATAATCTTTAATCGTGATACTCGTTGTGAAAAACTTATTAATATTCAAATCTAAAAACTCTTGTAAATAAACGTCTTAGGTAGGCATAAGCGGTTCATAATTCCAAGAAAATACCTTATCATTGGAACCAAATATATAAACATCAGAACGTCGTCTTAGGTCAGATCACCATTTGTCCATTTTTGTTTTGAAGCCCAACTCAAACTCGTAAAACATCAAAAAAACAAAAAAGAAAAAGAAAGCTTGCAAAATAAAAGTCCAATTGCAAATACAACAACTACTATTCCAAATAGGAGCTCTGGTTTAATACCACCTCCGACACATCCGGAAAGATGGTGGCTGAGTACAACAACTAAAGCTCCACCTTATTATTCAGAATTCGCGTTCAGCCGATGAGAGTTTAACTTCTGACCAAGTATGTCTATTTTTAAACAGACAAATAAATAAAAAAACGTGGGAAAATACGAAAACATAGTACTTCAATCAAATTGAATCCTGAAAAGACTACTACACTGATCCCACCGCCTTCCGTTGGACTTCTTCTTCCCCACTCACTATTTTCTGCTAAAACCCGCACTATAAATCTCACCCAAATTCTTCATTCGTCTCTCACTACAAATCAACCCAATATTGAACCAATAGCTTTAAATCTCTCTCTCTCTCTCTCTATATATATAATACTCAGCATATAGTGTTTTCTGTAGCGTTTAATCATCGAAAATGGACACTAAGATCGGAGCAGTAGATGCCTGCAAGGCCACTAGCAACGACTTGGGCTGCCCACCTGGCAATGGCGTCGTTTCCACCATCCAGAACACTCCCGTCTCCTTCAACTCATCCGAAGCCACACTTGGTCGCTATTTGGCTCGCCGGCTCGTGCAGATTGGCGTCAATGACGTTTTCTCCGTTCCCGGCGACTTCAATCTGACCCTTCTCGACCACCTTTTAGCCGAGCCGGGGCTCAACCTTATTGGTTGCTGTAACGAGCTCAATGCTGGGTATGCTGCCGACGGCTACGCTCGCTCCCGTGGCGTCGGCGCCTGCGTCATTACCTTCACCGTTGGCGGACTAAGCGTGCTCAACGCCATCGCCGGCGCCTACAGTGAAAATCTCCCGCTTATTTGTATCGTCGGAGGACCCAATTCCAATGACTATGGGACTAACAGAATTCTTCACCATACCATTGGACTGCCGGATTTCAGTCAAGAGCTACGCTGCTTTCAAACCGTCACTTGCTTTCAGGTCTGAAAACATTTAATGCTTTAACTTCTTTCTCTATATAGCACAATATATATGCATGTCTTCGATTAATGCTCTGTTTATAAAACTGTTTGGTAGATATGGTCATGTGCATGTTGTTCAATTGATATTAATGGGAAGTTATTTGATTAGTTTTATGTGAATAATAAGCATGAATTGGTAATAAATGGAATGGTGGTTATTTTAGGCTTTGGTGAACAATTTGGAAGATGCACATGAACTGATTGATACTGCAATCTCGACTTCCTTGAAAGAAAGCAAACCTGCGTATATAAGCATAAGCTGTAACTTGGCGGCGATCCCACATCCTACTTTTAGCCGGGAGCCAGTTCCATTTTCACTCTCCCCCAAGTAAGCCTACGCCTTTTCTGGACATCCTTTGATATATATTTTTGATCACTTAATAGGGCATTATTAACTATTAAGTTGAGTTTAAATGAAGTTTTAATTATATTGTTTCAAGTATATGTTTATGGGTCCATGTGCAATTTCTTTAAGAATGTGGTTTTTGGGTGGTTTAGATCGAGTAATATGATGGGTTTGGAAGCAGCAGTAGAGGCAACAGCAGAATTCTTGAACAAGGCAGTGAAGCCAGTAATGGTGGGTGGCCCAAATTTGCGTGTGGCCAAGGCTTGGGATGCTTTTGTTGAATTAGCAGATGCTTGTGGCTATGTGTTCTCTGTGATGCCATCAGCCAAAGGGCTAGTGCCGGAGCATCATCCACATTTTATTGGGACATATTGGGGTGCTGTGAGCACTGCGTTTTGTGCGGAGATTGTGGAATCAGCGGATGCTTACTTGTTTGCTGGACCAATATTCAATGACTACAGCTCTGTTGGATACTCTTTGCTACTCAAGAAGGAGAAGGCAATCATACTGCAGCCTGATCGTGTGATGATTGCAAATGGTCCTACATTTGGGTGTGTTCTGATGACGGATTTCCTGAAAGCACTTGCAAAGCGACTTAAGCGCAACACCACTGCCTATGAAAACTATCACAGGATTTATGTTCCTGATGGACAGCCTCTCAAATGTGAACCCAAGGAGGCTTTAAGGGTTAATGTTCTGTTCCAGCATATACAGAATATGCTGTCCGGTGAGACGGCTATGATTGCTGAGACAGGGGACTCTTGGTTCAATTGCCAGAAACTGAAATTGCCACAAGGATGCGAGTGAGCATTGGATACAATCTAGTTTTACTTTTGTGTCGCGTTTACATATGTTAACCGCATACGTGTTATTTGGGTTTTACAGGTATGAGTTCCAAATGCAGTATGGATCCATTGGTTGGTCAGTGGGTGCAACTCTTGGGTATGCACAGGCTGCTCAGGATAAGCGAGTGATTGCTTGCATTGGGGATGGCAGCTTCCAGGTGATTATACTTGGTCCTTAAGATTGAACTACTATATGCAGAACTCGTGTAGATTTCCCCCCATTATTATTGTTTATAATTACTATCTGAACTTCACACTGTTGAATTGTCAGTGATCATACTTGCTGAATTTAGAGTGATTTTGCAGAGTTTAAAATTCATAGAGACAGTCATAGAGCTGGCAGTGATCTCTTTATATATATATATATATATTATCACTTGAAATTGTCGATTATGCTGCCTCAGTTTTCTAATATGGTTATACCTAACACCTCACTCGGTGTATGCCTGACAGGTTACTGCACAAGATGTGTCCACAATGCTGCGATGTGGGCAGAAAACTATCATTTTCTTGATAAACAATGGTGGTTACACCATTGAAGTTGAGATCCATGATGGACCTTACAATGTAATCAAGAACTGGAACTACACTGGGTTGGTCGATGCAATCCACAACAGTGAAGGCAAATGCTGGACGACTAAGGTCAGTCAAGAAAGCTTAATTCAAAATTTCTGAAATGGTGAAACAATCAGTTACCAATAATTGTGATGCCGTTTGTTGAATTTATGGTGACAGTGTCTTGTTTCTTGAATTATTGTTTTCAGGTCCGTTTTGAAGAGGAGCTCATTAAAGCTATTGAGATAGCAACCAGTGCCAAGAAAGATTGCCTTTGCTTCATTGAAGTGATAGTTCACAAGGATGATACAAGCAAAGAGCTGCTAGAGTGGGGATCTAGGGTCTCTGCTGCTAACAGCCGGCCACCAAATCCTCAGTAAATTTTTGCTGTTGCTACAAATGAATGGAATCTGATTATGCTGAGTTAAGCCGAGCAGCTTTTTAAAATTTCTTAATTGATGCAGTTTATAATTTTGTTCAGTCGATGCGAGTATTATGCTCTCTTTGTTATAATATTAAATGATTTCCTAAACAACTTATAACTAGATCATTGGCCTAGTCCATGATTTGATTATTGCCGTTGGATTTGTGTTCCATTTTATTGCCTTTGAAATGCAACTTATCAAATAAAAGAAACACATTCATTTTCTTCATCTTTTTTCATTATTCAATCTTGCAAGTTTCTCTCCTTTGGTTGGAAGTGTTCTATGCCATCAATCAAAAGTTCTATAACACGTTATCAGCACGAAGCTTTAATCAACTGAGAAGATAAATTTAAATTCTTGCAATTAATTATTATACTATTGGCTTGGATTTGCCATCGATAATATAATTTTTTTTCTTTTAATTGGCTTGGCTTTGCTGCCGATTATATTTTTTAACTACTTAATTATATTCATGTTGTTACCGCATGCAGGGTGAAGATCTATTTGTAGCTTTGTACATAAATATTTTTCTTATGTATAAAATAATACTTGTATATACATTAATGATTGCATACCTTCTGACTAAATAAATATGCTAATAATATAAATATTTATATATTTATATTGTTGTATTTTATCACCGTTTGGGGTGGTAACTTAGTGGGGGAAGCCGGACATAAATTCCCATAAACCATAATCGTGAATGAGGGGATTTGAAAACGCTAGTTTCATGTTATCAAATGAAACATAATCTTTAATCCCAAGCTTACTTGGCAAAAGTATTTGTGAAATCAAGTCCCCTCCATTACATTCATGACATAATTCTTATATCCCAAGCTCACTTGGCAAAAGTATTTGTGAAATCGAGTAACCTCCATTACATTCATAACTATGAAAAATATTTTTCCCTATCTCACATTTTATAAAAAGAAAAAAGAAAAACAATACAGGCTACAAGGGCACGATCCCAGCAGCTTAGAGGACAAACCCCACCAAGAAACGAGAAAGAAAAGCGAATCTGAACAAAGCCATAACCACCTTAACAAAGAACAAATAATGTCCAAGAACAGCTGAAGAAGGGGATAAAACCAAGACGGGACAAAAAAACCAAAACGAAGTAGCAACACTGATACATAACAACAATAGCACCAATCAGCAGAATAAACAAACCAAAGAAGCAGCCTTGGAGCATTAAGAGCATACAAGTAAAACAAGAGAAGACAAACATCCATAACAGCCACAGAAAACCACAAACAATCCGTGAACCAACTGTACACTTGATAAAAGCCATCAAAGCATGTAGACAACTACCTAGAAATAGGCTGAAACAACATGTTTAACCCAAGGGGATGTCACCAAATGTGCTTCTCCCAAATGAATAAATTTTTTTATGCAGGATTTCATCAAAAACCTTTATATGGAGGATAAACTGAAAAGACTAACAAGTGCCTACTTTGCTGGGTGGAAGCACTAGGCGGCCATTCTGGAGTAGCCAGAGCAGCAGGAAATGGGGATTGACAATAGCTAACATGTGATTTAACGCAAGGTATGTTTGGATGTGCACTTCTACATTGGTGGCACCGCAACTCCATCGACAGGTATCTTTTGTCATCTTTCAACGTGGCTTTCCCATGTTTGCTGACTTCCTCTATTACATCCACCAAGTCACGGAAGAAAGGAGAATTAAATGAGTGCCAGTGTTTCTTGTTCTTCAGGTGTTTTGAATCAAATCCTGACTAGTAACATGAAGATGCAGTTGTCGCATTGAAGGTACCTGCAAAAAGGAATGGGCAGGCATGTTTATTAGGAGAATCACTTCCTTCAATGGCTTTCGAAGAAAGCAATGTCCAACAATTACTTCTTGCAAAAGACACTCTCGATCTATAAAAATTGGCCTATTCATTTGGTATTACCATATCTAACTCTACATAAGAACCAAATTCTAATTCCATTGTTTATTTGCTACTCAACAGATCATATAGAAGATTTTCTATAGTTTCTTTCCTACCCAACAGTTCATATAGTGGATTTCTATCTTCACAAAAATGGACAGAACCTCAGACCAAAAAATAGTCAGATTGCTAAAAGATTCATCAAGAAGATAAAGCCAATACAATGACAACATATCTAGTTGCTTGACTAAAATTACTACATACTGAATGGTACCCAAGGCAGAAGACCAATGACTCATTTTCAGTTAAGAACTTCTCAGCCCACTTCAAACCCACATTATGCATAGTCTTTAATAGCTGGAGGTGTTCTGTACGCACATCTGCAAGCTGATCAAGGCCTGCAGCTCTTGCCAACACCAGCAGGTGCTTCTGTGCCTGAAAAGGAGAAAAGAGCCAAATGTTTCAATTGGTTGAAATCAAATGGCGTGCACGTGCATTGATTTGTGTCTGCATATGTAGACAGAGAGAAAGTGATCAAATGACCTTTGGATATTGATCATTAAGTACTAGAACATCATCTGATAGCTCCATTACATCATTCTTATGTTTCTCAGGTTGCATGGCAATGTTATAGAGAGCTTGAGCCCATGGACCCCAGGCCTTTGAATTGCTTTCACCACTTTTTTCATTGCTTTGGTCTTCATTTATGTCCATAAAATTTGTACTATTGGATTCAAATTCATTCATAGATCCCTTGCACTTTTTGTTTCCTTCAGATTCATAGACACCCTCTCTCTTTTGACTTTTTGATCAGTAATTGGAAACATGTTCAAAGGACTTGGTTCAAAATGATCGTCTCTGACCCACCCCACTCTTTCACTGCTTTCCTTAGTTAACGTTTCTTGCGTCCTTATTATAGATGCAAAGCCTTCAAAAAGTGAGGAGTACACCTCACGAAGAACTTTGCAGCCCTTATTATAGATATCGTGAAGACAGTTTGGTCTCATGGGATTCATATTTGGTCCAAGAACATGAATGACATGGGTTATCCCTTCCCTGCTAAACAAGGGAGAAGTTGATGGAAGAGGGGCGACCAAGACTTTTCCAGGCATAAGAGGTCCAGCTAGCTCCTTTGTTGCAGTGTCTAGGGTTGACCTGCAGCACTATATATAGCAGCCTTTACACCTCCACTCCTGATTTAAGTCGCCTATACAAAGTTATCTTTCAGCTGATATTGTCCTCAGCAACTAAGCAAAGAAACACAATATGATTGAAATAATAACATTCCATATAAATGGTGACAGATCAAGAAAATATTTTCAACCCTCCAATCGCATTCGGGGTTAGTCACACAAGAATTAAGCTTATTCCTAATTAGCTTATTCGTAAAAGGTAAGAGATCAGGTCCAATACCATCAGTAATATTGAACTATAATATGAAGAAGTAATCATCGATTTTGTATTAATGAAATTTCTACCACCAATGACAAAGGACATTTTAATTGTTTCAAAACAAATACAGAATCTAAGAAAAAAATTCATATAGGGGGCAACCACAGGCCCCAATGCTATGATTAATTTCCAATTAAGTATATTTGTGTTTTGCTTCTCAAGTATATGTCATTCCTTTATTTACTTTTTACTGCAAGTATCCAGCTTTCAAGTATTTCTTTCTTTTCAAATAAAGCGCATAATATTGTAGATCACCAACTTGACTACTTGAGTCACTTGAGAATGCATCTTGTGAACACTTGCATATCTTGACAGGTAAGATAAAAGTCAAAATGTTTAAGGCCAAAAACTTGTCGAAAACCAAATAGTATGAAAAGAGCATCTTGATTACTTTGCTTTTAGGAACAGAATTACACGAGCAATGCATATGGAAATCAAATAAATAGAGGATGTAAATAATTTAAAGAGAAGTCCTATGTAAGAAGGTACCAGTTGGCAGCATTAGCAATTACATTGCAGCATAAACCTCCTTGTGAATAAAGGTGAGTTATATCTCCCACAAATGTGCGGAATTTACTAGAATCAATGTTCTTCTGGGACGCCTTGGTGCAAACCAAGGACAATATTTTTGATTTATGAGACAAACCAACCAAAAAAAGCCTAGCGTTTACATTCTTTTTCACAAATACCTCCACTTGCTCAACAATGATATCAGATGCCTTTCCAAGATTGAATTGGAAATCGGCTGTTGAAATAGATGGAAATGCCAAAGTGGGAACTTCATCCAAAGAAACAGTACCATCAAGAAAGACCATATCTGGGTCTTTACCATCCTCCACCTCCTTACCAACATTACCGAATGAAGCAGAGCCATTTTCTGGTCCGTCACTGGCAATATTATTTTCCTTGATAAGTTGATTACCAGCAGAACCCTGAGAGACATTTGCTGCACTACTGGGCGTGTCTACTTTCTTTAGAAACTTCATTATACCAAGTTGGACTTTAGCATCAGGATTCTTTTGACCAAAGCAGCCAGATGGAAGGCTATCTAATGGACTAAGAGCACCATGTGTTGACAGCAGCTTGAACATCACTTTCATTCTGGCAAAATGTAATTCTACTGAATCCTTCACTTAGTCACTTAGTTTAGGCAACTCTTTCTTTTGCAGCATTCGATTCACAACCGCAGCAACTTTTCCACCTTGCAAGTTTCCTTCATGCCCCGTGTGTTTTACAGATCGAGATATACAAAGTTTTGCAGGAAGATCTAGCACAACAGCATGCACATCACCATGAGAGCCACCAAGCTTCACAAAGTCTGCACGCTGTTCTCTGTCTAGATTGCATCTGTCAATAAAAACACTTTTCCCATCCTTCAACACAGCAGCTGCACTAGTTAGACATTGCACTTTAGTTCCAGCTTTACCATTCCCAATTGTGTCCTGAATCAGAAAGCAAAGAAATTCAAACAAACCAAACCAAGGACAAAACTGAGACAATTGCTAATAGCATTACAATATTTTCTTTTGCTCGATCAAAGACAATGAATTAAATTCACAATCAAGTAAGAAATTACACAAACAAATCAACTTGGCCAAAAAGAACCACAACCAATTAATACACACATAAGCATAGCAGTACTATGAGAGAATTGATAGCATAGAGACTACAGGATCACATATTAAGACAGCAATAGGCATGCGGCTAAGAAGCAAGAATACTTTTGTAGGTAGCCTGCTGGCAAATTCGTCAATTCTTCTAGTTCAACAGGACTCTTTTGTTTTTTTTCCTTCTACCCAAAATGATAAAAAATGAATTATATTAATATATTGTTATATATACTACCAATAAATATAATGTTTAACATACTAATACGATATATTTCGTAAATTTTGAAATGGTATTAGTATATAAAGACTTTGTTTTCTTGAATGCTTTTACATTTTAACATAACCTATTACTTATTGGTACTGGAATTTTAATGTATGTGTATACATATATTTATATGCATATAAAAAATAATTTATTTAAGTATTTAAATATGTGCCGAATCCTAAATCCCCATTTTCTGAGATTTGCCAAACTACCGAATTCCTGTATGGCGAGCCTAAATCCTTGAACTAAATCATTGCTTCTTAGACATGCGGTTATGTTCAGAGGTATCCAGTAACAACATTTTGATCTGTGCAGCAACTTCAAAGTTGCATGCTAGGATGCATACCCAGAGGTACCCGCAGGGTGGATCTACTAACAAGGAAACAGGCAATTGCCCGCCATGATTTTGGGAAGAAAAAAATATCAAAAAGAAAGAAGATAAAAATGTATATATAAAGAAATCTGAGCACCATGATTTTGACAATAAATTGCACAAAAATCAAATTTTGACCACCTTGTTTATAGAATGGGGTCTGAAACTCCTACCGATAAATCTTGACCACCAAAAAAAATATTTCTACCTCCACAGTCCACACCTGAAGAAAGGTACATTATCAAACATGAAGGTCAAGCAAATGTGTATTCTGAATTCCTAAACCCGTTACCCAGATAACTATTAAAAAATATAACAAAATTGGAGAGGTTATATTGGACTAATAGATGAACAACACCCGACATAATTGCACCCCAAATGTCTATGCAAACAGTCAAGTTTACCAAAAACACCATATAATTAGAGAATACTAAGAGCATGTTCGGGAGTGACTTTTTTTTTTTTTTTGACTTAAAGTTAAAATTTTAGTAGATTTATAAATTTTTTAATAGATTTATAAGTAAAAGTGTTTGGTATCACTTTTACTTATAAGTCGAAAATTATAAATAATAGTGGTGGATATGTTCGGTTAATAATGACTTATAAGTTAAAATAAAATATAAAGATTACTAAAATAACCTTCACTAAAAATAACATGTTAAAATAAAAGAGGACAAAATGGACATTTCAATAGGTTTGACCAAAATTAAAAAAAATGACTTATAAGTCAAAAAAAATAAGTAAGTAAAACTTACTTATTTTTTTAGCTTATAAGTCATTTTTTAAGTTGACATATAAATCAAAAACGAACACTTTTTTAGTAAAACAAACTTATAAGTTAGGTTGCCCAATTTATAAGTTGCGCCGAACAGACCCTAATTTTATCAAACATGTGCTAAAACAAGTGTACTTCGAGAAGACACGAGAGGAAAGGAGGGAGAGAAAAAGGAACCCGACAAACACGGAGCTAGGGGCAGGTTGAGATACGCATAACATCTTCGCAGAAGGTAGACTTTGTGACGCCCCCAAATCCGGGTCCCTTGAACCTCGGGTTCGGTGCTCACTATTCAACACTTGTCAAACATTCATAAAATACATCTTCAATATCTCGCGGAAAATATACATAATTGTATCACAATTCGTACCATCAATCCCAGGTTCCACTAACCTTAATACATAAACATTACCTTATAATACAAAAGGTTTACCACTTAGAAATAGCATCTAATTACATCTACTCGTTCAGCTTTACTTTGTCGTTGCACTTCTTATATTCGTCGGCTTAACTGAAAAATAGGTCATGATATAGCAAGGGTGAGCAACTACTTTGCTCAGCAAGTTTAATTAAACAATAAAAGATATATCATGAATGAAAAAGATTTAGCTCTGGAAACTTCAACAATATACAATAATTGTGAAGACATGCAACTTTGAATAATATAATTCAATTGACATAACATACTGCTTCATCATGCTGAAAGGGTCACAAGACCATGAACACACGTTTTGAGTATTTACAATACCCTGTTGACAGTAGACTGTCAGTTCGTTTTGAATATTAACAATCATTTCGATTGACATATCCGGTGATGGGTACTTTAGGTGATCAGCCTATCGTACGTTTATAGAGTGCACAATATAACCATCTAGTTCGTTTTGATCGGGAATGTTCCATCCGACCGTAAGCTTATCTGCTTACTTTTCTCTGTTCATTTCAGCTTATCCCATCAGATTCCGCACCACAACAATATGGTTTGGACTAACTTCAATAATATTCAGATTAATGAATTTAAAACGTACATGGTCTAGCCGAAACAATTGGCATAGAACCCTCACTTAGAACAGTTCATAACAAGAACAGTCATAATATCACATGTAATATCTAGCTGAAACAAATAGCATAGATATTTCTCTTTAAACAGTTCATAATGTGAACGGTCATGCAAATGCACCTAAGTGTGATTGTCAATAACAATATAGATATGAAATAATTCTTAATAATTATTTCATCATGCATTAGAAATAAATTCCAATTTCTACATAAATAACTTGCGAAATAAATACAAGTTAAGGTTCAGAGAAACTTGCCTGTTCCGCTGACTACTGCTATTCAACTTAAAATTACTTCCTTTGGGTGACCTAATATTCAACAACATTGATCCTCCAATTAGCATAACACATATAGGTTTATTTAACATTAATAACCTTACCATATATGTCTTAATCATCTATCACTTAATCATAACCTTAAATCTCTTAATAATATTATCAATCCCTTGATAATATTTTAAATCACGTAACTATCACTTCATTGCTTTATAATATTATCACCGTTGATAATATATAAATACCACAAATAATATTATTAATCGTATAATAATATTTTAACCAATTATTATTTCAATAATAAATCATCTAGTTCCTCAATATTATTAACCATTTAATAATCATCTTAATCTCTTCATTATCTCAACACTTATTAACATTATTAATAACTAAATAATGTTTTACACTATTCCCAAGGATATTATTTATCAAATAATATCTTAATCATTTATAAATATTATTAACCATTTAATAATATTTTATCATCTTACTAATATTATTAATCCTTTAATAATATCTTCTCCTCTCATTAATATTATTAACCATTTAATAATATTTTATTCTCATACTAATATTATTAACCATTTAATAATATTTTAATCATTTATTAATATTATTAATCATTTAATAATATTCTACAACTTACTAATATTATTAATCATTTAATAATATTTTATTAACTCATTAATATTATTAATCATTTATTAATATTCTACTCATTATCTAATATTATTAATCATTTAATAATATTTTATTCCCTTTATAATATTATTAATCATTTAATAATATTCTTCTCATAATCTAATATTATTAACTATTTAATAATATTTTATTCATATTGTAATATTATTAACCATTTAATAATATTTTAATCCTTTATTAATATTATTAATTATTTAATAATATTTTATTAACTTACTAATATTATTAACCATTTAATAATATTTTATTCATTATCTAATATTATTAACCATTTAATAATATTTTATTAACTTACTAATATTATTACTCATTTAATAATATTTTAATCCTTTATTAATATTATTAATCATTTAATAATATTTTATTAACATACTAATATTATTAACCATTTAATAATATTTTAATCCTTTAATAATATTATTATTCATTTAATAATATTTTATTCATTATCTAATATTATTAATCATTTAATAATATTTTATTATCTTAGTAATATTATTAGTCATTTAATAATATTTTAATCATTATCTAATATTATTAATTATTTAATAATATTTTATTTATTATCTAATATAATTAATCAATTATTTATCATTAAAAATACATTTATTCATTTAAAAATAATAAAAAAAAATAATAAAATAATTTTTTTATCAAGCCCGGGCGTCATGACGCCACTCCAAGGCATTTTTGGGGCGTCTAGACGCCCATGGACAGAAGCAAGGGCGTACACTAGGGCGTCTAGACGCCGGACCATTTTTTTGGCTGCCGGAACCTCTCTTACTCATTTGGTCATAACTTTGTCATACGGAAACATTTTGAGGTGATTCTTGAGTCTAAATTCATTAGAATTTCATGATCTACAATTTCACTTTACATCACAAATCCAAATTCCAAACGGAACTGGACTAAAAACGGCTTACAAGGACAAAGTGAAAACTAAAATCACAAATCCTTGGTTTTAAAGGTTCAAACTTGAATAAAATGAAATCTATTCATCCAAATGACACCAACTTAGTGTCGTTGTCTTCCTAACCTCTTGTCTTACAACATTTCATAGTTCGATCGCATTTTTGAAATCGTTTTGACACAAAATTAAAGATCGAACCACTTAGGGTTTCAAAACGACCTACTTTGCGGTAAAAATTATAACTTCTTTGTTATTTCATATTTTTGTGAGATTCAAGTTGGGTTTTCTTATAAACTCATACATAAAACTTTCTACCCATATAAATCAAGTATTTAACTTGTACATTTTGAAACGACACAAAATATATTACATAGCTACATAGGATTTTACCGGTAAAGTTCGATATGAACATTTCTACCTTTTTTTTTTTAAGCATATCACACATACCAAATCATGATATAAACACATCAAACTATGAATATACATATATAACATAGTTTAAGACTTCTAGACCATCAAAACAAGTTTTGATCGGTTAAAAATAGATTTTAACCGTTCAAAATTGATCTAGGCTACAAAAATGAAATATGAGAAGGTTAGAGTACTTTTAAACCTTTGAGATTTGTGTGCTCTTCTTCTTCTCCTACCAAAGTATGTGAGGATACTACTTGACATTCACCAAGCCCTTCTTGTAGAAATTTTTCACACTCACAAGTGTATTCTTTCTTTCTCTCTTGAAAATGCTCTCCATTTTCTCTCTAAGAAATGCTACAAATGATCTAACCAACATAACAACTAAGAGTAGCACTCTATATATAGCACATTACTAATCCCTCATCAATCTACTAATCATCTTGTGTTGGTGAAATTAGGAGCTTAAGTGAGGTTACTATTGCATGAATGACCAATTGGAATGACTAGGGTGGTTGGCCAACTATGGAAAGAAGTGTGGAAGAAGCTACCTTGCAAAATCAAGCCACCCCATGTGGGCCCCCCATAAATCTCAGCAAAATGGGATTTAATTCTCCATTTTTGCTTTATTTTTATTACATTTATTATACATATATACATCTATTTATATATATACATATATATAATATTTGACCAACATTTTGACTTGCTATTGGGCTCCACTTTGGACTCTAGGATATAATATATTGGGCTCATCCAATTAATTGGTTGGGCTCAATTTAATTAACACATTGGGCTAGCATTTAAATAACTATGCTACATTTAATTAAAATAAGCATTGGGCTTATTTAATTAATTACATGGACTAAAGTTTAATTTAATTACATAAGCTACTAGGTAAAATTAATTGACCTAGTTTAACAACTCATTTGGATTTCAAATATAATCCAATTAGATTTGCTAATTATAAGTCCATTGGACTCCTCAATTAAATTAGCTTACATAACCCTAACACTTACAAATCCTTGGGTTTGTTTTAATAAAACCCTAACACTTAATAATACAAGTAATTTGACTTGATTAAATAAATTCATTCACTATCCCTTATCATCAAATTGGGTTTATAAAATAGTTAACCGTACACGAACAATTATTCCCACATTGGATTATCTCAAATAATTCATTTGCTTCTTCTTTCGCATTATTCATACAAGTAATTAACTTACTTAATAAAAATCTTCTTAATTGCCATACAAGGCCAACATTCAAGCTTTGTGATTTTATCACATAAGCTTCTCTTGAAATCTTTTTCTTTCTTTAGTTAATTAATTTAATTAACTAATTTAATACATCTCATCATACCACTTATCACATATACACATACTTCATACCTCATATTTTCTTATGGATATAATTAAATAAAAAAAAAAAATTGGGTTCGTAATTTTCTCGGTCATTACATTCACCCCTCCTTATAAGGATTCTGTCCCCAGAATCACCGTTATAAGATTACTTAAGATTTTCTTATCATCTGATCTTTTCCTGACTCTTTTCCTCGTATATCCGGATTCATTTTACAGATAACTTACTCTTTATCTAACCAACATAATCTTTTGATTTAAAGACACTTTAATTTAATAAAGTATTCTATTTTCTTCGAGAAATTCTATTTATTTAGTGAAATTCTCAGACAGATAGTATTCGAATCAAATAATACCTAAACGATTATATTATTGATCAAAAAATACCTGTCACCATGCCTCTTGACTTTCTTGATATTACTTCTCGCCTTGCTTTCCTTCTTCGGGCAGTCCTTAAATGGATGACCCATTCCCCCACAAATAAAACACTTTCTATTTTTCCTTGGACCAGGACAGTTTGAAGCACCGTGTCCTTTCCCTCCACATCTATAGCAACTATCTGTCCCTTTTAGACATACACCTATGTGGTTCTTTCCACAACTTTCACAACTTTCAATTTTTCGTTTGCCTTTTCTTTGACCATTCTTACCATTTTTATGGCTCCTCTTTCGTTTCTGAGCGTTACAATCTTCGCTACTATCTTTACCATTTTCTTCCTCACTATTATTTCCTTTCATCTCTTGATTATATGTTGACAACGATTCTCTCCCGCATTCTGCTATGATTGCCTTCTCCAGCATTGTTGAAAATGTATTAATCTGAAGAATTGAAACCTTACTGTAGATCCATGGACTTAATCCTTGTTCAAACCTTCTTACCTTTCGTTCTTCCGTGTCCACTTGATGTGGCGCAAATCTCGCTAGTTCATTGAACTTGGCGGCATATTCTGCTACCATCATGTTCCCCTGTTTGAGTTTTAAAAATTTTACTTCCATCCTTGTTTGAGTACTATTTGAAAAATAGTTTTCAAAGAATAACTCCTTAAATCGAGTCCACGCAACAATTCCTTCTCCTACTCGATTTTTATTAGCCTTCCACCAATAATTAGCCTCTCCCTTCATCATGAAGGTGGCAAATGTTGTTTTCTGTTCTTCCGCAACACGCGTAACTTCAAACACTTTCTCCATCTCTTCTATCCACGTCTGAGCTTCGATCGGATCTATTGTTCCTCGAAACTCCGGTGGTCCTACTATTTTAAAATCCTTAAAGTTCGCCAATTGATTTACCAGCGAACTTCCAACTGATGGGGTTTGATTTTGAATTGCTTCTGCTAACATATTAACAAAAGTTTGCATCGGGTCTACCTGACCTCCTTCATTATTAACTGATCCTTCTGCTCTCGGGTTTCGGGGTTGTCTATGTGGCGGCATTGCCTGTTTTTAACACAAAACTTACGTTATTATCATACTTTTTGACTATTACAATCATTCTTATAGCATTTACTATTTAATGCTCACATTAATTACTTCAAAGCATATAAACATTACGCATTTTCTATTTATACGCAAACAGTAGTGCCTTGACACATTACATTCTGAAACATTTATACATAAATGATCATATCCCATATTGACCACCAAAAGTCGGGATTTAACTCAACCACATATCCCACATACTCCTAGAGTTTGGGATTTACTATTATCTGTTGTCTCTTAGTCCTCTTATTCACTTCTTCTTCCTTTTATATACATATTTTACATTCCTTACCAAGGATCTTAATAACTCAAATGCCTTTTTCTTCTTATGTTTCTTACACGTACTTGATTGCTAAGTAGTGTATCACTATTCTTCTTTAATTTCTCCTCATCCAGAAAACTTCACTATCATGCTAAACATTGTCATTTATTCCTCATTATATCCTTCATTAGTCTTATACCCAACATCGTATTCTTGAAAATTTCTCATGCTGTTTATCAGCTTCTTCCTTTCTTCCTCTTTATGAAGTCTCTGTATCTTTAAAACAAATACTCACACCTTCTCTGATAATGATTCCCTTTAAATCTAAGTAACTGTGGTGCCATAAACGTGGTTACCCACCTTATCCTTCTTCAAATCATAGATTGCTCCTTGATGCAAGACTTCACTATATAACACAACCTACTAGTAGTATTCAGAATAACAATACTGTCCTCACACAATTCTCAATTCACTGATAACTAAATCATTATCTATGACCTTGTTCTATCCTACATTACAAATTGTTCATCGAACTTACCACACAGTATGAGTTCAGGAACTTACCACAATCGCGTGGCTTGAGGAGCTTATCCTAGTCAGACCTTAATCGTCCATTCGCTGAGGGGCTCCACCATACAATTATGAGTCACGAACTTACCATACGTGTGAGTTTTAAGAACACGCACCTAATCTCAACATTCTCTACCTATCCGATATGTTATGAGAAAAGACTCACCTTCTCACCATATATACATCGAATAGCGCGACCCAAGATTCCAATGATTATCATAATTAGGAAGCTAAGTGGTTGTCGAACCAAACACAATCTCCTGCCCATACAAGAAATCGGTCAACTCGGCCACTATATTACTATAGGAAGCTAAGCGGTTCTAAAACCAAGCACTAATTCCCCGCCCATACAAGGAATTGCACAACTCAACCACTAATATGAGTCCTCAAATAAAATCTACAACCTCTAATTTTCTTATTAACTTAGTATGAATTTTCTTAATCCATACTTTAACACATAACTCCTCACGAGGTCAACTTCGTAGATCATTTCATGATCTTATTATTGTTCTTTCTACTACACAACAATCTTATTATAAGATGTCTTCTATCACTTCTTTGATATCTTCTTTCAGATATTTATTCCTTGTCTCGGGATTTTCTCCAATTTCATTGATTCATTCCTCAAAAGTGTCTACTATTAGACTCATCAATTGTCTGTAAGGAATTATGGTCTAATTCCTTAACTTTCTTCCCTATTGTCTAGAGCATTCTTTCTTTAGAACTTTCTCTTGACATTTGCATAATACGGTAGTATTATTACCTCTCTATAGATTTTAGGCATATACCTTTAATGCCAACACATAATCCATCACTTAAAATTTGTTAACATATCCTTCCTTGGTACGTAGTACCCTATCATTTATACAACTACACACAGTTAAGCATTCTTTTGCTTATTAATCATACACACAATTATCAGTCACCTATCTTCAGATCGTTTGATAGCCTAACCGCTATATCTCGATCTTCACATTCAACCCACATTCTTCAAACTTTAATCTTATCGTCACCTTGTCTTTCTATCATCCAATTGCATATTTAATAAACATCTTAATATGCATCACATTAGTACTTAGTACTATACTTGTTCTCAGCACCATGCTAATAACATATCCCGCTTCTTAACTCCAAAGTTGGGATTTTCAAAATTTTATAACTTCTTTCATCATTTGCATAGATCAAATTCAATCTTACAGATTAGAAAATCATCCGATTTTTAAATCTTCTAAAATAACTTCCAAAACGTAATTCTTCAAACATATTCTCTAAAGTCAAACTCCCAAAGATATATACTTCCAAAGTTAGACTCCTCAACATACACTATTATCATTCTTATGTAATTCTTTATCATGCTTATCTCTTCCTACCATCACTCTACTTTTTCTCAATCACTTCATCATTATCTGCTTTTATGATTGACTCCAAAAATCTGCTCATTCTTCTATCATTCATTTAACTCTTCCACAACTTATGTGTTTAACCCATCATTTCATCTCTATTTACTCTGATTATCTTTATTACCACCGATCCATATAGATCAATCTTCTCAAGATATCATCAATGTCCTCAAATCATTCCTTAACATCACTTCCTTCTATTTTACTTAGCCACATTTACATCTGATCACTTCTTCTTATCTATTCTCCATAGATTAAGTATCTCTCAATCCTTACTCTCTTTTCTTCATCATTGCTTAACTCTAACATTCGGATCATCTTCCGAATCCTCATACTCTTCCGATCTAATAACAGATCTTTTCTTACTTACACATACCTTTTCTTACTTGATGAATTTTCCACAATTCATCTCCTAAACTCTTTATGAGTTTTCTTGTCTTCTCTACGGTCATAATCCTAAGGTTTTTCCCCACCTAAGGTTTATAACCTACAGCTCTGATACCAACCTGTGACGCCCCCAAATCCGGGTCCCTTGAACCTCGGGTTCGGTGCTCACTATTCAACACTTGTCAAACATTCATAAAATACATCTTCAATATCTCGCGGAAAATATACATAATTGTATCACAATTCGTACCATCAATCCCAGGTTCCACTAACCTTAATACATAAACATTACCTTATAATACAAAAGGTTTACCACTTAGAAATAGCATCTAATTACATCTACTCGTTCAGCTTTACTTTGTCGTTGCACTTCTTATATTCGTCGGCTTAACTGAAAAATAGGTCATGATATAGCAAGGGTGAGCAACTACTTTGCTCAGCAAGTTTAATTAAACAATAAAAGATATATCATGAATGAAAAAGATTTAGCTCTGGAAACTTCAACAATATACAATAATTGTGAAGACATGCAACTTTGAATAATATAATTCAATTGACATAACATACTGCTTCATCATGCTGAAAGGGTCACAAGACCATGAACACACGTTTTGAGTATTTACAATACCCTGTTGACAGTAGACTGTCAGTTCGTTTTGAATATTAACAATCATTTCGATTGACATATCCGGTGATGGGTACTTTAGGTGATCAGCCTATCGTACGTTTATAGAGTGCACAATATAACCATCTAGTTCGTTTTGATCGGGAATGTTCCATCCGACCGTAAGCTTATCTGCTTACTTTTCTCTGTTCATTTCAGCTTATCCCATCAGATTCCGCACCACAACAATATGGTTTGGACTAACTTCAATAATATTCAGATTAATGAATTTAAAACGTACATGGTCTAGCCGAAACAATTGGCATAGAACCCTCACTTAGAACAGTTCATAACAAGAACAGTCATAATATCACATGTAATATCTAGCTGAAACAAATAGCATAGATATTTCTCTTTAAACAGTTCATAATGTGAACGGTCATGCAAATGCACCTAAGTGTGATTGTCAATAACAATATAGATATGAAATAATTCTTAATAATTATTTCATCATGCATTAGAAATAAATTCCAATTTCTACATAAATAACTTGCGAAATAAATACAAGTTAAGGTTCAGAGAAACTTGCCTGTTCCGCTGACTACTGCTATTCAACTTAAAATTACTTCCTTTGGGTGACCTAATATTCAACAACATTGATCCTCCAATTAGCATAACACATATAGGTTTATTTAACATTAATAACCTTACCATATATGTCTTAATCATCTATCACTTAATCATAACCTTAAATCTCTTAATAATATTATCAATCCCTTGATAATATTTTAAATCACGTAACTATCACTTCATTGCTTTATAATATTATCACCGTTGATAATATATAAATACCACAAATAATATTATTAATCGTATAATAATATTTTAACCAATTATTATTTCAATAATAAATCATCTAGTTCCTCAATATTATTAACCATTTAATAATCATCTTAATCTCTTCATTATCTCAACACTTATTAACATTATTAATAACTAAATAATGTTTTACACTATTCCCAAGGATATTATTTATCAAATAATATCTTAATCATTTATAAATATTATTAACCATTTAATAATATTTTATCATCTTACTAATATTATTAATCCTTTAATAATATCTTCTCCTCTCATTAATATTATTAACCATTTAATAATATTTTATTCTCATACTAATATTATTAACCATTTAATAATATTTTAATCATTTATTAATATTATTAATCATTTAATAATATTCTACAACTTACTAATATTATTAATCATTTAATAATATTTTATTAACTCATTAATATTATTAATCATTTATTAATATTCTACTCATTATCTAATATTATTAATCATTTAATAATATTTTATTCCCTTTATAATATTATTAATCATTTAATAATATTCTTCTCATAATCTAATATTATTAACTATTTAATAATATTTTATTCATATTGTAATATTATTAACCATTTAATAATATTTTAATCCTTTATTAATATTATTAATTATTTAATAATATTTTATTAACTTACTAATATTATTAACCATTTAATAATATTTTATTCATTATCTAATATTATTAACCATTTAATAATATTTTATTAACTTACTAATATTATTACTCATTTAATAATATTTTAATCCTTTATTAATATTATTAATCATTTAATAATATTTTATTAACATACTAATATTATTAACCATTTAATAATATTTTAATCCTTTAATAATATTATTATTCATTTAATAATATTTTATTCATTATCTAATATTATTAATCATTTAATAATATTTTATTATCTTAGTAATATTATTAGTCATTTAATAATATTTTAATCATTATCTAATATTATTAATTATTTAATAATATTGTATTTATTATCTAATATAATTAATCAATTATTTATCATTAAAAATACATTTATTCATTTAAAAATAATAAAAAAAAATAATAAAATAATTTTTTTATCAAGCCCGGGCGTCATGACGCCACTCCAAGGCATTTTTGGGGCGTCTAGACGCCCATGGACAGAAGCAAGGGCGTACACTAGGGCGTCTAGACGCCGGACCATTTTTTTGGCTGCCGGAACCTCTCTTACTCATTTGGTCATAACTTTGTCATACGGAAACATTTTGAGGTGATTCTTGAGTCTAAATTCATTAGAATTTCATGATCTACAATTTCACTTTACATCACAAATCCAAATTCCAAACGGAACTGGACTAAAAACGGCTTACAAGGACAAAGTGAAAACTAAAATCACAAATCCTTGGTTTTAAAGGTTCAAACTTGAATAAAATGAAATCTATTCATCCAAATGACACCAACTTAGTGTCGTTGTCTTCCTAACCTCTTGTCTTACAACATTTCATAGTTCGATCGCATTTTTGAAATCGTTTTGACACAAAATTAAAGATCGAACCACTTAGGGTTTCAAAACGACCTACTTTGCGGTAAAAATTATAACTTCTTTGTTATTTCATATTTTTGTGAGATTCAAGTTGGGTTTTCTTATAAACTCATACATAAAACTTTCTACCCATATAAATCAAGTATTTAACTTGTACATTTTGAAACGACACAAAATATATTACATAGCTACATAGGATTTTACCGGTAAAGTTCGATATGAACATTTCTACCTTTTTTTTTTAAGCATATCACACATACCAAATCATGATATAAACACATCAAACTATGAATATACATATATAACATAGTTTAAGACTTCTAGACCATCAAAACAAGTTTTGATCGGTTAAAAATAGATTTTAACCGTTCAAAATTGATCTAGGCTACAAAAATGAAATATGAGAAGGTTAGAGTACTTTTAAACCTTTGAGATTTGTGTGCTCTTCTTCTTCTCCTACCAAAGTATGTGAGGATACTACTTGACATTCACCAAGCCCTTCTTGTAGAAATTTTTCACACTCACAAGTGTATTCTTTCTTTCTCTCTTGAAAATGCTCTCCATTTTCTCTCTAAGAAATGCTACAAATGATCTAACCAACATAACAACTAAGAGTAGCACTCTATATATAGCACATTACTAATCCCTCATCAATCTACTAATCATCTTGTGTTGGTGAAATTAGGAGCTTAAGTGAGGTTACTATTGCATGAATGACCAATTGGAATGACTAGGGTGGTTGGCCAACTATGGAAAGAAGTGTGGAAGAAGCTACCTTGCAAAATCAAGCCACCCCATGTGGGCCCCCCATAAATCTCAGCAAAATGGGATTTAATTCTCCATTTTTGCTTTATTTTTATTACATTTATTATACATATATACATCTATTTATATATATACATATATATAATATTTGACCAACATTTTGACTTGCTATTGGGCTCCACTTTGGACTCTAGGATATAATATATTGGGCTCATCCAATTAATTGGTTGGGCTCAATTTAATTAACACATTGGGCTAGCATTTAAATAACTATGCTACATTTAATTAAAATAAGCATTGGGCTTATTTAATTAATTACATGGACTAAAGTTTAATTTAATTACATAAGCTACTAGGTAAAATTAATTGACCTAGTTTAACAACTCATTTGGATTTCAAATATAATCCAATTAGATTTGCTAATTATAAGTCCATTGGACTCCTCAATTAAATTAGCTTACATAACCCTAACACTTACAAATCCTTGGGTTTGTTTTAATAAAACCCTAACACTTAATAATACAAGTAATTTGACTTGATTAAATAAATTCATTCACTATCCCTTATCATCAAATTGGGTTTATAAAATAGTTAACCGTACACGAACAATTATTCCCACATTGGATTATCTCAAATAATTCATTTGCTTCTTCTTTCGCATTATTCATACAAGTAATTAACTTACTTAATAAAAATCTTCTTAATTGCCATACAAGGCCAACATTCAAGCTTTGTGATTTTATCACATAAGCTTCTCTTGAAATCTTTTTCTTTCTTTAGTTAATTAATTTAATTAACTAATTTAATACATCTCATCATACCACTTATCACATATACACATACTTCATACCTCATATTTTCTTATGGATATAATTAAATAAAAAAAAAAAATTGGGTTCGTAATTTTCTCGGTCATTACAGACTTGCCACTACTAGGTGCTCCCACCAGTATCGCCAAAATGCCCTCCTCCTCCTCCTCCTTCTCATCCTCTTCATCTCCTCCTGAAATTTAACCCAAATTTCAGTTCATGATTTAATTATAATAAAACCCAATAAATTCTACAGCAAGGGGGTGTTCAGGACCAACTTATAAGTTGGTGAACCCAACTTATAAGTTGTTAAGTCAAAAGTGGTGTTCGGAAATAGTTTTTTTTTTTTTTAACTTATAAGTCCAAAAAAAAGTCAAAAAAAATAAGTAAGTTTTTGGAACTTAAAAAAAATGACTTATAAGTCATTTTTTTAAGTTGGTCAACTCTAATGAAATGACAAAACTGTCCCTCCTTGTTTTTTTTTCCTTCTTCTTACTAAATGACATTTTAGTAATCTTTACATTTTACTTAACTTATAAGTCATTATTAGCCGAACACATTCATAACTATTACTTATAATTCCCGACTTATAAGTAAAAATACTTCCGAACACTTTTACTTATAAATGTACTAAAATTTTAACTTCTAAATCTACTAAAATTTTAACTTTAAATAAAAAAAAAAAGTCATTTCCGAATAGGCCCCAAGTTCTAATTTTTCGTGTTTGTTTTTTCCTAGGAACGAACCTTTAGGTGAATCAACGTCCATTCTTGAAATAACTACACAAGATCCTAATCCACTTCAGCTCTATGCGAGTCTCTGCTCAGAATCGGCTTCTGTTTTTTATTTTTCAAGTTAAAGTATAACGCACAACATCCTAACGAAACATTCTAACACTGAATTTATCTTAATTAAAAATAAAATTTAATATTAACAATAATAATAATAATAATAATAATAATAATAAAAAATAAAATAATAATAATAATAACAACAACAACAACAACAACAATAATAATAATAATAATAATAATAATAATAATAATAACAATAATAATAATAATAACAACAACAACAATAATAATTATAATAATAGTAATAATAATAACAATAATTATTATAATAATAGTAATAATAATAACAATAATAATTATAATAATAGTAATAATAATAATAATACTGATAATAATAATAATATCCATAATAATAATAATAATAATAATAATAATAATAATAATAATAATAAGAATAATAATAATAATACTGATAATAATAATATTTATAATTTTTATATTTTATAATTTTCTTAATAATAATACAGATAATAATTATATTTTTATTTTTTAATTTTTAATTTAATTTTTCGTTATGCCGTGCCTTCAGGCATGGACAATTTGTGTTAATTTATCCTTAGTTACTATCAACCAAACATTTGATGTGTTCCCCCCCCCCCCCCCCCCCAAACTGACCTGTTTTTTATTTTTATATATCAACTTAATTAGATAAGATTATACAATTAAAAGTATTCAATATTTGCAAAAAAGACTATAAAATAGTAGGAGTATATATTTATTAAAAGATGATAATAATATATAATTTGATCTCAGTAGTTTCCCCCATTATTTATGAATTTGCGATGAATAAACAACTCACCTCGATATTTGGTGAAGTATTTGATTGCACAAAATTCTCGTTATATCAATTTAAAAAATTAATTAATTATTTGTAAAAGAAAATAGTTTATCTTAAACTAATTTTAACCCCTACCCATAATGTTTCAACTGAATTTTTACCTTATATAAACTAGCTAGTGGAGGGTCGGGATTTTGAATTTTCAAATTCTAGCTTCCTCGTGTGAGGTTCTTTTTATTTTGAGGTTTAACCTTTATCAAACTAAAACTAACAAATCTACTACTTTGTTTCAACTTATTATGCTTATTAAAGAAACTGACCAGAAACATTTACTTACATTGTTTTATTGTAAATTTGAAAAAGTACATTGGTATCTAATTCTTATCAGGTCAGGATAGAAGCAAATTGCGTCTTCTTTACTTCTCCAACTATGAACCAATTGCAATATTTATTTTGACAGATGAAATCACATTCTCAGCATATATCTATCTATCTATCTATCTATCTATCTATCTATATATATATATATATTAAATTCTGATAAATTAGGCCAATGATCTAGCTAACGGATCCTGGGACTAGGGGTGAAAATGATCCCGAGTCGATTCGAACACTCTGATGCTCAAGCTCGACTCAGATCAGAAAATTTGTGTTTAGGTTCGACTCGAATTCGAAATGATAATTTCTAAGGCTGCTCAAGTTTGACTCGATGAATTACTTGATACTACTCGGCTCGAAGTTACTCGACTCGTTTTCACAACGAGTAATTCGCGAGCCTCTATTCGAGCTCGAATCTGAGATGGATCACACCAAAATAAGACATAAAAATAAAAACTTAGAAAAACTTCAATTTTATTTATATATAAAAATACAAGTTACAAAAATTACAATGATAAATTTATAATATTAATTATACTATAATACAATTTCTAGTAATATCATTATATTTATCAAATGTCATACATCGAACCCCTAAACGAGTAGGGTTCATTGAGTAAGGATCGAGTATGGATCAGATGAAGGCAGTGTACTCGAACCCTAAAACGAGCGAACAGTGTGCTGCTCAGATTCGAGTTCAGTATTATAATCCCATAAACGAGCTTGGCTCATATTCGGCTCGGATGCCTACCGAATTTGAGTTCCGGATCATATTTTCGAGTCGAATCCGAGTCGAATACCAAGTAACTCGGACCGATTTTCACCCCTGGGACGTGTAATCAGAAACTCAACTAATATAAGGGAAAAAAATATTCTAGGGAAATGATCATTTGGCATTTTTTGCTCCAAAGTCGAGGAAGACCTGAGCCAAAAGGGGTTACAACCTGGATTATCTTGCGCCTTAAAAAGATTGGGGTTGCAACCTTGAACTACGCAAAGAAATTCATATTTCACCATCTGTCTACAATATGGACCTGCAAAAGTTCGCTGGATGATGTAGTCTTCTCTTTTCAACTTGATTACTCTCCATTTTATTAGACATCCATAAAATTTCAAAAAGATGAGGCTCCCTTTTGTAGAAGAAGTCGTAACAATCATACAATAAAACTGGACTGGGTAAAAGTGGTCCGGGCCGGCCGATCAAAATACGGATTTTGGATTGTCAAAAATCAATCCGTCGAAAGTTGAGCCATTTTTGACTCGACTCGTTTTGGCTCGGCTCGCGAGTGATCAGACCCGACCTGGTATCCTATGCACTTTAAGACAAGTTAAAGAACAATAAGAGATATGAAATGACACAAGTACAAATCTCTTATAATAAAATAATATAATAATTATTTTATCTATTAATAATATTAAATGATTATATAAAAATTTTATGTCATAATTATAAATAATTAATATTAGTATTTATTTCAAATTATGCATTATAGTTATATATATATATATATATTTTATAAAAAATATATAAAATACTCAAATAGACTACGAGCCAGCCCGGCCCGGCCCAGGTGGATCACGGGCTACCATTTTTTAGCCTATAAAAAATTAAATTATTTTTGGCCTGACCTGTTTTGACCCGATCCAACCTGACCCGTTTGTCAAATCTAAATAAAACATTGCATGCACTTGACAAATCACTCGCCCAGCCAGTTATACAAGCATAAACATCTATAAATAAATCATCAATTCTTAAAAGTCATCACCCTGCCTAAATCCACATGTACTAACTGCAGTATGCCCAGATCCCAGATCCCAGCGCATAAGTGGAGAAGTTATTTGTCTTTTTTTATGAATAAGTTTTGTGAGTAAAATTTGTGAATTAGTATAGAATAACTTATAAATAAATCATCAATTCTTAAAAGCAATGTTTAGAAATTCGGACCGATCATCGAACCGAAAAAGTTACTGGGTGGATGGGTCACTGGTCTAACCAGTGGTCGAACCGTTATTGAACCAGTGACGTCATAAATACATAAAAAAAATATTATTAATAATTAATAAAATTTTAAAATATCTAATTTTTATAAGCTAAAATATAGTAAAATATTATTATAATATTATTAACAATATTTTTGTAAAAAAAAAACTTGAAAACCGGTTCAACCGGTTCAACTGCCGGTTTTACCGGTTGAACCGTCGGTTGAACCGGTGGTCAACCGATTTTTGATCGGGTCGTTGATTTCCGATTTTTTTGATCGGACCGAACCGGAAAGTCGATCGGTTCCAGTCGAACCGCGATCCGGTCATATTTTTTCAACATTGCTTAAAAGTCATCACCCTGCCTAAATCCACATGTACTAACTGCAGTACGCCCAGACCCCGGTTCATAAGTGGAGAAGTTATTTAGCGTTCTTAGAATATTATCACGTGGTGTCTCAGGTCAATTACATGCTAAAACATATAATTGGTCTGAGACACCACATGACAATGTCCCAGGAGTACTAAATAATTTTTCGCACAAACGGTTCTTTTTTGGGAAATTCATAGTATTAGTAATTTTGTAACGCAAGAAATGGAACGGATTTCTTGCAACTGGGATTAACTGGCCCGTGCGAATGAGCATTGTATAAGTAACAATGCTTCGAATTATCCCTTCGAACTTTAGTTGCAAGAAATGTTTTAGTTTTACCGAAACAGTTGCGTCATTACACCACACCGCATATCAATTCTTGTACAGTTATCCAACAAAGAGTGAAGAACTAATCCAAAAAATTCAGCTCTACTACAAGTCTACACCAATTAAGTAATCAAACGCAATCCAAATATAATTAATTGATCTAAAGAGGCAATCCTAATATAGAAGAGAGGTTGGTTTGCAAGAAAAATATTAATCATTAACAGCATTATTATCGTGAACAACTCCAGACGTAAGCTTATATCCGCCTACTTAGACAAATGCTCAGAACCTCCTCAAACCACAAGGGTGAAAAAAGGCAATCATAAATCAAATGCATAACCAAATCTAATTCACTTGAACAAATATATTCAAAACTGCTTTCATTGAGATCCACTGTTTCACTAACAACCAAGACTTGAAACACAAAATTAAAAGGATAATAGCACCCTAAAATTAGACCGGAAATGCCGGAGAGACAACCACCAGAACCTAGATAGAAGTGACTACTTGAATCTCTGCCTCATCTTTCGGCGCTTCCTCTTCAACCTCCTCATCTTCTTCTTCTTCCAATGTAAGAAGGTATATATATACGTTCAGATAATACGTGTACGGAAATTAGACGGAAAACATAACTTAATTGAGCTAATATTATAAATAAAAAGGACCATATACAGTTAAAAATATTATAAAGATAGTTTTGGGTAAAAATATATATTATGATTTTATGTATTTTTTTTTATATTATTAGACGAGTAGCAATATTTTTAAAAATATATGTAATATAATAAATTCATCTTATAATTCTATCTGATCTAACCTCGTATATTAATATCATTTGCAACATGACTTATAACTTTTTATCCCCTCTGTGATCCGTCGTAACATATAAAGAAACACTTTCTTTCTTAAGGTGACAAAACATGCAATAATATTACTTTGAAAAGTGTGACATTTTAAAAATGAAAGTAGAACAAAACTCATCCTCCAACTTTATTAATAGTAATAGATATGCATTTTCTATAATTCAAATTCGTTAAAATGTATATTTCGTCGTAGCATGATCGACAATTTTTATTGGGCTCGATTCAATGACCCGTCAGTTTGATAGTTATTTAAGATGACTCTTTAGTCCGATAAGATTGAGTTAGAGTTCTAAATCAATTCGGGTGTTAACTGTTTAGCACATCTAATCCTAATTAGAGTGAAGGTCATATTTTTTGGATAGATTAAGACGATTGTTACCCCCCTTAATTATAATTCATCGGTGGACTTTTAATAGGATTGGTAAAGAGCTAAGTAAGTATTACAAATATTCGGTAAATGATAGAGGTATGGGTTACGATTATTATTTCTCTACTAAATAGTTTAAGCTTCAATTGTTGACTTATCTTGAAACCTTCACTAAATCTCACACCAGAGAAGTTCACTGACTGCCCAAGCCGTCAAGACTCTTGTGCAGGTATTCTTTTCAGATAAGAGGACGAGCGCACAGACAGAATCAGACGTCAACATTGGTGCTGGAAGGAGGGCTAGTCTTTAGTATCACCCTTTTTATCGACAAGAGAAAAACTGACATGGTAGCTTCACAATAACAGCGAAGTCAGAATAATTCACGGCAACCACCTCCTTCACAGTCTCGCCGGGAGACAGTGGTAGACAAAGATCATCGCCTCTAGGCGATCCTCGATAAAAAGAAAGCTCTCGACATCCAGCAGAAATAGTTAGACAAACAATACGAGGAGTTGGACGATGCGTGACATGACCTTTTGAGCCAGAGAGACTCAACCTCTCGCTCAGGACATCATGACCGAGTGACGATAGACATCATGAACGACATCAAGATCGGGCTCGGGATCGGGACAAAAAAAGCCGGTCCGTTCCAAATCAATTTTCACAGCAGACTTGTGAAAGAAAGCCAGATTACTTTCAAGAAGAGACCGTGACGACAGACATAGCAATGAAAGTCATACTGGGGAATCCTCACCCAAGAAGGCCCTAGATAAGTACTATGTAACTAAGAAAGCCCAGGCCTCCCCATTCTCAAAGACTCTTGAAGAAACAAAAATTGACCGGAGTTGCAAGGTGCCCATCCTGGAGATGTACGACGGAACAGGAAACCCCCATGATCACACTTTTTCCTTCCACAACCATGATGCAGTAGCGATGTGCCACCTATTTTTATCCACTCTGAAGATAAATACCAGGGAGTGGCTAATCTCCCTTCCACCCCGGTCCATTAATTCATGGGAAGAGTTGCAGGATCAATTTCACACGCGCTTCGATAGCAACAAAAGGTGAGCCAGGATGATGACATTCTTCCTACAAGTGAAACAAATGCCGAACGAAACCCTTCAGCAGTACATCAAGAGATTTAGGGAGGCAGTATCCGAGATCAACGGGATCGACCCGAAACAGGTAATCCAATTTTTGACTATGGGATTAAATGTTGAAAAATCTAGTAGGTTGATCGAATAACTCAGCTCAAGAGCACCTGAATCTTTATCTGAGACTTATGAAAAAGTCGACAAGTTCGTAGAACTGGAAGAGGCATTCGCCAATCTTTGGGGTTCTTTGAAAAACACAGGTGACTTCTATTAGAGAGACCCTAGAGGCTATAATGCCGATAAGAAATCCAATGACAAGAAGAAAAATGACAAAAGGGATTCTAACGGTGATCGACAGTAGAAGAATGATTCCTCGAAGGATCGAAGCAACAGAGGTAGCGACAAGGACTACACACCCTTAAATAATAGTAAAAACAATATTGTCAAAGAAATCAAAGATCAACCTTTTTATGAGAAACCCCCAAAAATTTGAGTTTTCGCAAGATAGAAGAATGGGGACATATATTGTACTTATCATGAAGCAAAGAGGCATGACACCGAAGACTGCTACTAGCTAAAAGATTTTTTAGAAAAATTGGTACGGAATGGTAATCTTAATTGTTACATTGCCGAATCCTATAGGCCATCACCCATCGATCGTATCGAACCACCTCCCCCATCATCGAAGGCAAGAGGTGTTGTTGATATCATTTCTAGAGGTTCGATTTCCACCCTTTCTAGCAGAAAGAGAAAGGCTTTTGCCATAGAAGTTCATCACGTATCTGGCAAACAACAGGATGTCAAAATAGATCCCATCACCTTCTCTGATGACGATTACCCTTCGGGAATGGTGACACCCCACTAGGATGCCCTTGTCATTACCGCACAAGTGGGAACTATGGATCTAAAACGGATGCTCGTTGACAGTGGAAGTTTAGTTGATGTACTCTATAGTAATGCGTATAATCGCCTGAACTTAGGGGAAAGGAAGCTGGAGATCTGCATTGAGTCCCCCTTGTACGGGTTTGGAAACAATCCAGTCCATATAGCAGGGACGATTGAATTACCAGTGATCTTCGGGACTCCCCGGAAGCAAGCCTCCATTATGATCCGTTTCTATATGGTTTAAGCGGAGAGTAACTATAACGCCATATTGGGAAGAACAACTCTGTTAGTACTCAGAGCAATCACTTCAATCCCGCACCTAAAAATGAAATTTCCAACTAAAAAGGGATCGGGGAGGCAATCGGTGATCAGAATTTATCTCGTAGATGTTACCTCCAAACTATCCAAGCATATTCTATAGGAGTTAGTAAACAAAAAACAACAATGAAAATCGAGCTTGAATCCTTCACGGAAGGATGTATCGAACCGATTGCGATAACTACCGAAGACACTGTGGAAATCCCCTTATTTCAAGGGAATGATGAAAAACAGTACATATTGGGACCGATCTTTATAAAAATACCAGGACTCGGCTAGTTACCCTTTTACAGGAATATTCGGATATCTTCGCATGGACTTTAGCTTACATGCCAGAGATTGACAAAATCGTAGTCATCTACCAACTAAGTGTCAACCTGAGCTCTAAGCCCGTGAAGCAAAAGCGACTGAACATAGCTCCCGAACAACAAAAGGTAATCGATGAAGAAATTGATAAACTATTGGCCACTGACTTTATCTTTGAAATCACTTATTCAGAATGACTCGTTAATGTAGTACTGGTTAAGAAGCACAACGGGAAGTGAATGATGTGTGTGGACTATACAAACTTGAACAAAGCATGTCCTAAAGATTATTATCATTTCCCGAGTATCGACCAATTAATCAACTTAAACTTAGGCCATACTGTCATGAGCTTCCTAGATGCTTTCTCCGGTTATAATCAAATTATTATGCATGAGAGCGATATCCTGAAAACGACCTTCATCACTCACCGAGCATTCTATGTTTACAAAGTAATGTCATTCGGTCTAATCAATGTGAGAGCCACTCATCAACGAATAATGAACAAAGTGTTCAGTGACCAAATCGGGAGAAATATTAAAGTCTATGTTGAAGACATGATTGTCCGAAGCATGAAAGAAGAAGACCATTTATTTGACCTTAGAGAATACTTTGAGAATGTCAGATCTTATAACATAAGCCTCAACCCGACTAAATGTACATTTGGCCTCGGGTCAGGCAAATTCTTGGGGTATATAGTTAGCCGAAGATGGATAGAGGAAAATCCCGAAAAGATATCAGTTATCCTTGAAATACAGCCACCGAAGAATTTTAAGGAAATACAAAGGTTGACAGGGAGGTTGGCAGCCCTATGGCGATTTGTGGCCCGACTGACCAAAAAATGTCTCCCTTTCTTCGGCACTCTGAAAGGGGCTCAGAATCAGAAGACGTTTATGTGGACCGAGGAATGCTAAAAGGCTTTTGATTAAATCAAAAAGTATATCTCTTCTCCCCCAATACTTAGCAAGGCTTTGCCCGAGGAGGATCTACAATTATATTTGTCCACTACGACTTTTACAATTGGATTAGCTTTGGTAAAGGAAGACTCTCAAGGGCAAAAACTCGTGTATTATGTAAGCCATGCTCTTCGGGATGCTGAAACAAGATACCCGAATCCGGAGAAGTTGGCTTATGCATTCGAAAGGTTATATACAGATCATAATCATCAGGAAGACTGGTAGCATGGGCTATAGAGCTAAGCCAATTCAACTTAGAATTTAGTCCTCGAACGACTATCGAAGTACAAGCTCTTATCGATTTTATCATTGAATGTTCCTTTCCCGATGAGGAATAAGCAAAACAAGCTGATGATGATAATTCGAAAGGGATCCCCGAAGAACCTGTTTGGACACTGTTCGTTGACGGGTCCGCTATTAGGACGGGAAGTAGGACAGGAATAATTATCACTTTTTCGGAAGGTTTTAAAGTGCAACAATCTATACGGTTTGGGTTCATCGCCACTAATAACATAGCATAACACGAAGCATTGGTGACAAGATTAAAGTTGGCCCGAAATTTAGAAGTAAAAAATTTGGTGGTTTATAGTGACTCTCAGTTGATAGTAAAATAAGTCTTGGGAGAATACGAAGCAAAAGAAATACATTTACAGGCATATCTTCAACTAGTGCGGACATTGCTGGCCGATGCCCTTTCCAAATTAGCGACTACGAATCAAAGGGAGCTGGAGGGACCGATTTATTTGGAAGACGTGCAACAACCAAGCACCATGGTTCAGACAGTAATGAATATAGAGCAAGAGGATTCTTGGCTGACACCAATCTTCAAATTCCTTCAAATCGAAGAACTATCTGAAGATAAGACTTTGGCCCGAAGAATAAAATACAGATCTTCCAAATATTGTATTATAAATGATCAATTATATAAAAGATCTTATTCTTCCCCGATGCTTCGGTGCCTAGGCCTCAGGGAGTCCGACTATGCACTTCGGAAAGTCCATGAAGGAATTTGTAGGGACCATGTGGGAGTAAAGACACTTGTTCATAAAATCTTGAGACAATAATATTTTTGGCTAACCATGCTTCAGGACGCCAAAGACTTCATCAAAAAATGTCACAAATGCTAAGTGTTTGCTTCTGTCCCACATCAACTCCCAAAGATCTTGCTCTCATACTGTCTTATATACCTTTTATAGTTTGGGGAATCGATATCTTAGGTCCGCTTCCATAAAGGAAGGGTTAAGTGAGGTTTCTGATCGTAGTCATCGATTACTTCACCAAATGAATGGAAGCCAAGTCTCTGGCCAGAATCATTGAAAACACGTGTCTTCAGTTCCTAAAGGAGCAGGTAGTTTACCAGTTTGACATACCAATGGTTCTGGTATCTGATAATGGGCTCCAGTTTGTCGACAGAGAATTCAAAAGATTTTTAAGTGAACTCAGCATTCAACACCGTCGGACCTCGGTAGCCCATCCTCAAGCTAATGGTTAGGTGGAAGTCACTAACAGGACGCTCCTTAATGGAATAAAACGAAGACTAGATGACGCAAAAGGAGCTTGGCCTGAGGAGCTTATACATATTCTCTGGGCTTACCGAACAACTCTTCGGATTACCACTGGAGAGACACCCTTCAAATTGGCCTATGGAGCCAAAGTCTTAATACATATTGAGATTGGGATACTACACCTAGAGTCTAGAACTTCGACGAAATTCTCAATAGCGAGGGACTTCGACAGAATCTGGATCCATTGGAAGAAGAGCGAGATTTAGTGGTCCTCAGATTAGCTACCTATTAGCAACGTTTTACAAGGCATTTCAATAAAAATGTCAAAAATAGGTCATTCAACGTGGGCGACCTAGTCCTTTGGCAGGCTGAAACATCTACACCTCGGGATACTGGAAAATTAATACCCACATGGGAAGGGCCCTATTTGGTGATCGACGTTTTGAGGGCTTGTACGTACAAGTTCCAACACATGGATGAGAAGAATGTCCCCAATATTTGGCATGTCATTCGACTCCGTAGGTATTATCAATAATTAAGATTTTTTGTATTTAGTTAAATTTTGAGGCTATATTTTAGCCGAAAGCATTATCTTTTTAAAATAAATGAGAACATATTTTACATCTTATTATTGTATTACTGTTTTGATACATACATTTTAAATTCATCTTTTAGCCTTTGTTGGTCGTTATCACGATTGATATTAACGCGCAAGTATACACGGCCTTTAAGTAGTAAAGAGTATTTCTAAGTCGATCCCAGAGAGTTACTCTAATGTTATCCGAATATTAAACTTAATATAGTCTAATCTTATTTAAACCATGATTAAAGATGGTGATTTTTGTTAACACAGATTCTTAAAATAATTAAAACTTGGCAACAAGAATTAGATTTAAACAAGCTAAGATCATAACTTTATTCACTACCTCATCTAAACTTCACACCCCTCTTTTTAATGCTAAGATCGAACGAACGGTAACCTGAGAATATATGCAACCATAAACCTCTTTCGATAGTTAAATGATTCACACCCTACTAATTAGACCACTATATTCCTATGTGATCCTAAATAAGCAAGATGACAATAAAAACAATTCTCAACAAGGCTACACAAGATACCCCAGTATGTTCATATCCAAGATATAAGTTAGGTACTCCATCCAAAGATAAAGAATCCTACAAGTGCTATCATGTTTTAGGTCAAGTTATTTAATCCATTTTTCATTATCATAAACACCACCACATTACTTACAAGGTACATAATCCATACATAAAGAATAAAACATGATAACCATTCATTTTCAATCCACACACATAAAAAAAAGAGATATTCAATTTAAACTAAGTAATAAGCTCCATTGTGATCCTAGGAATGAAGCTAGTTCATAACTAAATGAATAAAAGCCATTAACAAGTCACTCATCAGCCTTAAACTACACAAAATGAAGAAAAACTAGATGAATGAAACTTATTATATTATAATTTTCATGCACATAAACTCCTTTCAAAATGAAACAATCTAAGCTAGACAAATCTTCTTGATCTTGAGCTTAAAACCAATCCAAGTTGCTTTGAAGGCTTGAAAAACTGAAGAAGAACAGCTCTCAAGTGTAAAATTTGATCTCCCTAGGTTTAGTAACAAAATGGATTTAAATAGCAAAAATCCCGTCTGTTTGAGCATGTTCGACCGTTGCGGTGGTGCTCTCTGCTGCGGCGGTGGTCCTGGATGGAAGTTATCAAAAATCCCTTATAGCTTAAAAATCTTTCAAATCACAGACGAGACATTAGGAACCATAAAAATTATAAATATAAGCAATAATAACTCTAAAAAACTCACAAATCAATATGCCAAAAGTACTAATTCGCAGGTATAAAATTCATTCATCAAATACCCCTAAACTTAAGTATTTGTTTGTCCTCGACCAAAACAGCAGAGCACAAACTAAATAATCAAAATTAATATTAACCAGTCATGAAATTGAATCATAGCCTCAAAGTTAATATGAAGTAGCTAAGACAAATCATAAAGCAGAACAAAGTCTAAAATTTCAATAAAATTTCCAAGCTCACGACTACCCATGATCCGTTTTATGTGTGTGTGTGCAACACCCAATGTTAAAATTAGTCAGAGCTTAGATGAACTTAAACGAAAAAATGCTATGAGCGATTTCACCATAACCCACTTATCACATCAATCACAACCAAATAAGGATAAGGTCCCCCGGAGTTTAAACAAGAAAAGTTAAACTTATTATATATATATATACACACAGACGAGTGCATTTTACGCTTTGTCTCACCTTAACTTATAAGTTTGACTGTGCAATATCTAATTCTAATAGGCTATTCAAAGCTACCCGTGTACTGAGCTTTTGATCAGTGACTTCTAAATTAGTCGGCTTTAGGGCAGTAGGTGGAAAGACACCCCTACAGATCTAATCACTCGAGTAGTAAATGCCACAAAATTAGACTAACCAAACTTTTATTATACAAAGAACATAAATATTTACTTCTTCTTTTATATATATATATATATACAAAAATCTGAGATCCCCCCAAACTTATATACGAGCCTAGATTTAGTGCTCAGAAAGGGCTTTAAGAAATTTTCCAGCTTACCCCACAAACAATTTTCCATACCAGTTCTCTAAACACAAACTAATCAGCATATGGGATCGCAATTGTGCATGATGAAAAAAAAACAAGATCATTGGCATCGTTAACTCCAATCAGTCATTAAAATAAAGACTAAGAATGCTAATTGATTTTACTTAAACAGGCATCATGGCAAACACATCATATCATTGGCTAAAACTCAAAATTACTAATAAAACTAACATAAGCATAAAAGCGTCGAAACTAATCAGGCACTAATTAAAGACATGCACAGAGAAAAACAAAGACATCCCCCAAACTTGAATATGTCAATGCCCTCGTTGAAAAGATATATAATTGAAAGCTGAGGACTCTTCTAAATGTGCTTATGCGTTTGCATCATCGTCAGGAGAATCCTGAGGGTAATTAGGAATCATTGGTGGATGCGGGAACTGCAGTGGGTTTGGACCAGCATTCAATCCCATCCGCTCGAACATATCAGCTAAGGTCGCTGTGAAATTAACATTAAATTACATCATAGAGTTGACTTACTGAGCTACATAATTGATTTGACAAGCGTGGTGGCGAGATTCCCTTCTCAAGTGTTTCACCTCCATAGTTATGGATGCTAGAGATGGCTGATTTGTTGCATCATCCTCCTAATCATCCGCAAAGAGCTCCTATGTGTTTGGAGACTGAGCCCCCAATATAAATTCAGCTCTGCTCGAATTAGCTGGAGCGCCATCCCACTGACTATAATGACTAATCAATCGAGAGTCAATAAGGATTTTGGGTTGCTGCAGAGGTTCATCAGCAGACCATTCTACTCCAGCATCTTTGCACAATCCACAAATCAGTGAAGGATGCGACAAACCACCTGGAGTACCCCCATGGAGAGTGTGTTTGATTAAACCTAGAATAACTCTCCTCACATTGATGCTCATACGATTAACCAAACAGTACAAAAGCACTGCCCTTGATATGATCACATCGCTGACATGCGTGGTGGGCAACAACTTGGCACAAATAAAATAGTACCCTGCATTATCGAATCTGCTCAGAAATCGATGCGAAAAGAGTTGGGGTACCCCATCTTTAAGAGTCCATTCTGCAGCTGACTAACACAAGCCTCGAAGCATGTTATTTAGATTTAGGCTCTCTGTCTTGTACGTAGTGTATTGGTCAACCTCTTCTAGGTGGGCAATGAAATAGTAAGCATTTACCTATTTAGCTCCAAAGTGAACATCCACGCCTCGAATTCGCACCACATTGACATTCTCATTCGTATTTGCGTAAAACTCTTTGACAATGGAAATGGCTGCAGGTTCGGGCTGTTCCATGAAATTATGCCAATTTTTGTCAGTGATCATATTGTACAAGTGTCCATTATTGACATTCGAAAGGAGGCCTCGCCATGGGATAATTGTCTTTCCTTCTAGCATTTCATAATACTTCTTCTCCGCCTCTTCGCTTGTAAACTGCTTAACATCATATGTTGTGCGAGAGGTCTGCCCCCGTTGACGTTAAGACCCATTCTCGCTCAATGCAATGCTAAGAAGCAAGAACAACCTAAAAGCAACACGATCCAATTGAAATTTGAACGATACTTCTTTGCGGCAATTTTACAAATAGCTGGTGTGCATAATCGATTTGAACTCTAAACAAAACTTCCCTCGAACCAAATTCAAGCCACCCGTTTAGGGTATTTTACCAATAACACCCAACTCCCAACCCTCAATCAAAGAATTAAAAAGAGATCTGCAATATGAAAGATAATTTGTACCAATTTTTGACTGAGAGAAACTCAACAGATGGCTCACAGTTTGGCTAGGAGAGAGAATGTACTTGCATGTTTGGATCGTTGGAGTGGCTTGAATGTTTGAAGGACTAGCAATTTGTTACAGGAATTGAAAGATGGGAATGATTTAGAGAAGTGGAAAGTAAGAGTTTTGAGTGTAAAGGGATAACAGCTAGCCGTTATAAAGCAGGCCCTGACTGGGGTTTATGTATATATTTTTTGATTTTTAAATGACCATTGTGGCTGTGACAATGAGTGCTGCGGCGGTGAAGAGTTATGCTAAAAAAAATAATGACTGAAGACCACCGCTACAGCGGTAGCAGGGCACCACTGCGGCTGTCAAGCTCACTGCTACACTTCACTTTTCTACTGTAAATGACTTCAAAGTGATGCAATGCTTTGATAGTTCCTGAAAGTTTCACTAAGATTTATCAAAAACTAAATAACTAATCATAATTTTAACTCAAAATCATAGAAATTGTAATTAGTTATAAAGCTAATTTTTAATTATAATTATAATAATACTAATATACTATATAAAAAGTATTTAACCAATCAAACTAAAGCAAAATGACTAAAAATAAAATGCAATGACAATAATACTAAATTGACAATAAGAATGGGTTGCCTCCCATTTAGCGCTTCAATTAGAGTCTTGGGCTTGACTACTTCCTGTTTTACTACGATTTGGCGAGAATGACAGAAACTTTTTGTCGATCCACCTCACACCCCATGTACTGCTTTAGACATTGGCCATTTACTTTGAATGTGTTCAAAGTTGAGGCATCTTCCAATTCAACCGCACCATGCGTGAATACCTTTTTAATAGTGAAGGGGCCTGACCATCTGGATTTCAGCTTTCCCGGAAAGAGTCTTAACCGGGAATTATACAGAAGCACTTTCTGGCCAATATCGAACTTCCTATCCACAATTTTCTGTTCATGCCACCGTTTGGTCTTTTCCTTATAAATTTTTGCGTTCTCATACACTTGGAGGCAGAATTCATCCATTTCGTTCAGTTGAAGCATCCGTGTCTCACCGGCTACATGTAATTCAAAATTGAGCTTTTTGATGGCCCAATAAGCATGATGTTCAAGTTTAAATGGCAAGTGACAAGCTTTTTTTTAAACCAAGCGATACGGTGACATCCCAATTTGTGATTTGAACGCTGTTTTGTATGCCCACAATGCTTCATCCAATTTTCTTGACCAATCATTTATGTTGGGATTCACCATCTTTTCTAGAATGCACTTTATTTCTCTATTAGAAACTTCCGCTTGCCCACTGGTTTGCGGATGGTAGGCCGTAGCAATCTTATGAGATACCCTATATTTAGCAAGGAGGGCAGCAAAATACTTATTGCAAAAGTGTGAACCCCCATCACTAATAATATCCCGTGTAGTGCTAAAGCGTAAAAAAATATTTTTCCGTAGAAAGTTAAGAACAACCTTAGAATCATTGGTTGACAAAGCAATAGCTTCGACCCATTTGGATAATATAGTCCACAGTGACTTGTATATATTGATTGTTAAAAGATGACGGGAATGGTCCCATGAAGTCTATGCCCCAAACATAAAATTTTTTGATTTATTAAATACTATTAAGGGGCATTTCATGTCTCTTAGAAATATTTCCCGTTCTTTGGCAATTGTCGCATTTCGCTTCAAAAGAATGAATGTCTTTAAACAAAGATGGCTAATAAAATCCATATTGTAGGACCTTTGCCACCGTTCTCTCCCCACCAAAATGTCCTCTATAATCAGATGAATGATAATGATGAAGGATATCACTCATTTCTTCTTTAGGCACACACCTCCTCAATAATTGATCTACGCATTGCTTGAATATGAAAGGATCATCCCATACAAAGAACCGTACATCACTTAAGAACTTTTTTCGTTGTTGATAACTTAGATCTGGGGGGGGTTCACATTGCTCACAATGTAATTTGCGAAATTCGCATACTAAGGTAATCCACTATGCATAGCAAATAATTGCTCATTTGGAAAATGTTCATTAATCACCCTGTCATCTTCATTTTCTTGCTCAAATTTTTTTAATCACGAAAGATGATCAGCAACTTGATTTTTTGCCCCCTTTTTATCTTGAATTTCAAGATCAAATTCTTGGAACAACAGAACCCATCTAATCAGCCTCGGTTTTACATCTTTCTTCAATATCAATTATTTAATGGCAGAAAGATCTGTGAAAACTATAACCTTCGTTCCAATGAGATAAGAACGAAATTTATCGAAGGCATACACAACTGCAAGTAACTATTTTTCAGTGGTTATATAGTTGAGTTGTGCATTCGACAACGTCTTACTTGCATAATAGATGGTGTGGAATATTTTCTCTTTCCGCTGCCCCAAAATCGCTCCAATAGTATAATCATTTGCGTCGCACATTAATTCAAATGGCAACTCCCAATCCAGAGCAACTACTATCAGAGCAGAGATAAGTTTCTTCTTCAGCATCTCAAATGCGTCAATGCATGCTTTTTCCATCCTGAAAGGCACATCTTTTTCCAAAAGACTACACAACAGCTTAGTGATTTTTGAGAAATCCTTGATAAACCGTCTGTAGAAACTCGCATGACCTAGAAAACTCCTAACTCCCTTCACGGATGATGGTGGTAGAAGCTTTTCAATAGTCTCTATTTTGGCTTTGTCAACTTCAATTCCTTGAGCAGAGACTCTATGTCTGAGAATAATCCTTTCTTCCACCATGAAATGACACTTTTCCAGTTTAACACCAGATTAGTCTTGACACACCTCTTCAACACCGTCGATAAATTTTCAAGACAAGCATCAAAAGAATTCTCGAACACCGAGAAATCATCCATAAAGACTTCCAAAGTCTGTTATGCCATATCTAAAAAGATGGACATCATACACCGCTGAAATATAGCAGGCGCATTACACAATCTAAATGATATCTTTCTGAAGGCAAAGGTGTCATATGGACATGTGAACATGATTTTTTCTTTATCTTTCGGCGCTATGGATATTTGATTATAACTAGAGAATCCATCCAATAGATAATAAAATTCATGCCTAGCAAGTCTATCTAGCATTTGATCGATGAATGGAAGAGGAAAATGATCCTTCCTAGTTGCCTTGTTAAGCTTTCGATAGTCTATGCATACTTTCCAGCCGGTGACTGTCCGAGTAGGAATTAGCTCATTACTTTCATTAGACACAACGGTCATACCCCCTTTTTTCAGAACACACTGAAAAGGGCTCACCCATGAGTTGTTAGAGATATGATATATGATTCCAGTATCAAGCCATTTAATGATTTCTTTCTTCACTACCTCTTTCATAATGGGGTTGAGACGTCTTTGATGCTCAATGGTTGGCTTGGCGTCATCTTCTAATAAGATCTTATGCATACAAATGAATGGACTAATCCTTTTTATGTCTGATATAGTCCACCCTAGAACTGTCTTATACCTCCTAAACACTCTTAAGAGCTCATTCTCTTGTTCCTCATTTAAAGCTGTAGAAATTATAACAGGTAAGTAGATTCTTTTCCTAGAAAAGCATACTGCAAATGATTTGGTAGCGGTTTGAGATCCAGTACTGGTGCTTCCTCCTTGGATAAATTTGAAGTAGAAGTTCCTGCTTGTTCCAAAGATTCATAATGCAGTTTTAACTTGGCAAATCGAGGAGACGCATCCAAATATTTCATGCATTCTGTATGAGTAGGATCTTCTGCAATAGTGGTTCCAATGATCGAAGCCTCTAAAAGATCAGAAATACAAGTTTTCAAGAAAACTTCATTTACAACCCTGTCAACCACATCAACTCTAAAGCACTCTTTAGAATCACTCAAAAACTTCATAGATTTGAAGACATTGAACTTTATCTCTTGATCTTGAACCCTCATGGCAAGCTTTTCCTTTTGGACATCGATAATAGTTTTTCCAATGGCTAAAAATGGACGCCATAATATAATAGGCACTTCCCTATCCTCCTCAAAGTCCAGAACTATAAAGTCAGCTGGAAAGATGAACTTGTCAACCTTTACCAACACATCTTCCACAATTCCTTTAGGATATGTCAGAGATCTATCAACAAGTTGTAGAGTAACACTGGTGGGCTTGGTTTCATTTAACCCCAACTTCCTATAGATAGACAATGGCATAAGATTAATGCTTGCGCCAAGATCACATAATGCTTTGCCAATAAATTCACTTCCAATAGAACAAGGAATGGTGAAACTCGCAGGGTCTTTTAGCTTTGGAGGAAACTTCTTCTGCAGAATTGCGCTACATTCTTTTGTTAGTGCAACCGTCTTATAGTCACCAAACTTTCTCTTCTTGGACAGTATATCCTTCATGAATTTCATATAGCTTGGCATTTGCTCCAAAGCTTCAGCAAATGGAATATTAATGTGAAGCTTTTTCAAGACCTCCAAGAATTTAGAAAACTATTTATCCTGTAATATCCCAGATATTTATAAGATTTGTAGATAAGATTTTAAATGAATTAATTAAAGGTTATGGTTTAAAACCTAGAGCTGGAGAAGAGAGATGTGTAAAAAATGGGTAAACAATTATTTTTAACATAATCTATATGTTGAAAATTAAATATGAGAATATTTTAATGATGCATGTAGATAATTTATTAAGAAAATAAATTCAATTGAGAAGTGAAGGTGGTTATATATATATATATATATATATATATATATATATATATATATATATATATATATATATACCTAAAGTGTGCTTGTTAGCCAAATAAGAAGATGATGAAATTAATACTCAATTAAACTAATAAATTAATTAGTTTAAATATGAAATAAGAAGTAAAGTCATGAAATATAATTAATTAGATTAATTATATTAGATATTAGTTAAGATTATAGAAAAAGTAGAATGTTTGTCTAGATGACAATAATAAGAAGTAATTAATTAAGTAATCAACTTAATTATTAAGTTGATGTATAGAATTTAAAAGTGAATATTAAAACAAGCCTAATATGCTAATTGTTGTAAGCCTTATTGGCAATAATAAAAAGGTCCAAATAAATTTAAGGATTTAGCATCATGAAGAGTTCAAGTAATTTAATTACTACTAGTGGACTAACCCAAAAGGATTAAATGTGTTAGCCCAATATGAGAATATTTGCATGAAGGTGGATAATTAAATAATGAGCCAAAATGTTATGTTAATTAATAGTCAAAATGGTAATTAATATAAGTCAAATTAAATAATGTTAGCAAGTATTGTATGTAATAGTGTGAAAGTCCAATTGAATTAATTACCTAATCCAAGCTATAAAAGATGTGTGAGTTGTGTTGGGTAACCCAAACAATTTAAGTAATGAGCCCAAATAAAATGAAATAGTAGCCCAAATATTGAGTCCAAACTTAAAAGTCAAAAGTTGGTCAAAGTGTTGGGAGAAATAATTTCAAGTATTGTTAAGTGTAGAGAATTAACTAATGTATGGTTAATTGAATAACCCTAGTTGATAGACAAATGAGAGCATTAACCAAACATTGGTTAATTGCTAGGTGAATGAATGTGATAATGAGAATTAACTATAGATGAATTAATTGAGTAACCCTAGGTAAAATTGTTATAAGGGAATTAACCTTACATGGGTTAATTGGTAGAAGAAAATTATAGATACAATCATGTATGTATATAATTTTACCAAGATAGAATTGGTAGGTAACCATGAGTTGCTTGTTGTAGAAAATTAACCCTACCTTGGGTAATTGCTAGGAGAAATTACAAGTATTGTATATATATGTATATATAATAAAAATAAAGGAAAATGATGGAGTGTTGACCAAATATAGGACCCCACTTGGGGATTAAGTGTAGTTTGCATGTTGCTTGTATTTCATTTAGTCAATTCCCTTAATTCATACTAGGATGTAATTTAAATAAAAGGTCATTAGTGAATATGTGAAGATATACATGTTGTAAGTATATGAGTTGGTAGAGAGTTAACCAATGTTGGTTAAATGAATTAACCATGGATAATATGAAAGCTTGTACTTAACCACACATTAGTTAAATGGTGGAGAATTGTTGTTTACACTCAACCAAGGGGTGGTTCACCAACCCTAGTCAATTAAGATAGTCAATGCCTTACATTAATGTTTGTAGAAGACTAACCATTGTTGGGTTAGTTGTTAACCCTAAGTGGTAATAAAAATAAAACATTAACCAATGCTAAAGTTAAGTGTTAGTAAATATATAAATATATTGAATATATATGTATACTTGATTGTAGAGAATTAACCTTACTTGGGTTATTTGGTGGAAGATGTGTGTATGTTTAATTTATGAGCTTAAACCATGGTTGATAGTTAAGTTAACATAGGTTACAAGAGTAAGAGCTTTAACCACACATTAGTTAAGTGTTGGAGAAAGGTTGCTTTTGTTTTACTCAATTGGTTACTTGAAAGTTATCTTGATGGTTATCATTCTTGGTTGTCAATCACTTGGTCAATCATCAAGTCCATCAAGTGGTCATTCATGGTAATAGTAAGCAAGATTAGAGCTTAATTTCACCTATGTTAGTTGATTAAGATAGTTAATGATGTAATCCTAGAGTGCTATATATAGAGTGGTGTACTAATGGTTTGTGTTGGTTAGCCATTTGTCTAGAAATTCTAGAGAGAAAAGAGAACCAAAGTTATTAAGACCTAGTTTGAGGAACCTAAGTTATTAAGACTTGGCCCCTCCTCCGCTCTTCTTTCCTTAGCTGTCAGGCCCCTTTTATTTTTTATTTAGAGGTTTTTGTTCCTCTGTGGCAGACGACCCAGTGTCGAGAGGAGGAGGTACTAGTGGCTCATTCGCTTGTCTAGTAACGACTAACCCGACAGGTGGGTTACTCGGGGGGACTTGTAGGGAAGTGGAACCAATTTGGATCCTGCCTCTACCGAAGAACGAAGCACCAATCTTTTCTTTTTTATCTTTGGCCTACTCGGCCTCGGCTCCTTGGGTGCAGTCGCTTCCTCCCTTATGGACTTGGTAGTTTCGTCCACATGGGATGCCCCCTCGACATTAGTTGTCGCCTCAGTTGGACCTTTGGAATTTATGGCCCTTAAGTTTCGAGTCGCTTTCACTTTCTCAACGCTGCTCAGTTTGACCTTTGGGACCCCAACTGCTTCCTGTATGGCTTCATTATTGGGGTTTTTTCCTTGATCGGCCACTGCAACACAGACAAAACAGAAGGGTTAATATTTTATCAAGATTCGGAGTAAAGTAAATCTTATGATACACACAAGTAGGACTTATAGCCGAAAGTGTACAACCAGTCTTGATCATTAAGAAGGTCCCGGTCCCACTTCACCTATAGTCTCTTGGAATATAAAATCTCGAACGCCTTTAACTTTGCTCGTGAGATCTGATTTGGATTCAACTGGTCTTTGTTCGGGTTTGACCAATGTTCGACCATCTCAATGTCCGGTCTCTTAATGAAGAACCAATCCCCATGCTACCCTTTATTACTCGAAGGGGTCTCCATTAGGGTCTCCCTTCCGATGTTCTTTATAATTTGGAAAAACCTTTTTTTTATTTTATTATTGGTGATGGAAAAGAATTGAAAAAAGAAATCTATGGCCCGGAGGGGGGTGGGGGGTGGTTGAGTCAGACGCACAAAAGGTAATAAAACTATTCAGATGAATGAACGAATTGGGGGATAATTGATTTAAACTAAGCCCAGTCATATGTAGTAACTTAAATACGAACGGGTGAAGAGGGAATTGGACTCCGAAAAGTAGCAGATGTCGATGAATAGGAATCCACCCCTCGAGTTGATTATACATTCTCTCTCCGACCCCAGGTCTTCTAATTTCATACAAGTCTGGTATATAAAATTCTGTTTTTAACAGATCAAAGTGGTGATTTTGGATGGTAGAAGGGATGTTTTCCACTCTTTATATAAGGGCGAAGTATTTGGTCCTATTATACTCTTCTGCATTTCTCATTCACTCGACAACTTGTGGTTTCCATGGTTGCCCCTCTAGTATCCCTGACACGACAACGATAACTTCATCTTCAACTCGGGAAGACAAAGCGCGTGCTCTTAGGGTTCTAGTGCTTTTAAATATTTTGAAAAATTGGAGATAAGACGTCAGAGAACTTACTTGAAGTTGGAAGGAGATTAATAAAGTAACGATCGATGAAGATCTGATCTTATGGGAAGACGTCTCGAGTTGTGGACAGAACTCTCTCTTAGAAGTGATTTGTCTTAGTAACGATGATTCTAGTAAAAATGGCGTTTTGGCTTACCTGCCTTATCTTAAATCATTATTTGCAATTTTTTACGGCGATGTAATAATGGCTCTATTGTTGGTCACGTGCCCATTGCCAGCTATCCAAAGGGTGATTTGAATTTCAAAAATAGAATATAAAGCGGTTGTGCAAGGTATTGGGTTGGACACGTTGGGCTCAATGAAAAACGATTGGGCTTGGTTAAACAAATACATAGAGTCCAACACTTGAAATTCTATTATAAAGGTCAAGGGTGTTTGGAACAATTTTCCCTTTGGTTTGACACCTCTGGGTTTTCGAAGGAGCTTTCCTTTCGATTTGATGCCTATGGGTTCCCAAATGAGCTTTCTCATCGGCCTGACACTTGAGCTTTTCTTTCGGTTTGATGCTTCCGGACTCCCAAAAGAGTTTCTCTCCTCTGCTACGTTGCCCTCGGATTCCTATATGAAGTTCTAGGAGGATTTGCCTTCGATCTAATGTCTCCTGGTTTGATCCCTCTAGAGTCCCGAAGAGATAATTTCCCTTCGAGTTTGTTAGTTTAAATATACTTTTGAAAATTTTAGTCTACTCCCTTAACACATTTTATATACTGGATGAGTGAGAGGCAATGTTAGGATATATATTTCACCGTAGCATGATCGGCAGCCCATATTAGGCTCGCCCCAATGACCCGTCAGCTTGGTGGTTATTTAAGAAGACTCCTTAGTCCGATAAGATTGGGTTGGAGTCCTAAACTAATTCGGATGTTGACTATTTAACACATCTAATCCTAATTAAAGTGGAAGTCATATTTCCCGAATAGATTAGGACGGTCGTTATCCCCTTTAATTATAATTCCTTAGTGGACTCCTAATAGAAGTTCACTGACGGCCCAAGCCGTCAAGACTATTGTGCAGATATTTTTTTCGGACTAGAGAACGAGCGTACGGACAGAATCAGACGTCAACAAAATCTATTTAGATAATAAAAGCAAATACACACGAAGTTCAAATATTTACCTTGTTTTTACCTACTTTGAAAATAAAGATTAACATTTTATATTTCTTAAAATTTGGATGGTTGAATATTTTCAAATTAATAACCATTTTTTATTCCTTAAAATGTGGATGCTTGAATGATGATCCTTAATGACATTGCGAGGTAATGAAATATTTAAAATATTATTTGGTAAAACATTCATATTAGATTGAGATTCCAAAAGTTATTAACTAAAAAAAAAAAGTCACTAATAAATGATTCAAATCATTAAAAGAAAATGACATGTTTTAATACTATTATTATTATGCTTTAGAGACCTGGGGTCATTTCACACCAACCAGCTTAATTAATGTGAGATTTCTCTGCCATACATATAACTCATTTCAATATATTCTTAACGGATTGATATTTTCAAGAGTACCTTGATATTTTATAGTAATGGTTGTGCATCACATGAATATAATAATTGAGTTCCACAATTAAAGAGAAGACTTATAAAAACATAAAAATTAAAATTTATGAAAATAACAGTTCCAATTCGGTGGTGAATAGTGTTATTGAAAAAATTATTAAATATTTTTAAAACACTTGTTATGTAGTGTCTTATACTATTCATATATTATTATTTTAATATTTATAATAAAATAATTTATTTTAAATATTAAAATAATATTATATAAATAATGTGCGATATCACATCATAAATGTTTAAATTCACTGAAAAATCACTCGTATTATCGACAAAGTTGCTCTAAAATTAATAAATAAGAAAACTCCAAGGTCATGCAGTGTGCAACACGATCTTCGGTACAGGACCAAATCATTTGTTAGGCAGATGCCTTGAAAATAAAAAAATAAAAAGATATTTTGATTAGATTTTATTTGACTAGTACTCCCTCCTTTCCATTATATAGGTTATTTTAAAAAAAAAAATTCTTTTTAAAATATAAATCGTTTTACATATATCTAGGAGAACAAATTTAATCATTTTCTATTTTATCCTTAAAGATGAAATAATTAAGAGAGAGAAAAGGAAGAGTAATTAATGAGTATATGAGTAGTAATGGAATTTTAAACCAATATTAATTGCCTAACATTAGTATTAATGACATTTCTTAATATGTGTAATCATGTATTAAATAAGTTATATAATAGAAAGAAGAGAATAGTATTTATTTGAAATAAATAAACATTTAATATATAGAATGTCCAAGGGTCCATGTGTTTCTTCCTGATGTCTCTTAAAAGTTAACAGAAAGACATCACAGCTTCTTTGAAGGAAGAGAAATTATAAATGATACGCCTCTTTGCCTCGTTCATTCTTCATTGTATGGAGGAGTTCATTGGATTTGGTGGTTGGTGGATGGCCTTGGGGTATTGCCAAGAAATCCCACATTAATTAAGTTGGTAGGTGTGAAATGACCCCAAGTTCAATGCATCATAATAATAGTATTAAAACATGTCATTTTCTTTTATACATTTATTCCGTTCAACTCTTGCATGGAAACTTGCAAAGTCTTATATTGTGTTAAAATTGAAAGAATAAAATAAAATAATTTTAAAATATTTATATATATATTTAATTATTAGCAAGAGTCGGTGATATAATATAATGATAAAATTATCATATATATCTATTTTATTAAAATAAATTTTATTTCACTATCTTTCACATAAAATAAAAATTAAAAAGATAGAATAAATTTTTATTCTACTAAAATAATTTATCTTCTAAATAATTATTTAATATACTATTTTTTATTATATTTATTCTTTTATTCTATTCATTTAATTTAAATATAGCATTAATCTTTCTCCCTTAATTTTTTTCTATAAGAAAAACAATGTTTATGGACTCTTTCAGTTTTAGGCCAATTCCTCCTTTGGCCATCCAAGTCTATTCTTGGCATATACAATCTCTCACAAAAAGGATATTATTTATCAACAAAAAAAAAAAGAGAAAATTATTCCCAAAAAAGAGTCGATCTTTATGATGATCATAATTTTATTATCATTAATAAGTAAATCCGTACGAGACATGAACATATTTGAATACTATCAATATAAAATTTAAAATATGCGTAATGCATATTATTAATTATTTTATTCATACACTATCACTTAATATGGAGGGTCTCGTCATATATTAATGGAATAAAATATAAAACTAACTATTATATTTTTAATTAATTTAGATATTGTCTCTTTTTATTAAGTAATACAAAATAAGTCTTTTATTATAAAAAAATTTAGATAACAAATCTCTACGTGACAAGTAGACATTAACTGTCCTACACTCAAAATATCAACCTTATAACTTTAAGTAACTACGCAACTGAACTACACGATTTTATTATAAATAAGATAACATAAATTTCATTTAAACCAAAAAAAGAAAAGATAAATACGCGGGTAAATATTTTAATTTCTTATAAGATCAATAATACTATTTGTTAATTTAGTAATACAATATAGTAATAAAATTATGATGATAAATTGAAAAAAAAAATATTATTTTATATTATTATTATTATTATATAAAATTAATATTTTTTACATTTTTTAGCTTTCACAATCAAAAGTTAGGAGGCATGTACACCACATCCTTGTCAAAATCTTTAATTTAAAATACGACATTAATATTTTTTTTTATATTGATGAACATTTTTTAGAAACCATTTATAAGTCCGGTAGAACCTTGTATTGATATTTTTAAATATTAACAAACCATTTACAAGTGAAGACGTGTTTGCTTAAAATTGGCGAAATACAGGAAGCTGATAATCGAGGTAGAATTTGAATTATGGCATGATGCTCGCGAATATTTTTTTTTCCTCTTCTGTGTTTGTTGCGCTAATTTTAATCGACAATTAAATTCTTATTTTTACTCGGTTGAACTAAAAAATTAATTGTATTTTTATATCTTGACTCATGTCTCACTCAAAGACAAGGCATGTCTAATAACTAAATTTTATATCTATTTATTAAGTATTTTTATGTTTAATTATTTATGAGTTTTTAAATATTTTAAGTGTTTTAAATAATTTATTTAATTTTATGCTCTTATATTATTTTTATAATTTTATTTTGTAGAAAGATTGGAGCTGATAGTAAATTCGTAATTTTAGTAGAACTTGATGGCAGAATCGTAAATAAGATGTAGCAAGTCAGCCGCGCTATGCTCGTGGTCAAAGTACCAGCATTTCAATGGAACGGCACCGTTTGCATGGATAAGTTATGGGGTTTCCGCTCGAAGCGCGGACGCATGATTAAAGGCAGCAATACAGCGCCAGGCGCGGGCGTCAGTAGAGAGAGAAAGAGGCAGGCGCGTGAGCTAGGCGGCGGTCTGTTTTTTGGCGTGAGCAGCTGGCGTGGATTCAATTTCCCACTTGGTCCCGCCACTTCCTCTCTTTCCTAGCAGATGTCTAGCATCTTATATTAGATGGCGAGTGGAGCAGGTTTCTTTTTCTCTTTCATGCGTGGGTCCCACGCGTTTTCTAATCCTTCTCTCCAACGGATCCTGGCAGCAGCGTCTTGATTTCTTGTGGGTTCCGGCGAGTGATTTAAAGAATGATTTTGTGAAGATTCCATCAGCAAATTAGAATAGGAATAAAATAGGATTAATTAATTAATTATTTATTTATTTTAGCATTATAATTTTTATTAAATTATGGGATAAATTATATACTCTATAAATAGACATCATTAGACAAAATTAGGGGCTCTCTCTTATCTCCCAAGTAATATCTCATATCTCTCAATTTTTTTGTATATTATTTTTATTATTTTTCTATTATGTTTAGTTAATTTTATTATTTAGTTTTAAGGGGATATTGAATCTTATTTTCAGTTAATAATTTAATTGAGTTATTATTATTTATTCTTTCTTATATGAGATTTATTCTTAATAATTTATTTTAATTATTTAAATAATATTTGATTTGATTGATTTAACGTGACCAGTTAAATTGATTGAGTTTTTATTATCTGTTAGATTAAGATATAGTATTAAGCAAACGATATTGTATCTGATCATAAGTAGCAATTAGTAATATTTAATCGTGGTCAAACTTTTGAATATTATTAAGGTTATCGAGAAGTCAAGTTAAATAATCTGCGATTGTGTAATTGTTGTTTGGAATAATCTAATTTTCCAATTTTTAATACTACTGCTATATTAAATCTAGATTGATAGTTCTAGATTGTATGATAGTTAGGGTCTAATAAGGGCAATTGTCACATTAGATTTAAAACCTAAGAAAATTTTCTGGTAATTTGAACGATTATGATTACCTAGGGTTATTAATTTCATTGAATGGATGAATAATGACTAATTTGATTATATTATTACTGTGAAAAGGGGATACTGAACTGAAGAACTGAAATATTTAATTTATTAATTAATTTTATTAGTTTATTTTTATTTATTTAGTTAATTATAATTAATTAAAAAAATCCTCATTCTAGTTTACATTGCATAAACATAAATTAATTATTCTCTGTGGGTTTGACCCTTATTTGCTATTATACTAATTTTGTTATTAAAAATAAAGATTAATTTTGAAGTGTTAATGACAGTTTTCAATATCCATTTTATCTTCAAACAAAAATAAATTGGAATAGAAATTTCTATATTTTAGTGATTTTATTATTATTTAATTAAAATATGTCAATTCTATAATTTGAGAGGAAATTAAAGAATTTTGATTATGTTAACAAATTCAAGTTCTTAATTAAATGGATATTATTATGAGAAATAATATTATATAATTTAATAGCATAATTATAATTTTTTAAATATAATAAATTATCATATTCCTATTGTATAGTACAAGGCCACCATTATACCGACAGTCATCTCATTTTCAACTCATCATGGTAAGTGTGAGACGGTGACAGTGATTGAGACTTCAGAGAAAGAATATATACTATACCATCTTTATTTAAATTAAAGATATATTTTTTGTAATTTATTATAAATTAAAGATATATTTTTATTTTTAAATTATAAAATAACATAAAAAAATTAAGTTGTCGCTATTTATATATGTCTAAATAAATTTCATATAATCATCTTATTATTATATTTTAAATTAATACAAAGATATGTAAATTAAAGATTTTGACAAGGATATCGTGTACTTGCCTCCTAACTTTTGATTGTAAAAGCTAAAAAATGTTCATCAATATAAAAAAGAAGATATTAATTTTATATAATAATAATATTAATATAAAATAATATAATTTTTTTTCAATTTATCATCACAATTTTATTACTATATTGTCATATTAAACTAACAAATAATATTATTGATTTTATTTGGCTCGTAGTGTAAAGATGAACTGCTGATTTGCATGATTATAATCAGGAACTGTAAATTGGTATTATCATGATCAGTGATGTTTCAGATGATAAAAGTTAATGACGTTTTTCTTAAAAAGTGAAGCGAATAGACATCATGGTATATATGATTTTTCTAATGATTGTTATTCTGCTGTAGTTGTTGATCTGAACTTTATTTAAGAATTTAACTGCAATTGTTGAATTAAAACTTGTTGTTTAAATTATTCTATCAAGAACTCAATTGTTGAAGGCTAACGATAATTTATTCGTCATTATCTTAGTCATGATATTTTTTACTGGGTTATTTGAACTCACCCTTTTCCTTTTTGTTCAATTGTTCAGGAAATGAGAAAGTTGTCGGGACTAGCGGGGAAAAGAGGAGAATTGAGTGATGGTCCGAGATATTCGTTATAGTAGTCTTCACCATATTATAAAATAGTGTGACAATAATAGTTAAGAATTAGTTATGTATTATTGTTCGATTTACTATTTTGTAATAATTGTTGTGTATTTTTGACAACTTAAGTTTAAGTTGTGTGGACCTAAATTTAGGGTCGTCACAAGAAAAGTTAAGAAATAGTGTGAATATTTTTTTTGTTAAAATTCATAAACTATCTTTAATTACAATATATTTAAAATTTTATAAATTAATTTTTTTAAAAATAATTTTGCACAAAAGAAGGATAATTACTCAATTTGAGCGTGGGTTAATGTCATAGAATTTTGATCATTTTTCTCCCTTTCCTAGTTAATATTTTGTAGGAGTATGTATTTATATTTATATACTTGGTACCATTTGTATAAAATTTAATAATTTATAAAAGTATTCGCGAACTTATCAAAATTCGCGAAAATTTATGTATCAATTGAGGTAACTCATTGATTTTTTTTCAATTAAATGTCTTACTTTTAGATATAGGGATTGATAAACATAAAACAAAAATTATTGATAATATTTACAAATTTTACAAATAAAACTTACGTAATTATTTTCCTATAAATATGAATAATTATAAACACACAATAACCAAATACGATATAAAACACTATATTTATTTACACCATTAAAAAATGGGGTATAATATTAAAATCTATGTCATGTTTCACTTTATAATAATGTAAATGAATATAATTTTTTTATATATTATTTAGTTGTTGTGTGCGTAGGCTTATCCTTTAAATATCTATACAATTCCATAACTAGATATGTCAACCCACAAGCAAGATTTATGCCAAGTTTAAGGCCTTACTTTCTGAATTTTGCTCTATTTTCGCTCTTAGGGGTGTATCTCACAGTATTGTCCAATGAGAATTCTGTTGTTGGCAAGGCTTTTCTTGATACCCTTGTTCCAAATTTTGATAGGCATCCATGCTATATCGGTTTCTGGCCAATGTCTTGACGATCAGAGATCTTTGTTGGTCCAGTTAAAGAACGGCCTGACGTTCAACCCTTCATCTTCAACCAAGCTGGTTCGGTGGAATCAAAGTAGTAGAGACTGCTGCAATTGGAAAGGTGTGACTTGCAAGACAAGTACTGGTCTTGTTATTGGCCTAGACCTGAACAACGAGTCGATCACTGATGGAATCAACAGTTCTAGTCCTCTTTTTAGTCTTCAGTTTCTTCAGAGGTTGGATTTGGCTTATAACAACTTCAATTCTGCACAAATTCCATTTGGGTTATTCAATCTCACCAGTTTGACATATCTAAATTTGTCAAATTCTGGTTTTTCTGGGCAAATTCCCAATGGATTCTCGCGTTTGACAAGGTTGGTTATTCTTGATCTCTCCACCTCCTTTAACTTAAGAGGGATTTCTTCACTGAAACTTGAGAATCCAAACTTAACCATGCTTGTTCAGAACCTCCCTGATCTTGCTGAACTGTACTTGGATGGTGTGGACATCTCAACCCAGGAAGGTACCTGGTCCCAGGCTGTATCATCTTCATTGCCTAATTTAAGAGTATTGAGCTTGTCAAATACTCATATTTCAGGGCCCATCGATTCTTCCCTCGAAAAGCTTCAGTTTCTCTCAGTGATCCGTCTCAATCAGAACAAGCTGAATTCTCCATTTCCAGATTTTTTTGCAAACTACTTGAATTTGACAACCTTGGGTCTCGATTCTTGTAATTTGAGCGGAACATTTCCAGAACAGATCCTGAAAAGAGAGACGCTACAGAACCTGGATTTGTCAAACAACCTTCTACTTCACGGTTCTTTGCCAGAATTGCCACAAAATGGATCCCTTCGGACCCTGGTGCTCTCCTTCACAAAATTTTCAGGTCTGTTACCAGACTCTATTGGTAACCTTGGCATGGTGTCTAGAATGGAGCTGAACAATTGCAATTTCAGCAGAAAGATCCCAAATTCAATGGCAAACCTTACTCAACTTGTATATCTGGATTTCTCATTCAACAAGTTTACTGGTCATATCCCATCGTTTCAGAGTTCCAGGAGTCTCACCTACTTAGACCTCTCCCATAACGAATTATCTGGTACAATCCCCTGGACTCACTTTGAAGGCCTTATCAATCTTGTATCTATTGATTTGCAATTCAATGCCTTCAAAGGAAGTATTCCGTCATCTCTGTTTTCTCTCCCATCATTGCAGAGGATTAATCTTTCTAACAACCAGTTTGATGGTTTACTACTTAACTTTCCCAATGCCTCCTCATCTCAGTTGGATATTCTTGATTTAAGTAGCAACAATCTGAATGGATCTATTCCGGTGTCCTTGTTTGATCTCAAAAGTCTTACGTACCTCTCCCTGTCCTCTAACAAACTTATTGGCCAAGTTCAGCTAGAGACTCTTCAGAGGCTTGGTAACCTGCAAACTCTTGATCTTTCATACAATAGATTTTCAATTGAAACAAGTCTTACCAATTCTAGCGCATATCTGCTTCCCGGGTTCAGCACATTAAAATTGGCTTCTTGCAAGCTGGAACACTTTCCCAATCTAGAAAGCCAATCAAGACTGTTGTTTTTAGACCTTTCAGACAACCAAATTGGTGGAGAAATACCAAATTGGATTTGGAATATCGGGAATGGATCTCTCACGTATTTGAATCTTTCTCGGAACCTGCTAGTGAATCTCCAAAAACCTTACGCTAACCGCCTAACTGGGGAAATCCCAATACCACCGTCAAATGCTTTATACGTGGATTACTCTGCCAACTATTTCAGCTCGTCAATCCCTCCCGATATTGGCAATAACCTCACCTGGGCTCTTTTCTTTTCTGTTTCAAGAAACATTCTGACAGGAAACATCCCTGCATCCATATGCAGTGGTATCTACCTTCAAGTTCTTGATTTATCTAATAATGGTTTTAATGGCACGATACCACCATGTTTGCTTGGACAAAGTGAGGCTCTTGGGGTACTGAATCTTGGGAATAACAGTCTCACCGGTAATATTTCTGATACATTTGGGAGAAATTGTGGTTTGCAAACTCTGGACCTGCATGCCAATCATTTAGAAGGAAAAGTTCCACAATCTACGGCCAACTGCACAATGTTAGAGGTGTTGAACCTGGGAAACAACCAGATAAATGATACTTTTCCGTGCTTCTTGAAAAACTCCTCCAATTTGCGCGTCCTTGTTTTGAGATTCAACATGTTCCATGGATACATTCAGTGTGCAGGTCCGAGGAGCCATTGGCCGAACCTTCAAATAATTGACATCGCTTCTAATTCTTTCACTGGCAAGGTGCCTCAGAATTTCTTCTTAAATTGGATGGGTGACGAGGATGATGCAAAATCAAAGGTCACTCAGCAGCGGTTTGAGGTCTTGCAGCTTAGTCACCTCTACCATCAGGATACTCTGACACTTGCATACAAAGGGCTAGAGGTGGAGCTGGTGAAAATTTTGACAATCTTCAACTCAGTTGACATTTCAAACAACAAGTTTGAAGGGGATATACCAGAAACAATTGGAAAACTGAAAGCACTCTGCCTTCTCAATTTGTCACACAATGCACTTACAGGTTCAATTCCACCATCACTTGGAAATCTGAAACAGCTTGAATCCTTGGATCTCTCAGTGAACAATCTAACTGGAATGATCCCCCTGGAGCTCACAAGTCTGACATTCCTTTCATACTTGAACCTGTCACATAATCGGCTCACTGGAAAAATTCCAAGTGGCTGCCAATTTCAGACCTTTACAGAAAGTTCTTTTGAAGGAAACAAGGGATTATTCAGGGATCAATTGAACATAACTTGTAGTGGAGGAGCTCAAACTGAACCAGCATCAGCACCAAATGATCAACAACCAGGTTCAGGTGACAAGATTAACTGGGACATAATAGTTCCGGAAGTTGGATTTGCTGTTGGCTTAGGCATTGTGGTAATGCCTCTTGTGTTTTGCACGAGATGGAGGAAATGTTACTATGACCATGTTGATAATGTTCTTTCAAGGATTTTCAAATTGCAGACCCAAGAGAGAAAAAGAAGAAGTGGTGGCAGAACTCAGAGAAGACGGAGGTAAGCTTAGGAAATTCTTGAAGATGATGAGTATTGCAGCTAAGGTGTCTGTAATTTATAAAATAAGTTTCTTTTCAATTAAAATAAAGGACATTGAGAAAAAGATTTTATGCACAAACAAGAGTTTCCATGCTTGAATGAATATTTATAAGCTTTGTAATTGAGTAGTTCTTGAGACTCGAGAGGTTTCCATGTCCTGGCCTAAAACCATGCGTAACAACATCTTGAAAGTTCGTTCCCTACAACAGAACCTTATAGACTATTTAGATTTCATCTATCTTACTTGCACATATAGAATCATTAACTGTATGAAAAGAGTCCTTCAAATGGAAATAAAGCAGACAAACATGAATCACGCATAAGAAAATCACTTGTGATCAGAATCCACTATAGAAGACATTTGCCATTACTTCTCTTTACAAGAAAGTCGTCTGAGAGAGTCAGTTTCAGCTAATTTATTTTAACATTTATTCGAAAAACTTGGAATTTGGAGAAGAATAACTATTTGGAATTTAGATATATGTAACTATATAAAAGAGTCTATAAATGATACCTTGAATCTGTTTAAGATTTAAAAAATTGCCCATTCTTATATTACATATATAAATATTCAAAAGAAGGTTATTAGTAGCCAATAGCCAAAGGTCTTCCATCAAAACCTTGGAACAGACAATGTATGACAACGAGGGAGGCTTAATTAAAGCAGCAAATGTTGCTCATTGTTTTCCCCGGGATTAGCATGAGAGCTTAGTTGAATACTGTAAAGATCTGAATGCAATTCAGTTTCAGTGTTTATTAAGCTCACGGTCTCCTTCATGGCCGTGTTGATCAGTAAGCCGAGGATGTTTAGTTAAATTCCTTGAACCTTCTAATTCCATTGCCACTTCCTTCATTGTAGGCCTTTCATCACCACTCCAGTTAAAGCACTTCTTTACAAATTGAGCAACTGTTTGGTGCTAATCTAACGTCCCTTCCCTCATCACTCGTGGCTTTAAAATCTGAAACTACCAATTTTCCTCTACAGAAGGTAAGAAATATGTTGATAAATTTCTTTCTTGTTGGGGTCTGCCCATGCAAAGTGGCTTTCTTCCCATTAAGAGCTCCACTTGAACTACTCCAAAGCTATAAACATTACTTTTATCCATTAATTCATCTGTTTGAAAGTATCCCGGATCCAAGTAGCCTAAAGTCCCTTGGACTAATGTAGTCACTTGAGTTTGATCCAAAGGTACCAACGTCGAAGCCCCAAAATCAGAAATTTTGGTCACGTGATGATCATCCAATAATATACCGGCTGACTTGACATCATGATGAATGATAGGCGTGGACGCTGCTGAGTGAAGATATGCAAGTGCGCCAGCATATTCAATAGTAACTCTTAATCGATTTTCCTAAGATAACCATGACATACCTATGTTGTTATGTATATGATCAATTACGTTACCAATGACCAATGAGACAAACTCATAAACCAACATGGCGACTTCACTCTCCAAACAACACCCCAAAAGCTTCACTACATTCCTGTGGTTAATCTTTATAAAAATAACCACTTCATTGATGAATTGTTCTATTTATCTGTTATCCATTACTCTAGACTTTTTTGATTGCAACTATGCAATGATCGAGTAAAATGACATAGAATGCAAGGTGAGAATGGGAATTAATGCAAACAAAGCAAATTCAAAGAAACAAAAAGAAATGAATATATTCTATTCCTATATTGGGCTCTATAAATTAATTCAGTCAGGTGAAGTCAAGTTTAAACATTTCATCGAACTTGAGCTAACAAAAGTTTTAATAACTCAATATATTGGGAATATAGTTTTTTAGAGTTTTAATTAAATTTAACGTGTAGAAATAAAGTTTTATTCCTAAAACCTTGCCCAAAATAATAGAATAATTGACTCCTTATGTTACGTTTGCATTGAATGAATAAAAAAATGAAATAGAGAAGTGAATGAAATGAAATGATTCATTTTATTCCAGGTGAAATAAATCATTACATACCTTCCCTCAAGGAATAAGATTCATAAATTTAGGAGGGATATGAATGGTATATTACATTCCATTGCAGCAATCAAACTAATTTTTTTTTCATTCTTCCAATCCAAACATAACATTAAAGTTGTTAAAGTCCAAAAAAAATTACATAGTTTCAAAAAATGCGTTCGTAAAACTTTGTTGAAGTCCTTACAGTCAAGGTGAGACATATTTGTGACACCCCCAAATCTGGGTCCACACAACCCAAACTTGAGTTGTCAAAAGACTATAACAAAATTATTACAAGATAGAACAACGTTCAACAAAACAGTGTATAATAATACACAACTAAGTCTTCACTATTATTATCACACTATTTTACAACGCGTGAAGACTACGATAGCTATCACTCGGACTCTCACTCTATTCCCCGGCTAGACCCAGCTACGTTCCCATATCCTGTTGAAAAAAATGGAACAAAAGAAAGGGTGGACTCAAATAGCCAGTAAAGAATATCATGACTAAGATAATGACGAATAAATTATCATTAGCCTTCAACAGTTGAGTTCTTGATAGAATACAATAGACTACAAGGTTTATATAAAAAACTACAGTTAAATTCTTGAACAGTGTTCAGATCAATAATAGCAGCGGAATGAGCAATCTATTAGAAGAATAATGCAGACTATAATGTCCACTCGGTTCTCTTTTTAGGAAAAATATCATCAATTTTTATCATCTGAAATATCATTAGTCAAGATAATACAATTTCACAGTTCCTGATCATAATCATGCAGATCAACAGTTCATCTTTGTACTACGGGCCAAAGACAGTCAATATAACACCAACGGTCATGATTATACCAGATTCAGCATTTGGTCATAATCATACCAAACAACAGTTCATCTTTGCACTACGGGCCAAAGAGAACATTCATCACGTGCCATAAAAGATACCGAACAGATGTATCGCCTTTAACCTATTATATCGCCTTTAACCTATCATCTGTTCAACAATTATATCGCATATGTGCCCCCGGCCACAGATATTCACAACAACTTGATTTTGGATGATTATAATGATATAAATGATGAACAGAAGAAACATGATAAACAATAAGTATCAGAAGTTTACTTTGTACAAATTCAAATAATGTCCAAATTGTCTACATGATGTGGAGTGAAATTTAAAAATGATATTCAAGATCTACAGTTCAGAATAACGGTTACAGTTCAATAGAAAGGTTCACGTAAATAGGATGATTCAATTGAAATGATGGAGTGCAACTATTATGAAACATATAATATTTTCAAGAATTATAGAAGCATTAGTTCCATAATAAGTTTCGATGTAGGTGTATGAAAGAAAATAATATCCCTTACCGTAGCAGGTTTGATTAACAAAAAGTGAAGGAAATTAATATCCCTTACCATAGTAAGTTTGAATAATGGAAGATGAAAAAGATGGTATCCCTTATGAGTATAAAGAAAAATAATATCATTTACGAATATGAAAGAAAATGATATTATAAACGAATATGCAATAAAAGTGTCATGTGATAATTCGTGTAAACAAATTATTTCCACAAGAGACAAATAAGAAATGGATACAAAGAGTAATTCACCAAACATGCGGTAATCCGCGTAGTCAGGTTATTCTCAGATATTAATAAGAAATGAATACGAAAGGTTATTCACCAACAGACGGTAATCCGCGCCGTAAAGTTATTCCCACAATTTAATAAAAATTGAATACGAAGAGTTATTCACCAAACATGTGGTAATCTGCGCAGTAAGGTTATTCTCAGAGATTAATAAGGAATGAATACAAAAGGTTATTCACCAACAGGCGGTAATTCGCGCCGTAAGGTTATTCCCACAAATTAATACATGAAAATAAATGGCACATCTTATGAGTAAGAAAAAAACGGTATTATTTTCGAGAATCAAATAATGATAATCCCTTACCGTAGTAAGTTTAAATAATAGAATATGAAAGAAGATGATATTCTTTACCTTAACACGTGACTGGATATTAATTTAAATGAGGTTGATTAACTTGAACGGTACTCGTACACTTATGAATCTTCACAAATACTCAAGATGACTTAAGCACACTTAGAGATAACTTACACAAGAAGTATTTAGAGAGTGAAAGAAAGAACAAGTAAGGAAGTTTATGAAAAATCCTTAAGTTAATGCCTCTATTTATAGCCAAAAATCTTATCATAACCAAGATTTTCTAATTTAATCCAAACCGTTTATTTCAAGATAATGTTTAATCCATACCATTCATTTCATCTTTTAAGATTTCTTTAATCTAAACCATTCATTTAAAGATCATCTTTTAATCTACATCATCCATTTCAAATTCTATATTATCTTTAATCTATACCATTCATTTCATCTTTTAAGATTTTCTTAATCTAAATCATTCATTTAAAGATCATCTTTTAATCTACATCATCCATTTCAAATTCTATATTATCTTTAATCTATACCATTCATTTTATATCACCTAACTTTATATTATAAACAAATAACTTTATTAATTCAATTATTCAACAATAATTCACACTTATTTATTATTATGACTAATTGTTATAAATACAATGTAGTTGGCTCTCTGAGTTAGATATCAAGTCAATTAATTAATAAAATACAACTGTTTAAATAACACCATAATAGAGATAACAATAATGCAGAAAGTATGTAAAAGAAAGAATACGTTACTGTGTCATGACAATTATTGATTCAATAATATGAATTACTGTGCATATACTACTGTGACAATTATCAGTTTAATAATATGAATTATTGTGCATGTGACAATAAAGTCAAATATTGTACGATAACCACTTTATCAGTTTAATAATACGAAACACTGTGTAATGCCGTGTGCTACTGTGCAATACCGTGTGCTACTGTGCAATACCGTATGTTACTTGTAATACCGTATATTATTATTCTTTTACCACCGGATATTTTAACAATTAAAAGTGATAGTACCATCGACCATTTAAAAATTATTTATGTCATTTTCTATATCCGACAATTATTCTTTGTGGGGTCCACCAATGATTGGTTCGTACGGCGCCGTCGTCCGAATATTCCCCGACAAAACGAATATTCCCTGACCAAACGAATATTGTCCGACATAATGTAATTTGCACATAACATCCTTAACTTTTAACTTTATCAATTTAACCACTTATTGTTTCATGAAAATATATATGAAGAAAAATTAAATTTTATATTTCATAAAATTCGAGGTCTTACAATATTAGCTCAGAAAATGCCCAAGAGAAAACAAATAAAACCTCTATTCTTATTTTATAAAAGTTAATTTGAGACGTTTTTAAATTTAAAATTAACTTAAAAATAATAAATTTCATAATTAATAATATTTTTAAATAATTTATAATATTCTTAATTGTTTTAATATAAAATCTTAAAAAGTAATATTAATTCTATAATTTAGAATTATTGAAATATTTGAAAAGGAGAAACTGCTTTGGATAAATGCGCATATACGTGGGATTCCTGAATGCCTGAATGGCTGGAAAGGACGGTGACTATTGGTCTTCCGTTCACCGGTTGCATGGAAACTTAATTTTCTTCTATAAGGACTACAGGTGTAAATTGAACCAAATGGTTCGAATTTGATTCGCGCTTGATTCGAAAAAATATGTGAAACTCGAATTCGTTAATAATATGATCTAAATTTAAGCATAAAAAATAGTTCGAAAAAAAATATGAGTATAATCTAAGTAAGATTATACTCTACTCATTTAGCTTTCAAACTACTCGAGTTTTCAATCATAATTCGATACATACTCGATTTATATATATTCGAATAGATACTCGATACAATCTCTTATAATATATACACAAATAAACCAATTTTGAATAATTAGTTATTATTATTATTTTTAATTGTAATTTTAATTATAATTTTATATTTATAAAGTATATTTATAATTATATTTTCTCATTTCTAAGTAAAATAATAAGTTCAATTAGTAATTATACGTATTATAAAGCTAGTTACTATGCCGAGACTCGAATTCGAGTTTAAATTTGAAGTTTACGAGTAGTTTGAATATAATTCAATTCAAGTTGGATCGAATTCGAGTCGGGTCGAATTTGAGTAAAAATTTCAAATATAATTCGAATCCAAGACGAATTCGAATAGCTCTCTGTTTGGATAAGTTCGACTCGTTTACACCCTTAAAAAAATATTATTTAAGGTAATACTTTAGCCAAATTTGGCTAAGTCTACTTAATAAAGCGATGTAATTTTATCCCTTAAGATTATAAAAGTTAATTTAAGACACTTTTAAATTTAAAATTGACATAAAAATAAAAAAAATCTCATAATTATTAATATTTTTTAGAAAATTTACAATATTTATTATTGCATTGACAAAAAATAAATAAACTCATACAATTTTAAAATTTAAAATATTTTAAATTAACTTTTACAAAATCAATATTAATTAATCTCATAATTTGGAACACAAAGAAGTATTTGCAAAGAGAAACCAACTTTACCTTGCATATATTCTTGTATTCCGTTCACCACTTGGATGGAAACTTGCAAATTCTTAGTCTTTCTTCCTTAATTTTCTTCTATAAAGAAAACAATGGTTACGGACTGTTCGAAAGTCGGAAGAAAAATGATCTTTATTTCATTTGTTCTTATGCTTTGCCTTCCATAACTCAATACTACACAAAAGACCCTACCTGTTTTACTTTGACGACCAATTCCTCCTTTGACCATATATCCAAGTCTCTTCTTGACATATATTCTTGAATGTCTCAATAGTCGGAAAAAAACTACAACTGGTATTCCGTTCACCACTTGCATGGAAACTTGCAAATTCTTAGTCTTTCTCCCTTAATTTTCTTCTATAAGGAAAACAATGGTTACAGACTATTCGAAAGTCGGAAGAAAAATGATCTTTATTTCATCTGTTCTTATGCTTTGCCTTCCATAACTCAATACTACACAAAAGACCCTACCTGTTTTACTTTGACGGCCAATTCCTCTTTTGACCATATATCCAAGTCTCTTCTTGGCATATATTCTTGAATGCCTCAATAGCCGGAAAAAAACTACTACTGGTATTCCGTTCACCACTTGCATGGAAACTTGCAAATTCTTAGTCTTTCTCCCTTAATTTTCTTCTATAAGGAAAACAATGGTTACGGACTGTTCGAAAGTCGGAAGAAAAATGATCTTTATTTCATCTGTTCTTATGCTTTGCCTTCCATAACTTAATACTACACAAAAGACCCTACCTGTTTTACTTTGACGGCCAATTCCTCCTTTGACCATATATCCAAGTCTCTTCTTGGCATATATTCTTGAATGCCTCAATAGCCGGAAAAAAAACTACTACTGGTATTCCGTTCACCACTTGCATGGAAACTTGCAAATTCTTAGTCTTTCTCCCTTAATTTTCGTTTATAAGAAAAACAATGGTTACGGACTGTTCGAAAGTCGAAAGAAAAATGATCTTTATTTCATCTGTTCTTATGCTTTACCTTCCATAACTCAATACTACACAAAAGACCCTACCGGTTTTACTTTGATGGCCAATTCCTCCTTTGACCATATATCCGAGTCTTTTCTTGGCATATAGACTCGTGTCTCACAAGAAGAATATTAGTTGCAAAAAGAGTCGATCTTTATGACCATCATAATTTTATTATACTAGTCCCGTGCTAGACATGGACATGTTTGAATATTATCGTTGTAAATTTTAAAACACGCATAATATATATTACTATTAATTACTTCATTCATGCACTACATAAGAACGGTCTCGTCATATATATAGGAAAGGTGAGGCACGCTGTGAATATTTTTTTTTGTTGTTAAAATTCATAAACCATCTTTAATTACAATGTATTTAAAATTTTATAACTTGATTTTCTAAAGAGTAATTTTGCATAGAAGAAGGATAATTACTTGATTTGAGCGTGGGTTAATGTCATAGAATTTTGAATATTTTTCTCCCTTTCCTAGTTAATTTTTTGTAGGAGCATGTATTTATATCTACATATTTGGTACCATTTGTATATGATTTAATAATTGATAAGAGTGTTGGCCAACTTATCTAAATTCGTGGACAATAGTGAATGAGTGCATTTATGTACCAACTGAGACAACCCACTGAGTTTTAAAATTAAAATTCAATTAAATGACTTTTTTTAGATATACGGATTGATAAACATAGAACAAAAATTATTGGTAATGTTTACAAATTTTACAAATGAGACTTGTGTAATTATTTCCCTTTGCGTATCTATGCAATTCCATAAGTAGATATGTCAACCCACAAGCAAGATTTACGCAAAGTTTAAGGCCTTACTTTCTAAATTATGCTCTATTTTCGTTCTTCGGGGTGTATCTCAGAGTATTATCCAATGAGAATTCTGTTGTTGACATGGCTTTTCTTGATACCCTTGTTCCAAATTTTGTTAGGCATCCATGCTATATCGGTTTCTGGCCAATGTCTTGACGATCAGAGATCTTTGTTACTCCAATTAAAGGAAAGTCTAGCATTCAATTCTTCATCTTCAACCAAGCTGGTGTTTTGGAACAAAAGTACAGATTGCTGCAATTGGGAAGGTGTGACTTGCAAGACAAGTACTGGTCGTGTTATTGGCCTACACCTGAACAACGAGTCGATCACTGATGGAATCAACAGTTCTTGTCCTCTTTTTAGTCTTCAGTTTCTTCAGAGATTGGATTTGGCCTATAACAACTTCAATTCTGCACAAATTCCATCGGGGCTATTCAATCTCACCAGTTTGACATCTCTAAATTTGTCAAATTCTGGTTTTGCTGGCCAAATTCCCAATGGGTTCTCGCGTTTGAGAAGATTGGTTATTCTTGATCTCTCCACCTTCTTTAACTTAGGATCTTCTCCACTGAAACTTGAGAATCCAAACTTAACCATGCTTGTTCAAAACCTCCCTGATCTTTCTGAACTGTACTTGGATGGTGTGGACATCTCAACCCAGGGAGGTACCTGGTCCCAGGCTATATCATCTTCATTGCCTAATTTAAGAGTATTGAGCTTGTCAAATACTCATATTTCAGGGCCCATCGATTCTTCCCTTGAAAAGCTTAAGTTTCTCTCAGTGATCCGTCTCAATCAGAACAAGCTGAATTCTCCATTTCCAGATTTTTTTGCAAACTACTTGAATTTGACAACCTTGCGTCTCGATTCATGTAATTTGAGCGGAACATTTCCAGAACAGATCCTGAAAAGAGAGAAGCTACAGAATCTGGATTTGTCAAATAACCGTCTACTTCACGGTTCTTTGCCAGATTTGCCACAAAATGGATCCCTTCGTACCCTGGTGCTCTCCTTCACAAATTTTTCAGGTCGGTTACCAGACTCTATTGGTAACCTTGGCATGGTGTCTAGAATGGAGCTGAACAATTGCAATTTCAGCAGAAAGATCCCAAATTCAATGGCAAACCTTACTCAACTTGTATATCTAGATTTCTCATTCAACAAATTTACTGGTCATATCCCATCGTTTCAGAATGCCACGAGTCTCACCTGCTTAGACCTCTCCCATAACGAGTTATCTGGTACAATCCCCTGGACTCACTTTGAAGGCCTTATCAATCTTGTATCTATTGATTTGCAATTCAATGCCTTCAAAGGAAGTATTCCGATGTCTTTGTTTGATCTAAGAAGTCTTACGTACCTCTCCCTGTCCTCTAACAAATTTACTGGCCAAGTTCAGCTAGAAACTCTTCAGAGGCTTGGTAACCTGCACACTCTTGATCTTTCATACAATAGATTTTCAATTGAAACAAGTCTTACCAATTCTAGCGCATCTCTGCTTCCCCGGTTCAGCACATTAAAATTGGCTTCTTGCAAGATGCAACACTTTCCCAAGCTAGAAAACCAATCAAGACTGTTGTATTTAGACCTTTCCGACAACCAAATTAGTGGAGAAATACCAAACTGGATTTGGAATATCGGGAATGGATCTCTCACGTATTTGAATCTTTCTCGGAACCTGCTAGTGAATCTCCAAAAACCTTACGCTATATTTCCTAGTCTAGGTGTCCTTGACTTGCACTCTAACCGCCTAACTGGGGAAATCCCAATACCACCGACAAATGCTTCATACGTGGATTACTCTGCCAACTATTTCAGCTCGTCAATCCCTCCCGATATTGGCAATTATCTCACCTTTGCTCATTTCTTTTCTGTTTCAAGAAACAACCTGACAGGAAACATCCCTGCATCCATATGCAGTGGCATCTACCTTCAAGTTCTTGATTTGTCTAATAATGGTTTTAATGGCACGATACCACCATGTTTGCTTGGACAGAGTGAGGCTCTTGGGGTACTGAATCTTGGGAATAACAGTCTCACCGGTAATATTTCTGATACATTTGGGAGAAGTTGTGGTTTACGAACTCTGGACCTGCATGCCAATCACTTAGAAGGAAAAGTTCCACAATCTATGGCCAACTGCCCAATGTTAGAGGTGTTGAACCTTGGAAACAACCAGATAAATGATACTTTTCCGTGCTTCTTGAAAAACTCTTCCAATTTACGCGTCCTTGTTTTGAGATTCAACATGTTCCATGGATACATTCAGTGTGCAGGTCCGAGGAGCCATTGGCCGAACCTTCAAATCATTGACATCGCTTCTAATTCCTTCACTGGCAAGGTGCCTCGGAACTTAAATTGGACGGGAATGATGGGTGACAAGGATGATGTGGAATCAGAGTTCAATCAGCTGCGGTTTGAGGTCTTGCCTCTTAGTCACCTCAACTATCAGGATACTGTGACACTTACATACAAGGGGAAAGAGGTGGAGCTCGTGAAAATTTTGACAATCTTCAACTCATTTGACATCTCAAACAACAAGTTTGAAGGGGATATACCAGAAACAGTTGGAAAACTAAAAGCACTCCACTTTCTCAATTTGTCACACAATTCACTTACAGGTTCAATTCCACCATCACTTGGAAATATGAAACAGCTTGAATCCTTGGATCTCTCAGTGAACAATCTAACTGGAATGATCCCCGTGGAACTCACAAGTCTGACATTCCTTTCATTCTTGAACCTGTCACATAATCGGCTCACTGGAAAAATTCCAATTGGCTACCAATTTCAGACCTTTACAGAAAGTTCTTTTGAAGGAAACAAGGGATTATGCGGGGATCAATTGAGCAAAACTTGTAGTGGAGGAGCTCAAACTGGACCATCATCAGCACCAAATGATCAACAACCAGGTTCAGGTGATAAGATTGAGTGGGACATCATAGCTGCGGAAGTTGGATTTGTTGTTGGCTTAGGCATTGTGGTAATGCCTCTTGTGTTTTACACCAGATGGAGGAGATGTTACTATGAACATGTTGATAAAGTTCTTTCAAGGATTTTCAAATTGCAGGCCCAGGAGAGAAAAAGAAGAAGAGGTGGAAGAACTCAGAGAAGGAGGTAAGCTTGGGAAATTCTTGAAGATGATGAGTATTGCAGCTAAGGTGTCTGTAATTTATAAAATAAGTTTCTTTTCAATTAAAATAAAGGACATTGAGAAAAAGATTTTATGCACAAACAAGAGTTTCCATGCTTGAATGAATATTTATAAGCTTTGTAATTGAGTTTTTGTTGAGACTGGAGAGGTTACCTTGTCCTGGCCTAAAACCATGTGTAACAATATCTTGAAAGTTCGTTCACTACAACAGAACCTTATAGAATATTTAGATTTCATCTATGTTACCTGTACATATAGAATAATTAAGTGTATGAAAAGAGTCCTTCAAATGGGAATAGAGCCGGCAAACAATGAAACACGCATAAGAAAATCACTTGTGATCAGAATCCATTACAGAAGACATTTGCCATACAGAACTTTACAAGAAAGTGGTCTAGGAGAGTCGGTTTCTTTTAATTGATTCTAACATTTATTCGAAGAACTTGGAATTTGGAGAAGAATAACTATTTGGAATTTATATATATGTAACTATATAAAAGAGTCCATAAATGATACCTTGAATCTGTTTATAATCTTCAAAATTGCGCATTCTTACATTACATATATAAATATTAAAAATAGTATCCGTGAGCCAAAGGTCTTCCATCAAAACCTTGGAACAGAAAATGTATGTCAACGAGGGCCGCTTAGCAAATGAATACTACCCGAGCTGAATTACTCATTGTTTTCCCCGGAATTAGCATAAGAGTTAGTTGAATACTGTAAAGATGTGAATGCAAATCAGTTTCAGTATTTATTAAGCTCACGGTCTCTTCATGGCCGTGCTGATCAGTAAGCCAAGGATGTTTAGTTAACTTCCTTAAACCTTCTAATTCCATTGCTACTTCCTTCATTGTAGGCCTTTCATCACCACTCAAGTTAAGGCACTTCTTTACAAGTTGAGCACCTGTTTGGTGCTAATCTAACGTCTCTTCCCTCATCACTCACTCGAGGCTCTATAATCTGAAACAACCAATTTTCAAGATATGAAATATGTTGATAAATTTCTTTCTTGTTGGGGTCTGCCCATGCAAAGTGGCTTTCTCCCCGTTACGAGCTCCACTTGAACTACTCCAATGCTATAAACGTCATTTTTATCCATTAATTCATTTGTTTGGAAGTATTCCCGATCCAAGTAGCCTAAAGTCCCTTGGACTAATGTAGGCCCTTGAGTTTGCTCCAAAGTTACCAACCTTGAAGCCCCAAAATCTGAAATTTTGGTCATGTGATGATCATCCAATAATATTGGCTAACTTGACATCACGATGAATCGTGGACCTGCTGAGTGAAGATATGCAAGTGCGCTAGTAGATTCAGCAACAACCCTTAAACGATTATCCTAAGATGACCGTGACATGCCTATGTTGTTATGTATATGATCAATTTGGTTACCATTTGAGACAAACTCATAAACCAACATGGCGACTTCACTCTCCAAACAACTCCCCCAAATGCTTCACTACATTCCTGTGGTTAATCTTTGTAAGAGTAACCACCTCATTGATGAATTGCTCTATTTGACTCTTATCCATTACTCGAGACTTTTTGATTGCAACTATGCAATGATCGGGTAAAATTCCTTTGTACACTATACCATAACTGTCGTGTCCATGGATCTTATCATCAGCGTAGTTGCTGGTGGCTTTCTTTAGCTCTTCAGCAGTGAATTCTCTTGTGGACTCAACACTATCCCCATTAGAAGTACTTTGTTGTCTTAACAGTATATCGCCGTTTTCCTGAAAGAATTTCTCCCCGAGTTGAGCAAGTTTCCTTCTTTTGAATATTAAATATAGCCTACTTATTCCACTGATTAAGGACAATAAGCCGAATATAAGCCGAATGCCACACAAGCACACAATTCAAACCGACTCATTATAAACAGCAAATTGTGTAATTATGATTGATTACAGGGACTTAAATCAAGAAGATAATAGCAGTTTACCAGTTTGAAACCAGCAAGTATGAGATCTTGGCGATATACTCCTAATTAATGTTGTTTCAGTCCAGAGTCACACTCTATAAATCATGCTATTTGACAAACAAAATACTAATGGAGCTCTCATGTATTTGAATCTTTCTCGAAACCTTCTAGTGGATCTCCCAAAACCTTACGCTATATTTCCTAGTCTAGGTGTCCTTGACTTGCACTCTAACCACCTAACTGGGGAAATCCCAATACCTCCGAAAACTGCTGCTTATGTGGATTACTCTGCCAACTATTTCAGCTCGCCAATCCCTCCCGACATTGAGAAAAAGATTATGCACAGACAAGAGCTTCCATGCTTGAATAGTTAATGATAGGTGCATTTTAATATTATTATTTTTTATTATTTAATATGTTTATTTTATTTAATTAAGATTCAATTTATTTTTTCTATACACAAGAGTCTTGTTTTAGAGAGAATGGCGAGTAGTATTTTTATTTTCTTTTTTCTCCTTTATTTACTTCCGGTAGGAAAAAGAGTGTAGGAATTAGTTTTTAATTATTTACTTTTCATGTTAGTACCATATAAGAGCTTTTTGTTTTCTTTTTTTCTTTTCATCCACTCAGCATCTTACGGATTTAGCATTAGGGAGTTTACATTTACTTTACAACATTCTTCATTAGTTTAATAAAGTTTTTTTTTTTTAATATTATTCTATTAATTTTTATTTTATTTCATGCAATTAATATTAGTAGTTTTAATTTTATTTTCCTTTATTATTAATTCCATGTCCAGCTAATTTTTTTGATATCTAGATGAAAATGAAATTAAGTATTACATATTAATATTTTCTTTTCGTTCCGTTTGTTCCTTCAATTTTACCTTCGCGCATAATTTGTTTTGGTTCTATATTAATTGTGAGGTTTTGATAGGTTATTGTTAATATATGAGTTTTTTTATAATTTATGCTTGCTCGATAAAATTTTGATGAATTATATAGTTTATTTTTAAATTTTCATAATCTATACTTGCCCGTATTAATTATATGAATCACTATTTTTAAAGGGAACAAAAAATAATTAGAAATTAATTAAGAAAGAATTTTTTTAATTATTATGTTAATATTTAGTGTTTGGATTCCTAGGTAATTTTCTCGTTATTAGTTTTTGTTATTAATTTTAATTTGCTCTATTTAGTTAATTAATCTTCTCTATTTTTTTATTTCTAATTTGTCTGAAATATAAATTAAGGATATATTAAAATTAATTTAGTCTTTGTGGTGTGGTTCAACCTACATTTGTCCCTTTTTTAATTTGACGTTGTGCACTTATAGTTATCAATTTTTATAACATCTTTGTGATTGATTAGTTGTTGAGACTTGGGAGGTTTCCCTGTCCTGGCCTAAAACCCTGTGTAACAACATCCTCGAGTCTTGTATTTAGGGTTAAACATTGAATAAAAAGACAAGTTTATAAATTTTGTAAATGTGTTTGTGGGGTCGAGACAATAGTATACACTAAACCCATAAAATGGAATATGAGGTATAGCTTAGGCTTAAATCTCCAGGGTTACATGAGAAGGGTACCAATACCGCGCTAGAAAGTAATCTTCCAAGTTCCAAGACTCTTTTTTGCATCTTAGTTAGAGTTTATATCCCACATTCCCTAATCAAACTTTCATACTTGCAGACTAAAGATAAGAAAGACCAGTAGCCCCACAGACCGCCATCAAATGTAAAAGAAGAGTAAAGAGTTTGTTTTATATATCAGATAAAGCCAAGTGACAGAGACATCAATATTAAAAATTGATGAGCATAAAAAGACAATCTATCCCTTCCATATATTACATTATCCTGCCAATCTTACAGGGGATTGGCTTATATTACATAATCACAAAAATTATCTTCCTAATACATTAATCACATCATACTATATTTTAATCACTAGCAAATGACAGTGAAAAAGTTAGACCAGACACTGGAGGCATCACGTTTGCAATATAACTAATCCGTACATACAATTAGAATACACTAGTTCAAAAGCAATCTAGTTATAAGAGCTGTAGAGAAATGCGAAATCAAATTTCTATATGGCTTTTCTTGATATCATTCTACATCAGCGTGTTTGTTATTTCAGTATCTGGCCAATGTCTGAATGGCCAGAAATCATTGTTGCTGAAATTGAAAAACACCCTCTAATTCGATTCAACTTTTTCCACCAAGCTGGTGCAGTAGGATGAAGATATAAACTGCTGCCTCTGGAGTGATGTGGATTGTGATAGTCCAGGTCATGTTATCGGCTTTGACCTTAACAACGAATCGATATCTGTTGGAATCGATATCTCAAGTAGCCTTTTTGACCTCAAGTTTCTGCAGCGCCTGAATTTGGCTGACAACTACTTCAGCTCAACTCAGTTGCCATCTGGTTTTGCAAAGCTTACTAACTTGGCTCATCTGAATCTGTCCAGCAGTGAATTTTCAGTGCAAGTTCCAAGTGAACTTTCGCTCATGACAAGGTTGGTTACTCTTGATCTCTCTATAACCTCTGAGTATGCACTTGATTTACTGACTCTAGAAAATCCAAATCTTATCATGCTTGTTCAGAACCTCACTGAGCTTAGAGAACTCCACACGGGTGCCAGGCCATATCGTCTTCCCTACCCAATTTGAGAGTCTTGAGCTTGTCGCGTTGTAATATTTTTGGACCTCTGGATTCTTCCCTTGTGAAGCTTCAAAACCTATCAGTTATTCGTTTAGATCTAACACTTTCTCTTCTGCTGTTCCAGAGTTGTTCTCAAAATTTCCACATTTGACTGTCTTGAGTCTTTGTACTTGTAATTTGACTGGTACATTTCCTAGAATGATCTTTCAGATACCAACATTACAAAAGGTTGACTTACCTATCAATGAATTACTCGAGGGATACTTGCCAGAATTTCCTCAAACTGGATCTCTTAGGCATCTAGATCTTAGTTCCACCAAGTTTTCTGGAAGATTACCCGATTCCATTGGTAATCTTAGAATGTTGTCTCATTTAGATCTCAGATATTGCAATTTTACATGATCAATACCAAATTCCTTGGCAAATCTTACCCAACTTGTCCATCTGGATCTATCGCGTAATTGGTTTTCTGGATCACTTCCATCAGTTGGTTTGTTGAAGAATTTAGTCACTCTGAACCTATATCAAAATAGTTTAACAGGTGAAATTCCTCCATCCTACTTTGTAGGCCTTGATTATCTCTACTATCTCGATCTGGGCAACAACTTACTGAGTGGGAACATTCCATTGTCTGGGGATGGACCTCTCAAACAACAAATTTTCTGGTCGAATTCGTGATCTTGCAAATATATCTTCCAATCAATTTTATTTTCTGGATTTGAGTAGCAATAAATTTGAAGGGCGGATGCCAAAGTTTTTCTTTAAACTTCATGGTCTTGGGGCTCACTTTCTTCAAACAACTTCAGTGGCAGCATAGAGGTCAGCATGTTTGGAAACCTTGGGAATCTTTCTAGTCTTGACATTTCCGGTAACAAATTTTCTTTAAATGCAAGTGCTGTTGGTTCTACATTTTCTTTGCCCCAGTTTAGTACATTAAACTTGGCTTCTTACAAGTTACAAGAGTTTCCTGATCTGAGTTTCACGGGCTCGGGCTCGAATTCCTTGACCTGCACTCCAATTTGCTACAAGGGCAAATCCCAGCACCACCACCATCAGTAGCCTATGTGGATTACTCCAGCAAAAGTTTTCCCACTTCCATTCCGGCTGATATTGGCAATCGCCTCTCCTCAGCCTTTTTCTTCACTATTGCGGGTAATAATCTTATCCCTCGATCAGTATGCAAGGCAAGCCGTTTTGTAGTTCTCAACTTGTCCAACAATAGTTTGTCTGGCACAATACCATCATGTTTAATTGCAATGAGCAACACTCTTGGGGTGATGAATTTACCGACAAACAATCTCAAATTCCTAGGGGGAAAATGAAATCAAGACGAGAAATGTGTCAAAATGGCAAGTGATCATGACATGAAATGTAATACTAGTAGGCTAGGTAGTTAAGATTGGCATGTAGGCTAACTGTGTTATGTAAAAGTTGATGTTCCTGTTGTTTATGCAATCCTGAAATTATTGTTAGATTCAGTTTCAGGTTTTAGAACACATAATAATGATGATGCTAGTTGGTAATCATGAATATACTAAGTACAGAAAAACTCTTTAAATTAGTACATACATACTACCAGCACACTAATACTTGTAAGATGATAACATCAATCCCAATGGATTCTCACGTTTGACAATTAGTTAGTAATGAATTCACTATAATATTTTTGCAAATTAAATACATTAAAGATTATATAATCTAATTATTAAATATTCATATTCTCTACTGCTCTTAATATTCAAGAAAAAAAAATGTTCAATTGAACTAGAAATACCCGTCACCCCCCTCCCCAATGAGCCTTTTATTTTTGGTATCTAATGAATATCCAGTCCCTGAGGTTCGAATTCTTCTCTTTGTTAGTATGTTTACTAGTACACAAATATACACACACACACACACAGAGACATATATATATATATATATATATATATATATATATATATATATATATAAAGAGAAGGGAGAGAAGGGGGAAGAGAGAACTATGAACAATTCAAGAAGTCCAAAATGTCATGCTCGGTTCAAAGTAATTTTTTAATGCAGGATTCTAAAGTCTGATCAATATTGTTCCAATTTATAGCTAACATTTAACAATTAAGAGGGCTGAAGATTTAAAACATGTTACATAGGTAAAACATAATAAATCTGGACCAAGAAACTTCTATCACCATTGAGTGGGACTGAGACTTGGACTGCGACCTCGTCTCCTTTATAAGATACTCCTTTTTCTTGAAATAATTAAATGCTATATGACTTTTGATTAGAATAAACTGCCATGATTTCCTAACCATCTTTTCTATATTGTGGCAGTAGCCAGTAGGTGGTTGTAACACCCCCGTCCCGAAATAAAAAGGGAGGTTACGTACAGAACACAACAGAACTAACAAATTGATATCCAAAACTTTAATATGCAACTGAATAGTTTAGATAGATAATTGTCAACTGACTCAAACACGATCTGTGTATTACAATAATACTTAGAAACCAAAATATCAAATCCTACACAAAATATCTAAACTATTTACATAAAGAAAGCTCTCTTCACATTTGCCCTTGCTCCCCCTAATTACCTGCCGGAAGAAAAATACAGCATGAGCCAAATGCCCAGTACGAATATAGAGTGCAAGAAAATAAGAACTAAATGAATAACAAGACCAACTAAACTGAATTAATCTAAATAACATAATAGGCTGAATCAAATAGTTGGGGGTGATTTCATATCGAGCTCAGAATAAAACAAAACAGAAATATACATCGGACTGCGCAATCTAGATGTATGCAAAATCGGAAGGTGTATTTGGCACAAACAACACCAAACCGCATAACAGAACAGAATAGAATGCTAGGGCCGACCCATACGCCTCTCACAACAAAACATCAATTAGTCAACTCACATCGGAGCACACAAAATGGAGACGTCATGGACTAATTACACCGCCACGGAAGTGTCATGCATCGGTGCCAAAAGGACATGCTTGTGATACCCCCATAGGTGGTTATAGCTCAGGTATACCCTACGATATATTTTAACAAAAATATGTCACAATATATGCAACACAATACAAACAAAAGGGGTTCTAATATGGACATGCTAAACCGAAACGAATTAACACAAAGTCCTCAAAATATATTAGCATGTACGTTTCTACATAATCAAAATAAATACTAAATATGCTCGCTAAGTCCAAAGAGTACAAGTTATAAATTTTTGAATATCTAAAACCAAACAATTCTATCATAAGCATTTGACTATGAATAATATATCGAAATAATATCTGAATTCTAATTGAGAGATAAAACAAATAAATTAAAATTAAAGAAATATCGTTGAAGGAGTACGAAATCTGTACCTGAAATACGCAATGTAATACCCGAAATTATATTCCAAAAACGACTCGTTAAATTTCCTCCGTTGGAACTAATTAAACAAAATAAATGAATAAATAAATAAATAGTTAATTAATTGATTAAACTTTACACATTTTCTTTCTCTTTGACGAATCTGAAATCTTTCCGTTCTAAACAAAATTCTATCTAAAGTTATACATATTTTAATCATATATAATAGTTTAATAATTAACCACCTTCTTGTTCCAAAATAAATCTAAGTATATTTACAAAAATATTCTTTCTATTTTTAATTATGTTACAAATAAATATTATTATTATTATTATTATTATTATTATTATGTCACAACTCTAAAGTTACAAAAATAATAATATAATATATCAAAATGTTAATTACTAACAAAGATATACAAAAAATATATATATTAACAAACTAAATAGCATACAAAAATTAAAGCTACAAAATTAAAACGAACACAAAAAATTAAATAATTACACTAAGAAAGAAAAAAAGACATACTTGAAATTAAGAAGAGATTCACCGTCTCTAAAGAAAATCAAAAGAAATTTGGACTTATATCATCAATACCTAAAATCTAAAGAAGGAAAATAAAATATTTAACTAAGGAGATTCTTACTTAAAAACTCTTCACATAACAAGGTTCTTTCTCACAATGGGAAGTCCTTATTGTTTGTGAAATAAAACAAGAGTTAGTGTTATATTTATAGGTTAAGGGAAGGAGAATATTTTAGTGAGTGAGTAATGTGGGACTCTTAAAAAAAAAAAAAAGACCGGGTATTAGAGTGGTTGTTCCAACCTCCTTCACAAAATCAAATATAATATCAGGAAAATATCAGACCAATATTATTCATTTATCTCTTGTGAAAAGAGAAAAAGGCCAGGAGCATCATTATAATACCTCGTTTTAAATATGGAAGTCTTACCTAATTTTTGATTTTTCAGTAATAACTTTATCTAATGAGACTTTATCGATTAAATTTTTTATTATTTAATTATTTTAAGCATTTCTTTAAAATATTAATGATAAAATAACTAAAAGCAAGAAAACGGTAAAAATATCAACTTGGAAGACGGGAAATAATTTATCAGTTTCTCAATTCAGACTACCAAAAACCATCAACAACTCCGCAGTCCTAGTGCGAATTTACTGGTCAAATGAGGAATTTGTTGGTATTTTCTATACCTATTTGGGCACTAAAATATTGCCCAAATTATCATTCTGACAAGCACTAAAACTGGCTCCAAAGACGTATAGAAAATACCAACAAAAGCGTCTGACTTTAATGTGCAAAACACCACACACATATTACCCAAAAACACGCAGGACCAGTTTACTTTGACGATGAGTTCATCCTCTTGACCACCCAATTCTCATCTTCCTCTTCCTTTTTCCTCTAGAGCACTTGAATCGCACTTCTTTGCAATCCCAAAAGTTTCAACCACTTTAAATTCAAGGGCAAAGATGATGTAGTACAAATCCAAGACTTTGTTCAGTTTTCAGTCTTACGGGTGTCAATCCCAATAGTGTCCAATGAAAATTCCACTCTTTTCATTTATTTTCTTGGTACCCTTGTTCCAAATTTTGCTGTGCACTGATTTAGGGTTGGTTTCAGGCCAATGTCTAGAAAATCAGAGATCTTTGTTGGTCCGGTTAAAGAACGGCCTGACGTTCGACCCTTCATCATCAACCAAGCTGGTTCCGTGGAATCAAAGTAGTACAGACTGCTGCAATTGGGAAGGTGTGACTTGTGAGACAAGTACTGGTCTTGTTATTGGCCTAGACCTGAACAACAAGTCGATCACTGATGGAATCAACAGTTCTAGTCCTCTTTTTAGTCTTCAGTTTCTTCAGATGTTGAATTTGGCTTATAACAACTTCAATTCTGCACAAATTCCATCTGGGTTGTTCAATCTCACCAGTTTGACATATCTAAATTTGTCAAATTCTGGTTTTGCTGGGCAAATTCCCAATGGATTCTCGCGTTTGACAAGGTTGGTTATTCTTGATCTCTCCACCTCCTTTAACTCAAGAAGGCCTTCTTCACTGAAACTTGAGAATCCAAATTTAACCATGCTTGTTCAGAAACTCCTTGATCTTGCTGAACTGTACTTGGATGGTGTGGACATCTCAACCCAGGGAGGTACCTGGTCCCAGACTATATCATCTTCATTGCCTAATTTAAGAGTATTGAGCTTGTCAAATACTCATATTTCAGGGCCCGTCGATTCTTCCCTTGAAAAGCTTAAGTTTCTCTCAGTGATCCGTCTCAATCAGAACAAGCTGAATTCTCCATTTCCAGATTTTTTTGCAAACTACTTGAATTTGACAACCTTGCGTCTCGATTCATGTAATTTGAGCGGAACATTTCCAGAACAGATCCTGAAAAGAGAGAAGCTACAGAATCTGGATTTGTCAAGTAACCGTCTACTTCACGGTTCTTTGCCAGAATTGCCACAAAATGGATCCCTTCGTACCCTGGTGCTCTCCTTCACAAATTTTTCAGGTCTGTTACCAGACTCTATTGGTAACCTTGGCATGGTGTCTAGAATGGAGCTGAACAATTGCAATTTCAGCAGAAAGATCCCAAATTCAATGGCAAACCTTACTCGACTTGTATATCTGGATTTCTCATTCAACAAGTTTACTGGTCATATCCCATCGTTTCAGAATTCCACGAGTCTCACCTACTTAGACATCTCCCACAACGAGTTATCTGGTACAATCCCCTGGACTCACTTTGAAGGCCTTATCAATCTTATATCTATTGATTTGCAATTCAATGCCTTCAAAGGAAGTATTCCGTCATCTCTGTTTTCTCTCCCATCATTGCAGAGGATTAAGCTTTCTAACAACCAGTTTGATGGTTTATTGCCCAACTTTCCCAATGCCTCCTCATCTCAGTTGGATACTCTTGATTTAAGTAGCAACAATCTGAATGGATCTCTTCCGGTTTCTTTGTTTGATGTCAAAAGTCTTACGTACCTCTCTCTGTCCTCTAACAAACTTACTGGCCAAGTTCAGCTAGAAACTCTTAAGAGGCTTGGTAATCTCACCACTCTTGATCTTTCAGACAATAGATTTTCAATTGAAACAAGTCTTACTAATTCTAGCGCATCTCTGCTTCCTCGGTTCATTACATTAAAATTGGCCACTTGCAAGCTGCAACACTTTCCCAATCTAGAAAGCCAATCAAGACTGGAGCATTTAGACCTTTCAGACAACCAAATTGGTGGAGAAATACCAAATTGGATTTGGAATATCGGGAATGGATCTCTCACGTATTTGAATCTTTCTCGGAACCTGCTAGTGAATCTCCAAAAACCTTACGCTATATTTCCTAGTCTAGGTGTCCTTGACTTTCACTCTAACCGCCTAACTGGGGAAATCCCAATACCACCGACAAATGCTTTATACGTGGATTACTCTGCCAACTATTTCAGCTCGTCAATCCCTCCCGATATTGGCAATAACCTCACCTGTGCTATTTTCTTTTCTGTTTCAAGAAACAATCTGACAGGAAACATCCCTGCATCCATATGCAGTGGTATCTACCTTCAAGTTCTTGATTTGTCTAATAATGGTTTTAATGGCACGATACCACCATGTTTGCTTGGACAGAGTGAGGCTTTTGGGGTACTGAATCTTGGGAATAACAGTCTCACCGGTAATATTTCTGATACATTTGGGAGAAATTGTGGTTTACAATCTCTGGACCTGCATGCCAATCACTTAGAAGGAAAAGTTCCACAATCTATGGCCAACTGCACAATGTTAGAGGTGTTGAACCTGGGAAACAACCAGATAAATGATACTTTTCCGTGTTTCTTGAAAAACTCTTCCAATTTGCGCGTCCTTGTTTTGAGATTCAACATGTTCCATGGATACATTCAGTGTGCAGGTCCGAGGAGCCATTGGCCGAACCTTCAAATCGTTGACATCGCTTCTAATTCCTTCACTGGCAAGGTGCCTCGGAACTTAAATTGGACGGGAATGATGGGTGACAAGGATGATGCAAAATCAAAGGTCCATTATCTGCGTTTTGAGGTCTTGCAGTTTAGTCATCTCTATTATCAGGATACTGTGAAACTTGCATACAAAGGGCTAGAGGTGGAGCTCGTGAAAATTTTGACAATCTTCGATTCCGTTGACATCTCAAACAACAAGTTTGAAGGGGATATACCAGAAACAGTTGGAAAACTGAAAGCACTCCGCCTTCTCAATTTGTCACACAATGCACTTACAGGTTCAATTCCACCATCACTTGGAAATCTGAAACAGCTTGAATCCTTGGACCTCTCAGTGAACAATCTAACTGGAATGATCCCCGTGGAACTCACAAGTCTGACATTCCTTTCATTCTTAAACCTGTCACATAATCGGCTCAATGGAAAAATTCCTAGTGGCTCCCAATTTCAGACCTTTACAAAATGTTCTTTTGAAGGAAACAAGAGATTATGTGGGGATCAATTGAACATAACTTGTAGTAGTGGAGCTGAAACTGGACCATCATCAGCACCAAATGATCAAGCACCCGGCTCAAGTCCATTCTTTGATTGGCAATTCATTTTCACTGGGATAGGATTCGGAGTAGGAGCAGCCATTGTTCTTGGGCGTCTTATGTTCTTGAAGCAAGGTATATTTTGGTGGGACGAATGTATTGATGAACTTGTGATTATGATTCTTTCAACGTTTGGAATAACTTTCAACGGCTACTATGACCTAACGGTTGAGGCAGAGGATGATACCGAAGAAGAGCCCCCAGACAATGCAACACACTCGGATGACGAGCTGGGAGCTATGGAAGATGAAGTGCATCATGGAAGGTACTGTGTGCTTTGTTCTAAAATAGACATGGTAATGAATACCGTCGTACATAACCCAAAATGCAGTTGTCATAGCTCAACACCCATATATTCTAGTTCCTCCTCTTTTTCTTCTTCTTCTTCTTCTTCTTCTTAGTCAGGACTCGTTAAATTACATTGGCATCCCCAGATTTGATGTTAAAAGATAGAATGTGATATATGGAATAAAGATAAATAATAATTTATAAAATATACAATCACGATATGCTCAATTAATATAATATCATTAAAAAAATTATTTGAGACACAAAATTTGAGATTTCAGGGATTATGTCCAACCATATTTAAAGGAATAGTGTTGTAGTTTTTATTTTTCTATTTTGGTTCAGTACTCTTTGTTTATGCTAACCGGTAGAAAGTTTGGGCATGGAAATTCTTAAAATACAGACACCGTGAGCATTTGATTCTGAAAATCTGTTTTGGGCTTATTTCCAAGGATTTAACAAAACGAAGGCCCGTGATTAAGGCAAAAACCATTACTTCAATTGCACTGCGAGGGTCTGCTACTTTATTGGATAATTTTATACAAACTATAACCAAATATTACTCAAAATAGTACATACATCTCAACCATTAAAAAATGAGAACTGACACATATTACTGTGCTGGACCCTATCTTTCAATGATTGAAATTAAAATATTGTGTTTAGTGTTATACACTTATACTTATAAAAACTAGTTGGCATTAAAATTTAATTGGTAGATAGTCTATCATACATGAATAGATTCAATAGTTATAACCAATCACAATTGTACACATCATTTAGTATCTATTTTTTGTAACCATTATTTAGCTACCATAATATTATTTAGTCATCATTTAGTACAAAAAATAGATACTAAATGATGTGTATGGTTATAATTGATTATAACTATTAGAGGCACCCATATATGGTGGGCCACTTACGAATTAAACTTTTAACACATTGTTTTATAAACTAGTTTTTGTAAGAATTCTTTATAAGCGTGTCATTATCCCTTTGTCAAGTGTTCTCAATTAAATATAAATCATCACACAAGAGTAGGGGTGATAATTTTTAACACGACACAATAATCCGACACAAACATAACATAAAGTAAGACAATTATTGTTGAGTATAAATAATTTTTGTATCATAAACAGGTTGACACGTTCAACGCCAAATTTAAATGGATCAAACACGTATAATTAAAAGGTTGATGCATTTAACATGATTACTTACACACATTTATTTTAAATTTGAAAATAAATATGATAATATTATAAATTACCTTAAATATTGAGTTTTAGCTTTTTTATTTACTTTTTCTAAACATGTTATCATACATTTTGCTAAAGAAATGTTATTTTGATAAATAAATTATATTATTATTTAATAAATGAATAAATGATATTTATTTTTTTATTTAAAATTTAATCTATTTATTAAACGAATCGACATATATAATATGATTAATAAATAAGTTAATGTTAGTATTAATCTATTTAATATAATATTCTATAAGTTAACAGAATACGAATTCAAGATTGCCACCCCAACACAAAAGCGTTCACCTAAATAAAAGAAAAAGTACTGCTTGCTTATTATATCTATCTACATTTCAAGCAAAATTCAGTAAGGCTGGCTCCTGCACAAACTGTGCATAAATATTTGAAGATAAAAATTAGGATCCACACAAAAATAGTAGTAATAGAAAAGTGGGAAAGTAGTAATAATGAAAAAAGAAACATTTCCTTTGGTAACTAATTCTACTTTTATGTTTTTGCTTTTTTATTTTTTTATTTTTCTGCTTTTATTTGACAATGTTGTTCGATAAATTTATTTCAATGTTAATTTTATTTATTTTTTCTAAGCGGTAAAGTTTAAAATTTTGTTATTAATCAAGTTGTATGCATGAATCTCATTAATGTTAGAATGACTCCTTGTGATGTCAAAATTAAAAAAATAACTTTTTTGCGTGTTTTTATTTTTTTGCTGTCAAAGTGAATTTTGCTTCTATTTTTTTCCAAGTAGAAACAGTTAGCAAACATTGTGTTCTACTTTCGATTTAAAAAAAAAAAATTAGAAATAAAAATAGTTACCAAAGGGACCCTGGTTAATGTCAATTTTGTTAATTAGATTGAGTTTCAAAGTTAAAACATTTTCTTAGTAAGAAACTGCTTAGGAAATAATCCATTTTCATGATGACTTATAGAAAGGAATTATTTTTTCTAAAATATAATAATAACCAGTAGAAACTTTTTCTATAAAAAAAATAAATAACAAAAATATCAATTTATGGTCCCGGCGGGGCTCGAACCCGCGACCTTCGGCTCATAAGACCAACGCTCTAACCAACTGAGCTACGGGACCTCGACATTTTTATAAATTTAATAAAATATTAGTTAACATATACTTCAAGTATTATGTTCATATCTAAACCCATAAAATGTGTCTGTGTTTTATTTTTATTTTTTATACATTCCCAATATTCTTGTGCAATCATAAAATACAACCTTAATTAACTAATATACATATCTTAAAAGTGGGAAAGAAATAGAGTGAAGCTCAAAATAATTGAGCTTTTTCTTTTTTATGGTGCAATAAATCAATTAAGCTTGGTAGCTACCATCAGTAAGTAGATGCAAAAGCATGCTTTGTTGGTCATCTTCAACCTGGAGTGCATCTGGAAAATCATTTTGTAGCATCTGATTTGTTGCATTTTGTAGGTAGAAGCTCATCATGTGTGATCTGCTGCTGATAATCAGAGTAGGAAGGGAAAGGCTGCTTGGGCCATCAATATCCACATTAATTATTATCATAAAAATAAATTGGAGATAACAATATTTATTTATTTTAAATATAAAAAATTCTTCATATATTATAATAACCTAACCTTTTAAGAAAGTTACATTTTCTCTAAAAAAAAATTGCCCAGTACCCTTTCTATTCTATAAAAATGGCTTACGTACTAAATTGTACCATAAAAAATGATTTAAATATATAAATAAATTGTCTCAAATTCGATGGCAAATCTCTCAACACAAAATTAAATATTACATCCATTTTAATCATTAAAAAGTTAGGTATGACACGGAATTTAATGTCATGTCTTACTTTTTAATGATTAAGATAATATTGTGTTTGGATGTTGTGTATTTATACTTATACTGTAAGGATTATTTTGTCTTCAATTATACTTATGTGAGATTCACCACTTTATTTAGGAATAATAATTTTTTTTATGAACTATATTTACTCCACGGTCCATTAAAAATAAAAATTTCTTGATACTCTCTCTTTATTTTAAATATCTTAATTAGGGTAAAAAATATATTTGAATCATCTTTAATTCCTCACTACACATGAGCCAGAATCAACTTGCTGGAAGTGGGATATGCCATGCTGCCATGAGCCATCAAATAAATGAGAAACATGTATAAGTGTAAAATTGTGTATTACTTAAATAAGGAAAATAATATATATTATAAATTTATGTATTAACTTCTTTTGTTATTATTTATGTAAATAAGTGGTAATAGTAACTCTATTATATATAATATACTGAGTCACATTTGTGATTTCATCAAAATTTATATAATGATATATTTTACGATTATATTTCGACAAAAAACTTTGGTGATATGATTCGTTTAGAGAATTATTATTTTCACAAGCAAAAATAATAGTTTCACAAGATTCCTCTCATATAAATAATAAATAAATCTCACACTTATGTGAGAAAGAGCATGTGAAAATATCAAAATTTACCGATAGAAATATCAATTCCATTCATCTATCTCTGTCCATCCAAAAAAAAGGAAAACTACAATGTAGCCTAGGGGTGTCCATTTTGACTGGTGTTTTTGTTAACTGAACAGGTTGGTTCAGTATAAAATGGATCGGTTCCGTACCGGTTTTGATTCTGGTTTACCAATTTGAGATTCGGTATGTACCGATTTTCTTATTTTATTAATAATAATAATAATAATAATAATTTTCAGTAAAATCATAACCGAACCGGTTTACTGGTATACCAAATCGGTCCAACCGGTTCCGGTTCTAATATGAAAATTTTGATAATTTCGGTACGGGTTCAGATCGAATGAATGTAGCCGACTTAACAGTTAGCACTATTGGTACAAGGTTTGCCAAACAGGCCCTAAGTTTCTTCCACGGTAATGCAAACATTGTAGCCAAGGCTGAAAAGTATTCAACCCTTTCAGAAATCCCCTTTTAAACCCTCAAATTTCCCACATAAATCCTCTTCATTGCAATCAATTCTCCCCTTTCCCTTTTGTAATACGTACCAGTGATTGGATTCTTTTTTATCAGAAATGAGTGAGTCGAATCCTATAGGTGATAATGGTATTAAGGATAGTAAGGTGCCACAGTTGGCTTCAACAACAGCAGCAACAACACAAGTCAGTACTCGTACAAACACGTGCACAGCAGCCTATTACTAAGGGAATCAAACTGTCTATGCTCAAATGCTTAAGCATAGCTAATGGTATGCAAGGAAGGGATGAAGATAGATCTGTTGATGGTGCTGAGAAATACCGCTAATCATTGTCAGCTAGCTCATTAACTATAGTTAGTTATAATTAACTAGAGTTAGTTGTTAGGTTAGCTTTATTTCTAAGCAACATAGATAGTCTAAATAGCACGTGTGTAAAATATACTTTAGATACATTCTGTAATAGAAACTTTAAGATGTTAATGAGGGAGCGGTTCTCTCTCAATTTTCCATAAACTGTGTTCTATGAATCAGAGCGAGAGCTCGTGTAAAGCGTAATTCAGCTCATTTCAAAGCTACTTTTAACTTCAATCAATTCAATTGTTTTTCGTTACTTTCTTTGATAGAAGAATTTGATCATGGATTCCGCATCGAGTACACATGAAGAATCAGTGCAGAATACTGAAGATGCTCGTGTTTTTGAATCTAATTGGCATCCGTTGTTCTTACACAATAACGATCATCCAGGTATGATTTTAACATCAAAGAAACTCACTGGTGCTGAGAATTTTGCTACATGGAAAAGATCGATTAAAATTGCTTTGTCTGCTAAAAATAAGATGACAATTACCGATGGTACATATCCTATACCTGCTGAGAATTCGTCTTTGTATAATCAATGGATGCGTGTCAATGCTATGATAATAAGTTGGATAATGAATACAGTTAGTGATGAAATTAGTGACGGTATGAAATTTGTTGAAACTGCATTTTCTGTATGGACTGAATTGACTGAGCGATTCGCAAGCATTGATGGCCATAGAATTTATGAACTTCAAAAGGATATAAGTACTCTGGCACAAGAAAATTTGTCAGTTGATATGTATTATCACAAGTTAAAGGGACTGTGGGATGAACATGCTGCTCTTGAGGTAGTTCCTAAATGTACATGTGGTGCATCTAAGGCCCAAGATGAACAAGAACAGAGGAGGAAATTAATGCAATTCTTAATGGGGCTACATGATAGCTTTGCAACCGCAAGAGGCCAAATTCTTATGATGAGTCCTTTACCTACAGTAACTCATGCATACTCATTGATTAAGCAAGTTGAAAAGCAGAGGCAGGGAAATCAAACTGGAAATGTAAATCCTAATGTCATGGCTTTTACTTCTAGTTCTGGCTTTCAAAACAGGAAGAAATTTTCTAATGCTCAGTATAATTCTCAGTTTAAGTCTTATGTTTCTAAGGAAGGCATGAAGTGCAGTTATTGCCATGGAAAGAATCACGTTAAGGAGACTTGTTTCAAGCTTAATGGCTATCCTAAAGGGCATCCCTTGCATAATCAACCTAAGAATCAATTTTCTGGAACTGGTAATATACCTGGAATGACTAAGAAAGGCAATCTCTCTCAAGGGAATTCTATCCATACTGGTAGTCTTCCTCAAGGGAATTCTGATTATACTGGATCCAAAGCAATGCAAGTACACCCTGAGGAAGCTTCTTTTGAGGATCATGACAGATTTGAACAATTAGAAGAAAATTTTGATCACCTACACAGCATCATTGACAAAGGAAAAGACAAAGAATTTTCTATTCCTGATGAACATCTAGCAGGTATTGCTTTTTCATTACACTCATTCTGTTAGAACTGGTGTTCAGTGGATCATTGATAGAAATGGTGTTCAGTGGATCATTGATAGAACTGGTGTTATTAACTATAGTTAGTTATAATTAACTAGAGTTAGTTGTTAGGTTATATTTATTTCTAAGCAACATGGATAGTATAAATTGCATGTGTGTAATATAGTTTAGATACATTCTGTAATTCTGTAATAGAAACTTTCAGATGTTAATGAGAAAGAGGTTCTCTCTCAATTTTCCATAAACTGTGTTCTATGAAATTCTCCGTTGTTTTCAAATGGAAACAACAACAGTGAGAAAATTAAGATTAAGGTCTCTCATGGATCCAATCGGTTCAACCTTACAGTCCCTTCTCAATGCACTTTTGGTAATATTTCTTCTTCTTCCAAAGAAAAGTGTTAGCTTTTATGGGTTCCCTTTTTCTTTTAATTGATAGTTCTGGAAAGATGATACCTTTATTATGGAGATAAATGAACATTTGATGAATATTTTTTTGGATATTAATATGTATGGTGTAGGACTGATATGTCTATGCTTCGTAATCATAAACACTGTGAACAGCAGGGGCAGGGGTGTTAAATATGAATTTTCATTTATGCCTTTCCGTTTAGATATTTGTTGTCCCCTTCCTAGATGTTAAGTATTTCATAATTTCATGGATTTCAAATTACTGGATGGATACCGTCCACACTGAGATGATCTACTTTTTATGTGGTTTGAATGATGTAGTACTTGCTTTAAATAATTCTTAGGTTTGCGGTATAAATATTGTTATTAGCGAAGTTATGCATCATGTTATTGTAGTTAGTGCTACGATATTGATGCTTTTGATATGGCAATTACGGATGATGCTATGGGAAAAAGATTTTCTTTTAACAGATTTATAGTAGTTTGTTGGCTGTATAAAAATCTGTCTGACAGTTTTTTCCAACTCAAGTAAAAGCATAGTCAATTTTGTTGTTTGATGTACTTTTTATCACATTTGGTGTAGGCTCATTTTCGTTGGCATATTTATTATTTTTTTTCTTGTTATGTGATGTTGGTTTATATAGGTGTCTGACAAATTTAATCTGTTTGTCCTTTTGTTTTGGTGGGGGGAAGCATGTTACATTACTTAATTTGTTATTACTAGTTGGCCCCAGATGTGATATTAAGTTTTGATGGCAAACTGGAACATACTGAGATATTGATAGGTATCCATAATACTCCACTATTGAAGAATTGTAGTTTCAGCAATGCCTTTAGTTGTATACAGAAGGTTTACGTTTACTGAATCTCTGACCTAATATTTATTGAAGGTGATCTGAAAAGGGTTATTGCACAAGAAATTGGTTCGGAGGCTGAAATATCAAGAGGCTCTGAGGCTGTCGCTGAAGTCAGAGCAGAAGATGATATGCTAGCAGAACAGGCAATTCCATTGTTATTTTGATTATAATCAACATGATCTTAACTTTTTGTGTTTTGGAGGCTTATTTCAGTTTGTCTTCCTGTAGGTAGATGCTTTAAAAACAGTTATCCATGATGGTACAAAAGTTGCTGAAAGGGATATTAATTTCTTACTGGAGATGCTTGAAAGACAGTTGCTGAAATTGGATAACATCAAGGCTGAAGGAGAAGGGAAAGTTCAGCGAAAGATTGAGGTTAGAATTGAATGCTGATTTTGTTAATTTTGCTTTACCTTTTTTATGTGTTATTAGTCAGTCACGGTTTTACACTATTAACTGCACCTTGTAATTTCTTATTAGCATTTTCATTTTGTCAATTCAATAAATCTATGCTCTAGATTGAAAGATCTTAAGCTATGTCTACGATTTTGTTGGACATCTCATTAACCTAGAAATCCTTTCAAATTATTACTGTATTTATTTACATGATTTTTTGCCTCGAGTTGCATTTCTCGTCTATAAGAACCTTCAGTATCACCTTATAACTCTCTTTTCAGGTGTGCCGTGTCCAGAGTCTTTTGGATACAGTCGATAATCTTAAGAAAAGAGACTAAGAGACTCTTGTCCAAATAGCAACAGCAGTGACAATGTATCAGTCCCAACAAATTGTGAGACATCCGAGGCTGATGTTGGAACTCCCAATGCCCAACATTCAACTCCTTCTACAAAAGTAAATCAGGATTGGGAAGTCTTTGAGTAGCCAGTGCCTTTTAATGATTTTGCTGAATTTCAAAGAATGCTGAATGAGGTGCTGGGTACGCCATTTATATTTCTCACTTAAAGTTGAATGTATCTTTTGGTTGCAGATAATATGATGGTAAGACAGAAATGTATCAAGCAAGAATAGATAGTCTTACATATGAATGTATTTTGAAAGAGTCAGAACTTTTTATTTGCATCAATTTGTGCTTTGATAATTCTGCATCAATTTCCCTATAATTTCTCTCAACTATATTGCCTTTGAAGAAATGAGAACCTATGTTCAAAACTCAAAGCACTTGTCTAGCCATATGTTGCATTTCAATGTTGTGCGTGGGTTTTTCCCTGTCCTTGTCCAATGAGGGCATATGCTTGTTCCCCATGAGCTGCATCATCCCCAATTTTGAGGTCTTCCTCGGACATGCGAAGGGGCATCAATAACCTGATGACCAGCAGAATGATCGAGGTGACTAATATGTTCAAACCTATTATGAAACTTGCACCCACTAGTTGCTTCAGGAATTGGATGCCTCCCTTGCTTCCATAGAAAGTCCCTTCTGAATTTGGGATTGGTAGAAACAGGTTAGATAGACTTGGATGAGTAAAGAGTCCAGTGAGAGCGCCGCCTAAGGTTCCAGCGACAGCGTGGGTGTGAAAGACACCAAGTGTGTCGTCGATCTTCTGCGTGAAAGGCAACTTTCTGCTCAAGCTCATCATTGTGAACCAAGGAACAGTTCCTGAAATTATTCCCATAACGAGTGCAGCCCAACACTAGACAAAGCCTGAAATTTGACAAACTTATGAGAAAAGTTAACAGTAATCACAAAATTTGAGACGCTGTTTGTGCATTTATTATGATGGTCTCACCTGCACCAGGAGTTATGCAGACTAACCCAATTATCATTCCTTGGATTGCTCCTATCACAGATGGCTTCTTGAAGAACACTAAATCCCAACAAGGCCATGCAAGGAGGCTTATTGCTGCACATGTACGAGTGTTGAGGACTGCAAGCAAAGAATCAACATTAGCAGCAAAAGGACCAGCTCTGTTGAATCCAGTCCACCCCATCAAAAGAATCCCGGCTCCAGCCAATGCTAGTAAGAGATTGTTCGGTGGGAATTCTTCCTGATCCTCCTCCAATCTTGGTCCAACCTAGAAAGACAAGACGGGAGTAAAAGATTTAGTTCTGTATAAAATGTGCTCCGAATTTACCTCGGGGAAAATATAATGTTGCTCACCACAGGAGTAGTACGCAAGTAACGGAGATTCTGCTAGATTCCACTCCAAAGTCAAGATCCCCATATGCAGGGGCATTAATGATGATTATTGGACTTGTTAGTAGACTAAGATTCTAGTCTGTCTCCTGTGGAATATTGTGTGATTGCCGTGTGTGACTGTTACCAAGACTTTTGAGTGATTTTTAGCGTTTGCACCTCTTTCATAAAGATGCATAGTATAGTCCTTCAAGACTAATAAATGTTTAGTTAAAAGAGCGAGTACTATTGTTTACACTAAACACAGAAAGAGTCCGTCAAGACTAATGTTCTTGTCGTATGTCCTGCCTGTCAAGTTGTGGTTTATTGTAGTCTTGTTCTACAAAAGGGTCTTATTTAATTTAAATTTTAATTATTCTGCAAAACATTAAAATTTCAATTTAATGTTTATAATATTGATTTTGTACTTGATAATATTTCTGTAAATGGTTTACAAATGATATTATTTAACTAATTAAAATTAAATAAATTTACATTAATTAAATTTTTAAATTTTACAAATTGACTAAAAAAATTTTAAATCAGATCTTTTTCGTAGTAAGGAGATAGTTTTTTTATTTTTATTTTTTATAGGTTCTTGAAAATTATAAAGAAAGTAAAGTTATTGTTGGGAGTTGAATAGTGTTTACAAATTTTAATGCATTGAACATAGAGAGTCAACTTGCTCCATTTCATTTGTTTTTGTTTATGTTTACAAAACAGGTTGGTCTACGTTATGGCAAGCAAGGCTAGGGAAGGTGATCGATCTGATCTACAAGCTTCAACCAATTTAACTTGAAAGTTTCTAAAATATTGGAAAACAATTAAAAAAAATCCTACACAATTTTTAATAAGAAATTTCATTTCTACTTTCATTTAGTATTTTAAAGACGGTTTGATGTAACTAAATGAAAAGTAAGCCGAATAAAATAGAGACCTATCTACTAATGACATTTTGTGTTTAATAATTTATATGTTTGAAAAATCATAATCATTATATTCCCTATTTTGACCTCTTTGGTAATTCAAAATATGTGATCTTATCTGGTCAATAAATTTTCGAACAATTATTTAATATAATAATTATTATTTTAATGCTATAAAATAATTTATAATAAAACCATTAGTTTGAAATCGTCAAAGGCAATAATAAGAAACAACCATGTCTATTTATTGGCAAATCAATGCAAACACACCCGAGGCTACAAACGAGTCGAATAGATTTGAATTTTAAATTGTTCGGATTCGACTCGTAAGGTTAAATTCGTACTCAAATTCGAATTATATTTGAAAAATTTTACTTAGATTTGACTCGATTTGAATTTTTGTTACTTAAATTAGATTCGACTCGGATCGAATTATATTCAAATTACTCGTGAACTTCAAATTCAAACTCGAATTTGAGTTTCTATATAATAACTAGTTTTATAATACATATAATTATTAATTGAACTTATTATTTTACTTAAAAATAAATAATTATAATTATAATTACACTTTAAATATATAAAATTATAATTGAAAAATAATAATAACTAATTATTTAATATTATTTAATTGTGTATATATTATAAGAAAATGTATCAAGTATCTATTCGAATATGTAGCAATCGATCATGTATCGGATCATGATTAAAATTTTGAGTAGTTTGAATCCTAAACGAGTTGAGTATAATCTTATTCAGATTCTACTCGTATTTTTATTTGAACTATTTTTTGTGCTCAGATTTGAATCATATTATTAACAACATTCGAGTCTCACTCATATTTTTTCGAGTTGAGTCCAAATCGAGCCCGAATTATTTGGTTCAATTTGCAGCCTTAAACACACCATTGATCTTGGAGTATAAAATAGCAACGGAGCTCTTACGGCCCAACTCTGAAATGCATGACCAGCATCTTAAAGAACCCATAGTTTATTCTTAGTTCAGTTTGTAATGGAAGAGGCCCATTACTCATTTTGTTTGTTTTAATTTTTCGGTAGGCATGAAGGTCGAATACTAACCTAGAGAAATGGTAATGGATCAAGACTAGTAATCTTCACTTAAATCATTTTAATGCTATGAATCATTTGAGCCTTAGGAAGGGAAAAAGGCCGTGTCAATATTCCAAAATGATTTTTCTAATTTCTAATTATTTCCAAGTCACCTAAAATAATAAATGGCCTATAATCGTAGCTATTAGAATTTAGAGCTTCTAGTAATGCCAAGGTTGCAGGTTTGAGACGTGCATGGGCCGGCTAAATTATTATTTTTATGTAAGAAAAAATAAATTTAGAATGCAATATATTTTGAAGAAAAATGATATATGTTTACGTTGAGTTTTTGACTGCTAATTAGGTGGATAAATATTACTTATTGGTAATTTTGTGGAGAAATCTGTAATAAGTGAGATCTTCTTATAATTTTATTCAATCTCATATATTAACATATTTCACAATTATAATATAATTTTATTCAATCTCATGTATTAATATGTTTTATAATTATAAAGTTTTGTTTCATATTTATACATAGATTTATTATAAAAATATGTTTTTTCTAAACATTTCACTTCAAAATAGGAAATAACATATTGCTAGACAAATATAGTAACTAAAACATATAAATAAATAAAGAAATAGTGACTTGCGTCATCTCTATGGTTTGAGATATTCTTCATACACTGGACCCTATCCTCCATTTGATCAATATTATTGATAAATTATATTACTGTCTATTTTAAAATTAGATATAAATTTTAACTTTTTAAAATTAATTTATGAAATTTTAAAACAAAATTAATATATAATTTCATTTAAATTTTGAAAATAATAAATATAAAAATTAATAATATTTTATAGGTAGTTTATAATTGTTATATTTATCTGTATTAAAACTAAATAATTTCATATTACATTTAAAATTTTAAATTTCACATATTAACTCTAAAAAATTAAGATATATCTCTAATTTTAGAATAGAGTTACCGTTCACATTCTTTGGCTCTTCGGCCTTGAATTAACCATCGAGTAGTAGGTCTTTTTGGAATTTTCTAACTAGATGTACACAGTAGCAATATTAACCATGGAAAGTTGATTGAGTAGTTAACCTTTTTAGTTTGTTTTTGCAAGAACAAGTCTAAATTTATTTAAGAAGTAATGACAAGATAATTAATAAACATATAACGATAAATTTGAATATATATTATTAAGTCGATATATCTACAAACATGAGACTCTTTCTTAAAACAAATAAAATTTAAAAATGGGACATCTATTTAACGGAAGGGAGGAAGTATTTTAATAAGGCAGTTCTAGAACATTTATCGCAAATTATTGTGCTTAACCAAACAGTATTTGGCTCGATCAAAAGAAAAAGAGGATTTGAAAAAAAATCACAATAAAAAGGAAACAAAATTTCAAAATAAACTCATATAATATTGATAAAAAAAGAACTTAAAGCCTAATTAAACTGCCTTAAAAATGTTCTAAAGTGTTTCACGGGCATAATAAAAGAAATGAAAAGTCTAGGGGGATAGGGAAAGGGGAACCGGTTATTTTTTTTATTATTATTTTTTTTAAATGACTCCCAAAAATAAATCTTATTTTTTGGAACTAAATTTTTTACAGAATAAAGTGATTTAAGTGTGATTTGGATGCATATAAATAAACAGTGATGTACATTTTGTAAACACTGTTTGTTTATATGCATGCAAATCACACTTAAATCACTGTATTTTATAAAAAATTTAGTTTTAAAAAATCAGACTTATTTTTTAAAAGTCATTTAAAAAAAAAGTCAACCGATCACTAGACCGATCCCCTTAAAGCCCCTAAAAGAAAGTGCTCCTTGTTTTGTTTGTAAATAGTAACTTAGTAGAAGGAAGACCACCTAGAAAAAAAAAGAGGAAAAAAAAGAGTAGAAGCTATAGATATGTGGTTTATATATATATATATATATACACACACACAGTTGTGTAATGTACGGTCAACTTTGACGACGATTTTTTTGGACTACGGCGACGGTTCAACCGTCGTCATAACCAGAAATAACTATGGCGACGGTTGAACTATCGCCGTAGCTAAAAAAAACCGTCGACTATGCACTACATAGCTATATATATATTATCTTGTAACAACTTATACTACTAAATTTTAATTTTAGGAAATTAAGAGAGAATATAGAGAAAGTATGATGCACATAGATCGACTCGAAGCATTGGTAATAAATAAAGCACAATTTAATCTCAGTAGAAGGTCTAGGGTTTGGGGCAGTTTTCCATTCTTTAATAGAACCATTTTGACCCCATTTAGGTATCTCCTCATCTTCATTTTCTCCATATATAGCTCCTTAATATCTAATTAATGCGAAATATATTCTATCAACTTTAATTTATTGAAGTAATCAAATTGATACCAAAAAAGATAAATAGTAGTAGTAGCCTTTTTACCTTGTATGATGGTACAATACATAATGAAAATGCATTAATCTCTAGAACAAGTACCTCAAGATCTCACTTAGAATATGTTGTCCCATTCACATAGTCAGATCTAGAGTACTTGCCCTTCCAGGATCCTCTTCACTGTCAACTTGTTTCAACCTTCTGACCTTTTTCGAGGAAGATTGTGAGTACAATGACAGTGATAAGTACTTATCATCATCCTCCAAATCTCTAATTAGGCAGCTGTCATCATTCCTTGATTTCACTCCAAGTGTTAGATTCAAATCAAGGTGACAATCAGAAACCTTCCTTTTCACCATTGTCCGCTTCTGAATGCTCGTGGCTTCCAAATCTAGAGGAACTTTTTCTTGCAGCTTGATTAAGGAATTGAGCTCCATATGGTTTAATAAGGAGATATCACCTCGCTGGCGCTCCGCATCATGAATTGATCCTCCAAATTCTTCTTTCCTTTCATGAATTTTCCATGTAGATAATTCACTAGAAGATGAAACATCGATATGGACATCACAATTTGTTGAGTTTCTTCCAAAAATCCTCTCAGTAATTGAAGAGTAAAATATTGGTCTGGCTTTATCAATTGCACTCCGAGACATAAAAGAGCTTTGCATCCAGTTCTCATGTCCAATATTCCAAGGAGCATCTCCATATCTTAAAGAAAATTGACATCCTTATTATTGTGAGCTAGATTGAACTCAAACTAACTCCAAAACACATAAAGAAAATAACTAAAAACGATTTACTATTTTCCTTAATTACCGGAAGTTAAATGGAATGTTACACCTTTGGTTATAGCTTCGAAGCATTGGAAGTTGGCTTAGGTTGTAGATATTTCGATCCCCACCATCCACAAAATTTCCATGATCTTCTATCACTGTCATATATATAAGATACCACGTAATTAGCTATATGGAAACCCTAATTCAATAGAAACCGGAAGTTAAACAAATTAAATACAAAGGAATTCTCAGCCTATATATACCTTGACTAGGGTCGTCAATCTTCTTGCTTCGATACATCTGAGTTGAAACATAACCAAATAAACAAGAAAATCCCATTTGAATTTAGAGATGAAAGAAAAACAAGTATGCTTTTATCAATGATCCATATATAAACAAGTAATATTTAATGAAGCTATCAATTAATTGGTAAGTAGTAATTTATAAAGGGGAGTGATCTAGATATTAATCAAATCAGAACCAAACCTGTAAATGACTTTTGACATGAGCAATGTTAACTCCTTTGATATTCATTAGTTGAAGAACCAACTTTGGTGTTGCTCCTGTACCAAAAATTAATCAAACTGAAATCAAATACCTCCAGTAGCAAAACATGAATAATTAACATGGCTAAAATCAGGGTTATTAATTAACTCTCACTTTCTTGTCCACCGAGTCTCTCAACAGCTTGAACAAAGCGACGATGCAGATCTTGCGTCCACCGGAGTCTTGGTGTCTTGGATCGAACATAAGGCCTCACCGATGGCTTCTTCTCATTTTCTTCGATGGTGCTGGTGCTTGAGCTTCCTGATCCATCCGTTGCCTTTCTCCTTCCAATATTATTCTCCTCACTCTCTTCCTCGTCCTCATTTTGATCGGAAGGGCAGGCCTTAGAGCCCTCACTCCCACTGCTTCCCTCCATAATTCTTTGACTTAACTAGGGTTTTCCTCGATCTCAATTTCTATTTTTAGCTAAGATCTTTATCAGTTGAAATTGAAATGGACCGGATTGGCATAATCTACTATAAACACTAAAAATGACAATTATATGTTAGGGCTTAATTCCCTACCGAAGGACAAACTTGATCAAAGAGAATTGGATGATTTACAATTCTATTTATGTAAAGTATACAAATGGGAAATTCGGAATTGATGAAACCCTAGACCTTGACAAAGAAGAAAGCCTCTCTTTGGGTAAGGTAACAACTATTGGTCATATAAATTTTGTGCAGCTCACTAGTATGTAATATACATCCAACATGCAATACATGTATGCATCCATACGCATGCATGATGTTACAAAAGGGAGAAAATAATTAGCTTGATCATGTGTTTCCAGGCCTGTGTGGTCCAATTCCTTTTAAAAAAAATTATTTTATTTCGCGAGTATAAAATCAAGTCCAGCTAGAAAGCTATGTAATATAATAATGTGCAAATGTGTATATAATATATGTGTAGTCAGTCCCTACTTCATTAAATACGTACTTTCCATCAATTTCATTGAAACTGCGAACACCAAGAATTTTAAGTTTTAGTTTATTGAATAGGTCCAAATTAGACTTTTGTTCTTACTTGTTTCTTCGCTCGATGAAAAAACAAGTTTAGGGACCACCCATTTTTTAATTTGCTCCATGAAGACAAGAAATTCTGGCATTCTGTATTCCATCAATATCAATACATACAGATATTAAATTATAAAAATAGCTTTGATTTCATGTATTTCAGTAGCACACTTTTATGTTATATATTGTTGAAATTGACTCATACTTTTGATGGTTCAACTAATGACGTCTACGACAGGATAGTCGGGGCATATACGGAGGCATTTTAATTAATTAATTGTTATTTATGGAGATTGTTGCCTTTCCAATGGTTACAGCGGACCATTTTCTTGAATTGTAGCTTCTAAAAAGGGTTGTTAATTTCCTAGGAGGTTGGACATATTTCCCTTCAACAGTATGCAATGAAACTGTTGCCTCTTTAGAATCCTGTTATGGCATATTCATCAAGAAATACCTAGTATGCGAGCCCTTTTTTTGGACCTTTTATTATTCTTAAGTTATCTCTGTTCTTTGTTTTGTTTTTGTTTTACAACTAAAAACGAGAGACTTGGCTCTTCTACATTATATTTTTTTAATTTCATCAAATACACCAAATATTTAACAAAATATCTTACAAATTAAAATTAATTTTCAACCATCAAAATTTGAAAAAATGTAAGCATGCTCATTAGATGGTGGACAAATGGTAGATTACTCTCACAATTGGTGTAGTGATGAGTGTCAATATCAATTATCACATATAATAATTATATAAGCGATTTTTGTATTGTAGGGAATCGAAGATTAGAGTCAAATTCAAAAAGGTTTGCATGTTCCGGAAAAATATTTATTAATTCTTAAGTCTCACGTTCACAATATCTTGAATTACAGTAGTGTTTTTCAGTATGTTTCTATTCAATTAAATGAATTACATCTTTTCAAATAAAGGTCATTCCGGAATTTTTCTTTTTTCCTAAAAACGATGGAAAATGACTTTTGCAACCATGTTTCTAATTTTAATTTTCGTTTGTGGCTCAAAAAATTTGATTCACTTCAAAAGGAAAGGAAAGGGAGGGGGTTAATTAATTAAGATTAATGAGGATATTAATATCAACAGTGATACAAAATGCATGTACGTATTTGCTTTGCTGTAGCTGACTGTGACCCTAACTCGAATCAATCGAATGGAGGAAATCGCATGCACCTTCTTTTACGTCGAGAATCACGGGGCTTGTTCCTAATCGGGAGTCGAGATTTCCTAATCATGTCAACTCATCTCGTCCAAATTCACATACTACTGAAACATGGATGAGCATTCTATATGCATATTAGATATGTATGTATTCGAATAATGGGATAAGATCGAGGTAATAAAGATTGTACTCGCCTAATATTTTATTATTATTATTATTGTTATTTTCAATTTCTCATAAGTCATAATCAATTCGCATTCGACATGAAATTAATTAACATATAAAACAATCTTTAATATGGAGAATTAATCTCATATATAGGCCGGAAATGTTAGAGCTCTTAAATTTTATTTTATTTTTTTGTTTCAAATGAGTATCAAATTAATAATGTGATGATGAATATTTTTAAAATACTTTATAGTATCAAACAGTGATAACATATTATTTGAGATAAAAAAAAAAATTAAAAACTCTATTCAGGGCCGGCCCTGTAGCCTAAACAAAAAATCTTAGGCTTTAGACTCTATTTTAAAATAAGAACTACCATAAATAATGCATGTAAAAAAATTCTTATAAAAATATAAGTCCAATCAATCCTTTAGGATCAATAGTTCAATCCAAATATTAAATACTTAAAAAAAGTTAACAGTATAAAAAAATTCTCATTTAAATAAAAAAAAATATTAATATTCCCTCCATCCCAAAATAGAAGTCCTTCATTAACTTTTGTAGTCAAATTGATCATTTTTAAAATTAACAATTAAACATATATATTTCGATTTTCAAAAAAGTAAACATTGAGATTAGTACGAAATTTTATGTAGTCTATAGGTTTTTTACATATATATTAAATAATAATAAGATATATTGATTTGAAAAATAGTCAATTTAATCATAAAAATCAATAGAGAATATACTAAACATAGAAGGCCTAATTTAAAAATATTATTTTAGGTCCCAAATTGTCTCTAGTTACCCTGATTCTAGCATTATCCTTCCTGTAAACATCATTGTTACTAGAGATAATATTATACTGCTACTTTTAATTAGATGTAACAACAACTCGAAATGATGCGTGTAATTGCTGGGAATATATATGCTCTGTATATATTCATGTGATTTACAGCAGTGTAAGTACAGTGGTTTAATTTAAAGCATGCAGGAGCTAGGAAAAAGAAGTTAAAAATGGGACAACGTTATAAAGTAGCGGAACTTCTTTTCATCTTTCCCCCGTGTATATGAATGATCTGTCGGTTCGAAATAGGTTTCTTTAATTTAATTAGGTTTTTGCCTTTTGGAACCAAGCATGCATGCATATTGTTGTTTTCTCACGAGCTTCTTGGGTTCAAGATGACAAGCTGGGGAAAATTAATTAAGTTACTTCTAAAAACGGCACCTAATTAAATTTTAATGAGATGGGAGTGAGAAATTAAATGTGGACTTAATTAGTATATATCTGTACTCCATTAATTTTAAAATATAAGACACGGCAATCGTATAGCTCATGAACGTGTCGAACTTGCTCAATCGATAAATTTTCATGTGCCTACATTTCTGATGGAAAAAAATTCATTTTAGTCTTATTCTTTTGATTGTATTGGCTGATTTGAATCAATAAAATTTTCAGCTCTTTAGTTGTTCTTCAAAAATAATAAATTAATATAAAATATTTTCAAACTCAAAATTGATATAATTAATTTAAGTAAATTAAATCTTGCATCTAGTAATTAATAGTACTCCCAATTAAACATGCAAAATATGAAATGAATTCAAAGAAGATAATAGTAAATTGGTAAATAAGAGATTCTTTTCAAACTAAATTGTTTAAGCCATAAAAACGAAAAACTTGCAAATTTCAAAGCTTATCTAAAAGATAATTTAATGTAAACCCTAAAGGAGGAGAGAAGGCACAACCAAGAGGACAAAGACACAAGTGATTAAAAATAAAGGGTAGTCTGGAAAGATTCAGTACAGCCCCAAACCTGTCAATGAAGTCAACCCCCAGCAGAACATTACTTTCGTTTTTGGGTTTTTCATGGGAATATGTGTGCCTATTAATGCGGATCTAGCATAATTTGAGAATGAGCATGTCTGTCCTTAGCGTGCGTGTATATATATATATATATATATATATATATATATATATATATATATATAGGTGTGTGTGTGTATGTCTGTATGTATGTATGTATGTATGTTTTTGTGTGTATGAATGAGTACGAGATCATTACATGCATGCATGGCTTTCAATGATACATGCATGCATGTCCTTATAAACCTCCAACTGCTCCAGTGTTAAATATTGGTAGCTAGATGAGGGCATTCCCATCAAGTATTTAAAAAAGCTATGTAATAATATCATGCAGATTAAAAATTAAAATCCGAAGCTTATTGGGATATGTTTGATAGAAAATTAAAGTAATAATTAAGCTGCCTTCCCAACTCCATTGCTTACAATTCTTCATTTTCTCCTTTTGAGTTGACATCAAGGCATGCATTAAGTAAAATATTCTACAGCATGAGAAGATTTTATTTATACGTACCCAATTAATAGAATTTTTTATTATGATTTACGTACGTCCTTATTTTTTAACTCCTTTTTCTTTTCTTTTTAGATAGATAAAAATTAGTTAATTAATTCATGTTTTAATTTCCTTATGCCATTGGTTCTCAGTTATTGCAATTCTTGTGTAGTTGTTGTGAATATTATTATCAGTACATTGCCAATTCCGGTGAATCCTTGGTGTGATTTGACGAGTGGGATAACACTTATGTTTGGACTTAAGAAATGAAATGAGAAAATAATAACTAAATGGACGAATAGAATGGTGAAGGGGATGATTTACATTTTTAATATTTCAAGTACATGTATATATGGTTGTAATGAATGAGGAATCATGAAATCAAGAATAGGATAAAAAAAAATTAAATAACCTCAATACTTCTCACCAAAAGAAAAATACCCAAATACGTGATGAATAGTGATGGATGGTGGGTTGGGGATGGTGGTAATCGGTGGTACATGCAGTTGCAATGGTGGAGGCAGCTGGTGACAATGGCGACTACTGGTAATATATTGCTGTTGTGATATAAGAGCATAATATTCACATTCATACATTCCTTAAAAATATATTTAATTATAATATCGTGTCTTTGATTATGTAATAAAAATTAAGAGAATGAAATGAACTCTTTATTTTCTTTTATATATTTATATATCGTTGAAATGATCAATAACCAAACACTTTTTCTTTTATTATTATTATTTCAACAGAGTAACCCATTCCATTTGAACTAGATTAATTCTCTTAATTAATCCAAACACAACATTAAGGTATGGTCAAGTTTAAATAGCTTTATTTGAACGTATAATTAGTTCCTCTGGCCATACAAGTTTGATTGAAATTCTTACTTAACAATCAAAATTGGTCATCAAACTTGTTTTACAACCCTCTACTACATGGGTCGGTTTAATTTATATAGTTTTTGAATAATTGTACTATCGAAACAATACCCGTTGACCATCACCGGCAATACATCCATCAAATTAAAGCAGCAACTAGATATTAATTAAAGTTTTCCATCTTAATTAATTACATGTAGTAAAATTGCCAATATACAAGGCCAATAAAAACGCCACACATATAATATATATTTCCCATTTTATGTTCTCTATGATCTTCTCAATATTGTTAGTATTGTAAATTCAAAAGAAATCTCTTAATAGATTTTATTTTTTTTAAATCTCACTTTGATTTTTAGAAGTTAATTTTTGAAATTTTATTTTAATATTAACTGAGTTTATTTAATATTTAAAAATAGTAAATATTTTACATAGTTATATTTTCTAGATAATTTACAATATTTAAATTATATTTATTTTTTGTATTCGACAATTCATAAACTAACTTCAAAAATCAAACATATATATATATATATATATATATATATATATATATATTATTTTATTTTATTTCTTGAACGGAAATAGTATATATAACACTGGTTAATTACAGTAAACGAATTGGAAGGAAATTACTTCTGTACAATAATATATTGCAACTTCTAGCCAGCCAGCCAGCACAAGTACACCGAAACATAAACAATATTTAAATAGAATCGAGATACACACAATCAAATGCCAGATTTTTTAATGCACTTTTGATATCAATAGAATTATATCCTCTTCTCTTTCATCTCATAATGTAATGATCTTAAAATTCCTCATAATGTAAGTAGTAATATTCTTTACCATTAATTGTATTTTTTTTAATCCTTCTTCATATTTTTTACTTTTAGAAAGTAAATTTTTATTTTAAGACGAAGATAAAAGTTCATTATAATGTATCAATTATAGCAACTTAAAATATAAAGGAGACACTTGTATACAACTCGGCTCGCCTCCATTATATTTTTCTTCTAATGTTATCTAATAAATCATAATTATATATTTTTAGATAGTATAATTAAAATTAACACTGGTTAATTTATAATATTAAGTAAGTATAATTGTTCTGGAAATGAAAGTGATTATACACTTTTCACCATTTGATAATATGTGGATTTTTATCTCTTTAAAATATCAATTATTGAATTTCTTTTAAAAGTTTTAACAGTAAAATTATTTTTAATGATTTTAATTTTTAAAAAGATTGATCTTAATATCATTAAATATTTATTAATATATTTGATCGTTACTGACAAAATTAACTATTAAGATCAAATAATTGATGTGTTAGATGAAATTAAATCCCTATGTATATGCTCCCTCTCATCTATAATAAGCTAGAGTTTTATTTGACTTTGATTTAAGTTAATTTTTGAAATTTTAATAATTGTGATGAATTTATTTCAATATTTGAATAATAATATTAAAGTTATTAAAACTTTTTAAGTAATTTATAATAACAATTACGACATTAACTGAAATTAAATAAATTTACATCAATTATAATTATAAGAAAATTCAAATTAATTAAAAAAAACATACAAAAAAAATCTGTCTAGAAGAGAGAAAACAATAAACAAGGGACGATTACACTGATCTCCAAATGGATGGCCGGGGGGTCTGTCATGCATAAGCTTCTTTTCTCTCGAATATAGAAATAATATTGTTTAATTATTTATTGATTAGTCTTTGGTATGATACGTATGCATGGTCGGGAAAGAGAATATTACTGAAAAACATTTGTATTTTATTCACGTCAAAGGTATTTTATTACATCCCACCTATCCTTCTATATATATATATCTCTGTGTGTGTGTGTGTGTGTGTGTGTGTGTATATATATATATATATATATATATATATATATATATATATATTACCTTTAGTTTATTTGATTGTCGTTCAAGTAGATCCTCTTTAAGAATTAATTTCTAGCTGACGAGTCTCTCTCTAACTCTGACATTTGTTCTTGGAAATTATATATAATGACGGAATTAATAATAGAGTTGTCAATTTGCATGTAATGGTTGACCTTAATCGGTGAGACGAGCTCAAGTTAATTTGGACTCCCTCCAAACTCCAAACCCAGTCAAATTTTCAATTCAAATACCATTAAATTCTTATTTGTGATCATCTTTCTCTAATTCACAACATAAAACCATGACTCCACGTTACAAATTTAATCACAGAGAAAATAATACTCTCTCCATTACAGGTAATGGATTTTGTAATATAATGATGCCGATTTTCACCTCTTTACTATCGAATGTTTGGTACTTCAAACGACTTGAGAATAATGGATGCATAGAGGGATTAATTGTTTGTGGATCCATTTCTAAATCTACTTCTGATCGATAGTAAAGTCAGTAATCAATTATGAAACTTTTTAGAATTTGATAGCAAGTGTAAAATATATATAAAAGGTCCCCTTGTATTTATAATTGAATATTTAAGTTTTTAACCACTTTAGGGTTTTCATAATTTACTATCAGGGCACATTAAAGATAAGCCTAAATATTAATTAATCAGATTTGGATAAAAGTCCTAAATGTGAAATGAAATTTTCGCGTGTTTGATGTCGTGGACACTCACACCATGTTTTTTAAGTTTTTTTAGAGAAAGGGAAGGAAAAATAGTTAACGTATCCCTCCAAATCTCATATTTGTGAGATTTTTTTAGGAAAGAATGGAGGAAATTTAGAGGTAAAGTTGATTTCATTTTTAACTAAAAAAAATTCCTCCAAAAATGGGAGAATTTGGAGGGATGGAAAAATTAGATATTTGTATTACCCAAAATAACTTTTCAAAATAAATCATATCAATTATTATATTTACATGTAAGGGTAATATAGTAATAACATAGTTTAAAAATAAAAATAATTTCTCTTTCTTTCCCTCCTTCTAAACTCTCAAATAAGTAAAAATATAATTAAGATCTCATCCTTTCTCTTTTTTAAAAAAAAAACTTATAAACATAGCAAAGAAAAATTATAATCCTTCTCATCTGTTCCCATCCCCTCCTCTTCCCTCTTATACTTCTCTTTCCAATTTCCATCACATCCCTCCGAATGCACAAACATGAGCCCCTAACATGAGAAAAAAGTAATTTATTAAAAGAGTCACATTATTTTTTATGCTAATACAAAATAATACTCCATCTGCTCTAAATTATATGATCATTATTAACTTTTGAAAGTCAATTTAAGATATTTTTTAAATTAATATTAAGATGACTCATTAAAAATTATGAAATAATAAAACTTTCTATGAGTAATAATTTTTAAATAACTTATAATATTGATCTTTGTATTGATTAAAGTTAAAAGAATCTATACTAATTTTAAGCTTCAAAATCTCTGAAGTTGACTTTAAAGTATAACATTTTTAAATTTATCATCACAATTTTATAATTATTTTATAACTTGAATTATATGTTTACAAAATTTTGGGGTAAAAGTTGAATAGAATTCTTCTTGTGGAATGGAGTTTGATATGGTATAAATATGTCAGTTCCGGACTGAGGCCTTCAGATCAAACGTAAGAAGCCCGATCCAATATATAGTTTGATTATGGCCATGATCTTTAATTATACAACTAACTAAAATGGGGAGTAGAATAAAAAGAATCTATGAACGATGGTCCAATATATAATACTGCCCACATCCTTTACATTTGATAGGCTTATTAAAAAATAAACATAATATGTATACTTAAAAAGGTTGAATAATATTGAGTAAACAATAAATCTTATATATAATTGTACAAATTGTGAAAATCGATACTTTTAAATAGTTTAAAATATTTATAGGGAGTTGATATTCGAATAAGTAAAAGTGATAGTTTTACAAGATTTATTCTCACGTAAATATTAAAACGGTCCTACACCAATGTGAGAAAAATCTTGAAAAATATCAAATTTTGCGTGTGAAAAATATCAATTTCCTATTTATCTCTGTATTAACTAAAATTAAATGTATTTATATTAATTTTAAATTTAAAAATATTTTAAACTGTTTTCAAAAATTAAAATTAAAATTATATTTTAGAACTGAGGGAGTACATTATTTTTGAATTATGCAAATTCCCTTTCTATTTTCTTGAAGTTATAATGATATATTGATTTTGTTTGAATTCACTAATAATTTTCCCTTTAGAAATTATTTAAACTATTGTAAAATCTAATAATTCTGACTGTCAAAAGATTTTACAAATATATGAAGCTTCAATTATGTAAAAAATACTAGAAAAGACAAAAAATAAGAAAGCAATAAAATTGAATGAATTTGATTACTAAACTCTTAGCTGAGTTCCAAAATATAAATTTTAAATTCATATTTAATTTTAAATTATGTAATTATAAAAATTATAAACTATCTAAATAATACTACTAATTACAAGATTTATTGTTTTAAAAATTTAAATAAATTATATCAATGTTATATTTAAAAATATTTTAATTTGACTTTATTAAATCAAACCTGATTCTATATTTGTCACAAAGAGAGTATTAGAGATAAATTTTGAGAATGTTAAATTATTCTTACAACTTGTAATTTTATAAATGTGTCCCTAATTTTTTTTTGCAGTAGAAGGGGTAATAAATCAAAGTTTCAAATGTTAACCTGAACAACGTTTATATTGTAGAGCCCAAGTCATGGCCCAATAAGAGTTAATTTCAAAAACATAGCCCAGGAAGTGTCACACGGGCGAAAATTTCAAAAAGCTAGTTTAGAGGTTGGCAATCTCGAGTAGTTTCGGGCAGACAATGAAGGTTGCCCGTTCTTTTCTTTTGAAAGCCTCCCGCTTCCTCTATGCATTCAAAATAAATTCAGCTTCATATACCCAGAAAAATACATATATAAGTTGTATATCTCTTTCTTTATCGTCGATTTAGCTTCTATCCACAAACACGCATAAAGAAAAATTTAGAGAGAGAAGAGTTCAGATTGGCTTATTGATTGCTTCAATTGCCTTTAAAGCTTCTCTCGCTTGTTAGATTTTTGTTTCAGGTATATTTTTCACCTATAATCTCAATTACATTTTGGATTTTTATTTTGTGGCTAGATCTATTATGTTATAGTATGTTTATGGTGTTTATTTGGGCTAAAGGTTTTACATTTTTTGTAATTAAAGTTCATGGCAATTAGGGCTTCAATGAATGTCATGTTATTGTTCATACCTGAATCTGAATAATTTACTTCGTTTTTACTTGCTGTTATGCAATTTAGTTTTTAAACACTTGGATTGTTTGTTTTTAGCTATCATTCTAAGGTTTAAGACTTTAGGCTGTATTTTCTGGGTTTTGTCTTCTACGATGTAATTTACTTGGGCTATTGGCTCCTTTTGAAAGAAATGTTGCAAAATGACCTCCGAGTAATTTTCGAGGCTATGTTATAATGGATGATGTTTCAATTAATTTCAAATTTTGGAACGTTTTTGTATAGAATCTGGAATGGGATGGAGAGTAGCTTTTTGTTGAAAAAGGGTTTCTTAGAACCTGAACGATTATTGAGCCTGTAAATTACTCTTGAAAGGTAATTCATTATTTTTCATTGCAGTTGTAATTTGTCATAAATACTTATCTTTGTAATATGTTCTTTTAAAGTTGTATGTGATAAATGTGGAGCAATTGGCTTTATTTTTCCAATGTAAATCAATTACTGAGAATACTGTTGGAAGAGGCTGCATATTATTGTTCTTGATTTGACTGGTAATGTATCAAATAGTTTGTGTTTAATGAGATGAAATTACATGGTTGTTATAAATTAGAATTGGGTTTATTGTTGTAAAACGGTAAAAGGAATGTTGACTAATCTTCTGCGGCATATTGGAAGTTGATAGCCTTTGGTTGCTAGCCTAGAATATCAGTCTTTTTTAATCATATCTGTAATGATTCTCTAGAACAGTAAATGGTATTTTTCTACTTCTACTTGTTCATTTGCATATTTATACATCAATCAATTTGTTGTTAATCATTTTATGTATTCTTATCTCTTTCTCTCTTATGGTATAAAGAAAACTAATGGCTATGGATATCACCCAATTTTTAGGATCTGCTCAATTAACAAATGCAACGGAGAAGACTGAGACAGAGGGTAAACTTTGGCAGTTTCAAGAGCAAAATTTACTTGATTTTCTTCTATCATTGTCAGTCGAACTCTCAAATGATGGCAAACCGACTGAGAGTCGTGGACTTGCTGGTATTGTACTTAATAACTCATTGGATCCAAAAGATGCTGCTAGGAAGGAACATCTAACTAAACAATGGGTGGTCACCGATATTTCAGTCAAATCCCAAATTAAAGGTCTGCTCGAGTACTCTTGGATCTTCCGTGCATGAGGGAAGGCACACTGCTTCCCAAGTAATAGCCAAAATTGCTTCAATTGAAATTCCTCAAAAGGCATGGCCCGAACTCATTAGATCATTGCTTGTAAATATGACTCAACTAGATAGGCCTGCGTCTTTGAAACAGGCAACCTTGGAAACACTTGGGTATATGTGTGAAGAGATATCTCATAATGATCTTGAGCAAGATGAAGTAAATTTTGTCCTTACTACCATAGTCCAGGGAATGAATTTTACCGAGCAAAGCTTAGAAGTCCACCTTGCAGCTTCAATTGAAATTCCTCAAAAGGCATTGCCCGAACTCATTAGATCATTGCTTGTAAATATGACTCAACTAGATAGGCCTGTGTCTTTGAAACAGGCAACCTTGGAAACACTTGGGTATATGTGTGAGGAGATATCTCATAATGATCTTAAGCAAGATGAAGTAAATTTTGTCCTTACTACCATAGTCCAGGGAATGAATTTTACCGAGCAAAGCTTAGAAGTCCACCTTGCAGCTACCAGGGCTTTATATAACGCCCTAGATTTTGCGCAGACTTACTTTTAGAATGAGATGGAACGGAATTTCATTATGATGGTGGTTTGTGAGATAACCATGGGCAAAGAGGCACAGATTAAACAAGTTGCTTTTGAATGTCTTGTTTCCATAGCATCAACATACTATGAAGTGCTTGTACCTTATATGCAGACTATCTTTGAACTCACAACAAATGTAGTTAAAGGAGATGAAGAGGGTGCTGCCCTTCAAGCAATTGAGTTATAGAGCTCTATTTGCGATGAAGAGATTGAACTACAAGGCTTTAAGGTTCCCGATAGTGGTGACTCTGGCGCCCCTCATTCCCGTTCCATTGAGAAGACTTTGGCATCACTAGTTCCAATGTTGCTGGAAACTTTACTAAAGCAGGATGAAGATCAGGACCAGGATGATGGGATTTGGAATCTTGCCATGGCTGGTGGTACATGTCTTGGTCTTGTGGCTAGAACTATTAAGGATGCCATTGTACGACTTGTAATTCCTTTTGTGGAAACTAACATATTGAAGCCTGATTGGCGATCTCGTGAAGCGGCTACATATGCCTTTGGTTCAATCTTTGAAGGCCCAATCATAAAGAAGCTATCTCCAATGACCCATGCAGGATTAGATTTTCTACTTAATACAATGAAAGATGAAAACAGCCATGTGAAAGACACAACTGCTTGGACACTTGGTCGTATTTTTGAGTTATTGCACACTCTCTCTACTGAATTTTCTGTTGTTTCTCCAGCCAACCTCTAGCGAGTTCTGGAGGTTTTGTTGGAGAGCATAAAGAATGCACCCCATATACCTGAGAAGAAAGGAACAAAGTTAGCAAAAAAATATAAACAATAGCCCCAGCAGAAAATGAAACATAAATGTGTTTATAAAATTCAGTGTTTGATAGTTGTACATATCCACAGTATTATTAATTCAATGAAGAAAAAAATGTCATGTATACATTGTGTATCAGTGGATTTTTCCATATTCCCTTGGTTATTCTACACTGTCGCTTTATTTCTCTTCTTCTTTTTTAAAAAAAAAATTTCAACCTCTCTTTTCAGATTTGTCAACAAGAGACTCTCACCAGTTCAATTCCTCTCTAGCCTGAGATCACCTGATTGTTATTCTCACCTTCAGTCCTCACCTCATATAAACTTTCTCCTTGTCTCGCCATTTCTTTATCTTCCAATAAACACTATTTGCTCACTTTATAACCCTTTAACTGAAACTCTACTGAGTGAACATTACAAAACTCCTATGTTTCCTCTTATGCAACAGAGTAGACAAAAGGCGCGACAAATAGACATTCCATGGCAGTTCTGGCTTCTCCGAGATTAGTTGGGAAATTACATTCTAGAGATTCTAACAAAGATTGATAATGCACCAGACGAAAACTTGAGGAGAATTTAAGTTTCTCCTAAACATCCCCATCACCAAAAGTTATAATGCCTTTGTCACTAAAATAAGAAACAAATTCCTTAGCCACCCTCAGAAACTCGATAACATCTTTCCTTTGTCTCACGCTTCCTATGTGTGGAAGGCTCACCATGCAATTAAAAGTATACCATTCTCCCTGATCGCCCATTTTCTTCATTTTCTTCATTTCACTCAAATCAATCCATCTCATCCACCTTCAACTTTAGATTGAAAGATCTTGCATGATCATGCAGCCGCTTCTTTGTCTCCTCAAACTTCCATTATGAGAAATTACAACTAAAATCTCCTTCACTCCATTTTACTGATGTCAATCTTAATTTCCTCTACTGATGGCCAATGTCCTCAATCATTGTGGACCATTGTAACCCGTCTCCCATGACAAAATCAAAGATGTGGATGACTTCTGCATCATTAGGCATAGCCTCGAGGATTGCTGAATTGGTTGTAAGTTGAGTAAATTTTCCATATGGGAATGTTTGGGAAAATGCCTTACAAGCTGAATGGAAGTTCTTATTGGACTCTAGTTGTGACACCCCCAAATCTGGGCCAACACAGCCCAAACTTGAGTTGTCAAAATACACAACAACTATTACAATACAGCATACAACGTACCACAATACAATATGCAAATAATACACAACTAAATCTTCATTATTATTGTCACACTATTTTACAACTTATGAAGACTAATACAGCTACAACTCGGACCTTCACTCCATCTCCCGACTAAACCCAGCTACTCTATCATCTCCTGTTGAAAAAACAATAGAACAAAAGGAAATAGTGAGCTCAAATAGCCCAGTAAAGAATATCATGACTAAGATAATAACAAATAAATTATTGTTAGTCTTCAACAGTTGAGTTTTTGATAGAATAATTTAAACAGCAAGTTTTAATTCAACAACTGCAATTAAGTTCTTAAACAAAGTTCAGATTAATAACTGGAGTAGAATAACAACCATTAGAAAAATCATATGGACCATGATGTCCACTCGTTTCTCTTTTTAAGAAAAATATCATCAACTTTTATCATCTGAAATACCACTGGCTATAATGTTACAATTTCACAGTTCCTGCTCACAATCATGCAAGTCAACAGTTCATCTTTGCACTACGGGCCACATATATTCAATATAACACCAACACTCATGATTATACCAGTCTTCAACCTTTGGTCATAATCATACCAAACAACAGTTCATCTTTGCCCTAGGACACATTACCATTATATCGCCTTTATCCTATTATTTGTGCCCCAGGCCACAGATATCCACAACAACTTGATTATGATTATTAGAATAACAACAGTGATATAAATAATGAACAGAAGAAACATAATAAAAAATAAATATCGAAAGTTTATAATTTTACTTTGTGCAGATTCAAATAATGTCTAAATTATCAATATGATGTGGAGTGAAATTTAAAATAATATTCAAGATCCACAGTTCAAAAGAAAGGTTCAGAAAAATAGGAAAGTTTAATTAAAATGATATTAGATGAAACACAAACTATTAAGGAACATATAATCATTTCAAAAGTTTTACTGAACAAAACTTATCATAGCAAGTTTAAGAGTATAAAAGAAATGATATCCCTTATCGTAGTAAGTTTGAATAATGGAAGATGAAAAAAATGGTATCCCTTACCGTAGTAAGTTAAAATAATAGAAGATGAAAGAAAATGATATTCCTTTCCTTATCACGTGATTGGATATTGATAAAAATGAGGTTGATCAACCTATATATTTATAATATAATTAGTAATTATCACATATAAATTTCAAAGTGTATAATAACTCATATATTATGAACTATCAAAATTATTTATATAATATAAATTTTTGTAGTGTAAAATAATAACTTCAAAAATAATTTTTGAAATAATATTTCAAAATAAATCTTCCAAAAAAAACTTTATAAAATAAATCTTCTTAAATAAGAGTCTTATAAAGGAAGATTTGTGAATATCGCGTGAAATAGGTATTTGTGCAATTACTACTCATTAATAAAATACTTACTTGAAAAATTCATGCATTCCTTTTAGTTTGCAAACACTCGAGATAACCTTACTATTCTCAGAGAAAACTCACAAAATACTTGTAGAAAATTTTTATATTTTAGGTATGATTTTTCTATTCAACTGAGCAAACTATTTATAGGAGAAAAAAAGTCACTGTGCGCGGTAGGTAGGTGAGTGGCGTGCTGCATGCCAACTTTATATTTCAAATGTGGCAGCGTAGCCGGCTGCCAACTTCACCAATCTCTCAGTCACCAAATTCAAATTTCAATTCTCATATGGCCTCCACAGAGGGTTCACATGTCACTATTCACATAAAATAATATATATATATATATATATATATATATATATATATATATATATATATATATATATTTCTGTTTTTATATATTTTTATTTTTTTCTTCCTGTGGGTATTACATATATAATAAAATAATGCTACAACAATAATTCATAAATAATGTAAATAAATAAAAAAATACGCCACAGATCATTATTAATTTAATAATATAAATTACTATATATTTGCTACTGTGACAATTATTAGGTTCAATAATTTTAAAATATAGTGCAATAATAATTATTGGTTCAATGATATAAAATACAGTGTAATGACAATTATTGAATCAATAATATAAAATACTATGTAACAATAATTATTGATGAATACTGTGCAATAATCACATTATCAGATCAATAATATAAGACATTGTGCAATACCGTGTGTTATTGTAGAATACCGTGTGTTACAATAGAATACCGTGAAACACCATATGATACTATTCTTTTATCACCGAGTATTTTAATAATTAAAAGTGATAACACTATTGACGATTTTTATTTAAAAAATATTATTTCTGTCATTTTCTATATCCGACAAATATACCGTCGTGGGTCCACCAATGATTAGTTATTTCGGTGCAGTCGTACGACCCAAATATTCCCCGACAAAATAAAATTTGCACATAACATCCTTAACTTTTAACTTTGTCAATTTAACCACTTACTGTTTCAGGAAAAATATATATGAAGAAAAATTAAATTTTGTATTTCATAAAATTCGAGGTCTTACAACCTCCCCTCCTTATGAAATTTCGTCCCCGAAATTGACGTACCTGGTATTTCGAAGAGGTAAGGATACTTATATTTCATGTCAGATTCTAGCTCCCAGGTCATTTCCTCAGTATCTTAGTTCCTCCATAAAACATTGACTTAAGGTATAACCTTTGAGCGTAGGATCTTGTGACGCCCCCAAATCTAGGCCCACACAGCCCAAACTTGAGTCGTCAAAAGACTGCAACAAAATTATTACAACAAAGCACAACGTACAACAATACAGTGTATAATAATACACAACTAAGTCTTCACTATTATTGTCACACTATTTTACAACACGTGAAGACTAGGATAGCTATTCCTCGGACTCTCACTCCATCCCCCGGCTAGACCCCGTTACGTTTTCATCTCCTGTTGAAAAACAATGAAACAAAAAGAAAGGGTGAGCTCAAATAGCCCAGTAAGAAATATCATGACTAAGATAATGACGAATAAATTATCATTAGCCTTCAACAGTTGAGTTCTTGATAGAATACAATAGACTACAAGGTTTATATCAAAAACTGTAGTTAAATTCTTAAACAATGTTCAGATCAATAATAGCAGCGGAATGAACAATCTATTAGAAGAATAATGCAGACTATAATGTCCACTCGCTTCTCTTTTTAGTAAAAATATCATCAACTTTTATCATCTGAAATACCATTAGTCAAGATAATACAACTTCACAGTTCCTGGTCATAATCATGCAGATCAACAGTTCGTCTTTGCACTACGGGCCAAAGACATTCAATATAACACCAACGGTCATGATTATACCAGATTCAGCCTTTGGTCATAATCATACCAACCAACAGTTCATCTTTGCACTACGGGCCAAAGAGAACATTCACCACGTGTCATAAAAGACACCGAACAGATGTATCGCCTTTAACCTAGTATATCGCCTTTAACCTATCATCTGTTCAACAATTATATCACATCTGTGCCCCCGGCCACAGATATTCACAACAGCTTGATTCTTGATGATTAATACAAATAACAGTGATACAAATGATGAACAGAAGAACAGGATAAACAATAAGTATCGGAAGTTTACTTTGTGCAGATTCAAATAATGTCCAAATTGCCAACATGATGTGGAGTGAAATTTAAAAATGATATTCAAGATCCACAGTTCAGAATAACGATTACAGTTCAATAGAAATGTTCAGAAAATAGGAAGGTTCAGTTGAACTAATGAAATTCAACTATTATGGAACATATAATATTTTCAGGAATTATAGAAGCAATAGTTCCATAATAAGTTTCGATTTAGGTGTATGGAAGAAAGTAATATCCCTTACCGTAGCAGGTTTGATTAACAAAAGGTGAAGGAAATTAATATCCCTTACCATAGTAAGTTTGAATAATGGAAGATGAAAAAGATGGTATCCCTTATGAGTATAAAGGAAAATGATATCACTTACGAATATGGAATAAAAGTGTCATGTGATAATTCGTGTAGACAAATTATTTCCACACGAGACAAATAAAAAGGGTTATTCACCAACAGGCGATAATCCGCACCGTAAGGTTATTCCCATCAATTTGAATACGAATAGTTATTCACCAAACAGGCGTAATCCGCACCGTATGGTTATTCCCACAATTTAATAGAATTTGAACACGAAGAGTTATTCACCAAACAGGCGTAATCCGCACCGTAAGGTTATTCTCAAAGATTAATAAGGAATGAATACATAAGGTTATTCACCAACAGGCGGTAAACCGCGCCGTAAGGTTATTCCCACAATTTAATACATGGAAATAAATGGCACAAGAAAGAAACGATATTATTTTCGAGAATCAAAGAATGATAATCCCTTCAAGTAAGAAAGAAAATAATATCCATTTATGATGATGAAAAGAGTGATACCCCTTACCGTAGTAAGTTTAAGAGTGTGAAAAGATTGATATTCCTTACCTTAACACGTGACTGGATATTGATTTAAATGAGGTTGATCAACCTATATATTTATAATATAAATTAGTAATTACCACATATAAATTTCAAAGTGTATGATAACTCGTATATTATGAACTATCAAAATTATATATATTTAACATAATTTTTGTAGTATAATATAATAACTTTAGAATAGTTTTTAAAATAATATTTCAAAATAAATCTTCTAAAGAAAGCTTTTAAAAATGAATCTTCTAATAGAAGAGTCTTCTAAAGGAAGATTTGTGAATACCGTGAAAAATAGGAATTTATAAAATTACTACTCTTTAATAAAAGACTTACTTGAAAAATTTCTGCACTCCTTTTGGCTTTCAAACTCTCAAAATAACCTTACTATTCTCAGAGAAAACTCATAAAATTCTTATAGAAAAATTTTATGTTTTAGGTGTGATTTTTCTATTCAGCTGAACAAGCTATTTATAGGGGAAAATGGGGTACTATGCGTGGTAGGTGGGCACTGTGCATTTGGTAGGTGAGAGAGGCTGCGCAAACGTTTTTTTAAAAAATTTCAATACTTGCACAGTAACTTTGCACAGTAACTTTAAAATTTTCAAAAAGTGAACAGTAATGAACAGTAACTTTTGTCAGCCGATGAATAGTGATTTCCGGGAGTGAACAGTGACTCCGGAGTAACTTTTCCGATGTGAACAGTAACTTCCGTCAGTGAATAGTAACTTTTGAAAAATAATAATATTTATTTTATTTTATTTATTCTACCTGTGGATCCAACATATAAAATAATGCTACAACAATGATAACAATAATGTAATAAACATGTTACAGATTATTATTAATTTAAATAATATAAATTACTGTGTATTTGCTACTGTGACAATTATTTGGTTCAATAATTTTAAAATACAACGCACCAGCAATTATTGACTCAATTATATAAAATGCAGTGTAATGACAATTATTAAATCAATAATGTAAAATACTGTGTAGCAACAATTATTGAATTGATAACATAAAATATTATACAACAACAATTATTGATGAAATGATGTGCAACAGTTAGGGTGTCAATTTCAGATCAATAATATAAGACACTGTGCAATACCGTGTGCTACTGTAGAGTACCGCATGCTACTGTAGAATACCATAAATTACCGTATGCTACTATTCTTTTATCACCAGTATTTAAATAGTTAACACCGTTGACTATTTTTATTTAAAAAGGTTACTTCTGTCGTTTTCTATATCCGACAATTATTCCGTTGTGGGGTCCACCAATAATTAGTTATTTCGGCGCCGTCGTATGACACGAATATTATATTGCGCCGTCGTACGGGCAGAACGAATATTCCCCGACAAAACGAATATTCCCCGACAAAAAGAATATTGTCCAACAAGGTATAATTTGCACGAAACATCCTTAACTTTTAACTTTGTCAATTTAACCACTTACTGTTTCATGAAAAAATATATATGAAGAAAATTAAATTTTATATTTCATAAAATTCGGGGTCTTACAGATCTGCTTCTTCTTATCTAAGATCTTAATAGGTACCTCCTCGTACGTTAAATTCTCTGTTATAACGTCCAGATCTAACTCAATTGTGACACCCCCAAATCTGGGCCCATACAGCCCAAACTTGAGTTGTCAAAAGACTACAATAAAATGATTACAAGGTAGTACAACGTTTAACAATACAGTGTATAATAATACACAACTAAGTCTTCACAATTATTGTCACACTATTTTACAACACGTGAAGATTACGATAGCTATCCCTCAGACTCTCACTCCATCCCCCGGCTAGACCCAGCTACGTTCTCATCTCCTGTTGAAAAACAATAGAACAAAAAGAAATGGTGAGCTCAAATAGCCCAGTAAGAAATATCATGACTAACATAATGACGAATAAATTATCATTAGCCTTCAATAGTTAAGTTCTTGATAGAATACAATAGACTACAAGGTTTATATCAAAAACTGCAGTTAAATTTTTAAACAACGTTCAGATCAATAATAGCAGCGGAATAAGCAATCTATTAGAAGAATAATGCAGACTATAATGTCCACTCGCTTCTCTTTTTAGGAAAAACATCATCAACTTTTACCATTTGAAATACCATTAGTCATGATAATACAAATTCACAGTTCCTGGTCATAATCATGCAAATCAACAGTTCATATTTGTAATACGGGTCAAAGATATTCAATATAACACCAATCGGTTATGATTATACCAGTATTCAGCCTTTGGTCATAATCATACCAAACAACAGTTCATCTTTGCACTACGGGCCAAAGATATTCAATATAACACCAACGGTCATGATTATACCAGTATTCAGCCTTTGGTCATAATCATACCAAACAACAGTTCATCTTTACACTACGGGCCAAAGAGAACTTTCACCACGTGTCATAAAAGACACCGAACAGATGTATCACCTTTAACCTATTATAGCGCCTTTAACCTATCATGTGTTCAACAATTATATCGCATCTGTGCCCCCGGCCACAAATATTCACAACAGCTTGATTCTTGATGATTAGTACAAATAACAGTGATACAAATGATGAACAGAAAAAATAGGATAAACAATAAGTATCAGAAGTTTACTTTGTGCATATTCAAATAATGTCCAAATTGTCAACATGATGTGGAGTGAAATTCAAAAATGATATTCAAGATCCACAGTTCAGAATAACGGTTACAGTTCAATAGAAATGTTTAGAAAAATAGGAAGGTTCAGTTGAAATGATATTAGATGAAGCATAAACTATTAAGGAACATATAATCATTTCAGGAAATTTTACCAAATAGTACTTACCATAGTAAGTTAAGAGTATAAAAGAAATAATATCCCTTACTATAGTAAGTTTGAATAATGTAAGATGAAAAAGATGGTATCCCTTATGAGTATAAAAGAAAATAATATCACTTACGAATATGAAAGAAAATGATATTACAAACGAATATGGAATAAAAGTGTCATGTGATAATTCGTGTAGACAAATTATTTTCACAAGAGACAAGTAAAAAATAAATACAAAGGGTTATTCACCAGCAGACGGTAATCCGCGCCGTAAGGTTATTCCCACAATTTAATAAAATTTGAATACGAAGAGTTATTCACCAAACAAACGGTAATCCGCGCCGTAAGGTTATTCTCATATATTAATAAGGAATGAATATGAAAGGTTATTCACCAACAGGCGGTAACCCGCGCCGTAAGGTTATTCCCACAATTTAATACATGAAAATAAATGACACGTCATATGAGTAAGAAGGAAACGATATTATTTTCGAGAATCAAAGAATGATAATTTCTTACCGTAGTAAGTTTAAATAATAGAAGATGAAAGAATATGATATTCCTTACAAGTAAGAAAATAATACCATTTATGACGATGAAAAGAATGATACCCCTTACCTTAACACGTGACTGGATATTGATTTATATGAGGTTGATCAACCTATATATTTATAATATAATTAGTAATTATCATATATAACTTTCAAAGTGTATGATAACTTGTATAATATGAACTATCAAAATTATATATATTTAACATAATTTTTGTAGTATAATATAACTACTTTTAAATAGTTTTTAAAATAATATTCCAAAATAAATCTTCCAAAGAAAGCTTTTAAAAATGAATCTTCTTAAAAAAAAGTCTTCTAAAGGAAGATTTTCTAAAGGAAGATTTGTGAATACCGTGAAAAATAACAATTTATGAAATTACTACTCTTTAATAAAAGACTTACTTGAAAATTTTCTGTACTCCTTTTGGCTTTCAAACACTCAAGATAACCTTACTATTTTTCAGAGAAAACTCATAAAATACTTATAGAAATATTTTATGTTTTAGGTGTGATTTTTCTATTCAACTGTGCAAGCTATTTATAGAAAAAATAAGGACACTATGCATGGTTGGTGAGGGTAGGTGGCTAGCTACTGCTCGCCAACAGCAACAGCCTCGTGCTGCAAATTTCTTCAACTTCTTCAACTTCACCAACTCATGTGGGCCCCACCAATGGGTCCACATGTTTCTTACTATTCACAATTTAAATTATTATTATAATCAAACTACTCATTAATTATACAATAATTCGGGTAATGCTATAACAATGATAACAATAATTCAACAATAATTTAAGAACACACTACTGATAATTCGGGTAATGCTATAATAATGATAACAATAATTCAACAATATTTAATACAGTATATTTGCTACTGTGACAATTATTTGGTTCAATAATACAGTGCACCAACAATTATTTACTCAATGATATGAAATACAGTGTTATGACAATTATTGAATTAATAATGCAAAATACTGTGTAACAACAATTATTGAATTGATAACATAAAATATTATGCAGTGACAATTATTGATGAAATGATGTGCAACAATTACGGTGTCAATTATCAAATCAATAATGCAAATACTGTGTAATAACCAATTTATCAGTTCAATAATATAAACGCCACACAATAACTTGTGCTACTATAGAATACCACGTGCTACAGTAAAATACCATAAATTACCGTAGGCTACTATTCTTTTATCACCGGTATTTTAATAGTTAAAAGTGATAACACTGTTGACTATTTTTATTTAAAAAGGTTACTTCTGTCGTTTTCTATATCCGACAAATATTTCGTTGTGGGGTCCACCAATTGTAAGACCCCGAATTTTATGAAATACAAAATTTAATTTTTCTTCATATAGATATTTTTTAAACAGTAAGTGGTTAAATCGATAAAGTTAAAAGTTAAGGATGTTATGTGCAAATTTTATTTTGTCGGACAATATTCGCTTTGTCGGGGAATATTCGTTTGGTCGGGGAATATTCGTTTGGTCCGACGGCGCCGAAATAACAAATTATTGGTGGACCCCACAACGGAATATTTGTCGGATATAGAAAACGACAGAAATAACCTTTTTAAATAAAAATAGTCAACGGAACTGTTAAAATACCGGTGATAAAAGAATAGTAGCATACGGTAGTTATTGGTATTTTCTGTAGCACTCGGTACTCTACAGTAACACACGGTATTGCATAGTGTCTCATATTTTTGGTCTGATAATTGACACCGTAACTGTTACGCATCATTTCATCGATAATTGTCACTGCATAATATTTTATATTATCAATTCAATAATTGTTGTTACACAGTATTTTGCATTATTGATTTAATAATTGTCATTACACTGTATTTTATATCATTGAGTCAATAATTGTTGTTGCACTGTTTTTAAAATTATTGAACCTAATAATTGTCACAGTAACATATGCACAGTAATTCACATTATTGAATCAATAATTGTCATTACACAGTAACGTATGCTTTATTTTACATTATTGTTATCTCTATTATGATGTTATTTAAACAGTTGTATTTCATTAATTTATTGACTTGATATCTAAGAGCTAACTATACTGTATTTATAACAATTAGTCATAATAATTGAATTGATAAAGTTATTTGTTTATAATATAAAGTTAGGTGATTATTAGGTGATATGAAATGAATGGTGTAGATTAAAGTGTGAATTATTGTTGAATAATTGAATTGATTTGTTTATAATATAAAGTTAGGTGATTATTAGGTGATATGAAATGAATGGTGTAGATTAAAGTGTGAATTATTGTGGAATAATTAAATTGATTTGTTTATAATATAAAGTTAGGTGATTATTAGGTGATATGAAATGAATGGTGTAGATTAAAGATAATATAATATTTGAAATGGATGGTGTAGATTAAAAGATGATCTTTAAATGAATGGTTTAGATTAAATGAATGATAAGATTTTTGGCTATAAATAGAAGCCTTAACTTAAAGATTTTTCATAAACTTCCTTACTTGTTCTTTCTTTCTCTCTCTAAATACTTCTTGTGAAAGTTCTCTCTAAGTGTGCTTAAGTCATCTTGAGTATTTGTGAAGATCTATAAGTATACGTGTACTGTTCAAGTTAATCAACCTCATTTAAATCATTATCCAGTCACGTGTTGAGGTAAGGGATACCATCTTTTTCATCTTCCATTATTCAAACGTACTATGGTAAGGGATTATCATTATTTGATTCTTGATAATAATATTGTTTCTTCCTTACTCATAAGACGTGCCTTTTATTTCCATGTATTAAATTGTGGGAATAACCTTACGGAGCGGATTGCCGCCTGTTTGGTGAATAACTCTTTGTACTCAAATTCTATTAAATTGTGGGAATAACCTTACGGAGCGGATTGCCGCCTGTTGGTGAATAACCCTTTGTATTAATTTCCTTCACCTTTTGTTAATCAAACCTGCTACGGTAAGGGATATTATTTTCTTTCATACTCCTAAATCGAAATTTATTATGGAACTATTGCTTCTATAATTCCTGAAAATATTTTATGTTCCATAATAGTTGAACTTCATTATTTCAACTGAACCTTCCTATTTACGTGAACCTTTCTATTGAATTGTAACCGTTATTCTGAACTGTGGATCTTGAATATCATTTTTAAATTTCACTCCACATCATGTTGACAATTTGGACATTATTTGAATCTGTACAAAGTAAACTTCCGATACTTATTGTTATCCTATTTCTTCTGTTCATCATTTATATCATTCTAATCATCCAAAAATCAAGCTGTTGTGAATATCTGTGGCCGGGGGCACAGATGTGATATATTTGTTGAACAGATGATAGGTTAAAGGCGATATAATAGGTTAAAGGCGATACATCTGTTCGGTGTCTTTTATGGCACGTGGTGAATGTTCTCTTTGGCCCGTAGTGCAAAGATGAACTGTTGTTTGGTATGATTATGACCAAAGGCTGAATCTGGTATAATCATGACCGTTGGTGTTATATTGAATGTCTTTGGCCCGTAGTGCAAAGATGAACTGTTGATCTGCATGATTATGATCAGGAACTGTGAATTTGTATTATCTTGACTAATGATATTTCAGATGATAAAAGTTGATGATGTTTTTCCTAAAAAGAGAACCGAGTGGACATTATAGTCTGCATTATTCTTCTAATAGATTACTCATTCCGCTGCTATTATTGATCTGAACGTTGTTTAAGAATTTAACTGCAGTTTTTGATATAAACCTTGTAGTCTATTGTATTCTATCAAGAACTCAGCTGTTGAAGACTAATGATAATTTATTCGTCATTATCTTAGTCATGATATTCTTTACTGGGCTATTTGAGCTCACCCTTTCTTTTGTTCCATTGTTTTTCAACAGGAGATGAAAACATAACAGGGTCTAGCCGGGGAATGGAGTGAGGGTCCGAGGAATAGTTATCATAGTCTTCACGTTTTGTAAAATAGTGTGGCAATAATAGTGAAGACTTAGTTGTGTATTATTATACACTGTATTGTTGTACGTTGTGCTTTGTTGTAATAATTTTGTTGTAGTATTTTGACGACTCAAGTTTGGGCTGTGTGGGCCCAGATTTGGGGGCGTCACAGTTGGCATCAGAGCTTAGGGATATGGTCTTTAATGGAGATCTGGGGTTAGAACTAGGAGGGGAGAGACGAATAGAATCAATCACTAGTGTGTCCTACCTAGAATAGATTTTATTATCTAATGAGTCGATTTGAATGTAGGAACATGAAGAGATGAGTCAGTTTATTTGAACTAACATTTATTTTGTGACCACAGTTAATTATGGCATCTGGAAATCAGGAGGTTAACTATGAAATTACCGAAACAAATGTAGCTGCAAAACAAGAGGCGACGAATAATCTTCTTACAAACTCAGAGTTGAATCATTTGCCTAAGGCAAAAATTATGCGTGTTCTATCCAGTAAGGATGAAGGTGAAAGCTCTGCTACAGTCGTTCCAGATCCATTCTTAGAAGCAATTAAAGGAAGTAACGAACTTGCGGAAATTATTGCCTTTAATTTACTCACTAATTGGGAGAGTGATATCACATGGTTATGCTCTATAACAAAGGATCAGAATATATGGACTTTTCATATTAGTCTTTGGGATTTATGGTGTTCCAGCTATGATTTTCAAGATTATTTAAAAATGATGTTTCTATACTTTTGGGCGTTACAATTTAGAGGAATTCAGGTTAAGTTAGTCACTATCGTGGAAACTGCAGTCTATCGAAAATACTATTTTAATGGAAATCATTGGTACCTTACTACTGATGAAGTTGATGAACCCGAGAAACAGTTTGCTAGAAAATTATTCAGTGGTATTCCCATGGTTGAAATACGTGAAGATCCGAATGAAGTATTCGGGATTCGATTTGACGATAACAGTCAAGAAACCGAATGAGGTGATAACCGGTAAGCTATTCATAAATTCTCGTGAAGTCTATGCCATATTAGATACTGACTCTATCCACTCTTTTACCTCACCTATATGTACTCAACGTTTAAATTTGACTATTGAAAACTTAAATCTTGTTTTATCAGTTGAAACCTCATTGGGAGAAATACCTATTACATTTACTATCTATAAATCTTGCCTAGTTCAAATCAACAACCTCACATTACCTGTTGACCTTATTTCTTTGGAGATGCGTGAATTTGATGTGATTTTAGGAATTGATTGGTTGACTACCCATCATGCTAAAATTGATTGTTTTCATAAGATTATTAGTCAACCTGTCATGCAAATTCAAGCAACTAAACCATTGAAATCTATAACTGTTATTTCTAGCCATAAAGCCATTCGTTTATTGAAAAACGGATGTCAAGCCTTTTTAGCTCATGTCACTGATTTGAACAAAAACACGTCAAACTTGAATGATATTCCCATTGTTAATGAGTTTCCTGACGTTTTTTCTGAGGAACTTTCTGGCTTACCCCAAACCGTGAAATTGAATTCTGTATCGATCTTGAACCCGGCACTAAGCCCATTTTTAAAGTCCCATACCAAATGGCTCCCATAGAACACCAAGAGTTGAAAGTTTAATTACTAGATATCGGTATCATTCATTCTAGTACAAAACTTATATCGAGCGAGGAATGCGAGAAGAGTTTTCAAGAACTCAAGAGGAGACTTGTTTCAGCTCATGTTCTGACCATACCATCAGGATCAGGAGAATTTGTTATCTACAGCGATGCTTCTGGCAAAGGTCTAGGCTGTGTCCTTATGCAACATGGAAAGGTTATAGCCTATGCCTCTCGACAACTCAAAGATTATGAGAAAAATTATCCTACTCATGATCTAGAGTTGGCAGCAGTCGTTTTCGCGTTGAAGATCTGGAGACACTACTTGTACGGAGAAAAAGTGGATATCTATACGGATTATAAAAGTCTCAAGTATTTCTTCACCCAGAAGGAACTCAACATGCGACAACGACGTTGGCTTGAGCTGTTAAAGGATTATGACCACACAATCCAGTATCACCCGGGAAAGGCGAACGTTGTAGCTGACGCTTTGAGCAGAAAATCTTATGCAAGTACAAGTGCACTGCTGACAACACAAAAGTGTATTTTGTACGACTTGCAAAAGATGGAGATAGAGCTAAAGACACCAGGGACCCGCTCGAAGATTGCTCACGTGCGAGTAGAACCAACTTTAATCGATAAAATTAAAGCTGCTCAAGCTACCGATCCGGAACTGATAAACATGATAAAGAAAGTACAAGAAGGTGCCATTCCCGAAGCAAGAATCGACGAGAAAGGAATACTTCGAGTCAACTCTCGACTCTGTGTTTCTAACGATCCTGAATTAAAGCATAAAATCATGATGGAGACACACAACACGTCGTTTGCAATCCACCCAGGAGGTACCAAGATGTATCGAGATCTTCGACATACATTTTGGTGGAACAATATGAAAAGAGAGATTGCGGAGTTTATCTCAAGGTGCCTAACTTGTCAACGTGTCAAGGCAGAACATTAAGTTCCTAAAGGTCCATTACAATCACTTGAAGTTCCTGAATGGAAGTGGGAACACATCAATATGGACTTCGTGACGGGTCTTCCAAAAGTTTCTCAAGGCTTAGATGCAATTTGGGTGATCGTAGATAGATTGACCAAATCTGCTCATTTCTTGCCTATACGAGAAAACTTTTCACTTGAACGTCTTGCCGGTATGTACATAAATGAGATCGTGAGATTGCATGGCATGCCAGTTTCCATAGTTTCTGATCGAGATCCTAGATTCACTTCACGCTTTTGGATCAGTCTACAAAAAGCTATGGGCACTGAACTACGTTTTAGTTCTGCATACCATCCTCAAACGGACGGACAATCGGAAAGGACGATCCAGACCCTCGAAGATCTTTTGAGACTTTGTGTATTAGACTTCAAAGGAAGTTGGGATAAGTACTTGCCGTTGGTGAAATTTTCTTACAACAACAGTTACCAAGCAAGCATAGGCATGGCTCCATTCGAGGCATTGTATGGAAGGAAGTGTCGCTCTCCAATATGTTGGAATGAGATAGGAGAAGCAAAATTGTTGGGACCCGAGTTGGTACGCTTGACGACCGAAAAGATCCAAATGATCCGACAACGAATACAGACCGCACAAGAACGACAAAAGAGTTATGCTGATCTTCATCGGAGAGACGAAAGTTTCAACGTCGGAGATCATGTATTCTTACGTGTTTCTCCATGGAAAGGGGTTACGAGATTCAGAAAGAGAGGAAAGCTCAACCCTCGATTTATTGGCCCATTTGAAATCCTCGATCGAATAGGAACCGTAGCCTACAGACTAGCCCTACCACCAAGTATGTCTCGCATCCATAACGTTTTTCACATATCTATGTTACGGACCCAAACCACGTCATTGAGTTAGAACCAGACGTTATAGCAGAGGATTTAACATACGAGGAGGTACCTGTTAAGATCCTGGATAAGAAGGAGCAGATCCTACGCTCAAAGGTTATACCTCAAGTTAAGGTTTTATGGAGGAACCAAGATACTGAGGAAATGACCTGGGAGCTAGAATCTGAGATGAAATCTAAGTATCCTTACCTCTTCGATATGTCAGGTACGTCAATTTCGGGGACGAAATTTCATAAGGAGGGGAGGTTGTAAGACCCCGAATTTTATGAAATACAAAATTTAATTTTTCTTCATATAGATATTTTTTAAACAGTAAGTGGTTAAATCGATAAAGTTAAAAGTTAAGGATGTTATGTGCAAATTTTATTTTGTCGGACAATATTCGCTTTGTCGAGGAATATTCGTTTGGTCGGGGAATATTCGTTTGGTCCGACGGCGCCGAAATAACAAATTATTGGTGGACCCCACAACGGAATATTTGTCGGATATAGAAAACGACAGAAATAACCTTTTTAAATAAAAATAGTCAACGGAACTGTTAAAATACCGGTGATAAAAGAATAGTAGCATACGGTAGTTATTGGTATTTTCTGTAGCACTCGGTACTCTACAGTAACACACGGTATTGCATAGTGTCTCATATTTTTGGTCTGATAATTGACACCGTAACTGTTACGCATCATTTCATCGATAATTGTCACTGCATAATATTTTATATTATCAATTCAATAATTGTTGTTACACAGTATTTTGCATTATTGATTTAATAATTGTCATTACACTGTATTTTATATCATTGAGTCAATAATTGTTGTTGCACTGTTTTTAAAATTATTGAACCTAATAATTGTCACAGTAACATATGCACAGTAATTCACATTATTGAATCAATAATTGTCATTACACAGTAACGTATGCTTTATTTTACATTATTGTTATCTCTATTATGATGTTATTTAAACAGTTGTATTTCATTAATTTATTGACTTGATATCTAAGAGCTAACTATACTGTATTTATAACAATTAGTCATAATAATTGAATTGATAAAGTTATTTGTTTATAATATAAAGTTAGGTGATTATTAGGTGATATGAAATGAATGGTGTAGATTAAAGTGTGAATTATTGTTGAATAATTGAATTGATTTGTTTATAATATAAAGTTAGGTGATTATTAGGTGATATGAAATGAATGGTGTAGATTAAAGTGTGAATTATTGTGGAATAATTAAATTGATTTGTTTATAATATAAAGTTAGGTGATTATTAGGTGATATGAAATGAATGGTGTAGATTAAAGATAATATAATATTTGAAATGGATGGTGTAGATTAAAAGATGATCTTTAAATGAATGGTTTAGATTAAATGAATGATAAGATTTTTGGCTATAAATAGAAGCCTTAACTTAAAGATTTTTCATAAACTTCCTTACTTGTTCTTTCTTTCTCTCTCTAAATACTTCTTGTGAAAGTTCTCTCTAAGTGTGCTTAAGTCATCTTGAGTATTTGTGAAGATCTATAAGTATACGTGTAATGTTCAAGTTAATCAACCTCATTTAAATCATGATCCAGTCACGTGTTGAGGTAAGGGATACCATCTTTTTCATCTTCCATTATTCAAACGTACTATGGTAAGGGATTATCATTATTTGATTCTTGATAATAATATTGTTTCTTCCTTACTCATAAGACGTGCCTTTTATTTCCATGTATTAAATTGTGGGAATAACCTTACGGAGCGGATTGCCGCCTGTTTGGTGAATAACTCTTTGTACTCAAATTCTATTAAATTGTGGGAATAACCTTACGGAGCGGATTGCCGCCTGTTGGTGAATAACCCTTTGTATTAATTTCCTTCACCTTTTGTTAATCAAACCTGCTACGGTAAGGGATATTATTTTCTTTCATACTCCTAAATCGAAATTTATTATGGAACTATTGCTTCTATAATTCCTGAAAATATTTTATGTTCCATAATAGTTGAACTTCATTATTTCAACTGAACCTTCCTATTTACGTGAACCTTTCTATTGAATTGTAACCGTTATTCTGAACTGTGGATCTTGAATATCATTTTTAAATTTCACTCCACATCATGTTGACAATTTGGACATTATTTGAATCTGTACAAAGTAAACTTCCGATACTTATTGTTATCCTATTTCTTCTGTTCATCATTTATATCATTCTAATCATCCAAAAATCAAGCTGTTGTGAATATCTGTGGCCGGGGGCACAGATGTGATATATTTGTTGAACAGATGATAGGTTAAAGGCGATATAATAGGTTAAAGGCGATACATCTGTTCGGTGTCTTTTATGGCACGTGGTGAATGTTCTCTTTGGCCCGTAGTGCAAAGATGAACTGTTGTTTGGTATGATTATGACCAAAGGCTGAATCTGGTATAATCATGACCGTTGGTGTTATATTGAATGTCTTTGGCCCGTAGTGCAAAGATGAACTGTTGATCTGCATGATTATGATCAGGAACTGTGAATTTGTATTATCTTGACTAATGATATTTCAGATGATAAAAGTTGATGATGTTTTTCCTAAAAAGAGAACCGAGTGGACATTATAGTCTGCATTATTCTTCTAATAGATTACTCATTCCGCTGCTATTATTGATCTGAACGTTGTTTAAGAATTTAACTGCAGTTTTTGATATAAACCTTGTAGTCTATTGTATTCTATCAAGAACTCAGCTGTTGAAGACTAATGATAATTTATTCGTCATTATCTTAGTCATGATATTCTTTACTGGGCTATTTGAGCTCACCCTTTCTTTTGTTCCATTGTTTTTCAACAGGAGATGAAAACATAACAGGGTCTAGCCGGGGAATGGAGTGAGGGTCCGAGGAATAGTTATCATAGTCTTCACGTTTTGTAAAATAGTGTGGCAATAATAGTGAAGACTTAGTTGTGTATTATTATACACTGTATTGTTGTACGTTGTGCTTTGTTGTAATAATTTTGTTGTAGTATTTTGACGACTCAAGTTTGGGCTGTGTGGGCCCAGATTTGGGGGCGTCACAGTTGGCATCAGAGCTTAGGGATATGGTCTTTAATGGAGATCTGGGGTTAGAACTAGGAGGGGAGAGACGAATAGAATCAATCACTAGTGTGTCCTACCTAGAATAGATTTTATTATCTAATGAGTCGATTTGAATGTAGGAACATGAAGAGATGAGTCAGTTTATTTGAACTAACATTTATTTTGTGACCACAGTTAATTATGGCATCTGGAAATCAGGAGGTTAACTATGAAATTACCGAAACAAATGTAGCTGCAAAACAAGAGGCGACGAATAATCTTCTTACAAACTCAGAGTTGAATCATTTGCCTAAGGCAAAAATTATGCGTGTTCTATCCAGTAAGGATGAAGGTGAAAGCTCTGCTACAGTCGTTCCAGATCCATTCTTAGAAGCAATTAAAGGAAGTAACGAACTTGCGGAAATTATTGCCTTTAATTTACTCACTAATTGGGAGAGTGATATCACATGGTTATGCTCTATAACAAAGGATCAGAATATATGGACTTTTCATATTAGTCTTTGGGATTTATGGTGTTCCAGCTATGATTTTCAAGATTATTTAAAAATGATGTTTCTATACTTTTGGGCGTTACAATTTAGAGGAATTCAGGTTAAGTTAGTCACTATCGTGGAAACTGCAGTCTATCGAAAATACTATTTTAATGGAAATCATTGGTACCTTACTACTGATGAAGTTGATGAACCCGAGAAACAGTTTGCTAGAAAATTATTCAGTGGTATTCCCATGGTTGAAATACGTGAAGATCCGAATGAAGTATTCGGGATTCGATTTGACGATAACAGTCAAGAAACCGAATGAGGTGATAACCGGTAAGCTATTCATAAATTCTCGTGAAGTCTATGCCATATTAGATACTGACTCTATCCACTCTTTTACCTCACCTATATGTACTCAACGTTTAAATTTGACTATTGAAAACTTAAATCTTGTTTTATCAGTTGAAACCTCATTGGGAGAAATACCTATTACATTTACTATCTATAAATCTTGCCTAGTTCAAATCAACAACCTCACATTACCTGTTGACCTTATTTCTTTGGAGATGCGTGAATTTGATGTGATTTTAGGAATTGATTGGTTGACTACCCATCATGCTAAAATTGATTGTTTTCATAAGATTATTAGTCAATCTGTCATGCAAATTCAAGCAACTAAACCATTGAAATCTATAACTGTTATTTCTAGCCATAAAGCCATTCGTTTATTGAAAAACGGATGTCAAGCCTTTTTAGCTCATGTCACTGATTTGAACAAAAACACGTCAAACTTGAATGATATTCCCATTGTTAATGAGTTTCCTGACGTTTTTTCTGAGGAACTTTCTGGCTTACCCCAAACCGTGAAATTGAATTCTGTATCGATCTTGAACCCGGCACTAAGCCCATTTTTAAAGTCCCATACCAAATGGCTCCCATAGAACACCAAGAGTTGAAAGTTTAATTACTAGATATCGGTATCATTCATTCTAGTACAAAACTTATATCGAGCGAGGAATGCGAGAAGAGTTTTCAAGAACTCAAGAGGAGACTTGTTTCAGCTCATGTTCTGACCATACCATCAGGATCAGGAGAATTTGTTATCTACAGCGATGCTTCTGGCAAAGGTCTAGGCTGTGTCCTTATGCAACATGGAAAGGTTATAGCCTATGCCTCTCGACAACTCAAAGATTATGAGAAAAATTATCCTACTCATGATCTAGAGTTGGCAGCAGTCGTTTTCGCGTTGAAGATCTGGAGACACTACTTGTACGGAGAAAAAGTGGATATCTATACGGATTATAAAAGTCTCAAGTATTTCTTCACCCAGAAGGAACTCAACATGCGACAACGACGTTGGCTTGAGCTGTTAAAGGATTATGACCACACAATCCAGTATCACCCGGGAAAGGCGAACGTTGTAGCTGACGCTTTGAGCAGAAAATCTTATGCAAGTACAAGTGCACTGCTGACAACACAAAAGTGTATTTTGTACGACTTGCAAAAGATGGAGATAGAGCTAAAGACACCAGGGACCCGCTCGAAGATTGCTCACGTGCGAGTAGAACCAACTTTAATCGATAAAATTAAAGCTGCTCAAGCTACCGATCCGGAACTGATAAACATGATAAAGAAAGTACAAGAAGGTGCCATTCCCGAAGCAAGAATCGACGAGAAAGGAATACTTCGAGTCAACTCTCGACTCTGTGTTTCTAACGATCCTGAATTAAAGCATAAAATCATGATGGAGACACACAACACGTCGTTTGCAATCCACCCAGGAGGTACCAAGATGTATCGAGATCTTCGACATACATTTTGGTGGAACAATATGAAAAGAGAGATTGCGGAGTTTATCTCAAGGTGCCTAACTTGTCAACGTGTCAAGGCAGAACATTAAGTTCCTAAAGGTCCATTACAATCACTTGAAGTTCCTGAATGGAAGTGGGAACACATCAATATGGACTTCGTGACGGGTCTTCCAAAAGTTTCTCAAGGCTTAGATGCAATTTGGGTGATCGTAGATAGATTGACCAAATCTGCTCATTTCTTGCCTATACGAGAAAACTTTTCACTTGAACGTCTTGCCGGTATGTACATAAATGAGATCGTGAGATTGCATGGCATGCCAGTTTCCATAGTTTCTGATCGAGATCCTAGATTCACTTCACGCTTTTGGATCAGTCTACAAAAAGCTATGGGCACTGAACTACGTTTTAGTTCTGCATACCATCCTCAAACGGACGGACAATCGGAAAGGACGATCCAGACCCTCGAAGATCTTTTGAGACTTTGTGTATTAGACTTCAAAGGAAGTTGGGATAAGTACTTGCCGTTGGTGAAATTTTCTTACAACAACAGTTACCAAGCAAGCATAGGCATGGCTCCATTCGAGGCATTGTATGGAAGGAAGTGTCGCTCTCCAATATGTTGGAATGAGATAGGAGAAGCAAAATTGTTGGGACCCGAGTTGGTACGCTTGACGACCGAAAAGATCCAAATGATCCGACAACGAATACAGACCGCACAAGAACGACAAAAGAGTTATGCTGATCTTCATCGGAGAGACGAAAGTTTCAACGTCGGAGATCATGTATTCTTACGTGTTTCTCCATGGAAAGGGGTTACGAGATTCAGAAAGAGAGGAAAGTTCAACCCTCGATTTATTGGCCCATTTGAAATCCTCGATCGAATAGGAACCGTAGCCTACAGACTAGCCCTACCACCAAGTATGTCTCGCATCCATAACGTTTTTCACATATCTATGTTACGGACCCAAACCACGTCATTGAGTTAGAACCAGACGTTATAGCAGAGGATTTAACATACGAGGAGGTACCTGTTAAGATCCTGGATAAGAAGGAGCAGATCCTACGCTCAAAGGTTATACCTCAAGTTAAGGTTTTATGGAGGAACCAAGATACTGAGGAAATGACCTGGGAGCTAGAATCTGAGATGAAATCTAAGTATCCTTACCTCTTCGATATGTCAGGTACGTCAATTTCGGGGACGAAATTTCATAAGGAGGGGAGGTTGTAAGACCCCGAATTTTATGAAATACAAAATTTAATTTTTCTTCATATAGATATTTTTTAAACAGTAAGTGGTTAAATCGATAAAGTTAAAAGTTAAGGATGTTATGTGCAAATTTTATTTTGTCGGACAATATTCGCTTTGTCGAGGAATATTCGTTTGGTCGGGGAATATTCGTTTGGTCCGACGGCGCCGAAATAACAAATTATTGGTGGACCCCACAACGGAATATTTGTCGGATATAGAAAACGACAGAAATAACCTTTTTAAATAAAAATAGTCAACGGAACTGTTAAAATACCGGTGATAAAAGAATAGTAGCATACGGTAGTTATTGGTATTTTCTGTAGCACTCGGTACTCTACAGTAACACACGGTATTGCATAGTGTCTCATATTTTTGGTCTGATAATTGACACCGTAACTGTTACGCATCATTTCATCGATAATTGTCACTGCATAATATTTTATATTATCAATTCAATAATTGTTGTTACACAGTATTTTGCATTATTGATTTAATAATTGTCATTACACTGTATTTTATATCATTGAGTCAATAATTGTTGTTGCACTGTTTTTAAAATTATTGAACCTAATAATTGTCACAGTAACATATGCACAGTAATTCACATTATTGAATCAATAATTGTCATTACACAGTAACGTATGCTTTATTTTACATTATTGTTATCTCTATTATGATGTTATTTAAACAGTTGTATTTCATTAATTTATTGACTTGATATCTAAGAGCTAACTATACTGTATTTATAACAATTAGTCATAATAATTGAATTGATAAAGTTATTTGTTTATAATATAAAGTTAGGTGATTATTAGGTGATATGAAATGAATGGTGTAGATTAAAGTGTGAATTATTGTTGAATAATTGAATTGATTTGTTTATAATATAAAGTTAGGTGATTATTAGGTGATATGAAATGAATGGTGTAGATTAAAGTGTGAATTATTGTGGAATAATTAAATTGATTTGTTTATAATATAAAGTTAGGTGATTATTAGGTGATATGAAATGAATGGTGTAGATTAAAGATAATATAATATTTGAAATGGATGGTGTAGATTAAAAGATGATCTTTAAATGAATGGTTTAGATTAAATGAATGATAAGATTTTTGGCTATAAATAGAAGCCTTAACTTAAAGATTTTTCATAAACTTCCTTACTTGTTCTTTCTTTCTCTCTCTAAATACTTCTTGTGAAAGTTCTCTCTAAGTGTGCTTAAGTCATCTTGAGTATTTGTGAAGATCTATAAGTATACGTGTAATGTTCAAGTTAATCAACCTCATTTAAATCATTATCCAGTCACGTGTTGAGGTAAGGGATACCATCTTTTTCATCTTCCATTATTCAAACGTACTATGGTAAGGGATTATCATTATTTGATTCTTGATAATAATATTGTTTCTTCCTTACTCATAAGACGTGCCTTTTATTTCCATGTATTAAATTGTGGGAATAACCTTACGGAGCGGATTGCCGCCTGTTGGTGAATAACCTTTCGTATTCATTCATTATTAATCTCTGAGAATAACCTTACGGAGCGGATTGCCGCCTGTTTGGTGAATAACTCTTTGTACTCAAATTCTATTAAATTGTGGGAATAACCTTACGGAGCGGATTGCCGCCTGTTTGGTGAATAACTCTTTGTACTCAAATTCTATTAAATTGTGGGAATAACCTTACGGAGCGGATTGCCGCCTGTTGGTGAATAACCCTTTGTATTAATTTCCTTCACCTTTTGTTAATCAAACCTGCTACGGTAAGGGATATTATTTTCTTTCATACTCCTAAATCGAAATTTATTATGGAACTATTGCTTCTATAATTCCTGAAAATATTTTATGTTCCATAATAGTTGAACTTCATTATTTCAACTGAACCTTCCTATTTACGTGAACCTTTCTATTGAATTGTAACCGTTATTCTGAACTGTGGATCTTGAATATCATTTTTAAATTTCACTCCACATCATGTTGACAATTTGGACATTATTTGAATCTGTACAAAGTAAACTTCCGATACTTATTGTTATCCTATTTCTTCTGTTCATCATTTATATCATTCTAATCATCCAAAAATCAAGCTGTTGTGAATATCTGTGGCCGGGGGCACAGATGTGATATATTTGTTGAACAGATGATAGGTTAAAGGCGATATAATAGGTTAAAGGCGATACATCTGTTCGGTGTCTTTTATGGCACGTGGTGAATGTTCTCTTTGGCCCGTAGTGCAAAGATGAACTGTTGTTTGGTATGATTATGACCAAAGGCTGAATCTGGTATAATCATGACCGTTGGTGTTATATTGAATGTCTTTGGCCCGTAGTGCAAAGATGAACTGTTGATCTGCATGATTATGATCAGGAACTGTGAATTTGTATTATCTTGACTAATGATATTTCAGATGATAAAAGTTGATGATGTTTTTCCTAAAAAGAGAACCGAGTGGACATTATAGTCTGCATTATTCTTCTAATAGATTACTCATTCCGCTGCTATTATTGATCTGAACGTTGTTTAAGAATTTAACTGCAGTTTTTGATATAAACCTTGTAGTCTATTGTATTCTATCAAGAACTCAGCTGTTGAAGACTAATGATAATTTATTCGTCATTATCTTAGTCATGATATTCTTTACTGGGCTATTTGAGCTCACCCTTTCTTTTGTTCCATTGTTTTTCAACAGGAGATGAAAACATAACAGGGTCTAGCCGGGGAATGGAGTGAGGGTCCGAGGAATAGTTATCATAGTCTTCACGTTTTGTAAAATAGTGTGGCAATAATAGTGAAGACTTAGTTGTGTATTATTATACACTGTATTGTTGTACGTTGTGCTTTGTTGTAATAATTTTGTTGTAGTATTTTGACGACTCAAGTTTGGGCTGTGTGGGCCCAGATTTGGGGGCGTCACACCAATAATTAGTTATTTCGGGGCCGTCGTACGGGCCGAATATTTCCCGACAAAACGAATATTCCCTGACCAAACGAATATTATCCGACATAATAAAATTTGCACATAACATCCTTAACTTTTAACTTTATCAATTTAACCACTTACTGTTTTAGAAAAAATATATATGAAGAGAAATTAAATTTTGTATTTCATAAAATTCGGGGTCTTACACACACGGTATTACATAATGTTTAAATTATTGAACTGATAAAGTGGCTATTGCACAGTATTTCATCAATAATTGTCATTACACAGTATTTTACATTATTGAATCAATAATTGTCATTACATAATATTTTACATTATTAATTGCACAGTGTTTCATATTATTGAATCAATAATTGTCATAATGCACAGCATCTTGCATTATTGGGTCAATAATTATTACAGTAGTAGTTACGGGTATTAAACAGTTAGACAGATTTTTTATTTGAAAAATATTGTATATTTAATAATTGGGATATTAAATCAATAAAATAATATAAAAATGTGTAACGCGCGTAAGTGTGTAACACGCGTAAGTGTGTAACACACGTAAATGTAACGCGTGTAAATATGTAACGCATGTAGGCGTGAAACGTGTGTTAGTCAAAAAACAGTGCAGATTAAAGTGTGAAACGTGTGTTGGTTGATGAATGGTTTAGATTAAAAGATAATGATTAAAATGTGTAACGTATGTGTGGAAAAATTGGTTAGGCCCTGGCTATAAATAGGGGGCTTAGCATAAGGAGTTTCATATATTCCTCACTCAATCTCCTTTCCACTCTCTAAATATTTCTTTGTATAAGTGTCTCTCTGAGAGTATTAAAATTATCTTAAGTGTTGAAGATCTGGAAGGGTACGAGTATTGGTCAAGTAATTTATTTTTTTATAAAGTTATATAAATACTCACACACACATCAGTTTACAACTCTTCCTTTAGAAGACTCTTCTATTAGAAGATTTATTTTGAAAAACTCCATTTGAAAGATTTTACTTTAAAAACTATTTTGAAGTATATTTATACTATATAGTCACCTTGATGATTTTTATATATAAAATTAGTATGTGTTACTTACTAATTAAATTATGAATATACATATAGGTTGATCAACCTCATAAAAGCTATATTTAGTCACGAGATAATGTAAGGGATATCATTTTCTTTTAAACTCTTAAATTTATTACGGTAAGAGGTATCATTTTTTTCATCATCATAAAGGGATATTATTTTCTTTTTTATTTGTAAGGGATACCATCTTTTTTATCTTCTATCACTTAAACTTACTACGGTAAGGAAGTATCTCATTTGTACCTCTAATATTATTAAACGGTGAAAATTCTTGATTTAATAATTCATTAATATTCCCTTAATAGTTTACTTTTCATCTAATACCCTTTGACAAAAACATTCCTATTAAATTTCCATCGCCATATTTGAACTGTGAACTTATGGACATTGAACTTTTAAACTGTAGACATTTATTTGAACTGTGAACATTTTGGACTAATTCCTTGTACCGTAAACTTTACTGTTGAACTTCTTCCCTGTGGATCTTGGACATTACTTTGGACTTGAACACATTCTTCTATACATTATGTTGACAATTTGGACATTATTTGATTCTGGACAAAGTCATATTTGTTAACTCCTTATGTTATGATTTATCATGTTTCTTCTGTTCATTATTTATATTTCTGTTGTTATTTCAATCATCAAGTATCAGGTTGTTCTGAATATCTGTGACTTGGAGCACAAATGATAAGTTAAAGGCGATATAGGATAAATGCGATATAATTTTTGGGTGTCTTTAGTCAGATGACAAGGACACGTGATGAATATTCTCTTTGGCCGAGAGCAAAAAAGAACTGTTGTTTGGCATGATCATGGCCAATGGTGTTTCAGATGATAAAAGTTGATGTTGATTTTCTTAAAACAAGATGTTAGTAGACATCATGATCTACTTGATTCTCTTAGTGATGGTTATTTCTCTGCAGTTGAACTTTGTTTAAGAATTGAACTGTTATTTTTGATTTTAAATCTTGCTATTTATATTACTCTATTAACACTCGACTACAGCTGTTGATTTAAAACTTGTTGTCTATTATATTCGATTAAGAACTCAACTATTAAAGGTTAAGAATAATTTATTTTTCATTATCTTAGTCATTATATTCCTTAATGGCTATTTGAGTTCATCATTTTCTTTTTGTTCAATTGTTCAGGAAATGAGAGCGTAACCGGGACTAATAGCGAGGAAAGGAGAATGGAGTAACGGTCCAAGATAGTTGCTATAGTAGTCTTCACTGTATTGTAGAATAGTAATAATTGTGAAAACTTAGTTATGTATTATTGGGTACTAAACGGTATATTATAATAATTTTATAATAGTCTTTTGACGATTCAAATTGAATGGTGTGAGCCCGACTTGGGGGCGTCACATGATTCACTTGAAAAGACATGTATAAACCTAAGAAAACTCTTGATTTAACTAATAATATATGCAGTGTAATGTGTACAGCTTACCAACCTCCAAGAAAACTCCAAGAAAGGAAGAGGACCTAGCAGGGAGCCCCTGTTGAAATAGGATTCACTACATGCCAGAATAAGAACCCTGAGTATTTTTTCCCTAGTATTTTCATCTTTTTTAGTTGTTATATGTTTTTATTAAAATAAAATATTCGCCATCTTATATATAAATACCAAGGAGACCTTTCCCAAAATCAGAACTCCTCTTGGCCCCCAAGTATCACCAAAAAGATGATGCGCCCCCAGCTTTTTCAGGCCTCATGGCCACTCTACAACATCATGAACTCAACTCTTGATCAAGCCGGACTATTTGGGCCAAATAACCACGAATTCTCACCCTCAATCACCACCAGTGAGGATTCCCCCACGAATTCCTCAGACTCATATTTTCCAACCTTATTCTCTGAGAAGTTGGCCGAATTTCCAGTTTTGGATGATGAGATGCAAGTTATGTTGCCTGCGGAGAGTATTGATCATAGCATGGATGGCTTTGAGGCTATTTCAAGTGATGAGATTGAGGACTTGTGCAGATGGTTAGATGAAAGCGAGAACCAGGAAATTTTTTCTTCACATGTCTATGGAGGAAAACGATGTATGGAGTCCGAACCTCTCAGTAGTATCAAATGAAGCTTCAGAGTTCTTACCATCAATAAACAAGTGAATAATATTACCAGCTAATGACATGGAAATTGATAACCAATTAAGCCTTTGTCATCTGCTTAAAGCTTATGGAGAAGCCAAGGATCAGGGACAATCCACAACTTGCAGAGGTCATAGCAGGATGCATAAAGGAGAAAGTAGGTCCAGTTGGTGAGACACTTGAACGTGTGGCATTCAACTTATTTCACCCCATGGAAAACCAAAGAGATTACATAAAGCAAGAATCAAGCAAAAACTTTGAGGCAGCATTTGGGGCATTTTACGAAATTTTCCCTTATGGGAGGTTTCCTCACTTAGCAGCCAACTCGGCTATTCTTGAAGCTATGCCAGATGATGCAGAGACGATACACATAATAGATTTCGACATGGGAGAGGGTATTCAGTGGCCTCCAATTATTGAGGCTATAGCAAGTCAACAGAAAGTACTGAGATTGACCTCAGTAAAAGTTGTGAGTGAATCTGGTTGTAATTCTTCAAGGTGTAAGTTTGATGAGACAAAGTGGCGGCTCCATGAATATGCAAGATCTTTTGGTCTTAGGTTGAAGGTGGAGGAGATAAGACTAGAGGACTTAGTAAATAGTATAGAGGAATCGAATGGAAGAGAATGGCTGACCTTCAATTGCATGGCTAACGTTCCACAGATGGGGAGGAGGAGAAGCAGAAGAGACATTATGGACTTTCTCAAGGTAGCACAGGTAGTATTAGCCAATTCTGCAACCTATAAAGGAATATTGGCTTGTGGTCATGGAGAAGATGGGGAGAGAATGAAAAATTGCTTTGGCGATAGTTCATTCCTCGACAAAAATCTAAGGCACTACCAAGCTCTGTATGAGTCAGTGGAGTGCACTTTTCCAACTTACTTTGCAGAAGCAAGGTTAGCCATGGAAAGCGTTTTCCTTACACCTTATGTCTCTTCTTCACTCTCTTGCTTTCGAAGATGGGAGGAAATCAGGGATGGCCCTGTTTTTGAGGAAGGTGCTGGCTTAGAAGGATGGAGGTTGAGCAAAGAGAACTAAATGGAAGCCCGCACAATGGTGAAGGAAGGAGAGAGTTTATACACAATCAAGATTGAAGAACAGAATCAGAATGAGATGATTTTGGAATGGAGAGGAACTCCATTAGTGAGAGTTTCGACTTGGATGTAGATAGCAGAGAACCTACATAACTGAAGGGCACCATAGAAGAGGACAGTTTTTCCCCTTCCTCAGTAAATAAATTGACATATAGCGGATAGTATGGATTACATGTACAGGTTTCATATTTGTAAAATATTGTAAAAAGTAATTGATTAAATATAATACAAGATTACATTCAATTATTGCTCGCACACCAGAAGGTGGTAACTTTCATTTGCAGATAAACTATTACACATTTCCCCCCTTTTTTATCCATTGAAAAACTGCCCCTCTTGAAATCAAATCGGTTCTTCAGCCTGTTGATTATTCATATGATCGTTTCTTGGGTGGTTATTTTTGAAAATTTCAAAGTTGGACTCATTAGCTTATTATATAGTACACAAGCATGTGCAACTCTCTTACATTTTGGTAAACACAAGCATGCAAAGCTACAAAAAAACATAACACGGTACAATAAAACAGAAAGAAGATGCATGATCATATGAAAAACAAAATTACAATTTCTTTGCAAATTAATCAATGACCAAACTCAACACAACAATGTAATCCACAAGGTCGCGTCAGCATTCAGGCTCTTCTCAGATGCATGGAATGAAAAATACAGATTGATCAAAAAAGAGAGACTAATATGCACCAAGCACATTCAAAGTTGCATTCAAATATATATATGTAATTCGACGTTAAGAAAATTATCCAATTTTGTGGTGCAATTCAACAGGGCACCGTGATCATGGATTACATCAGGATATACTTCCATCCTAATATTGCATGCCAATTTGCTTGACTAATTTGCAGAAATAACCTACTTGAAGTATATAGAAACCTGAGGAATATCAATATCATTGTCTTCATCGTCCTCGCAAGCCACTACTACATCAAAATGCCGCCGGTATGGAGGCAATTCTGCTTTTGCCACTTCCCTCCCCAGATCAACCATCTTCCGGTCCATGCGATCTTTGTGTCTGGGGAACATGCTGTTATAAAGCAAGCAACTCCCATGGGAAATACTGTAAGCGTTCAACCCTTTGTTTTTCAGCCATTGAAGAAGCTCTCTCAAAGTTGGATTGTCTCTCAGTATCCACCTGTCCCACACTGTCCAGCTCATGTCCTGGTGCTTGATCACCTTGGGGGGAACTGGCTCGGCCATTGAAAATAAAGGGAGTGCCAAGTTGGCAAAGGTGTTTCTGTAGTCCTCCACCTTATGACCTCCGCTCAGAACTTTATATAGCTCCAGGCAAACAAGACCGGTGGCCATAGCAGTTGAGGTCGCGATAGCCGGAATGATCCTTCCAGCAATAAATTTGGCCTTAAGCTTGTCAACTTCAGGAATGCTATAATTCCTAGCCCTCATGTTGGCAAGTCCAGCTATTAGCTCCATATGATAGTTAGTGTCATCATCCTGTAAATTCAAAGAGCTATGTAAATGGTGCTAGAAGTACAGATGAATAAATACTACCACCAAGAGAACAATTAGAATTCCATCCATCCTCATGTACAATAGCACAAGAATTGTATAATGTGTATTAAGAACCACTCAAGGATTTACTTCTTCATATGACACTTCAACGTATTTAAGTCATAAACCACACTGCTTGGGTAAAATGGTAAGTAACTAACAACACCGAGTACTGCAATTGTATCCCTTAAGCTTCGCATAAATCAATATGATTGCAGCTGTCAACCAGTGATGCAATTCAGTTTACCAACATTTCACTCAACACAAACAAAATGATCTCCAGATATGTCACAAACAAAATAATCTCAAGATATGCATGCTAACTATATTCTGTGTGAGTGTGTTTGTGTCTGTGTCTCTGTGTGTGTGTGTGTGTGTGTGTGTGTGTGTGTGTGAGAGAGAGAGAGAGAGAGAGAGAGAGAGAGACCTTCTCAAACTGGATTGGATTCATCTTGAAACTTGGTGGTAGCTTCTTGTGGCACATTTCTAACTTCATGACCAACTCATTGATGATTGCAACATCATCTATAGATGCAGTAGAAAGACTTGTGGCTTTCTCGTCAGTGACAATCTTCACATCTTTCTTGGGCTGGAAATCAAGGACTATCACTTTGCTAATAGCATCAGCTAACTTATTAGGAGATTTGACCCAGTCAGGAATTGGGATGCCAAATGTCTCTGCTCGTAAGATAGATGCTGCCATGATGAAGCAAAGGTGGCTAGGATCTTCAGCAGAGAACTGCAGTGGACGGGGAAAACGTTTTGGAGCAGACCAGAATGGTGTGCCATTACTGGTAGCAGCATCCTCTGGAAAGGTGAAAGTCAACTGCTTCACACGGCTAGCAAAGTAGTCTTCGAACCTAATTCCATGAAAAGCATACCATTAGAGATGGCCAAAGATAATTACTTAAAAGGTAAACAGGACATATGAAATAGGTAAAGCATAGTACTTCAGACGGGCCCAGGTTATGCAGTCTAGCAATGTTTCACATCTCTCCTTATCAAGGCATTCAAGAACACGTTCTACGTTGTCTCGGGCTTGTGCATCACCGGCATTTCTCATGGCATTAGTATATTCACTTGGATTTGTTAAATAGGCATTTACTTCAGCTGGTGTCTTCTCAAGCAGGCCCTCAAACTCTGAACGAGCCCATGTCAAGCAGTGATCAATGTTGTGTGGGAATGAATGCACAGTGCACATGGGTGCTTGTTTCTCAGGTGGGTCCCTTGACGCACCATAGTTTTCCGTCAAATTAGGGATGACCATCTGAGTATTGCATTTTGCTCCGAGGGTTCCAGACTCCAGAAGCGGTTTTTGGAAGTACAAACATCTTTGATCAATGTAGAGCCTGGCATTAACATTATCAAGTGCATTGATAACAACACTCAAATTCTCCCAGAATGCATCATCAAAAACATTCTCAGTCTCGGGGCTTGCACGGTTTTGTAGTGCTTCAATGTGAAGACAAGGGTTTATCAAAGAAGCTGCTGAGGCAGCAACAGTTGATTTGGCCTGCCCAATATTCCAATCCCGGAAAAGGAACTGTCGACTAAGGTTACTCTTCTCAATGACATCGTCATCTGTAATTGTTAGTTTTCCACTATTACCACAAGAGACCCCCATTAGAGCTATATTTTTCAGAAACTCACACCCTAACGCACCAGATCCCACCATGAAAACTTTTGCATCCTCTAGTTTTTTCTGTAGCTTAGATCCAAATACTGAGATTTGGGCATCATAACGACTATTCAAGGGCCTTAGGTCATTGGGATCCAATGGTTCAGTAGGAAGGGATTCAACAGAGTCAAAATAGAAGAACTGTCGACAAAAACAATAAATAAGTGTCAGCTTATATATATAGAAGTATTAGAAATAACTTGCATGTCAGGCAGAAATTTCAAGCAGCCTAATGAATCACAAAGTCCAGTGACAAATTTATCAAGACAGGTATTCTTCCTTAATAGAAATAATCGCTACTGAATTATATTAATCTTACTGCTAATTATTAAAACCAGTTCCGTCAAAAAGTTGTGAACCTGAAAAAGTGGGTGGAACTTCCCAGAGCAAGCCTTCACCACTTCCTGTCCAACAATGCCTCCAAACATAGCAGCCATGGGGTTTAACACAGCCCTAGCACCAAACGTGAAGCTACGAAGAAGTTTTTGGTCAATCTCTTCAAGTCTCCCATCTGTCAAGCTATCATTGATGCCAGTGGCTAAAGATATCAATTTCTGAGCATCCTCATCTGATCCAGCAACAGGGAAGCGGCCCAACTCCAATATAAACTTATCAAGTGATTGAAATGCCAAGTGTAGAAGAGGTGGGCGGTCAAACTTGGAGAAATCACTCAATAGAAAATCACCAGGATCCTTGAGTGCTTCTCGCAATGGTTTAAAGTTCAAAACCTTTGGTTGTTTCACTTGTGTGACAATACCACCTTTCTCATATGCAGCATAATTTGTGGCATCCTCTTCAATGGAAAATGAATATGGCCTCGCATTTATTACCTTTCTTGGCTTTCCGTCACTCAGTTCCTTCATACCGTGGACTTCAGAGAATATAACTAGATCTCCATCTTGAAACTCAAGCCTCTCATCATCAACACATGAAACTAGTGCAGGGTTATCATTGCTAATGGATGCAATAATGCCAGTGTGTGGATCCTCACCATCAACATCAAACACAATGAACTCTGGGCCAAAGTCACAGAATACACTACCAAAAAGACCTCGTACCTCCGATTTGATGAAAGCAATAGGAGGCTGATGTTTATTGCAGTAATCATCAAATTCAATTGCCTTCTCTAGGCTGATATCAGTAAATACTACAACCTGCAGCAATGATGCATGTCAAAAGTTAGTGCACCACTTATATAAAGCAAACACGCAAACTAAAGGTATAAAAGGACTATATAAATCTGTCATAAAATTTACTTAGGAAGTTACATGCTGAGAACTAAAAGATATACTATTCATTAACGGGGGAAAACTAGTAGAAAACCAATTCCAAGCAGAAAAAAAGAGAGAATGCATTAGTGTTTCAAAGTTGCTTCTTTCTCATAATTGCGTCCTTAAATTTTAAACAGATTTAGCTGCCTCTTCTTGAAGCTAGCAATTGGAGAAAAGATCACTTTGAACTTTTTCTGACAAATAATCAATTCAATCTTTTAACAGCCACTAAAATTGGATTGTTGAAAGCGGAAGTTACAAGCTGCGAACTTTGGAAATTAATTAATTATCCTTGTGATTCGGATCCAATCAATCATAATTAAACAGTGTCAAATGTTCTTTTAAACACATATTCAACCAATATGGAATTTTCAAGACTATTTCTGCTTAAAAAGCCACTCCAGGTTAACATGTCCTGTCATTTTTGACATGCTAACACACAAATTCAACATTTCCATGCATACTGCCTCCAGAACTCAAATGGATGCACAGTCAATGAGTGCTGATTCTTCTCTAGGATTTCCTGTATTGCTCATAAATCCCCAAAATAATAAATAATAAGTTAGAATTTAGAAACTTCATTGCCAAATTATAGTAAAATACAGAGGACTGTAATCTAAGTCATTCATTCGGATGATCTGGATTGGAATGGTAATGGGGCAATGCATTCTCCTCCAATAGATATTTCTTCATTATCTTTGTTACAAATATTTTAACAATGCATTCTAGTTTTCTTTTAACTTCAAAAAAAAAAATTCTGGCCACTTCGATTATAAGCTGAAGGATCTGTTAACATAGAAGGATGGAGTTCATTATCCAATGGACCCTCATCCACTGAATCTCCTCGGCAAAAATCTCCTCATTTATTAAATGTCTCTCTTCCTTTTTTACTTTTTTTTTTCTTTTTAGTTTTTTACATTTTCTATTTTAATTTTTTATAAATATGAAAGCATCTATTTTTAAAAATTTATTCCATTTCCTGAAGGCCAATTTATACGATGTAAACAGCTGAAGAAAATCTTGCTGATAACCATTCCATACACAAGAACTTACTAGAAATACAATTAGCGAAAGTAATGCATATATGAACTTGAAAATCAAAAAATATAAAGTGCCAAGAGTAATCCTTAATATTTATTGAATACATATGACATTCAATAGATAAGTAATCCAGTTAAGGACACTGAACAAACTTGAACAACGATTTACATATCCAAGACATGAAGTAAAATAAACAGCATACAAAACACGTGAAGAATGAAGATTACTCACCTGGAAATCAGAAAGGTGTTCCTTAGTCAATTCAGTTGTTAAAGTAGAAATAACCACAGAATTATTCAGTTCTTGCAGTTTCTGCATCGAAGCAAGTGCACGATTCTTGCCCACGTCATCCTCCATGAAAATGAAATTGCTAGATAAGTCCCATAATTCCACATTTCCCTCATCATGCAATGTCACAGACTTGACCCCAGCAAGAACAAGGTTCTTCCCTGTAAAAAAACATATATCACTTTACCAAAAGAATCTGTTCAAATTCCAAAACCAGCTAGCATTCAAAATTATTTTAAACTAGTTCTAGGGGAAAAGGGGACATTTGCAATAGACTAATAAGTACAAACAATACAAGAAATTACACAAACCAGAACAGGTTGACTATCAGTAACCAACTGCAAACATGAGACTTACCATGACAAAAATTCAAAACAATAAGAAGTAACTGTATATTATATATACTACAGTATACCAAATTTTGCAGAAAGTACAACAGAATTCAAATCAAAATCACACATTAAAATTTGATTATAAAAAGGGAGTAATTGATTTAAAGTATGTACCAATTTCTGCACCAAGACCTTGCATCCCGGATACAAGGATATTGGAGGCGAATAGCCGCCGCATAGTCTCCCGACCGTAAACAGCAAGCTGTCGGCTGTGCAGATCCTCATCAATATCAAGCGAATTTCTCTCAATTGGAGATTTACCGTTGCTGTTCCCGTTGACAGTCCTCCCTCCCATTGATGCTGCCGCCGCCGCCGTAGATAGCGTCCCTGTACTGGCAATGGTTGTGGTGGCCGCTGAAACCACACAATCGATCTTATGCTTTTTTATCAAAGAAGATCCGGAAGTGTTAGTGTCCACAACTTCTACCTCTCCCTCGGCAGCTCTCTTTCCCGGAAGCATAAAGTCCGATGAACTGTTTGAAACCATTTTTTCCGTTAAATCAAAAGACCCAAAAAGAAAATAAACAAACAAGTGCAAATATATAGATAGACAGATAGATAGTTACAGAAATGCATATAGAAATGGAAGGTCGAGAATGAGTTTACAGAAATAGAAGTAAAATAGATAAAATGGTGCATACCGGTGAGAAATTTGATGAAATGAAGCGATCGTGATTAGTTACAATAAGAATGATAGTTGATTGGGGTTTGAGCTGAGGTTAGAGGGAGATGATGAGGAGATTAGTGGGTTCATTGTTCATTTGTTTGGTTTCTATATATATTTGTAGAGAGGGGAAGTGGGCCGAAAAGGGAGGTGGGGATTCTTCAGATGGGTTTATTAATACTTTCCATTAATATCACAACGGGAGGAGTATTTTTGGAAGGAGAAACATGAAAATGAAATACGGAGGGAAAAAGTTAAGTTACGTCGACAGCAGGATTCGAACCTGCGCAGGACTAGCCCAACAGATTTCGAGTCTGTCTCCTTAACCACTCGGACATATCGACTGTCTATTGTTAGATTTGAACAGGATAATTGAGTACTTGAATTTAGAGCTTGTTCAGGCCAATTTAAAATGGAAATAAGATAATGCATTTAGTCCAAAATTCATGCATATATATTACAATTAAATTATAATATTAAAAATTGTGATTTTTTATTAATTACTATAATGCTTAAAGTTGAGTTGTGAAGCATGCGTTGTAGTAAATAAACTGGATTCGAATTTGAATATAGAGCTTTGTTTATGTCACTTTAACTCGAATACAATTTTTCTTTTAATTCGCTCCGATATATTAAATATTTATATTTTAAGGAATTGTGGTTGAAATTGACATTTATCACTTGATTTGTGTTATTGAGTTGTTACACTAAATTTGAGAATAGTTTGCTACTTTTTGACGAGTATGTGTACTTTTTATCAAATTTTATGTGGTTGTTTTTAGATTAATTTTTAATAGTAAAAATATTTTTAATAATTTTAATTTTTATAGAAATGATCTCAATGTTATGAACTATCTATATACATATTTGGATTATTAGATACTAGCAAAAATAATATAATAAATATTAGGGTTACGTTTATTTGTAAGGATAGTAATTTTAAAATTACATTTGTTTATAATGATTATACTTAAAGATAAAACTATTAATTTCTAAAGTGTCTTGTTTGTTTTTAAATTTGAATTTGAAACTATTAATTTAATAATTATAAAATAACTTAATAGTTCTGGGATTATAATCCCTGATTGAACATGTTATTAAATTGTCTCTCATGTTAAGTTATTTTGACTAATAATTTCAAGTCCAAATTTAAAAATAAATAAAATAAAGATATGAGTAATAGTCTTATCCCAAATATAATCCTTACAAATAAACATAATATTGAGATTATAATCCATATTTTAATATTATAATATCGAGATTATAATACTTACAAATAAACATAGCCTGGACAGTTAAAAGAAAAGTGTAATAGAGATGAGTTATGTTCCAATAAAAGAATGTATTATGTGTCATTGGTATTTTTCAATATTTTGTTTTTAAAATAATTTTTTGTTAACATAAAAGAGATAGAATACTTAAATTACCTTGTGGTCCTTCTCACCATCAGTTGGAGTGAAAACCCTTGTTGTATTCGTATTTAAGCAAAACCTTAAAAGGAAATAAGAAAATTATAAAACAATCTATGTAGCAAAAAGTTTTATCCTTTTGGAATATAATAACTAAAAATTATACTGCTCAAAGGCAAGAATGGTTTGCAAATAGCATATTTCCCCTAATAAGAAAACCTGTGTCTCCTTTGATGCGGGTCAAGACTTCGTTGAATCTTAAGGCTAAGTTTCATCATTCTTTTGTTAAAATTATTGATAATGGTGATTGAGTTAATGATTTTCATGACAGAGTTGAGATGTGTAACGTGTTAACAGTAGAGTTTTGGGTCTATTAGGGAGAGTAATTATTCAGTGGTCATGAAACACTTGTTACGTGATGTTATTTTACTTAAAGTGGATTATTTTACTTTAAATGTTGAAGTAGTAACACATAAATAGTGTGGGACATCACGTGACAGATACCCCAAAAATATTTAATAATTTTTCCATTAAGGAGGGTTTCATTTTAGTGTGGGAGATGAGGATCCCACGGAAGTTGAAATGAATTATGAGAAGACTTTAAGCTTGATCATGGTAAGAGATATCAAAAGTCATGCAGAAGGGAACTAGGGTTGTAAATCGTAACTGAAAAATTCGTATTCGTTCATATTCGTATTCAAAATAAAGCGGATATTATTCGTATTCGAAATTAAGTGGATATATCTGTATTCGATTTTAAAGTATCCGTTAATAAACGGATATAAATACGGATATAGCAGTATCTATATTCGTTTAACATTAGACTGTAAATATATTCGGTAAATAGCGGATATCCAATATTCGGATTCGTATTTGAAATTTGTATATGAATAACTTTAAATATCAAAGTCATCATGTGCCACAACATCCTTTTGTTTTTTCTAAGGACACGCAAAAGATGACATATTTTAATGACGATATTTACTATAATAACTTGTTCAATTTAAAATGATATCATTATAATATATTAATTTAATTGTAATAAGAATATGAAAAAAGGACACCATGTATTTGGTTTACAATTTGAGAAGTTATTGTAAGTTTATGAATCTGATAAGCCATTACAAATGAATCTATGACACACACAAAAAAAAAAAAAAATCAACTACAAATGTGGTGTTTATTTACAATGATAACATTTATACAATTATAATTAATCTATCTTAAGATAAAAGTCCTCCATGACTTTGTATTTTGTGGTCAAAATAAACATTTTTCAAATCAATAGATCGTATTATTCTTTATATATTTATAAAAAATCAATAAATATTATTAGTTACATACAATTTAGTTAATTGATGACTTTAATTTATGTATTTTTACTATTATAAAGTGCAAAATATCTAAATGTATCATTTAACAAAAAAATTATATACTAAAAGAACAAAACTATAATTATTAATTTAGTATATGTGTCTTATTTTCAAAACGTACGTAAGATAAGTTTTATGGATTCTTTAACAGTTTAAATTTAAATTTATACATGTAAGACCCTGAATTTTATAAAATACAAAATTAATTTTTCTTCATATATATTTTTCCTGAAACAGTAAGTGGTTAAATTGACAAAGTTAAAAGTTAAGGATGTTATGTGTAAATTTTATTATGTCGGACAATATTCGTTTTGTCGGAGAATATTCGGTTGTACGACGACGCCGAAATAACTAATCATTGGTGGACCTCACAACGGAATATTTATCGGATATAAAAAACGACATAAGTAACCTTTTTAAATAAAAATAATCAACAGTGTTATCACTTTTAACTTTTAAAATACCGGTAATAAAAGAATAGTAGCATACGGTATTTTACGGTATTTTACTGTAGCACACGGTATTCTACAGTAGCACACGGTATTGCACAGTGTCTCATATTATTGATCTGATAACGTGGTCATTGCACAATATTCATCAATAATTGTTCTTACACAGTATTTTGCATTATTGATTCAATAATTGTCATAACATTGTACTTTATATCATTGAGTCAATAATTGTTGGTGCACTGTATTTTAAAATTATTGAACCAAATAATTGTCACAGTAGCAAATATATAATAAATTATATTATTAAATTAATATTGATCTGTAGCGTATTTTTTACCTTATTTATGAATTACTGTTGTAGCATTATTTTATTATATATATAAGACCCACAGGAAGAATAAATAAATAAATAAATATATAAAAAAAAATTTTACTATTTTGAATAGTAAACATGTGGACCATCTGTGGGGGCCACATGAAAGTTGGTTGCTGAAATTTGGTGAAGGAAGAAAGCAGTCAGGCGGCTGCTACTATAACGACCCCGAAATTTACATAAATTTGTCCCTAATTTTGGTTCGTTAATAAACCTTTAATTACCTTATTTAATCTGTTAACTGACTTTATATCATCAATAACCAAAATTTTCGGTATAATTTTTTTTTCCATCATTCTATTAAAATATTTTGGCATTTAAAATCTTTACATCTCGATCTTAGTTCCTGGATCGCAACCTTTACTTTTTACTTTTACTGTCAATCTCATTTATTATCTGGTTTGACTCATCACCCCAATTGTAAATGTATGATAGTTCAAAATTTATAATTTAATATTACTTCGGTCTTCTGTTGTTATCTACTTAGAATTTTTGGCATAATTCAATCAATGTCATAATTATACACCCGTACAATCAAAATGCTTAAGGGTTACTCATAACACCGTTGACATATTAATAATTACCATAAGCCTTAAAAATTTTAACTACAACGAATCATTATATTAAAAATCTAAAATAATTACATTATAACCTTAGTCGATGTTGTAACATAACTTTATTATATCCCGATAATCTAGGATTCTCATTTTCACCTATAAAATATTAATATTGGGCAAGAATGAGCACAACGGCTCAACAAGTTCCACAGTTTACACATTCCATGTTTCATGTAACATATAACAATTAACATGTTATGTGTGTGTCATGCTTAACGTACAGTGTAACTATTTCTACAAATCATCTTATATATACCGTATTCATTACGATTTAACGGCTATTCAGATCAAACATTGAACATATTCAGAGGTACTCACATAACTGCATCAAGTGCACACATTGATCAAATTATCAAGTAATCACATAACACGTAATTTCATATGCATTTGATCAATTTAATCATACATCAACAAATAAGCAAGTAACAACAAGTACTAAAGAACTTGCCTCGGTCCGTAGTTCACCGATTAGTATAACTCGACTAAAACCGTCATCGAACAACCTATATTTAATATATTAATTAAATATAGTCAATTATAAATCCAACACGTTAGTTTAGTTTAATAACACAACTGTATATGTCACTTAATATGTCGGACATAACCTGGCATGTTCGTTCGTCCGTACTTATTTTTTGGTAATCTATCTCAATTCTTACATTAATATATTAATATTAAAAAGAGTTAAATATTAACTAAACCTCACATTAGTCCAATTATCATCTTAAAATCTCTAGAATATCATTCAAGACTTTTCGACCAATTTTCAAAATTTCTGGATTATCCGACAAATTTCTATAATTATTTATATATATAAAACTATTATTTAATAGCTTTTAAAATATAAATAATTACTCAACATACTTTTGTATTTTCCAATACCATCAATATTTATCTTATAATATTATAAAAAAATTCACCAAGTTTAATAATTTTTCAACATTCATAGAATTTTTTCATGAATTTTCACTTATTTTTACATTAACTTTAAATAGTCATAAAATACAATAAATACCCATGCTCCACAATAATTTACCAAAAATTTTAGAAAAATCAAAAATAATATTACAATATTTCTGTCAAGAAATGATTTCAGCACAAAAATATTTTTAATAATTAAATTTTAATTTTTAATGCGCTGAAACTTCTAAAATTCATAGAAATTAGCTCGTTTATTAGAAAATTACGAACCTTAAGTCCATTCTACACGAAATTTAATTTTCTACAATTTTTTAGAGGGAAAAATTTATAGATTCTGTACCTAAATGGACAGGATCTGAACATATCCGATTTTATTGCGCTGAATCCTCCAAAATTCATAGTAATTAGCATGTTTATCTGAAAATTACGAATCTTAAGTCCATTGCACACAAAATTTAATTCTCTACAACTTTGTGGAAGGAAATATTTTCAGATTCTACACACAAAAAACACAGATCTAAGATTTTTCACAACCTGTCCAGGAAGTTTCAGTCACTGAACAGTCACACCAAATAAATTCTTTCAAAAATGTTATACTCCATAAAATGATTAAAACTTTTTGGTTACTTCTAGATAACTTCCATATCTACAACTTTGTAGTTCACACCAACTTCAAATTCCAAACATATGATTTTATATTATTTTTGCAATGTCCAAAATCGCAGCAGATTCTGGGCAGGCAGTTTTTCGTCCAACCTAGTCTGCTTTAAACTATCACTACACACAAACCAAAAATAATTTCTTTGATCTAAAAATTTCTATAGAAATCTTACTTCCGTAGCTTTAATTTGATATATAGCCCGCTCTCTAACTCTAAAAACTCGATTTTATAAAAATCTCAAACCAACAGCAACAAAACATTAAGTTTTTTTTGCGAATTGTGTTCTTCATTTAATAAATTCATGAATCATCTATTAGATTCATGAAATCCATGGTTAGACCATTAAACACAAGATTACACATGATCTATTACCATTAATTTTAATAAAAGTTAATATTTACCTAAAAAAAACAAAGATTAAACAAGGGTTTAGGAAAATCCCTTCATAGCTTAGCTTCTCTTTCATTTCTTTCTTCTTCCCTTCTCCTTCTTCTTATCCATGAGTATTTCTCTCATATTCTTCTCAAATTGTTGATTTCTTAAGCTCACTTGATGTGAGTTTAATAATTAATTGATATAACAAGGTGGGATAAGAGATAAAATGAGTTTTGATTGGTTCAGAGAAGATTTCCTTGGATATAATAAGCTATGATTAGCTCACATTAAATCCAACCACATAAAAATCTGAGATAGTTGGCCCACGAATTTCTGGAGATTAAATTTATCTCTTTTAGGTCATATTTTTAATTATTTGATTCGTTCATTGACTATTTAACCCGAAAATCACATTTTTCAATATTACAGTCAATTCCTACTAATTTGGGCGTTCCCGACGTTATGGTAATATCCGTTTCTTCAAATTCACTTCAAAATTTCAAGTTTGACCTTTTACCCGAAAAAGTCAAACGGTCAACCTTAAACAAAAAGTCAACCGAAACACATATCGTGTTTACAGTCCATACTTACTAAATTCGATGTTCCTGTCGCAACGGTGAACTCCGTTTTTCAAAATTCTTCTCCAAACTCAAACTTTGACTTTACAACTTTATAAGTCAAACGGTTGATTTTGACCAAAAGTCAACCAACAACTCCAAATTATATTTACTATCTCTCCTTGTCAAATTTGACGTTCTGAACTCAACGGTACAGTCCGCGTCTCCAAATTTTCTTCTGAACTCCATATTGGGGTTTTAACTTGACTCTCTTCTCTGTCCTTTAGTCAAACTTTGATTATTTGACCACTTTAGTCATTTCTTGATATTTCGATATATTAAATTGCCTTCACACATGCAAGTATACTCGTGTTATTAGGTATACATTTACTTCATTCTCTTCACACTGCTATTCCATGAAATTACAACCACACCGGGTTCATTTTTAATCTTAGACTGCCATCTTAATAACTTGGCAACACATACAAGTCTTATAATTATCAAATGTTTATGCTTGTTCACTATATTCAATTGGCTTGTCATATATATTAATTTGACTCGCCATAACCTTAATCCATTTAGGACTACTATTTAATTTTTAACACTTGGCTACTAGGTTGGGTTTAAACTTAATTACCATCACAATACCCAACTTGTCTCTTCCCAATTTACTAGTTTGGGCTATCTTAATCCACCGTTTAAGGTTTAACTTTCATAAGCGTGCTTAATTAATATATTAAGCTTCACATTATTCTTGATGATTAATTCCATTAATCATTTTCCACGGTCGACTAAAATATAATTAGCGCATCCCCAAGTATATATGTATCTATACATATACACCTTCACGTTAACTTCAAAATATCTCAATAATTGAAATTTATTTTCTTAATAAATTTTCACATACCTCATATTAAAAACTTCTTGCATAATCTCTTTTAGTCAACTAAATTCATCAAACTTTAAAGGTATTATATTACCTTATTATTAATATACCTCTAAGTATACAAAAATCAAATTTCAGGTTTTAAAAATTTAAAAACCTACATTCACTCACATTTAAATCTTAACACAAAGATTATGGTCAAATGGTTACTCACATTCTACACCTTTTACTTCTCCAATTTAGGTTTTAACTTCAACCTTCATTTCGTCATTGAAGATCTTATTTATAATTCTTTTGAAATATCAGGGATATTACAGCTGTTGCATTTCAGTACTGGCGTGCCACACATCAGCTGTCCACCTACCGCGCATAGTACCTTATTTTCTCCTATAAATAGCTTACTCAGCTAAATAGAAAAATCACACATAAAACATAAAAAAAATTTACAAGTATTTTGTGAGTTTTTTCCGAAAATAGTAAGGTTATCTTGAATGTTTGAAAACCAAAAGGAGTGCAGAAATTTTCAAGTAAGTATTTTATTAAAAAATAGTAATTGCACAAATACCTATTTCACACGGTATTTACAAATCTTCCTTTATAAGACTCTTTTTTGAGAAGATTTATTTTAAAAAACTTTCTTTGGAATATTTATTTTGAAATATTATTTCAAATTTTATTTTTGAAGTTATTATTTTACACTACAAAAATTTATATTATATAAATAATTTTGATAGTTCATAATATATGAGTTATCATACACATTGAAATTTAGATGTGGTAATTATTAATTATATTATAAATATATAGGTTAATCAACCTCATTTTTATCAATATTCAGTCATGTGATAAGGTAAGGGGTATCATTCTTTTCATCATCATAAATGGATATTATTTTATTTCTTACTTGTAAGGGATACCATCTTTTTCATCTTTCATTATTCAAACTTACTACGGTAAGGGATATCATTTCTTTTATACTCTTAAACTTACTATGGTAAGTATTGTCCGATAAAACTTCTGAAATGATTATAATTTTCTTAATAGTTTGTGCTTTATTTAATATTATTTCAATTGCACATTTCTACTTACGTGAACCTTTCTATTGAACTGTAACCGTTATTCTGAATTGTGGATCTTGAATATCATTTTTGAATTTTACTTCACATCATGTTGACAATTTGAACATTATTTAAATCTGCACAAAGTAAAAATTGTAAACTTTCGATATTTATTGTTTATCCTGTTTTTTCTGTTCATTATTAATATCTTTGTTATTATTCTAATAATCAAGAATTAAATTGTTGTTGATATCTGTGGCCTGGGACACAGATTGAATAAAGGCGTTGATAGGTTAAAGGCGTTGATAGGTTAAAGGCGATATATTTGATGATGTATCTTTTAAGGCACGTGGTGAATGTTCTCTTTGGCCTGGGGCAAAGATGAACTGTTGTTTGATATGATTATGACCAAAGGCTGTAGACTGGTATAATCATGACCATTGGTGTTATATTGAATATTTTTGGCCCGTAGTGCAAAGATGAACTATTGACTTGCATGATTATGACCAGGAACTGTGAAATTATATTATCATGGCCAGTGGTGTTTCAGATGATAAAAATTGATGATGTTTTTCTTAAAATGAAAAACAAGTGGACATCATGGTCCATATGATTTTTCTAATGGTTGTTATTCTGTTGTAATTATTAATTTGAACTTTGTTTAAGAACTTAACTGCAATTATTAAATTAAAACTTGTTGTTTAAATTATTCTATCAAAAACTCAACTGTTGAAGGATAACGATAATTTACTTGTCATTATCTTAGTCATGATATTCTTTACTGGGCTATTTGAGCTTACCATTTTCTTTTGTTCCATTGTTTTTCAACAGGAGATGAGAGAGTAACTGAGTCTAATCGGGGGATGGAGTGAAGGTCTAAGTTGTAGCTGTATTAGTCTTCATAAGTTATAAAATTATGTGACAATAATAATAAAGACTTAGTTGTGTATTATTTGAATATTGTATTGTGTTACGTTGTACATTGTATAGTAATAGTTGTTGTTTATTTTGACAACTCAAGTTTAGGCTGTGTGAGCCCAGATTTGGGGGTGTCATAGTTGGCATCAGAGTTTAGGGATATAATCTTTAATGGAGATTTGGGGTAGAAGTAGGAGGAGAGCGACGAATAGAATACGTTAGTAGTGTGTCCTACCTAAATTAGATTTTGTTATCTAACGAGTCAATTTGAATGTAGGGACAGAAAGTGATGAGTCAGTTTGTTTAAATAAACATTTATTTTGTGACCACAGTTTAGTGTGGCATCTGAAAATCAGGAAGTTAACTATGGAATGCCCAAAGCCAATGTAGTTGAGAATCAAGAGGCCACAAACAATCTTCTTACCAACTCAGGAAATAATGTTCCTGATAACATGATGAACGATGGATTCTTTAGGAACTTCATGCAGTTCATGCAAAATCAGGTAAGAGGAAATCCAGTCAACAATAACGGAAGAAATGCTGGTAATTCGAGGACGGTCACCGTTAAACAATTTAAAGAATTGGGACCACCTGAATTCCTCGGGAAGCCTGGCTCACTCAAAGTGGAGGCGTGGCTGAAGCAGACGACAAAAATATTTGATGTCTTACAATGCGTTGATGATCAGAAGGTGTTATTTGCCACTTTTATATTATGAGGTGAAGCGAACCATTGATGGGAAGCGGTAAAACGTATCCACCCTTCAGCACTCGAGATGTATTGGACATAATTTCAAGAGTTGTTTAATGAAAAGTACTTCCCATAAAGTATCCGCCAAATGAAAGAGGTGAAATTCATTAAGTTAGAGCAGAAATGTGACGCCCCCAAATCTGGGCCCACACAGCCCAAACTTGAGTCGTCAAAATACTACAACAAAATTATTACAACAAAGCACAACGTACAACAATACAGTGTATAATAATACACAACTAAGTCTTCACTATTATTGCCACACTATTTTACAAAACGTGAAGACTATGATAACTATTCCTCGGACCCTCACTCCATTCCCCGGCTAGACCCTGTTATGTTTTCATCTCCTGTTGAAAAACAATGGAACAAAAGAAAGGGTGAGCTCAAATAGCCCAGTAAAGAATATCATGACTAAGATAATGACGAATAAATTATCATTAGTCTTCAACAGCTGAGTTCTTGATAGAATACAATAGACTACAAGGTTTATATCAAAAACTGCAGTTAAATTCTTAAACAACGTTCAGATCAATAATAGCAGCGGAATGAGTAATCTATTAGAAGAATAATGCAGACTATAATGTCCACTCGGTTCTCTTTTTAGGAAAAACATCATCAACTTTTATCATCTGAAATATCATTAGTCAAGATAATACAAATTCACAGTTCCTGATCATAATCATGCAGATCAACAGTTCATCTTTGCACTACGGGCCAAAGACATTCAATATAACACCAACGGTCATGATTATACCAGATTCAGCCTTTGGTCATAATCATACCAAACAACAGTTCATCTTTGCACTACGGGCCAAAGAGAACATTCACCACGTGCCATAAAAGACACCGAACAGATGTATCGCCTTTAACCTATTATATCGCCTTTAACCTATCATCTGTTCAACAAATATATCACATCTGTGCCCCCGGCCACAGATATTCACAACAGCTTGATTTTTGGATGATTAGAATGATATAAATGATGAACAGAAGAAATAGGATAACAATAAGTATCGGAAGTTTACTTTGTACAGATTCAAATAATGTCCAAATTGTCAACATGATGTGGAGTGAAATTTAAAAATGATATTCAAGATCCACAGTTCAGAATAACGGTTACAATTCAATAGAAAGGTTCACGTAAATAGGAAGGTTCAGTTGAAATAATGAAGTTCAACTATTATGGAACATATAATATTTTCAGGAATTATAGAAGCAATAGTTCCATAATAAATTTCGATTTAGGAGTATGAAAGAAAATAATATCACTTACCGTAGCAGGTTTGATTAACAAAAGGTGAAGGAAATTAATACAAGGGTTATTCACCAACAGGCGGCAATCCGCTCCGTAAGGTTATTCCCACAATTTAATAGAATTTGAGTACAAAGAGTTATTCACCAAACAGGCGGCAATCCGCTCCGTAAGGTTATTCTCAGAGATTAATAATGAATGAATACGAAAGGTTATTCACCAACAGGCGGCAATCCGCTCCGTAAGGTTATTCCCACTATTTAATAGAATTTGAGTACAAAGAGTTATTCACCAAACAGGCGGCAATCCGCTCCGTAAGGTTATTCTCAGAGATTAATAATGAATGAATACGAAAGGTTATTCACCAACAGGCGGCAATCCGCTCCGTAAGGTTATTCCCACAATTTAATACATGGAAATAAAAGGCACGTCTTATGAGTAAGGAAGAAACAATATTATTATCGAGAATCAAATAATGATAATCCCTTACCATAGTACGTTTGAATAATGGAAGATGAAAAAGATGGTATCCCTTACCGTAACACGTGACTAGATATTGATTTAAATGAGGTTGATTAACTTGAACAGTACACGTATACTTATAGATCTTCACAAATACTCAAGATGACTTAAGCACACTTAGAGAGAACTTTCACAAGAAGTATTTAGAGAGAGAAAGAAAGAACAAGTAAGGAAGTTTATGAAAAATCCTTAAGTTAAGGCTTCTATTTATAGCCAAAAATCTTATCATTCATTTAATCTAAACCATTCATTTAAATATCACCTTTTAATCTACACCATCCATTTCAAATATTATATTATCTTTAATCTACACCATTCATTTTATATCACCTAATAATCACCTAACTTTATATTATAAACAAATCAATTTAATTATTCAACAATAATTCACACTTTAATCTACACCATTCATTTCATATCACCTAATAATCACCTAACTTTATATTATAAACAAATCAATTCAATTATTCAACAATAATTCACACTTTAATCTACACCATTCATTTCATATCACCTAATAATCACCTAACTTTATATTATAAACAAATAACTTTATCAATTCAATTATTATGACTAATTGTTATAAATACAGTATAGTTAGCTCTTAGATATCAAGTCAATAAATTAATGAAATACAACTGTTTAAATAACATCATAATAGAGATAACAATAATGTAAAATAAAGCATACGTTACTGTGTAATGACAATTATTGATTCAATAATGTGAATTACTGTGCATATGTTACTGTGACAATTATTAGGTTCAATAATTTTAAAAACAGTGCAACAACAATTATTGACTCAATGATATAAAATACAGTGTAATGACAATTATTAAATCAATAATGCAAAATACTGTGTAACAACAATTATTGAATTGATAATATAAAATATTATGCAGTGACAATTATCGATGAAATGATGCGTAACAGTTACGGTGTCAATTATCAGACCAAAAATATGAGACACTATGCAATACCGTGTGTTACTGTAGAGTACCGAGTGCTACAGAAAATACCAATAACTACCGTATGCTACTATTCTTTTATCACCGGTATTTTAACAGTTCCGTTGACTATTTTTATTTAAAAAGGTTATTTCTGTCGTTTTCTATATCCGACAAATATTCCGTTGTGGGGTCCACCAATAATTTGTTATTTCGGCGCCGTCGGACCAAACGAATATTCCCCGACCAAACGAATATTCCCCGACAAAATAAAATTTGCACATAACATCCTTAACTTTCAATTTTGTTAATTTAACCACTTACTGTTTCAAAAAAAATATATATGAAGAAAAATTAAATTTTGTATTTCATAAAATTCGGGGTCTTACAACCTCCCCTCCTTATAAAATTTCGTCCCCGAAATTGACGTACCTGACATATCGAAGAGGTAAGGATACTTAGATTTCATCTCAGATTCTAGCTCCCAGGTCATTTCCTCAGTATCTTGGTTCCTCCATAAAACCTTAACTTGAGGTATAACCTTTGAGCGTAGGATCTGCTCCTTCTTATCCAGGATCTTAACAGGTACCTCCTCGTATGTTAAATCCTCTGCTATAACGTCTGGTTCTAACTCAATGACGTGGTTTGGGTCCTTCACATATTTACGTAACATAGATATGTGAAAAACGTTATGGATGCGAGACATACTTGGTGGTAGGGCTAGTCTGTAGGCTACGGTTCCTATTCGATCGATGATTTCAAATGGGTCAATAAATCGAGGGTTGAGCTTTCCTCTCTTTCCGAATCTCGTAACCCCTTTCCATGGAGAAACACGTAAGAATACATGATCTCCGACGTTGAAACTTTCGTCTCTCCGATGAAGATCAGCATAACTCTTTTGTCGTTCTTGTGCGGTCTGTATTCGTTGTCGGATCATTTGGATCTTTTCGGTCGTCAAGCGTACCAACTCGGGTGCCAACAATTTTGCTTCTCCTACCTCATTCCAACATATTGGAGAGCGACACTTCCTTCCATACAAAGCCTCGAATGGAGCCATGCCTATGCTTGCTTGGTAACTGTTGTTGTAAGAAAATTCCACCAATGGCAAGTACTTATCCCAACTTCCTTTGAAGTCTAATACACAAAGTCTCAAAAGATCTTCGAGGGTCTGGATCGTCCTTTCCGATTGTCCGTCCGTTTGAGGATGGTATGCAGAACTAAAACGTAGTTCAGTGCCCATAGCTTTTTGTAGACTGATCCAAAAGCGTGAAGTGAATCTAGGATCTCGATCAGAAACTATGGAAACTGGCATGCCATGCAATCTCACGATCTCATTTATGTACATACCGGCAAGACGTTCAAGTGAAAAGTTTTCTCGTATAGGCAAGAAATGAGCAGATTTGGTCAATCTATCTACGATCACCCAAATTGCATCTAAGCCTTGAGAAACTTTTGGAAGACCCGTCACGAAGTCCATATTGATGTGTTCCCACTTCCATTCAGGAACTTCAAGTGATTGTAATGGACCTTTAGGAACTTGATGTTCTGCCTTGACACGTTGACAAGTTAGGCACCTTGAGATAAACTCCGCAATCTCTCTTTTCATATTGTTCCACCAAAATGTATGTCGAAGATCTCGATACATCTTGGTACCTCCTGGGTGGATTGCAAACGGCGTGTTGTGTGTCTCCATCATGATTTTATGCTTTAATTCAGGATCGTTAGAAACACAGAGTCGAGAGTTGACTCGAAGTATTCCTTTCTCGTCGATTCTTGCTTCGGGAATGGCACCTTCTTGTACTTTCTTTATCATGTTTATCAGTTCCGGATCGGTAGCTTGAGCAGCTTTAATTTTATCGATTAAAGTTGGTTCTACTCGCACGTGAGCAATCTTCGAGCGGGTCCCTGGTGTCTTTAGCTCTATCTCCATCTTTTGCAAGTCGTACAAAATACACTTTTGTGTTGTCAGCAGTGCACTTGTACTTGCATAAGATTTTCTGCTCAAAGCGTCAGCTACAACGTTCGCCTTTCCCGGGTGATACTGGATTGTGTGGTCATAATCCTTTAACAGCTCAAGCCAACGTCGTTGTCGCATGTTGAGTTCCTTCTGGGTGAAGAAATACTTGAGACTTTTATAATCCGTATAGATATCCACTTTTTCTCCGTACAAGTAGTGTCTCCAGATCTTCAACGCGAAAACGACTGCTGCCAACTCTAGATCATGAGTAGGATAATTTTTCTCATAATCTTTGAGTTGTCGAGAGGCATAGGCTATAACCTTTCCATGTTGCATAAGGACACAGCCTAGACCTTTGCCAGAAGCATCGCTGTAGATAACAAATTCTCCTGATCCTGATGGTATGGTCAGAACAGGAGCTGAAACAAGTCTCCTCTTGAGTTCTTGAAAACTCTTCTCGCATTCCTCGCTCGATATAAGTTTTGTACTAGAATGAATGATACCGATATCTAGTAATTAAACTTTCAACTCTTGGTGTTCTATGGGAGCCATTTGGTATGGGACTTTAAAAATGGGCTTAGTGCCGGGTTCAAGATCGATACAGAATTCAATTTCACGGTTTGGGGTAAGCCAGAAAGTTCCTCAGAAAAAACGTCAGGAAACTCATTAACAATGGGAATATCATTCAAGTTTGATGTGTTTTTGTTCAAATCAGTGACATGAGCTAAAAAGGCTTGACATCCGTTTTTCAATAAACGAATGGCTTTATGGCTAGAAATAACAGTTATAGATTTCAATGGTTTAGTTGCTTGAATTTGCATGACAGGTTGACTAATAATCTTATGAAAACAATCAATTTTAGCATGATGGGTAGTCAACCAATCAATTCCTAAAATCACATCAAATTCACGCATCTCCAAAGAAATAAGGTCAACAGGTAATGTGAGGTTGTTGATTTGAACTAGGCAAGATTTATAGATAGTAAATGTAATAGGTATTTCTCCCAATGAGGTTTCAACTGATAAAACAAGATTTAAGTTTTCAATAGTCAAATTTAAACGTTGAGTACATATAGGTGAGGTAAAAGAGTGGATAGAGTCAGTATCTAATATGACATAGACTTCACGAGAATTTATGAATAGCTTACCGGTTATCACCTCATTCGGTTTCTTGACTGTTATCGTCAAATCGAATCCCGAATACTTCATTCGGATCTTCACGTATTTCAACCATGGGAATACCACTGAATAATTTTCTAGCAAACTGTTTCTCGGGTTCATCAACTTCATCAGTAGTAAGGTACCAATGATTTCCATTAAAATAGTATTTTCGATAGACTGCAGTTTCCACGATAGTGACTAACTTAACCTGAATTCCTCTAAATTGTAACGCCCAAAAGTATAGAAACATCATTTTTAAATAATCTTGAAAATCATAGCTGGAACACCATAAATCCCAAAGACTAATATGAAAAGTCCATATATTCTGATCCTTTGTTATAGAGCATAACCATGTGATATCACTCTCCCAATTAGTGAGTAAATTAAAGGCAATAATTTCCGCAAGTTCGTTACTTCCTTTAATTGCTTCTAAGAATGGATCTGGAACGACTGTAGCAGAGCTTTCACCTTCATCCTTACTGGATAGAACACGCATAATTTTTGCCTTAGGCAAATGATTCAACTCTGAGTTTGTAAGAAGATTATTCGTCGCCTCTTGTTTTGCAGCTACATTTGTTTCGGTAATTTCATAGTTAACCTCCTGATTTCCAGATGCCATAATTAACTGTGGTCACAAAATAAATGTTAGTTCAAATAAACTGACTCATCTCTTCATGTTCCTACATTCAAATCGACTCATTAGATAATAAAATCTATTCTAGGTAGGACACACTAGTGATTGATTCTATTCGTCTCTCCCCTCCTAGTTCTAACCCCAGATCTCCATTAAAGACCATATCCCTAAGCTCTGATGCCAACTGTGACGCCCCCAAATCTGGGCCCACACAGCCCAAACTTGAGTCGTCAAAATACTACAACAAAATTATTACAACAAAGCACAACGTACAACAATACAGTGTATAATAATACACAACTAAGTCTTCACTATTATTGCCACACTATTTTACAAAACGTGAAGACTATGATAACTATTCCTCGGACCCTCACTCCATTCCCCGGCTAGACCCTGTTATGTTTTCATCTCCTGTTGAAAAACAATGGAACAAAAGAAAGGGTGAGCTCAAATAGCCCAGTAAAGAATATCATGACTAAGATAATGACGAATAAATTATCATTAGTCTTCAACAGCTGAGTTCTTGATAGAATACAATAGACTACAAGGTTTATATCAAAAACTGCAGTTAAATTCTTAAACAACGTTCAGATCAATAATAGCAGCGGAATGAGTAATCTATTAGAAGAATAATGCAGACTATAATGTCCACTCGGTTCTCTTTTTAGGAAAAACATCATCAACTTTTATCATCTGAAATATCATTAGTCAAGATAATACAAATTCACAGTTCCTGATCATAATCATGCAGATCAACAGTTCATCTTTGCACTACGGGCCAAAGACATTCAATATAACACCAACGGTCATGATTATACCAGATTCAGCCTTTGGTCATAATCATACCAAACAACAGTTCATCTTTGCACTACGGGCCAAAGAGAACATTCACCACGTGCCATAAAAGACACCGAACAGATGTATCGCCTTTAACCTATTATATCGCCTTTAACCTATCATCTGTTCAACAAATATATCACATCTGTGCCCCCGGCCACAGATATTCACAACAGCTTGATTTTTGGATGATTAGAATGATATAAATGATGAACAGAAGAAATAGGATAACAATAAGTATCGGAAGTTTACTTTGTACAGATTCAAATAATGTCCAAATTGTCAACATGATGTGGAGTGAAATTCAAGATCCACAGTTCAGAATAACGGTTACAATTCAATAGAAAGGTTCACGTAAATAGGAAGGTTCAGTTGAAATAATGAAGTTCAACTATTATGGAACATATAATATTTTCAGGAATTATAGAAGCAATAGTTCCATAATAAATTTCGATTTAGGAGTATGAAAGAAAATAATATCACTTACCGTAGCAGGTTTGATTAACAAAAGGTGAAGGAAATTAATACAAGGGTTATTCACCAACAGGCGGCAATCCGCTCCGTAAGGTTATTCCCACAATTTAATAGAATTTGAGTACAAAGAGTTATTCACCAAACAGGCGGCAATCCGCTCCGTAAGGTTATTCTCAGAGATTAATAATGAATGAATACGAAAGGTTATTCACCAACAGGCGGCAATCCGCTCCGTAAGGTTATTCCCACAATTTAATAGAATTTGAGTACAAAGAGTTATTCACCAAACAGGCGGCAATCCGCTCCGTAAGGTTATTCTCAGAGATTAATAATGAATGAATACGAAAGGTTATTCACCAACAGGCAGCAATCCGCTCCGTAAGGTTATTCCCACAATTTAATACATGGAAATAAAAGGCACGTCTTATGAGTAAGGAAGAAACAATATTATTATCGAGAATCAAATAATGATAATCTCTTACCATAGTACGTTTGAATAATGGAAGATGAAAAAGATGGTATCCCTTACCGTAACACGTGACTAGATATTGATTTAAATGAGGTTGATTAACTTGAACAGTACACGTATACTTATAGATCTTCACAAATACTCAAGATGACTTAAGCACACTTAGAGAGAACTTTCACAAGAAGTATTTAGAGAGAGAAAGAAAGAACAAGTAAGGAAGTTTATGAAAAATCCTTAAGTTAAGGCTTCTATTTATAGCCAAAAATCTTATCATTCATTTAATCTAAACCATTCATTTAAATATCACCTTTTAATCTACACCATCCATTTCAAATATTATATTATCTTTAATCTACACCATTCATTTTATATCACCTAATAATCACCTAACTTTATATTATAAACAAATCAATTTAATTATTCAACAATAATTCACACTTTAATCTACACCATTCATTTCATATCACCTAATAATCACCTAACTTTATATTATAAACAAATCAATTCAATTATTCAACAATAATTCACACTTTAATCTACACCATTCATTTCATATCACCTAATAATCACCTAACTTTATATTATAAACAAATAACTTTATCAATTCAATTATTATGACTAATTGTTATAAATACAGTATAGTTAGCTCTTAGATATCAAGTCAATAAATTAATGAAATACAACTGTTTAAATAACATCATAATAGAGATAACAATAATGTAAAATAAAGCATACGTTACTGTGTAATGACAATTATTGATTCAATAATGTGAATTACTGTGCATATGTTACTGTGACAATTATTAGGTTCAATAATTTTAAAAACAGTGCAACAACAATTATTGACTCAATGATATAAAATACAGTGTAATGACAATTATTAAATCAATAATGCAAAATACTGTGTAACAACAATTATTGAATTGATAATATAAAATATTATGCAGTGACAATTATCGATGAAATGATGCGTAACAGTTACGGTGTCAATTATCAGACCAAAAATATGAGACACTATGCAATACCGTGTGTTACTGTAGAGTACCGAGTGCTACAGAAAATACCAATAACTACCGTATGCTACTATTCTTTTATCACCGGTATTTTAACAGTTCCGTTGACTATTTTTATTTAAAAAGGTTATTTCTGTCGTTTTCTATATCCGACAAATATTCCGTTGTGGGGTCCACCAATAATTTGTTATTTCGGCGCCGTCGGACCAAACGAATATTCCCCGACCAAACGAATATTCCCCGACAAAATAAAATTTGCACATAACATCCTTAACTTTCAATTTTGTTAATTTAACCACTTACTGTTTCAAAAAAAATATATATGAAGAAAAATTAAATTTTGTATTTCATAAAATTCGGGGTCTTACAAGAAAAACATGACAGTTTCTCAATATTAAGCTAAGTTTGTCGAATTATCTTGTTTCGCAACCCATTTGGTGGATGACGAATCACAAATGAGTCGTATATTTTTGCGAGGTCTGAGACTCAAAATTCGTCAACATCTCAGCTCTCATAAATTTTGTTTGTATTCAGATGTGGTAGATAGGGCTCAAAGAGTGGAACAGGAAAATGAAATATTTCAGCCAAGAATCAATGATCAACAGAGATAAAGAAATGATAACAACCACATGAATGAGAACCATAGAGGAAGTAACCAGCACTTCGGCGGTAATCCCGCATCAAATAATAGAAGAGGAGAATCCAGTGAAAACAACTTCAAGAGGAAGAGATTCCATAACGATTACGGAAAGACACCGGCACCAGTACCAGCAACGGCACCAGTTTCAAGGGGAGGAGATCGACCACCAGTGAGATGCTATAGATGTGGTCAGGAAGGTCACATCAGCCCAAACTGTACTCAGTAGTCCAAGTTGTGCTACAGTTGTGGGAAGGAGGGTCATGTTTCTCGATTTTGTCCTGTTACAAAATCAAGTCCAGCTGCAATGATGATACCAAAAGCTAGAACGGATAAGGGAAAATCGGTAGTTCAAGGGAGAGCTTTTGTTGTGACATCCCAAATGGCACGAAACTCGAACAAGGTGATAACCGGTAAGCTATTCATAAATTCTCGTGAAGTCTATGCCCTGTTAGATATTGGTTCTACCCATTCTTTTATCTCACTTACGTGTGTTCAACGATTAAACTTAACTCCTGAAAGCTTAGATTTTGACTTATCAGTTGAAACCCTATTAGGAGAAATGACCATTACATCTATTGTATTTAAAACTTGCCTAGTTCAAATCAATAACCTCACATTACCCATTGACCTTATTTCTTTGAAAATGCATGAATTTGATGTGATTTTAGGAATTGATTGGTTGACTACCCATCATGCTAAAATTGATTGTTTTCATAAAATTATTAATTTTCATATTCCTATTCAACTTGTCATGCAAATTCAAGCAACTAAACAAATGAAATCTATAACTGTTATTTCTAGTCATAAAGTCATTCGTTTATTGAAAAACGGATATCAAGCCATTTTAGCTCATGTCACTGATTTGAACAAAAACACGTCAAACTTGAATGATATTCCCATTGTTAATGAGTTTTCTGACATTTTTCTTGAGAAACGTCCTAGCTTACCCCCAAACCGAGAAATTGAATTTTGTATTGATCTTGAACCCGGTACTAAGCCCATTTTCAAAGCCCCATACCGAATGACTCCCATTAAACTTCAAGAGTTAAAAGTCCAACTACATGAATTATTGGATATTGGTTTCATTCGTCCGAGTACATCACCTTAGGGTGCTTTTGTTCTATTTATGAAGAAGAAAGACGGGAGTATGAGATTGTGCATTGACTACCGAGAATTGGATCATGTCACCATCAAAAACAGGTATCCGTTACCTCGAATTGATGACATGTTTGATCAATTGCAGAGTGCCCAACATTTCTCGAAGATTGATCTCCGCTCTAGATATCATCAGTTAAAGGTTAAAAATTGAGGACATTCCAAAGACTACTTTCAGAACTCGTTATGGGCATTATGAGTTCTTAGTCATGTCTTTTGGACTAACCAATGTTCCTACAGCTTTCATGGACATGATGAACCGAATATTCAAAAAATATTTTGATCATTTTGTGGTTATCGTTATTGATGACATCCTCATATACTCTAAGAGTCGTGAGGATCATGAACAACACCTGAGATTGATACTCCAAAAGTTTCGCGAAAATAAACTATATGCCAAATTGAAGAAATGTGAGTTTTGGCTTGAGGAAGTCACGTTCCTTGGGTATGTAATTTCAAGACAGGGAATATCGGTTGACCCTGCGAAGATTGAAACAATACTAAATTGGGAACAACCCAAGACAATAACGGAAGTCTGAAGCTTTCTGGGCCTAACTGGTAATTATCGGAGATTCGTAGAAGAATTTTCTTGAATCGTCACTCTATTAACTCAACTTACTCAGAAAAGCACCAAATTCGTATGGAGCGAGGAATACGTGAAAAGTTTCCAAAAACTCAAGTGGAGACTTGTTTCAGCTCCTATTCTGACCATACCATCAGGATCGGGAGAATTTGTTATCTACAGCGATGTTTCAGGAAAAGGTTTTGGTTGTGTTCTTATGCAACATGGAAAGGTTATAACCTATGCCTCTCGACAACTCAAAGATTATGAGAAAAATTACTCTACTCATGATCTAGAGTTGACAGCAGTCGTTTTCGTATTGAAGATCTAGAGACACTACTTGTACGGAGAAAAAGTGGATATCTATACGGATCATAAAAGTTTCAAGTATTTCTTCACTCAGAAGGAACTCAACATGCAACAACGACGTTGGCTTAAGCTGTTGAAGGATTATGATCACATCATCCAGTATCACCCGGAAAAGGCAAGCGTTGCAGCTGACGCTTTGAGCAGAAAATCTTATACGAGTACAAGTGCACTGCTAACAACACAAAAACGTATTTTGTATGATTTATAAAAGATGGAGATAGAGCTAAAGATACCAGGGACCCACTTGAAGATTGCGCATGTGCGAGTAGAACCGACTTTTATCAATAAAATTAAAGTTGCTCAAGCTACTGATCGGGAACTGATGAACATAATGAAGAAAGTACATGAAGGTGTTATTCCCAAAGCAAGAATCGACGAGCAAGGAATACTTTGAGTCAACTCTCGACTCTGTGTTTCTAATGATCCTGAATTGAAGCGTAAAATCATGATAGAGGCACATAACACGCCGTTTGTAATTCACCCAGGAGGTACCAAGATGTATCGTGATCTTTGACATACATTTTGGTGGAACAATATGAAAAGGGAGATTGCAGGGTTTATCTCAAGGTGCCTAACTTGTCAACGTGTCAAGGTAGAGCATCAAGTACCTAAGGGTTCATTACAACCACTTGAGGCTCCCGAATGGAAGTGGGAACACATCAATATGGACTTCGTGACGGGTCTTCCCAAGATTTCTCAAGACTTATATGCAATTTGGGTCATCGTAGATAGATTGACCAAATCAGCTCATTTCTTACCTATACAAGAATTTTTTTTACTTGAGCGTCTTGCCGGTATGTACATAAATGAGATTGTGAGATTGCATGACATGCCAGTTTTCATTTTTTCTGATCGAGATCCTAGATTCACTTCACGCTTTTGGATCAGTCTATAAAAAGCTATGGGCACTGAACTACGTTTTAGTTCTGCACACCATCCTCAAACGGATGGACAATCGGAAAGGACAATCAAAACCCTCAAAAATCTTTTGAGATTTTATGTACTAGACTTCAAAGGAAGTTGGGATAAGTACTTGCCATTGGTTGAATTTTTCTACAACAACAGTTACCAAGCAAGCATAGGCATGACTCTATTCGAGGCTTTATATGGAAGTAAGTGTCGCTCTTTAGTATGTTGGAATGAGGTAGGAGGCAAAACTGTTGGGACCTGAGTTGGTGCGCTTGACAACATAAAAGATCCAAATGATCCGACAATGAATACAGACCGCATAAGAACGACAAAAGAGTTATGTTGATCTTCATTGAATGGACGAAAGTTTCAACGTCGGGGACCATGTATTTTTACGTGTTTCTCCATGGAAAGGAGTTACGAGATTCGAAAAGAGAGGAAAGCTCAACCCTTGATTTATTGGCCCATTTAAAATCCTCGATCGAGTAGGAACCGTAGCCTACAGACTAGCCCTACCACCAACCATGTCTCGCATCCATAACGTTTTTCATATATTTATGTTACGTAAATATGTGAAGGACCCAAACCACGTCATTGAGTTAGAACCGGATGTTATAGCAGGGGATCTAACATATGAGGAGGTACATGTCAAGATCTTAGATAAGAAGGAACAAATCATATGCTCAAAGGTTATACCTCAAGTCAAGTTTTTATGGAGGAACCAAGATAATGAGAAAATGACATGGGAGCTAGAATCTGAGATGAAATCTAAGTATCCTTACCTCTTCGAAATGCCAGGTATGTCAATTTCGGGAAAGAAATTTCATAAGGAGGGGAGGTTGTAAGACCCCGAATTTTATGAAATACAAAATTAATTTTTCTTCATATATATTTTTTCTAAAACAGTAAGTGGTTAAATTGACAAATTAAAAGTTAAGGATGTTATGTGCAAATTTTATTATGTCGGATAATATTCATTTTGTAGGACAATATTCGGTCGTATAACAATGCCAAAATAACTAATCATTGGTGAACCCCATAACGAAATATTTGTCGGATATAGAAAATGACAGAAGTAACCTTTTTAAATAAAAATAGTCAACGGTGTTATCACTTTTAACTGTTAAAATACCGGTGATAAAAGAATAGTAGCATATGATATTTTATGATATTTTACTATAGCACGCGGTATTTTACAGTAGCACACGGTATTGCACAGTGTCTCATATTATTGATCTGATAACGTGATCATTGCACGTTATTCATCAATAATTGTTCTTACACAGTATTTTGCTTTATTTATTCAATAATTGTCATAAGATTGTATTTCATATCATTGAGTCAATAATTGTCGGTGCACTGTATTTTAAAATTATTAAATCAAATAATTGTCACAATAGCAAATATATAGTAAATTATATTATTAAATTAATATTGATCTGTAGCGTATTTTTTTTTACCTTATTTATGAATTATTGTTATAGCATTATTTTATTATATCTATAAGACCCACAAGAAGAATAAATAAATAAATAAATAAATAAATTAAATCTATTAAATTTTACTATTTTAATAGTAAACATGTGGACCCTCTGTGGGGGTCACATGAGAGTTGGTTGCTGAAATTTGGTGAAGGAATAAAGTAGTCAGGCGACTGCTCCTGCTCCTGCATTTCAGCACTGGCATGCCGCACGTTAGCTGCCTACCTACCGGGCATAATACCTTATTTTCTCCTATAAATAGCTTGTTCAGCTGAATAGAAAAATCACACATAAAACATAAAAAATTTCTACAAGTATTTTGTGAGTTTTCTCTGAGAATAGTAAGGTTATCTTGAGTGTTTGAAAACCAAAAAGGAGTGTAGGAATTTTCAAGTAAGTATTTAATTAAAAAGTAGTAATTGCACAAATACCTATTTCACACGGTATTCACAAATCTTCATTTATAAGACTCTTATTTGAGAAGATTTATTTTAAAAAACTTTCTTTGGAATATTTATTTTGAAATATTATTTCAAAATTTATTTTTGAAGTTATTATTTTACACTACAAAAATTTATATTATATAAATAATTTTGATAGTTCATAATATATGAGTTATCATACACCTTGAAATTTATATGTGGTAATTATTAATTATATTATAAATTTATAAGTTGATCAACCTCATTTTTATCAATATCCAGTCACGTGATAAAGTAAGGGGTATCATTTTTTTCATCATCATCAATGAATGTTATTTTCTTTTTTACTTGTAAGGGATACCATCTTTTTCATCTTTCATTATTCAAACTTACTACGCTAAGGGATATCATTTCTTTTATACTCTTAAACTTACTATGGTAAGTATTGTCTGGTAAAACTTCTGAAATGATTATAATTTTCTTAATAGTTTGTGCTTCATTTAATATCATTTCAATTGCACATTCTATTTACGTGAACCTTTCTATTGAACTGTAACCGTTATTCTGAACTGTGGATCTTGAATATCATTTTTGAATTTTACTCCACATCATGTTGACAATTTGAACATTATTTGAATCTGCACAAAGTAAAAATTGTAAACTTTCGATATTTATTGTTTATCATGTTTCTCCTATTCATTATTAATATCTCTGTTATTATTCTAATAATCAAGAATCAAATTGTTATTGATATCTGTGGCCTGGGGCACAGATTGGATAAAAGTGTTGATAGGTTAAAGGCATTGATAGGTTAAAGACGATATATTTGATGATGTATCTTTTAAAGCATGCGGTGAATGTTCTTTTTGGCCTAGGGCAAAGATGAACTGTTGTTTGGTATGATTATAACCAAAGGCTGTAGACTGGTGTAATCATGACCGTTGGTACTATATTGAATATCTTTGACCCGTAGTGCAAAGATGAACTGTTGACTTGCATGATTATGCCCAGGAACTGTGAAATTGTATTATCATGGCCAATGGTGTTTTAGATGATAAAAGTTGATGATGTTTTTCTTAAAAAGAGAAGCGAGTGGACATCATTGTCCATATAATTTTTCTAATGGTTGTTATTCTGCTGCAGTTATTGATCTGAACTTTGCTTAAGAACTTAACTGCAGTTGTTGAATTAAAACTTGTTGTTTAAATTATTCTATCAAAAATTCAACTGTTGAAGGTTAACGATAATTTATTTGTCATTATCTTAGTCATGATATTCTTTACTGGGCTATTTGAGCTCACCATTTTCTTTTGTTCTATTGTTTTTCAACAGGAGATGAGAGAGTAGCTGGGTTTAGTTGGGGGATGGAGTGAAGGTCCGAGTTGTAGCTGTATTAGTCTTTATAAGTTGTAAAATAGTGTGACAATAATAATGAAGACTTAGTTGTGTATTATTTGAATACTGTATTGTGGTACATTGTACGTTGTATTATAATAGTTGTTGTTTATTTTGACAACTCAAGTTTGGGCTGTGTGGGCCCAAATTTGGGGATGTCACAATACATTTGCAAGGCATTCATAATTTTTAAATTGATCTTTTTAAAATTAATAACCTTTTGATACTTTTTGTAGGATGTTTAAATTTTAATTAATTTTTATGATCAATTATGGATGATAATGTATTTGACATTTTTCTCTCATTTATAATATGTATTGTTAAAACTTTAAATGGTTGTAATTATTTAATGTTTTCTTTTATTTTTTTGTAAATAATTTGAATAATTTTTTTTCCAAAAAATAAAATATTTCTTAGGTGACTGATATCCGAATTCAGATATTCGAATAATATGTTTATTTTAATAAATAAACGAAAACAAATATTTTTCGTATTCGAATAAAATTTTGAATACCAGATACAAATATTTTTTTTAATATCCGCCGAATACCGAATACGAATATTTTTTTTAATATCCATCGAATATCGAATATAAATACGAATATGGTTTTAATTTTCTGGATACATATATTATTATATTCGTATCCAAATATATCCATTTACATCCCTATGTGGAACCTCGTATTTTAATTATGTTACGAATTGTAGTACGGAATCTCCTCTTAATATTCTAGCAATGTTAGTGACTGCATGAACTTATTTATCTAGTTTTCTTTGCTCTTTGGCCTTCATTGCACAAAATAATAATAATAATAATAATAATAATAATAATTATTATTATTTTGGGTTTTTGGGGCAAAGTTCACTTTCACATTTTTTCGGGATAAACTCATTTGCAGCATTAGGCCACTGTTCTAATTAAACTTGACAAAAATAGCCCAAGCTAGCGGTCTGGCTCGACCCACCCACTAAAAATTAGCTTTTGGATTTTCTTTTTATAGCCCATAAAAACATAGATCATTTTAGCCTGACTCAATTGTGGCTAGACCCGTTGTAACTCGACTCACCCAAGAAAATCTTTTAATCCATTTCTTTTTCACTTTCTAAATTAATATACTATTTTTTTTATGGTCTAACTTTAAATCAATTTTCAATATAATTTTTAATAGGAATGTGAATGTGAATGTATCATACTATTTAATAACTTAAACAATAAATTGTGATTTTATGTTGAATTGTTATACTGAGAATCGTTATGCCTTAGAGTGTTTGTGATTTACCTTAGTAAAACTATAGAATTCTTTACTTTGAATAAAAATTTCGAAAGAGTATAACTGTTACATAATTAATGAGAAAAATGTCTATGTTTAATAATTCTACCCAAAACAAGTGAATTGTTGTTTATCTTTATAGTATTAATGTTCACTGTTAATAGATTTTGAATTCATAAAAAAATGTTGTTGTAGTGTGTGGAAAAAATAACCCTTGGATTGACTCAGCCTGACTCAGCTTAGATTACGAGCCTTCTGTTTTGAGCGAAAAAAGAAGAAGAAAGACTATTTTAATTTGACCCATATTTAACCCGATCTAACTATAACCCACCCTTTTGTCAAATCTAGTTCTAATTATATTATAGATTATAGTACGAAACTGCCTCCTGATACTCTAGCAATGCGAATGAGTGTATAAACTTATTTATCTAGTTTTCTTTGTTCTTTGGCCTCCATTACACAAAAAGAAAAATAAAAAATAAAAAATTAAAGTATAATTTCGGGGCAAAGTACTGTCACATTTTCTCGGGCTAAAGCTAATATGTGGCCATTCGTAGCTGGTTCCTTGGCCTGTAAAAACATACTTATTTGATCATGTTGGTTTGTAAATAAAATAGCCAAATATGAGATGTAGCCCAAAGTGTTACCGAGCATACGGCCCTAGCATTCCCTCTCCATCTTCTATTAGCCCTTCTTCCCTTATATCTCATTTGCTCTGAAACCTATGTTTGAAAACCTAGCAAGCTCTTTTTTTAGTTATCTCTGTATCTGAAAATTAGCTGTAATCAATGGCGTCAATCAATTTTGGCCCGTTTGGCGAAAACTGGTTTAAGAAACCTCCAAACCCATTCCCGCACATCAAACTTCTCTCACTTGCCGAATCACTAAACCCCTTAAAACCCCATAATCAAACCCAAAAATTCGCTTCAATCACCAGCTCAAGCTTCGAAAACCCCGAAAAAAACCCGGAGAAAAAACCCGGGAAGTACAGACAAATGCTGGACCAGTTCTATTGGGAATGTGAAAATCGGCCAGACTATCGTCACGCTCCGGAAGTTGAGAAGATCCTAAACGAAGACCCAGTTTTCGAGAAGAAAGAGAACCCGACTCCAGAAGAGCTTGAGGAGAACGAGAAATGGTGGAATCAATTTCGGAGCAGCCCGGTGGTCGAGTTCTTAACCCGAGCTGAGAAAATTGCTGATAAGCTTAATGAGTTGGAGCTGAAGGAGAATTCGACTCCATATCGGAGTGAAGATAAGAAATATTGGCAAAATATACCAAATGTGATCGGATTGGATGGCCGGCCAATGCCGAGAAAGGCAATAAAGACGAAAAAGGAGTCGGATGATAAATTTTGGGATTTTACTAGGCAGTTCTTTTTTGGGCTTTGGGGTTTTCGGCAGCGTCCGTATCCTCCCGGTAGGCCCATTGATGTCGCTCAGGCTATTGGGTACAAGCGGCTTGAAAAGCGATATCATGATTGTGAGTTACTATATTTTTGTTTCAGTTAATTTGGTGTCTTATTGTGGGTAATATGGTTGGAAATTTGCAGTGTTTAGTTTATGCTTATATATATATATATAATCATGGAACTATATAATTTGGATGTTATGTGATGGTAATATGCTAATGAGTTGGTACTGGTGGATGATAATTATAGGATTGATATGGTAGCCGTTTGAATCAAATGCAAAAATTACTCTGCTTTTGTTAATGTCTTAAATATTATTTACCAGTATACCTACTAGTGAATACTTTGTATTGATTTTTTTCTGCTGTTGCACGCATTGTTATCTTCAAGATTAAAGTAAATACTAAATCATCTTTTTGGGCTTAAACTATTTAAGAACATTTTTAACATGCTTCTATCAGCATATGCAGTCTCAGCGTTTAGTTCATGTTGTGGACTAGCAGAAGTAATGGACTGTGTTTTTCAATCTTTCAGTAAGCTGTAAATCTGTAATTATTACGCAACTCGTAGTGTGCTGATTAATGTTATATGGCATTGTTCTAGTTATCATGAGGAGTGGTGGGTGGTACTACAAGGACCGGCTGGGTCGCACGAGGGGTCCAATGGAACTTATTCAGCTCAAGACTGCTTGGGGTGCTGGAATCGTTGATAAGCACACCTTCATTTGGGGTGAGGATATGAATGAATGGGCACCTATTGGCATGATTTATGGCATGGAACGAGCAATTGCCACTTGGGAAGGTTTGTAGAACTCTGTATGTTTCCCTTTGTGGAGTTATGCGTAGTTGTGATATCTTCTATCTTAGTAGTCGTGATAGCTTCTATCTAAATACGCTTTTGTGATTTTTGTTCTCTTTAAATATGGGAGTAGGGGTAGGACTATGGGAGGTCAGAAAATGTCTCCAATCACTTGAGCTAAAATAATAATTGTATACGTGCTACAAAATATTGAATAGTAACATGTGGCTCACATATGTGAGAAGGTTGTCTTGCCTGATATATTTCAACCAAAGTTTTTGATCATATGACCCCATTGTTGATGTTAACTAAGGTTGAAGATTAAATTTTGGGTCTATAGATGTTTACAACCTGAAATTTGCCTTATGTGTGCCCTTGGTTGTTCCTTTCCATTTGTTATCTGTTCCTTGCTTTGATTTCTGTAGAGTTTGTAAGATTTCATGTTGTAGACCCGAAGGTCCTACACTTATTTTGGGTAAATTTCCAGTTAGGCTAGGCGCTGCAGCAACAGCTTTCATTCACAAACTACAGAAAGGTAAACCTCCTTGGGTGCCTTTAAAGGGGTTTGAGAAGAAATCCTATAAGCAGCTCCAAGAAGAAGCTTATGAGAGCAAGAGACGTGATTTAGCTGTACTGGAAGCTAATGATGGTGTTTGGCCTGGTGTGAAAATTCCTAGTCATGCCCTGTTTCTTTGGGCTAGTGGCTCAGAGCTAACGTCTATATTGGAAGCGGATCACATGCCCAACAAATACATTCCAAAGGATCTCAGGTATATTCACTCTTGCATGGCTTTCTTTATTGCATCTCCTATTAAAACAGTTGGACAAAACTCAAAAATATTTTGTACCAGTAAATTTGAAGAGTTAATCATAACTCTCTATGTTCATGTCTCCTAAGTCGGGAACACCACAACTATGTTCTAGCCTGAAATTTCTAAAATAATATGTGCGCGTGTGCGTTAGTTTATCATGTTTTTACCTATCAATTCAAATTTTTTTTTTTTTTTTTGCTTTAGTTTGACAAATATTGAAGAATAACTTTCATTAGTTTTTTTTTTTTTTTTTTTTTGTATATTGAAGCATTTTCAATTGATAAATGTTGAATAAGTGGCGAGATGCAGTCATGTATTTAATTTAACATTTTATAGCTTTAGATTATCCAATTTATTCACATTCCATCGATGTTCATTTGTTTATAAAAGGAATAACTTCTGAGCTGTTAATATATAACACAACATCACACATACCATAGCTTTTGCTTCTGTTCTAGTAGCTTTGTAAAATATGTATAGTGCAACATTGAGCGCTTGCTGTATCTCTAGTAGAAATCTGTTCAAAAGACTTAGACACCGGCTCAAGTGCAGATTCAAATTATTCAGCTGTTTCCGTTATGCAACCTTGGTTTAAATCTGTAATAATGTTAAACTGGGTCTTGAGAAGCTTCGAGCCAAAGTTATTTCTCAGTCTTAAATCTTTCAGTAGTATCTAAGCATCAAGGAAAGCCTTTGGGTCAATATTCTGACAATACCATTACCATTTGAAGCGGATATATTACGATTTGATATTGATATACACTCCCTCCTTTCCAAAATAGATCAAAGTCAATGTGAAACATTTTCAATTCCAAAATTGAGTGATTAATTTAACTTTTGAAACGAAAAATATCTTCTAATTAGTAGTACTCTTTAGATAGTTTACAATTTTTATAATTGTATTTTCTAAAATTAAGTGAATGCACATGAATTTTAAATTTGAAAATATGTGAAATTGACGTCAAAAAGTAAAAAATGATCCTATATTTTGAACAGATGAAGTATTATCAAGCAATTGACTTAATCTTACAGGTCTCTATTTTTATACATTGATGAAGGTGATTTATTTCTTAATTACCTATAAGCCAACATTTCATCAATTTCTTTCACAGACAAATTGGTGGTGGACAATAGATATTTCAGGATATAGCTGACGCATCATTAGTGCTCTAAATTATAGATAGGCACGTGTGAATTAGTAAAATGCAAGAAAAATTAATGCCAAATTGCCAATTTTATATTTTAGTGTTTTGTGCTTGATAATGCAAAGATAGAGCTCTGTCTGCAATGATGCAATTTTGTTCCCCTGATGGTCAAGGCTTAGCATGATTTCAGATTTTTGTGTATAATTGATTCATAGGCTCAATCTCTGTATATTATAATTTCCTTATTACTTCCAATCAATTTTTTTTTTCCATTACTTATGTGAACAGGCTCCAGTTGGCTAAAGCTATTCCTGGTTTGAGGCCATGGGAGGTTTTGAGCATAGAGCAAGCCATGGATCAGATAACTTATGATGGCGAGTGGTATCGTGAACCTCTTGGTACATTCACAACTGGCCCACCATACATTAGGGCATGGAATACTGATACCTTGGTACATACTCTGCTGCCATTTTCTGTATTTAGGATTTTATTGCTTTGCTTTTATCAAATTTAATTTGTGCCCCCCAATAATCTTGAGACTATCCTGTTCACAAGGGTAGCTTATCATCATACTATGCAGGAAATGTGGTGCAGATACCACAACTGACAACGTACATGTTTTTTTTTATCGGTTTTCTATTGCAGCAATTTTTCAATAGTTTCGTAAACTTCAACGAGACAATGGTCAACAAAATGTTCGAGAGAATGCCAGGTTTCTCTAAGGTATTTGAGAGAATAAAAGCCGAGTATGAGGATAGGATAGAGAGACGCATAAAGAAGCGGGAGGCACAGAAGAGAATTGAGGAGGAGAAAGCATTTTCAGAACGATTTCCAAATGCTCCATAAATGCTTGAACCATAATTCATTGAACCTGTTTTGCGTCTGCGGGTTGTCTTCTGCAGACATCAACATTCAACACTATTACCTGTTTTAATCTCCATGGCAAGCATTGAATTAACAAAGTAGAGCAAATACCCTAGTTTATCTATTGCAGGAGTGGTGAACAGAAAGTACTTATTGTATTTAGTTTAATTTTTTATGCATGTGAAAAATATCGTAGTTCATCTTGCCTCATGGACAATCCTAACACATATCTTACTTGGCTCATGTTCCATTGGATGATCGTCATAAGACGCAAATATGCTTGTTTATGGAGAAAAACAATTAATTAGAACTATTATCGAAGAAAGGGTCTTCCATTAAAAAATATCAACAACATAAATTTGTGCGTAAATAATTATGTATTTTTACATTATATAAAGTTGTTATATAAGAAGTATAAAGCTTTGGCGGTTTTTCGTAATAATGTAACAACATATTTTCAAATTCCAAATTGTTTATTTTTGACAATATAATTTTGAATATTTTTAAATTTCTAAGAAAATAAATAATATAATTATAATATTTATTATTTATAAAATTTTAAATTTGAACATGTCTAAGATTAGCTTAAAAAATGCTCTTTATTTTGAAGGAGGGAGTATTTGATATATGACAAATTTTGTGAAGCAACTATTTCATTTGTGTAATAAATTATATATATATATATATATATTAAAAATTAGTTAACATATATGTCTAGGGTCTCACTAGCTATATACACTAACACACACATATAAATGTGCGCATATTTTTCTTTATTTGTATTTTTTGATGTCGTAAGGTAGTTGAAGAAACATCAAGTTTAGTTTCCCAAAGGTGTAAGTAAATAAAAGAACTATTATTCTATTAATGAAACTACAAAAATAAATAAATAAATAATGCAACGAACGAGTCCACACTGGTCACTCGCTATATAATTTCTGGAATAAAAAAAAAAACAAATTAACTGTCGATATTGATTGGGTTCAGCCCAATAGTTAGTAATCGAATACCCGACCTTAACTAGGATCCATTTTATATTGATGCGACCTAAATGTGTGTATCGACAAAGCTGTCCTTCGGTCGGTATATAACAACTTAGGACTCAGCGCTAGGGTTTAACCAAAAGCTTAAGCAAGGAGTTTGCGGCAGAGAGAGAGGGAGGGAGGCGCAGCTTAATCGAACAAAGCAACCATGGTGGGTATTGCTGATCTGTAGTCTTTCACTTTCAAATGTTTATTGTCTCCAATTCTGTTCTTTTTTCTTTACATAATCTATTATCGCAGTTCTCGCAGTTCACTTTAAGGTGAAATTGAATACCTTACAGTATAAATTAGGGTTTTGACATTGATTGGTGTTTTTCCCTCAGAAACCATTTAGATAATGCATTAGTAAATGGTGCATTTCTATTAATACTTGCGAGAAAAATGCACATTTAGTTCATACTCTGGGACATTTAATTTTTTTAGTTATCTGGTTTGACTGAATTTGTTCATATTTGGTTAGATTAGTTGAGGCTAGAAACATGATTCCATGGTTCTGACCTGGAATGTATTACATACATTTTTACATTGTATTTCTAAATACCATAGATAAAATCAAGGTGTATTTTTTCCAGGAGTATAAAATGTGAATTCATTTAATTTTTCTAGCTGGTTTACATGGTTATAACATTATTCAATTTCGTAATCAATCAGAGTAGTTCAGATAGTTTTCTTTTGGTTTTGCAATGTGTTAACATTTCAATTTATTCTTAATGTCTTGTTGCTTTTGCTAAACCCTATATTATTTGTTGTGTTAAAGGCTAGAGGTTTGAAGAAGCATTTGAAGAGGCTCAATGCCCCCAAGCATTGGATGCTCGATAAACTTGGTGGTGCATTTGTAAGTAATTTATCTGAATCCTTAAGTTTTCATTCTCAGTTTTTTTTCTAATTACTTGATTTGAACCACTTGTTAATTTTTGTTATTCAGGCTCCCAAGCCTTCATCTGGACCCCATAAATCCAGGGAATGCCTGCCTCTGATTCTTATTTTGCGAAACAGGCTGAAGTATGCTCTAACTTACCGTGAAGTCCAATCCATCTTGATGCAACGCCATGTTCTTGTTGATGGGAAGGTTAGGACGGATAAGACCTACCCAGCTGGTTTCATGGGTATGCACTGTTATCCTGCTATAATATTACCTTTCAAAATTAACTGTCATGAAAAGATCGTATAGAAAGTTGTTGAATAGAAAGTTGTTGCAAATTGTTAGTTATTCTTAGTTGTGTTTGTTCCGAGGGAGTTGGTATAAAGGATATGCTATCCTGTGTATAATAGTGCAGATGTAGCAGCTTATGCATGTGTCTATGTTTTACATGTGATTTCTGTGGGGAATTAGAAAATTATAACAAGCTGCCTTTTTGTTTGAAAGTTTAGTTTCAAAGCTTAATCATTCAGTATTTGATATTATTAAGTAGTAACAACTAGTAACCTTGTGCAGGATAATTAATATGTGTACATAAAACAAAATTAAGCACTTATTTTTATTAGTCTTAATGCAGCAACTTGATACGTGGTACACAAAACAATATTATTTATTGTAATGTTTCATTTCTCATAATATGTTCTGATCTTGGTAAATGGTTCCTTATTAACATGGGTCTATTTTTATCACCAGATGTTGTATCAATTCCCAAGACTAATGAGAATTTCCGTCTCCTCTATGACACAAAGGGTCGATTCCGCCTACACTCAGTCAGGGACGAGGAGGCAAAGGTTTGTCTTTTTTCCTAATCTCCATGATCATTGTCTGTTCTGAAACTATTTCCAACTTTCTTTTCTCTTACAAACAAACATACAATGTATGATGCTGGACAACTGATATTTCATGATCTATTAACATTTTTATCTAATAAAAATGATGAAATACAAAGAGAAATATATTTGGGTGTAATGCATATTGTTTCTTCAAAATTTGGTTTACATTTTTGAAGTGAATCAATAGCGAATATTATTTCACTAGCATATCAGCCCAGCATAACTTATTTTGATGATGTTTCTGAGTTGTTGGAGATTTCTCACTTGCAGTTTAAACTGTGCAAAGTTAGGTCAGTTCAGTTCGGTCAGAAAGGCATTCCGTACATCAATACCTATGATGGGCGTACTATCCGTTATCCAGATCCGCTCATTAAGGCCAATGACACCATCAAACTTGACTTGGAGGCAAACAAGATAGCTGATTTCATCAAGTTTGATGTTGGAAACGTTGTCATGGTGACTGGGGGGAGGAATACTGGGCGAGTTGGAGTTATCAAGAACAGGGAGAAACACAAGGGGAGCTTCGAGACTGTTCACATTCAGGATTCCCTTGGTCACGAATTTGCTACTCGTCTAGGCAATGTTTTTACCATTGGAAAAGGTACAAAGCCATGGGTGTCTCTTCCCAAGGGCAAGGGTATCAAATTAACCATCATCGAGGAGGCTAGGAAGAGGAATGCTGCCCAGTCTGCTACAACTGCATAAACATAAAATTTATGCAACTGTTGCTTTTAAAATTTATGCTCAAGAGACTATGTTTTGTTTTCATTTCAGTACAATTTTGAAAGAGATTGTTGTTGCAAATTTGATTGAAACTCTCCTGCTTATTCTGCAATTTTATTTTTCTATCCAGATACTATAGCTGCCAAATTATCCTTGTAGTATCATATGTATGCAAACTTTGGTTGATATATGTCATTGTTCTCTAGCATTGGATTATGTGTATTGTTGGCATTACTTACTATCAAGGATTAATAGTGCTTAAGATTTTTGATGAAGGTCTCTATGCATCGCTTGATGGCACATCTTATGGGGAGGGTTGATAATGGATAATGGAAGAATGTCTTATAGATGGTATTTTGGATTTTGGTTGATAAAGATCAATATTGTCGTTACCTTGAATCCCAGTAAGATCTTCGAATACTCAAGACAGCACATGCAAGCTGCTAAACGTACCTATGTATATCAGACTCAGAATACGTACCTATGTATATCAGACTCAGAAGTCAAAGGTGCATGAAATAATCGATAAATAGATATCAATACTCCTTTAAATAGTTGGCCATCCAAATTGGAATTTAGAAGATTCTAAAATCCAAGTTTAATTTATTTTTGTTGCAGTTGATATAGCATTTTTGTATCTCCTTGATACACGTTACTCGGAAATCCTTGTTCTCTTTCGGAACCAGATTATCTTTCTTTGAAAGCCAGACGTAGCATTTAAACTAAAAACATATCTGAATGATCGAGGAGGATGTACTCGCAGACCAAATTAGTTTTTTAATTGTGTCTTAGCTTTTATTGATTTGACGAGGGGTTATGCTTCAGATTTTTAATTCATTTTTACATCAAAATCAAAATAGTGCTCGTCCATATATATATATATATAGTTCATGCTAGTTTTATTGACAATTCCAATCTAAAACTTAAACCAACCATGCTAGCAGTGAAGCTTAGTTTTAGTCCACAAATTTTAAACTACGATTAAATTGAGATGAAGAGAACCTCCCACACCACACCAAATTATCTATATAGAATGCCCTGATATACCAGGATTTTTCAACTGCCCTTTGTTAATATACTGAAAAGAAAGAAGAGAACAAGTTGGGGCGAAATTTAAGAGTTGGTAAAGTGTCGAAACAAACAAACAGCAGTTGGTAATCTAGCTACCAGCATTAGTTAGAGAGCGCATGCCAAGCCCCTCTACTGCTACCACTATCTGTAGTACAAAAATAAAGTAGCTTAGATTCAGCACACAAACAGCCTATGGTTTCGGCTTAAACATGCGCCAAGTGGTTACCAAGAAATTGCAGTAAGACTTGTTTGTGTCATTGAGAATCCTAGGCTTGATGCTGACTCTAATTATTTGATTGGACCGACCCCTATACTAGAACTATTTTACTGGTTGTTTAAGTGTATAATAATCAATTTGCAGTAGTACAATTTGAGAATACACAAGGCTTTCTGTCCTTGTGATACTTTTTAAGGTCACTTCACTCCTTAGACACAAGACCAAAGGTAAGCTTAAATCATTACCAAATCTCCCTTTCTTTCTTTTTTTCTCTCGGAACATTATGTGATTATAATAATAATTGCTGAGAATAGAAGTGGGATGGTGAATCGTTACAAGGATATGGAGGTTTGAGCAGGATATGCAGATATACAAGTGATGTGGGAGATGGTTCACTCTTCATCTCTTCCCACAGACCACAACATAGAAATCAGGAAAACTCCTCACCGGAGGAGAGTTATAGCTTCACAGCACCTTAAAAACGGTTTGTTTCCAAAAGTTGAATATTGTTTTTATCACTCTTTTGGCTTCAATTTTAAGTCTTGTTTCCTCTATTTTGCTATCAAAAGTGTCAGCTTGTTGTCATTTAAATACCAACAGTTGATGAATATTATACAGTTTTTCCTAATATTTCGGATACAGTTTCATCTGGCTCGCTCACTTCATTTTACAAGCTGCTTTCTGCTTCTTGGGGATGAGGCTAGTGACCATCTGATTAAACTAGTAAGACTAAAGGGACGAAGCAAGTGACCATCTGATTAAACTAGCAAGACTAACTGACTAAGATCTCAGTGTAAAAATAATGAGAACAACTTCAAATTATCTGTAATAACTCCTACTCAACAAGAGGAAAAGTTAAGCTGTGACAGAGCAAAAAACAGAGGAGGGAATACAAGAGTTTTTGAACTGTGTTTCATGCCCTTTTCCAAACCTCTAAATCTTGAAACATAATCTGCGACTTTTCTTTATGATTCAGCCTAGAAAGAAGGGAAGAATGCAAATTAATGACATTCAAAACTCCACAAAAGGGTTTCCATTCCGGTCATGATTTACATTATCTGGTGAAATTTGATTTTTCCAGTTTCTTTCTTCAAAAATTAAAAATTTAGAAAATGTGCAAGTTCTTGACAATGAAATAAAATCAAGATGTCATCTTTAAGGGTTTTAACGATAATATAAAACCAAGATATCTTTTGCGAATTGCTAAAAATATCTGCTAGAGAAAGGTATAGATTGCATGGATTGGCATATTCCTTTTAGGCGGCTGTGATCAGGAATGTAGGGAAAGTTGGCATTTCTGATTCACCAGCTCAGTTAAAAGTTCACTGGTAGTATATTCTGCCAATTGAGGATCATTTTTTTGATCAGCCTTCACTGAGAAAGTATAATATCTCCCAAGTTACAAGAGCATACGCAAAAAAAAACTTGTTAAGCAATCAATTCATCTAAAAGTTGAAGTCTGATTCCATGTTAAGTAACCAGCTCGTCTTAAACCCTACATACAATGCAATTGAAGTCAGTTGTCACAATCTTTGTGGGACGGGGGATTAAAAAGTTGAAGTATACCTTAACCCTACATACAATGCAATTGAGTGTAGCTTCACTCTTCCTCTATACGTGTTCTGTTTTTCATCCGAATAGAAAAAGATTTAATAAATGATAATTGCGTCCAAGAGAAAAGAAAATCCAATATAAATAGCTTCATTGTCTACTTTCAAGAACATCATATTTTTTAACAGAAGCTTGATATTTCATTACCTATTAGCTTAATATGGTTCTAGCTTCACAAATTTTAATCATCTACTTTACGATTGGCACTCGGCACATGATTTCTGAAGTATATCCTATGAGAATCTTGATATTTGAACAAAAAATAACTGCTTTAAAGATAGAGTTTGTGTAGTTCTATATTATATCCCAGAGTAACGTTATACTGGTTCATGCTTTGAGTAATACAAGAAGAGGTCTAGCTTGATATATGAAGGAAATATTGCGCCTGACTAGGGAATTTGTCTCATGCACTAATAAGTGATAAGGCAAGGAAAAGAAAGGCGTAATCTCAGCCAGTAGCCTGTAGAAACAGGAGTGGCCTTACATTTTTTTCCATATCAGCACGCTAATTGTTTGCCTGTCTAGCTCCTTGTCAATTCCTACTACTTTTGAAGATAGATGCAAAAAGGGCCTTGTGGACACCGCGTGTCCGTGATGTTGTACAAGTTTCCTTTACTTTGATATAATTAAATTGCATAGATTCTATCTTAATTTTGTCTTGAAATAAAAGGCCCTGACGGCGATGGAGTACTGCGATAGCAATACTTTGTAAACACAAGGATATGCTTCAAGGCCTGGCTTGTGGCTAACACACATTCAAACCCACCAAGCGTCAAGGAGCTAAATTGTCTTCATTTTCCCTCTGTCGCCCTCTGAATTTTGAAGACGATAACGCTTTGAACCCACTAAGCAAAACTAAAAAGATAGCGTTTTAATGTGTGAATTGTAGCGATCTAATCAACCGGAGGGTTTCTTCAATCTTAATCTTAGCTATGCAAGTTCTTATCTTACCATATAGTCATTAAACACGATTTATTGGAGTTATCCTGCAGATATCAGATTGATAACCAAACACTACTAATAATTTTATGCACATTTATTTAGTTACTAGTACAATACAAGTATAATAAAGATGATTTCTTTTTTCATCTCCAAATTCAATTTTGCCGTGATTTTCTTTTTCCCAAAACATGAGAGTGAGGGAGAAATACTCCTCCACAACCTTTGATTCTTTTCTATTTATTTTTCTTCATGATATGTGAATTAAATCAAGTCTCTTTCTTCTACGAATTCCCCCCACCCAAAATAATTATTCTGTATGGCGACAACCCACTTCAATTCACTCCGAAAGCGATTCCAAAACTTCAATTATTCACTTCCCCATTTAAATCCTCACTCCCTCATTCTCTCTCCTCACCACAACCATGGCCACCGCTACCGCCGAATTCTACCCAGAAATAACCGTTTCTCCGTCGACCCACGATGGCCTTGAATTCTGGCAATTCATGATCGCCGGCTCAATTGCTGGCTCCGTTGAACACATGGCCATGTTCCCAGTTGATACCCTTAAAACCCGGATGCAGGCAATTGGGTCGTCATCTTCAGCATCTTGCTCGGCTCCGACCATTAATCTCCGGCAATCCCTCCGTTCAATTTTGAAGATTGAGGGTCCCGCCGGGCTCTACCGTGGCATTGCCGCAATGGGTCTTGGTGCAGGGCCAGCTCATGCCGTGTATTTTTCAGTTTATGAGAGTTTTAAGAAATCTTTATTAGCTTCTGGGAATCCGAATAATTCAGCTGTTCATGCCGTTTCTGGGGTTTTTGCTACTGTTGCTAGTGATGCAGTGATCACTCCAATGGATGTGGTGAAACAGAGGTTGCAACTGAAGAATAGTCCTTACAAAGGTGTGGGGGATTGTGTGAAAAAAGTGTTGTTGGAAGAGGGGTTTGGAGCTTTTTATGTGTCTTATCGCACTACTGTTCTGATGAATGCACCGTTCACGGCGGTTCATTTCGCAACGTATGAGGCTGCAAAGAAGGGATTGATGGAGCTTTCGGCCGATAGTGTGGGGGATGATGAGACCTTGGTGGTTCATGCCACAGCCGGTGCTGCAGCTGGGGGATTGGCTGCGGCTGTGACTACTCCTCTTGATGTTGTCAAGACTCGGCTTCAGTGCCAGGTGAGTGAGACTTACATTGGTGCTTTGATATGCTATAGCATGATCCTGTTTTGCCAATCAAAAATAGAACCATCCTGTTTTATCCAAAGTTATTAAGGTAGTAACCATCATGATGAGCCTACTGAATTAACGAATACCTAGCAGTCAAAGTTGCACATAAATTCAAGGATCGTGCTTGAATCTTGCGGAAAAAATGAGTTGAGTTGGATCGTATGTACAAGTTGGTTCTAACTCTAATTTAAAAGTACCAAGGATGGAAAATACATATCTATTACTTGTGCTCAATGTTAGAAGTAATTTTTTCCCCCATTTAGCATCTAAAGTAGAACTTCTACAAGCTTCTTGAAATTCCAAAGGGCACTGAAAATTTATTCTTTTTCTCATGGGTAAGCCTGTTGGTCACATCCATGAACGTGTGATTCAGCTCAACTCCTCAAGGCCTTTTAACCCAAACTAGTTGAGTGGGCTGACAATAAGTCTTGAAACGAATTCCATACACCAGAGACATCCATGAAAATTAAGTGAAAAAAATATGCAGTAGAAGCTATGTACTCCTGAGTACCAAGTTAGCAACCTGAATGCTTGCACAAGAATAAGTGCATTACACAAGTGATTTTTAGCCAACACTAAATAGTTGCTGATCAAGTGTGGTGCTTACTGATGGAGACTGCATGCTTATGCACATAATTTTACTCATTTTGATGAGACAACATTCACGTAGTTTGTATCTGGTATTAACGACATCTCCATGCACCTGAGAGCCATTTCTTGACAACCTACTAATGTTTTCTCTACATAGGGTACCTAAGGAATCAAAATTATAGTAGTCCTGACATTGCCCTTCATACCCATGCTTGCTATATGTCTTGGGACAGTATATTATGTTACGTAGTATTAGCACAGCGTTGGCTGTTGTGCATGCTCATGCTGCCACCGGTGTTACTTGCCTCGAGTCCAAATGGTACACCCTACTCCACTTTGTTGGTTCATTGTGCATGCTCGTTCTGCCACCATTGTAACCTTCCTTGAGTTCAGACCATTGCATGCCGCTTATGCCTTGTTTATCTGCATAGTACATACTAGGTATCATCCACCTCCTATAGATGGCAGTATTACACAAAAAAGAAAACTAGGTGAGGTTGTTTTCATGTGTGTATTTATATACACGTATGTTACAAACATGTTTTTTGCTCTTTTGAGAAGTACAACCATTTTTTTGTGTGGATAAAATTACAATACTACAACCATGTCATTAAATTGGCTTTTCAATGAAACAGGGTGTCTGTGGATGTGATCGATTTTCTAGTGGTTCAATTGGTGATGTTATTCGAACCATAGTGAAGAAGGATGGATATGGTGGGCTTATGAGAGGCTGGGTTCCCAGGATGCTCTTTCATGCCCCTGCTGCTGCAATCTGCTGGTCTACCTATGAAGCAGCAAAAAGCTTCTTTCAAGAACTCAATGGCAGAAAGAAGCCCTATTGACAGAAAGATAAAGGAATGTTGGATCTGAAGAAACCAATCTCAATCTGGTTCGCAAAAGGAACATATTACTTGGTTATATAGTTCATGAAAAATATGTTGTAACATAATTTTGCGAGACCTGATCATCAATAATTTCACAATGCTAATTTGATCATGTGGGAAAAGTAGCAATTGGTTGTAGATTGTGCAGGTTTCCATAAATCAATAAAATAATTGAAAATCAACAGGATGGCTGATTCCCCAGGTTTCAAATTTCTACTACTTTAAACTGAGAAAGTATAACTGTTCTCTTGATGCAATAAAGTCTTACATTTGACAAATGCCTAGTAATAAATAATAATACATAAACGGCAATTTTGGAGGAAATACAAGAGACAACAAGTATCTCCCTAAACAATGAAGAGGCAACAATACTTCTAACATACTCCCTCCTTACCAGAAAAAGAGTTTCATTTATAAATAAATTTAGAGATCACAAAATTTAAAGATATTTTTTATTTCATGTTTACTCTTTAATTTATTGAATGTTTAATTTAATTTGTAGGATAAAAACCTAATAACATTGTGTCATATTATACTACAAACATAAAATTTGTTATTTTATACCACCATCATGAAAAGGGGTCTCTTTTTCTTTAATATTTTTTTTTCCAAATAAAACTTTTTTGTGGTGTAGAGGGAGTATTATAATAGATATAGATTGTCAAATATAAATCACAAATTGAGAGTTAAATAAGTTTATAGGGGAACAAGTATTCACAGTATCCATCTCCTTTGTTGGGGATGTTTTCAATGTAAATTTACAGGATAACTCACGTCTGAACATAACTACACAAGCACTACTAGCAGTATAGAACCCTGCCACGGTACAATCCGACAGGTGCTTGCTTTCATCTATAAAGAATACTTGCTGTTCACCTCCACCAATCCAGCACAGGAATCATTAAATTTAAATGCGTCCAAGTATTTTGTTGAAAAAACTCAACGTGCGCAAAATAAAGTCAAATACACCTCTTAGCTGCTTCCTGACCCAAGTTTAAGGCTACCTCACTATCCAATTCTGTATCCCATGCTGGCCCTAGCAGCAAAGTTAGCAAAGGGAGAAGGATGAATGAGTTCTTGAGCCAGCAAGTTTAAGTCAGTGAATAAATGTTATAGGTATTCTTGAGCCTATCTAAGACTTTCTTCTTCTAAGACTCGCTAATCGATACAGACCCCATCCGTCCTTGATACTAGTTCTGGTCAATAATACTTATGCTTCTGACCACAAAATTCGACATGAAAATTCTAAATACATCCATAACAATCCTTGAACATAAAGTACAGAATTTCAAACATACAAGTCATATACTTTACAGCAGTAAAATACGAGGCAAAAAGGGTCCTCAAAAAGGTGTTACAACTATTATGATAAGTGAAAGTAATTCAGACCAACTCAGAACTTATCTACACTAACTCCATCTCTGAGAACCTCATAAGCCTCTCTACTTCTGGTTTTCTTCAGTCCAGCTGTGACTTGGAGCTTTGACCCTTCAGAGGAGATGCAGGTTACTTTTACCCAAATCATTACCTTTGTTTTTATTCCCTCTACATCAGCTAGCTTTCCTTTCTCCAGATATCCAGTTACAGTGGTTAAAAACCGCAAGACAGATGAGTCCCTGTAACCCACTTCACAGATTGCGGGAATGTAGACGGTAAGTTTTTTCGTCTCTTCATTGAACTCATAGTTGGTTGCATCACGAGGGAAGATACCTACTGGCATGTCATACTCCTTGAGCAGTTCTGGTAATGGCTTTTGCATTTTTCCTATAGAGTTAAAAATGCATTGATAATGGCTTAAGTATGCAACTCACAGATTGTCAAGTAAAAAGACATGACACTTTGAGGTAAAGGGTTACGGAAACAGACAAGTTGAATTTCCTAGTTAGCATAATCTAAAACTCAATTAACGAAACAAGCTAAGAGGACAACAGCCAACTATTAGCATCTAATAACATAATCAAATTTATCCAGCTGTTTAAAACCATTCATTAAAAGTTTATAATTAATTGTGCCTTTCTCTCTTCCTCTTCTTCCCACTACAACCAAGGGATCATACAAATCACAGGTAATTGATTATATTGCTCTAGCACTCGAAATAACCATTTCCCATGATTTATAACTTTTTCCACTTCCACTTGCAGGCTAGGGACTAAGTTTGTTAACTCCAACTCGTAATATTAATGTGTTTTGGTCAAAATGCACACTTGACTAGGTGTCGGAATATCTACATACATAATTCATAACAGCTGAGATCAGAAACCTTTCAATTGCCTGATATTCATCATATAGTGACCATCAACTAAAGGCTTTTAACTCAGTTGTATAAGCTGAAAAAGAAAAGCAGAAACTTAATTTTAAATTATAGCAAAACTTGGTTTACATATTAGAATATAAGCCTTATCTTCCATACGCAAACTAGATAGTTATCAAAATGAAAGGTAGAATAAAAGTCATGTAGAAGCAAGATGAACCTTTGATTTTGTTGACCAGCCATTTGGTTCCTCCTTCAATACTGCTCGACACTGACTAGAATTTCAAATTAAAAAGAATAATATCAGTATAAAGAATATGCACATACCTGATAAAGGACTAAATGAGTGAATGTTTTTTTGAAACTCCATATAGATTAATACAAAAACAAAGATGAGAGTTATTGACTTCAGGAGTCCTCTGGTTTTCCCAAGGGGTGAATAACTTATCATGTTTAAAACATATTGTAACGAGTCCACAAATATTTCACAATATAAGCAGTGATGACATAGCGATTGCATGCCAGGATCATCTTCAAGTATGATAATGTTGAACTTATTCACATGATTTATGACAGATAATCTAATGTTGCTTATTCAAATGGAAAGATTAATACGCACCCATAATACTATGATAAGGGTAATGTAAAGCATGATTCTTTTCCAGAGGTAACTGAGGAACCTAACTGATGTATGATAAGAGTGCACACAATAGAAAAGGGAAGGAAGAAGAGAGCTTCATCTGCACAAGATCCATGATGCCTACGGCCCATGGCAACAAATGCTAAATAGCACACACCTTTAGTCTCAAATAACTCGACTCTTTTCAGCTTGTGAGGATTACAATAGTTTCATAAAGAACCCAAGACTTTCGGACCAACCACCAAGTACATTTAAATAACTTGGAATTCCTATTGGATTTACTAACATACGAATATTATTTAAAAGCCCACGCCAAAATGCAATTGGTGGAAGCTTACTTCTACAAAGACTTAGCTAGCCAACAATGCAATTACGGTGTTTCAACCTATTTATGAAAATCTGAAGAATTAGCTAGCCAAAATTAAAAAGTTGGTACGATATTTTGTTGCTTCATCTTAATTGCGAAAATTCACAATCTCACACCTTAATCTTAAACCAAAAGATCATACTGACAACAAAACATGGCTTGTGCATTGGAGTAAATATGGTAAAGGTAATAACTTGGTTTCCAACTATACCTCAAAATGCTCAGACTTTTGACTTCACGCTCAATCAATGAATTCCTTTATCAAAAGGCAATATTGAAACTTAAAAGTTTCCACAATTCCATACTTTCTTCATCTATCAACCTCAATTCAGTAAGCTCTTAAGATCATGGTCTATTACATAGTACTCCATAGCACTACAATTCCCCCCCTATGGTCGAATTATTGAGGAAATCAAATGTAATTTGATTGTAACAATTAAACTGTCCTGAAGGCATAACCACATTTTGAAATTTTGATATAAATGCAATATAACACAATTAAAAATCCACGGAAGAGATCCAAGTAAATTTAATCACGATTAACAATCGAGACCAAGGAAAACCCTTTATGGCAAATACATCACGAAATGCAATTAAAATAGCGCGATTATCAAGATGGAGCATAAATTATGCAGGTAAAAGATCGAGGACGGTGTATCTTATCTAATGGGTACACAGAGATTAAAAGACATATAGCAGAGAAAGGGAGAAGCTTACATTGATATCATCGCCAACGGAATTAAGCTCCTTGGTGGCTTTTTGATTGAACCAGTAGGATCCCACCTTATTCAAAATCTGATCCATATCTATCTTTGTATTTAAACTTAAATGATTTTCTTTCTCCGAAGGAATTGTACCAATCCTCTCTCTACGCCCTAACCTCAGATGAGAGAGGGAAGGTAGAAGTTCTCTTCTCTCCGACTTTTCAGCAGCACTTCACCACTTCAATCGTATATGGTGGAAATTTAGTGGGGAAAAAAAAAAGTTAATCGGGGAAAATCGGGAAAACAACTTTTTTACTAAGTTAAAAAAAAATGGTGCATTCGCTTTTTGCCTCTTAAAAAAAAGAGTAATTATGTAAAATTATCATAATTATTATAATATTTTTTTATATTTAATCTCGATTTTAAAAAGAGCATTTATTTTATACAAGGTCTCGATTTTAATAAACTCTTATTATATAGTTTATCAAACGTTATCCAAATCTTAATTTATTACGTTTTCATCTTTTTAATAGTTTTTAAAAGAGTAACGCATGTTAAGATTTATATTCACCTTAATTAATTAAATAAAATTAATTAATTATATTTTTTAATTTATGTATTTTCTCTTAACATGTCAATTATAAAGAAACAAGAAAAAAATTAAACAAGAGTGTGAATGGTGATAAAAGTGAATTTGAATTTTAGTTTATTTAAGAACGAGGGTGGAAATTATGAAAGATACATATATAGTCAAAGTGTACGTATAATTTTGAATGGATTATAACAAGGATGAGAATGGAACTATGGGTATACTAGTCCAGTCCAGATTTCATGAGTTAGAAAATGATATTTACAACTGAAACACAAAACTAATCTTCAGGAGTTCTTCAGCCCATTTGGAACCTTAAAACATTCTTAAACTTGGTGGGAGAAAAAGGTTGGTCTATAAATTAAAATGAGAACTGATATTTTTACATGCGTTGTTGATATTTTAATATAATTTTCTTTCACATGAGCATAAAGTGGATCTTAATTTTATGTGAGAGAAAATCATGTGAAAATATCAGAAATTCATGTGAAAATAATGCTATCCTAAATTAAAATAAAGAGAAAATTTTCTAAAATTTCTATAAGGGCTACCAGTAAATTACTCCCTCTATTCCTATTTATTAGTCATTTTAAGGGGTAATTTTTTTTGATTAATCTTAAACCCATATAATAATAATAAGTGTTTTAACATTTAAATATGATGATCATCATTAAGATGTTCATATCCATGATTTCCCTTTTTCTGGTTTCATATCCAATCTATGAGTTAATTGTATTCTATTGATCACATTTGTAGTTGATATAACGGATAAATTTAAGTATATTATTATATGCGCATCAGTACTTCCTTTGTTTAACAGAAAAGAATTTCATTTGTAATTTTTTTTATTAAAAGTATCATTCTATTGATGTAGTATATAATTAATCGTATATATATACATGTGTGTGTGTGTGTGTGTGTTAAATTTATTAATATTTACTATAATAATAATATAATTATGAAACTTTTTTTTTACAACATTGTGTTATTAATATTTCCGAAAAATGAATTTTCATAAAAAAGAATTAATAAATGAGATTTTTTTTGGAATTTATTTATTTATTAATTAACAGCGTGCACAAATAATAATTACGAATTTATTTCTTTTAATTATTACATTGACAAGAAGGAGAATATTAGTGGTAATTAAAGCCCTTCATGCCATGAGAAAGTGCAACTGGCACATATATAGTTTGAGATGGCCTGCTAAGGGCTTAAACTCCGACTAAAAGAACTGGTCTAACGGTTACAAATAATGAACAAATCTTTTAGACTATAATACAATTTCAATACTAAAATTTATAGGATAATTGAAATTTTTATTTTAATATTTAAAATGTATTTAAATACATTTTAAAAAAAATTTATACTAACAAAATACATCTTTTAAAATTTAAACTGATCAAAATTCACCGTAAAATTCGTTTTAAATTCTTTTTTTTTAGCTTTTTCACCTACTATTTTTTTTATTTTTTGTTTTAGTTTAGTTTAACTTGCAAGCTCTCGTAGTAAGTTCATCAAATGAAGATTATGTAAATATAAATATAGCCGAGGGATTATGGAACTAGCTATAGTCGAGGCATGTAAACGTGAACGGCTTCTTTAATTACGTTCTTAGAGTATATTTGGGATTATTTAAAAAATATGATTATTAATTTTAATTAATATTTTTTATTATAATTAACTTTTAAAAAATAATTTATGTTTGATAAATAAATATCACTTAAATTAGTAATACATGAAATGTTTGGTATAATGTTTTTTATTAATTACTTATTTCAAATGTAAATTACTATAAAAGAATATTTTGTAAAATAAATATTGGTAATGGTTGAAATTATCAGAATAAATAAGGATAAATTAATAATATATTTGGTCAAATCAAACTTGACTATTAGATTTGATAAATAATTTAATTATTTTCATAAAAAAATATTATAAATAATTTTAAAATCAGTATACCATAAACTTTTTACTCTTTAAAATTAATTATAAATATGTATAATTGTTTATAAGTGATCTCAAATTATATATTAATTTTAGTGTTTGATCACCACTCTCTGTGTGTCTAAAAGTAAATTTAACGACTACAAATTAAGTTTGGGAACACTAGCTGATAATGTCTTTGACTTACTTAATTTTGGTAGAATTACAAAATATAAATTTATTCTTAAATTGATGACGAAAAATAATTTTTCATACCGCACGCTTATGTGTACATTTATCATTATTTATTTTTAAAAATAATTTTATAATTATAATTATATAATCAAATACTATTCTAAATTTCTCATTATATACGATGCTTCATCTCAATCTCACTGCCAAATAGTCACATTGAATAGTTATATGTTACACATCTTTTTATGTTAAATAGACAATATTATTTTTAATTAATACAAAATTAATTATATCATTTAATATTTGTTTATTTTAGCCTTAAGCTTACTATACTTAATACTCCCAAAAAAAATAAAATCTAGCAAGTCTCTACCAATTATATTCATAAAATGTAAATTATTACAATCTATTTTATCAGTAATAAATTTGTGAATTTCTAAATTTGATATATTTTTATACATACATGCATACATACATACATACATACATATATATATATATATATATATATATATATATAAATTCTAAATTATAAAAATTGTAATTTGTGACGCCCCCAAATCTAGGCCCACACAGCCCAAACTTGAGTCGTCAAAAGACTACAACAAAATTATTACAACAAAGCACAACGTACAACAATACCGTGTATAATAATACACAACTAAGTCTTCACTATTATTGCCACACTATTTTACAACACGTGAAGACTATAATAGATATCCCTCGGACTCCCACTCCATTCCCCGGCTAGACCCAGCTACGTTCTCATATCCTGTTGAAAAATAATGGAACAAAAGGGTGAGCTCAAATAGCCCAGTAAGAAATATCATGACTAAGATAATGACGAATAAATTATCATTAGCCTTCAACATGTGAGTTCTTGATAGAATACAACAGAATACAAGGTGTATATCAAAAACTGCAGTTAAATTCTTGAACAATGTTCAGATCAATAATAGCGGCGGAATGAGCAATCTATTAGAAGAATAATGTAGACTATAATGTCCACGCGCTTCTCTTTTTCGTAAAAACATCATCAACTTTTATCATCTGAAATACCATTAGTCAAGATAATACAAATTCACAGTTCCTGGTCATAATCATGCAAATCAACAGTTCATCTATGCATTACGGGCCAAAGAGAACATTCAATATAACACCAGCGGTCATGATTATACCAGATTCAGCCTTTGGTCATAATCATACCAAACAACAGTTCATCTATGCACTACGGGCCAAAGAGAACTTTCAATATAACAACAACGGTCATGATTATACCAGATTCAGCCTTTGGTCATAATCATACCAAACAACAGTTCATCTATGCACTACGGGCCAAAGAGAACTTTCACCACGTGCCATAAAAGACACCGAACAGATGTATCGCCTTTAACCTAATATATCGCCTTTAACCTATCATCTGTGCCCCCGGCCACAGATATTCACAACAGCTTGATTCTTGATGATTAGTACAAATAATAGTGATACAATTGATGAACAGAAGAAACAGGATAAACAATAAGTATCGGAAGTTTACTTTGTGCAGATTCAAATAATGTCCAAATTGTCAACATGATGTGGAGTGAAATTTAAAAATGTTATTCAAGATTCTCAGTTCAGAATAACGGTTACAGTTCAATAGAAAGATTCAGAAAATAGGAAGGTTCAGTTGAAATAATGAAGTTCAACTATTATGGATCATATAATATTTTCAGGAATTATAGAAGCAATAGTTCCATAATAAGTTTCGATTCAGGAGTATGAAAGAAAATAATATCCCTTACCGTAGCAAGTTCAAGAGTGTAAAAAAAAAATGACATTTCTTACCTTATCTGGTGACTGGATATTGATAAAAATGAGATTGATCAACCTATATATTTATAATAAAATTAGTAATTACCACATATAAATTTCAAAGTGTATGATAACTCGTATAATATGAACTATCAAAATTATATATATTTAATATAATTTTTGTAGTATAATATAACTACTTTAAAATAGTTTTTAAAATAATATTTCAAAATAAATCTTCCAAAGAAAGCTTTTAAAAATGAATCTTCTCAAAGAAGAGTCTTCTAAAGGAAGATTTGCGAATACCGCGAAAAATAGGAATTTATGAAATTACTACTCTTTAATAAAAGACTTACTTGAAAATTTTCTGCACTCCTTTTGGCTTTCAAACACTCAAAATAAGCTTACTATTCTCACAGAAAACTCATAAAATTCTTATAGAAAAATTTTATGTTTTAGGTGTGATTTTTCTATTTAGCTGAACAAGCTATTTATAAGAGAAAAGAGGTTACTATGCGTGGTAGGTGAACAACACGCCAGTCAAAGAAATCAGCAGCCGCTGGCTGCTTCACCAAACTTTTCTTCAGCACATTTTCAATTTGCAATTCATTTCTCATGTGGGCCCCACATGGGTCCCACATGTTTCTTACTATTCACGTTACTATTCACGTCACTATTCACGTTACTATTACAAATAGTAAAATTAATTATTTTATTTTTTATTTATTTATTTATTTATTTATTTATTTATTCTTCCTGTGAGTCCAACATATAAAATAATGTTACCACAATAATGTAAGAAACACGTTACATATTTTTATTAATTTAATAATATAAATTACAGTATATTTGCTACTGTGACAATTATTAGGTTCAATAATTTTAAAAACAGTGCAGCAACAATTATTGACTCAATGATATAAAATACAGTGTAATGACAATTATTAAATTAATAATGCAAAATACTGTGTAGCAACAATAATTGAATTGATAATATAAAATATTATGCAGTGACAATTATCGATGAAATGATGCGTAACAGTTACGGTGTCAATAATATGAGACACTGTGCAATACCGTGTGCTACTGTAGAGTACCGTGTGCTACAGAAAATACCATAAATTACCGTATGCTACTATTCTTTTATCACCGGTATTTTAACAGTTAACACCGTTGACTATTTTTATTTAAAAAGGTTACTTCTGTCGTTTTCTATATCCGACAAATATTCCGTTGTGGGGTCCACAAATAATTTGTTATTTCGGCGCCGTTGTACGGCCCGAATATTCCCCGACAAAGCGAATATTGTCCGACAAAATAAAATTTGCACATAACATCCTTAACTTTCAATTTCGTCAATTTAACCACTTACTGTTTCATGAAAAAAATATATATATATATGAAGAAAAATTAAATTTTATATTTCATAAAATTCGGGGTCTTACAACCTCCCCTCCTTATGAAATTTCGTCCCCGAAATTGACGTACCTGGCATTTCGAAGAGGTAAGGATACATAACTGTGGTCACAAAATAATTGTTAGTTCAAATAAACTGACTCATCACTTCATGTCCCTATATTCAAATCAACTCATTAGATAATAAAATCTAATTTAGGTGGGACACACTAGTGACTGATTATATTCGTCTCTCCCCTCCTAGTTCTAACCTCAGATCTCCATTAAAGACCATATCCCTAAGCTCTGATGCCAACTGTGACGCCCCCAAATCTAGGCCTACACAGCCCAAACTTGAGTCGTCAAAAGACTACAACAAAATTATTACAACAAAGCACAACGTACAACAATACCGTGTATAATAATACACAACTAAGTCTTCACTATTATTGCCACACTATTTTACAACACGTGAAGACTATAATAGATATCCCTCGGACTCCCACTCCATTCCCCGGCTAGACCCAGCTACGTTCTCATATCCTGTTGAAAAATAATGGAACAAAAGGGTGAGCTCAAATAGCCCAGTAAGAAATATCATGACTAAGATAATGACGAATAAATTATCATTAGCCTTCAACATGTGAGTTCTTGATAGAATACAACAGAATACAAGGTGTATATCAAAAACTGCAGTTAAATTCTTGAACAATGTTCAGATCAATAATAGCGGCGGAATGAGCAATCTATTAGAAGAATAATGTAGACTATAATGTCCACGCGCTTCTCTTTTTCGTAAAAACATCATCAACTTTTATCATCTGAAATACCATTAGTCAAGATAATACAAATTCACAGTTCCTGGTATAATCATGCAAATCAACAGTTCATCTATGCATTACGGGCCAAAGAGAACATTCAATATAACACCAGCGGTCATGATTATACCAGATTCAGCCTTTGGTCATAATCATACCAAACAACAGTTCATCTATGCACTACGGGCCAAAGAGAACTTTCAATATAACAACAACGGTCATGATTATACCAGATTCAGCCTTTGGTCATAATCATACCAAACAACAGTTCATCTATGCACTACGGGCCAAAGAGAACTTTCACCACGTGCCATAAAAGACACCGAACAGATGTATCGCCTTTAACCTAATATATCGCCTTTAACCTATCATCTGTGCCCCCGGCCACAGATATTCACAACAGCTTGATTCTTGATGATTAGTACAAATAATAGTGATACAATTGATGAACAGAAGAAACAGGATAAACAATAAGTATCGGAAGTTTACTTTGTGCAGATTCAAATAATGTCCAAATTGTCAACATGATGTGGAGTGAAATTTAAAAATGTTATTCAAGATTCTCAGTTCAGAATAACGGTTACAGTTCAATAGAAAGATTCAGAAAATAGGAAGGTTCAGTTGAAATAATGAAGTTCAACTATTATGGATCATATAATATTTTCAGGAATTATAGAAGCAATAGTTCCATAATAAGTTTCGATTCAGGAGTATGAAAGAAAATAATATCCCTTACCGTAGCAAGTTCAAGAGTGTAAAAAAAAAATGACATTTCTTACCTTATCTGGTGACTGGATATTGATAAAAATGAGATTGATCAACCTATATATTTATAATAAAATTAGTAATTACCACATATAAATTTCAAAGTGTATGATAACTCGTATAATATGAACTATCAAAATTATATATATTTAATATAATTTTTGTAGTATAATATAACTACTTTAAAATAGTTTTTAAAATAATATTTCAAAATAAATCTTCCAAAGAAAGCTTTTAAAAATGAATCTTCTCAAAGAAGAGTCTTCTAAAGGAAGATTTGCGAATACCGCGAAAAATAGGAATTTATGAAATTACTACTCTTTAATAAAAGACTTACTTGAAAATTTTCTGCACTCCTTTTGGCTTTCAAACACTCAAAATAAGCTTACTATTCTCACAGAAAACTCATAAAATTCTTATAGAAAAATTTTATGTTTTAGGTGTGATTTTTCTATTTAGCTGAACAAGCTATTTATAAGAGAAAAGAGGTTACTATGCGTGGTAGGTGAACAACACGCCAGTCAAAGAAATCAGCAGCCGCTGGCTGCTTCACCAAACTTTTCTTCAGCACATTTTCAATTTGCAATTCATTTCTCATGTGGGCCCCACATGGGTCCCACATGTTTCTTACTATTCACGTTACTATTCACGTCACTATTCACGTTACTATTACAAATAGTAAAATTAATTATTTTATTTTTTATTTATTTATTTATTTATTTATTTATTTATTCTTCCTGTGAGTCCAACATATAAAATAATGTTACCACAATAATGTAAGAAACACGTTACATATTTTTATTAATTTAATAATATAAATTACAGTATATTTGCTACTGTGACAATTATTAGGTTCAATAATTTTAAAAACAGTGCAGCAACAATTATTGACTCAATGATATAAAATACAGTGTAATGACAATTATTAAATTAATAATGCAAAATACTGTGTAGCAACAATAATTGAATTGATAATATAAAATATTATGCAGTGACAATTATCGATGAAATGATGCGTAACAGTTACGGTGTCAATAATATGAGACACTGTGCAATACCGTGTGCTACTGTAGAGTACCGTGTGCTACAGAAAATACCATAAATTACCGTATGCTACTATTCTTTTATCACCGGTATTTTAACAGTTAACACCGTTGACTATTTTTATTTAAAAATGTTACTTCTGTCGTTTTCTATATCCGACAAATATTCCGTTGTGGGGTCCACAAATAATTTGTTATTTCGGCGCCGTTGTACGGCCCGAATATTCCCCGACAAAGCGAATATTGTCCGACAAAATAAAATTTGCACATAACATCCTTAACTTTCAATTTCGTCAATTTAACCACTTACTGTTTCATGAAAAAAAAATATATATATATGAAGAAAAATTAAATTTTATATTTCATAAAATTCGGGGTCTTACAACCTCCCCTCCTTATGAAATTTCGTCCCCGAAATTGACGTACCTGGCATTTCGAAGAGGTAAGGATACATAACTGTGGTCACAAAATAATTGTTAGTTCAAATAAACTGACTCATCACTTCATGTCCCTATATTCAAATCAACTCATTAGATAATAAAATCTAATTTAGGTGGGACACACTAGTGACTGATTATATTCGTCTCTCCCCTCCTAGTTCTAACCTCAGATCTCCATTAAAGACCATATCCCTAAGCTCTGATGCCAACTGTGACGCCCCCAAATCTAGGCCTACACAGCCCAAACTTGAGTCGTCAAAAGACTACAACAAAATTATTACAACAAAGCACAACGTACAACAATACCGTGTATAATAATACACAACTAAGTCTTCACTATTATTGCCACACTATTTTACAACACGTGAAGACTATAATAGATATCCCTCGGACTCCCACTCCATTCCCCGGCTAGACCCAGCTACGTTCTCATATCCTGTTGAAAAATAATGGAACAAAAGGGTGAGCTCAAATAGCCCAGTAAGAAATATCATGACTAAGATAATGACGAATAAATTATCATTAGCCTTCAACATGTGAGTTCTTGATAGAATACAACAGAATACAAGGTGTATATCAAAAACTGCAGTTAAATTCTTGAACAATGTTCAGATCAATAATAGCGGCGGAATGAGCAATCTATTAGAAGAATAATGTAGACTATAATGTCCACGCGCTTCTCTTTTTCGTAAAAACATCATCAACTTTTATCATCTGAAATACCATTAGTCAAGATAATACAAATTCACAGTTCCTGGTCATAATCATGCAAATCAACAGTTCATCTATGCATTACGGGCCAAAGAGAACATTCAATATAACACCAGCGGTCATGATTATACCAGATTCAGCCTTTGGTCATAATCATACCAAACAACAGTTCATCTATGCACTACGGGCCAAAGAGAACTTTCAATATAACAACAACGGTCATGATTATACCAGATTCAGCCTTTGGTCATAATCATACCAAACAACAGTTCATCTATGCACTACGGGCCAAAGAGAACTTTCACCACGTGCCATAAAAGACACCGAACAGATGTATCGCCTTTAACCTAATATATCGCCTTTAACCTATCATCTGTGCCCCCGGCCACAGATATTCACAACAGCTTGATTCTTGATGATTAGTACAAATAATAGTGATACAATTGATGAACAGAAGAAACAGGATAAACAATAAGTATCGGAAGTTTACTTTGTGCAGATTCAAATAATGTCCAAATTGTCAACATGATGTGGAGTGAAATTTAAAAATGTTATTCAAGATTCTCAGTTCAGAATAACGGTTACAGTTCAATAGAAAGATTCAGAAAATAGGAAGGTTCAGTTGAAATAATGAAGTTCAACTATTATGGATCATATAATATTTTTAGGAATTATAGAAGCAATAGTTCCATAATAAGTTTCGATTCAGGAGTATGAAAGAAAATAATATCCCTTACCGTAGCAAGTTCAAGAGTGTAAAAAAAAAATGACATTTCTTACCTTATCTGGTGACTGGATATTGATAAAAATGAGATTGATCAACCTATATATTTATAATAAAATTAGTAATTACCACATATAAATTTCAAAGTGTATGATAACTCGTATAATATGAACTATCAAAATTATATATATTTAATATAATTTTTGTAGTATAATATAACTACTTTAAAATAGTTTTTAAAATAATATTTCAAAATAAATCTTCCAAAGAAAGCTTTTAAAAATGAATCTTCTCAAAGAAGAGTCTTCTAAAGGAAGATTTGTGAATACCGCGAAAAATAGGAATTTATGAAATTACTACTCTTTAATAAAAGACTTACTTGAAAATTTTCTGCACTCCTTTTGGCTTTCAAACACTCAAAATAAGCTTACTATTCTCACAGAAAACTCATAAAATTCTTATAGAAAAATTTTATGTTTTAGGTGTGATTTTTCTATTTAGCTGAACAAGCTATTTATAAGAGAAAAGAGGTTACTATGCGTGGTAGGTGAACAACACGCCAGTCAAAGAAATCAGCAGCCGCTGGCTGCTTCACCAAACTTTTCTTCAGCACATTTTCAATTTGCAATTCATTTCTCATGTGGGCCCCACATGGGTCCCACATGTTTCTTACTATTCACGTTACTATTCACGTCACTATTCACGTTACTATTACAAATAGTAAAATTAATTATTTTATTTTTTATTTATTTATTTATTTATTTATTTATTTATTCTTCCTGTGAGTCCAACATATAAAATAATGTTACCACAATAATGTAAGAAACACGTTACATATTTTTATTAATTTAATAATATAAATTACAGTATATTTGCTACTGTGACAATTATTAGGTTCAATAATTTTAAAAACAGTGCAGCAACAATTATTGACTCAATGATATAAAATACAGTGTAATGACAATTATTAAATTAATAATGCAAAATACTGTGTAGCAACAATAATTGAATTGATAATATAAAATATTATGCAGTGACAATTATCGATGAAATGATGCGTAACAGTTACGGTGTCAATAATATGAGACACTGTGCAATACCGTGTGCTACTGTAGAGTACCGTGTGCTACAGAAAATACCATAAATTACCGTATGCTACTATTCTTTTATCACCGGTATTTTAACAGTTAACACCGTTGACTATTTTTATTTAAAAAGGTTACTTCTGTCGTTTTCTATATCCGACAAATATTCCGTTGTGGGGTCCACAAATAATTTGTTATTTCGGCGCCGTTGTACGGCCCGAATATTCCCCGACAAAGCGAATATTGTCCGACAAAATAAAATTTGCACATAACATCCTTAACTTTCAATTTCGTCAATTTAACCACTTACTGTTTCATGAAAAAAAAATATATATATATGAAGAAAAATTAAATTTTATATTTCATAAAATTCGGGGTCTTACATAATTGGTAATTATTTTTATACTTTACAATATTTTAAATTTTATTGACTAAATAATTTCCTATTTACTTTGAATTTAAAATTTGTGAATTGATTTCAAGTCATATATATATATATATATATATATATATATATATATATATATATATATATATCATGTCTTAAAATATACAAATACAAAGGTTTAGCATTTATAAATCTTTTGCTTTTTATTTTTTCTATTGTTTTATGTTTGCTAGTCTTTAATTTAAATTATTAATAAATTATAATATAAAATATCTCAAACTTAAAAAAAATGTTATTAATTAAGAAAATAACTAACTTAATATAGTAGTTTAATTTCATATATGGCTGAGGATCTTGTTTTGAAATAGCTAACTAGTTTTATACACATTTTGTCATGTAAAATATGATGTATAATAAATTTAAACAGAAAATAGATATAAATAGTAAATTTATTAATTGATTATATATATATATATATATATATATATATATATATATATATATATATATATTTTAAGGTTAATATAGTCTCTTTCACATAAAATGTGTGCAAAGATACATTTAGGATGTACATATATATATATATATATATATATATATATATATATATATATATCAACACCCTAATAATATAAATAAGTAAGTTGGATACACAAATATTTTACAAAATGTTATTATTACTATTATCGGGTACTATATATTAAGCAAAAAGAAATAAAACTACCAAGTGGAATCTTTATTTTAGATTGAGGAAATAGTGTACTTTATATATATATATATATATCTGCCAACACAAATGCTAGTAGATTATTTATTTTATATACGAGTAGCACAAGTAGTATATTAAAAAGTGAATAAAAATGAAGAGGAGGATCTAAGAGGAAAGTGCATGGCACACGGGTTGTGTGGAAATAAAATTGGTCTACTTGACTGACTAGTAGTACGTACTAATTAATGGGTGTCTTCTTTTTTCGTAACCTGGGTGGGTTGAGAGAGGAAGGATGGCTGGATTCCGCTTTATCTTATCCTCCGCCTTACTCACACCAACTTGATCACCCATTTGCATTTTATTTTATTTTATTTAAAGATTTCTTCTTTATTTACAATGTCGCCATTTCTTATTTGTCTTGTGGAATAATATTATATGAAATGACTCATTTAATTTCTTTTCTTTCAAAATAAATCTTAAGCCGTCTCTTTGAGTTTTAAATTTTGAATTATCTTTCTCTTTTCTTTATAAATTAAGTAACGCAATATAAAAAGATTTACAAATTTTATCTTCTTTTCTATTCTATGCTGTATTACTTAAAATATTTCATTATTTTCTTCTTCGTACAAAATTAAAACACATTATGTTGTACATGGTAAATCAGGTTGCGTGGTGGTAATTTGAACTAGCCGGTTTGTCGGGGTATCAAAATTAAGTCAAAACAGCTTTACATTTTGTGTTTATTTGTCTACTAATTTAGGGAGCGTCTGTTGTAAGACCTTAAATTTTAATAAATAGATTTAATTATTTTTTTTATAATTTTATATTTAACAGTAAGGTGTTAAACTAATAAAAATTAAAGTTAAGAATGTTATATGTAAAAATTTTATGTCGGACAATATTCGATTGGTCGAGAAATATTCGTTCTGTCAGGAAATATTCATATTGTCGGAGAATAATCGTACAATGGCGCCGAAATATTCAATTATGAGTGGATCCCACAACGAAATATTGTCAGATGTAGAAAATGACAACAATAGCATTTCTAAATAAAAATGGTCAACAGTATTATCACTTTTAACTGTTAAAATACCTAGTGATAAAAGTATGATAACATATGATATTTTACAGAAGCACATGGTATTTTACAATAGCACATGGTATTGCATAGCAACACACGGTATTACACGATGTTTAAATAATTGAACTGATAAAGTGGCTATTGCACAATATTTCATTAATAATTGTCATTACACAGCATTTTACATTATTAAACCAATAATTGTCATTACACATCATTTTACGTTATTAAATCAATAATTGTTATTACACAATATTTTACATTATTAATTGTACAGTGTTCCATATTATTGAATTAATAATGCACAGCATGGCCTATGCCCGGTTAAAGTGAAAGGCTGGAGTGATAGCACCAGGTGTGAAATCCCATTGTATTCGAGGAGTCAAGGTTTTGCTGGGAATTCCGGATCGAAGAAGAGGCAGATCAAAATATGGTGCAGAAAAACCCAAATCGATATGAATGGAAGATGCCTCTTGAAATTTTCTCGGTCAGTCGAGGGAACAACCACAACGTTACGCCACAAAAGAAAACTATACGGAGCCCTTCCGAATGACCTATAATATTCTTGCATTATTGGGCCAATAATAGTTACAGTAGTAGTCACGGGGATTAAACAGTTAGACAGATTTATTATTTAAAAAACACTGTATTTTTAATAATTGGGATATTAAATCAATAAAATAATATAAAAATGTGTAACACGCGTAAGTGTGTACCACACGTAAATATGTAACGCGTGTAAATGTATAACACGTGTAGGCGTGAAACGCGTGTTAGTCAACGAACAGTGCATATTAAAGTGTGAAACGTGTGTTGGTTGATGAATGGTTCAGATTAAAATGTATAACGTGTGTGTGAAAAAGTTGGTTCGACTCTAGCTATAAATAGGGGGCTTAGCATTAGGAATTTCATACATTCCTCACTCAATTTTCTTTCCACTCTCTAAATATTTCTTATTATAAACGTCTCTCTAAGAGTATTAAAATTATCTTAAGCGTTGAAGATCTGGAAGGGTATGAGTATTGTTCAAGTAAGTTTTTTCTTATAAAAGTTATATAAACACTTACACACACGTCAATTTACAGCTCTTCCTTTAGAAGACTATTCTATTAGAAGATTTATTTTAAAAAAACTTCATTTGAAAGATTTTACTTTAAAAACTATTTTGAAGTATATTTATACTATATAGTCACTTTGATGATTTTAAAATTAGTATGTGTTACTTACTAATTAAATTATGAATATACATATAGGTTGATCAACCTTATAAAAGTTGTATTTAGTCACAAGATAAGGTAAGGGATATCATTTTATTTCAAACTTTTAAATTTATTATGGTAAGGGGTATCATTCTTTTCATCATCATAAATGGATATTATTTTCTTTTTATTTGTAAAGGATACCATCTTTCTCATCTTCTATCACTTAAACTTACTACGGTAAGAAAGTATCTCATTTGCACCTCTAATATTATTTAACGGTGAAAATTCTTGAATTAATAATTCATTAATATTTCCTTAATAGTTTGTACTTCATCTAATACATTTGATAAGGACATTCCTATTAAATTTCTATCGTCATATTTGAACTGTGAACTGTGGACATTTATTTGGACTGTGAACTTATGGTCCTTGAACTTTTGAACTGTGAATATTTTGGACTAATTCTTTGTACCGTAAATCTTACCGTTGAATTTCTTCCCTGTTGATCTTAGACATTACTTTTGGATTCGAACATTTTTTTTCTATACATCATGTTGACAATTTGGACATTATTTGAATTTGAACAAAGTCAAATTTGTTAACTCCTCATGTTATAGTTTATCTTGTTTCTTCTGTTCATTATTTATATCTCTGTTATTATTTCAATCATCAAGTATCAGGTTGTTCTGAATATCTGTGGCTTGGGGCACAAACGATTTGTTAAAGGCGATATAATTGTTAGGTGTCTTTGGTCGAATGACAAGGACACGTGATGAATATTCTTTTTGGCCGGTGGCAAAGAAGAACTGTTGTTTGACATGATTATGACCAGTGATGTTTCAAATGATAAAAGTTGATGATGATTTTCATAAAAAGAGAGGTTAGTAGACATCATGATCTACTTGATTCTCTTAGTGGTGGTTATTTCGCTGCAGTGGAACTTTGTTTAAGAACTTAACTGCTATTGTTAATCTTGCTGTTTATATTATTCTATCAATAACTCAACTGCAGCTGTTGATTTAAAATTTGTTGTCTATTATATTCAATTAAGAACTCAACTGTTAAAGGCTAAGAATAATTTATTTTTTATTATCTTAGTCATGATATTCTTTACTAGACTATTTGAGCCCACCTTTTCTTTTTTGTTCAATTGTTCAGGAAATGAGAGTGTAGCCGGGACTAGCGGGGAGGAAGGGGGAATAGAGTAGCGATCTGATATAGTTGCTATAGTAGTCTTCACTATGTAGACACCCAAATACCGCATTTGTCTACTAACCTGGGCAGGAGGGCAAAATTGTCATTTCCCATAGCATGCGAGAGGGAATTATGAATTTCAGCACAGTCATGACAAGCAAACACGACAACGAATCGATATCGAATTGCGCGATATAGGGATACGAATTGATCCAGATGAACCAAAACAATCAATACATCCTACCAACAGTCCCCAAATTGCGAGATACAAATAATATCGCGAAAAATGATGAGTTAAGACTGCATGATACGAGAATCGAGGAAAGAAAGCCGGGCAGCCGCAGATGTATCTGCGGCCAAAGACTTTTGGGCATTTGCGTGGCTCGAGGAAACACACGACAGCCGAGGTGGCAAGTGAAGTGGCGACAACAGGTAGCCGCAGATGGATCTGCGACCAGCCGCAGATGCACCTACGACTACCTCCAAACATTATACAGCGTCCAGTTTTTTTCATCCGAGAAAAAAAAAAGGAGTCAAAAAAGAAAAAAAAGGATAGAGATAGAGATAGAGATAGAGAGAGAAACCCACGAGTTTAAGAGAAATAGGAGATTTTGTCTTTCTTCTAGCTTAAATATTAGTCCAATCTTGTGTTCTATATTTTGGTTGTGAAGTATAAAGCGATTTTGAAGTGTTGCAAGGTGAAAAATGGCATTTCTTGAATTTTTATCTTTTTTTTTTCCTTGTGATTTTCTTGTTGTTGGGTTGTTTGAATGTAGTATCTTTGTTGTATTAGTAAGGATCCAAGGATTAGGGATGATTAGTGAGGGTTCCATCGGAACGAAATTTTCTCCTAATGTCCCGATGATATCCGTATGGTGATTGTATAGTTTATTATGGTAATGCGTAGTTCATCGTGTTTCGACTTGCTCTTTTAGGTTATTGTGGCGTAGTAGTAAATCTAGTGTTCTTAAGGTTTCATTGCATCCATATAATTGTTGTGTGGTAATTTTGAAATTGTGAGCCTAGGAATGAGGTCATTGTGATCAAATTCCGAAGATGGACAAATTTTGGTATATGTAGTTACGGCGATATGCCCTTTATTATACATATGTAAATTTCAGGCCTTAAAACGATATCGAATCAAAATCGGGTTTAAGGTCCCGTAATAGTGAAATATGTGATTGTGGGTGTTTGGGATTATTTTAGATGGCTCACATGCCCATGAATAGCCCCGACATATTTTTGAATGCTTGATTTGATTGGCAATATGAAAAGCGATTTCAAAAAAGAGCAAAATGATAAAGACCTTCTAAAAGCAATCAAATTAGGGTATTAGAATCACGAGGCTTAAAATTGAGAGTTTTACTGAACGTCGATTCGTATTTAACGAAAAGGCTACAAACGTTTTTTTAAACATCATAAAAAATGATTTTGTAAAAAGAGATAAACGTCTTTTCATTAAACTTTGGTGCATAGGGTTAAAGAGCTCCTAGAAGTTGCCTTCATGTTATTTTACTCCACTGTCAAAGGGCAATGTATAGTCTCGATTCCTATTTGACGAAAGTTTGAAAACCCTTATTTTTCTAAAACGACACCTAATACAAATCTCATCGCTTTTAAAATTAAAATCAATATCTATTATAAAGTAAATCCTTCTTGTATGGGTCAAAAGACGTTCTAAAACGCTTTTCAGATAAAACACGTTTTTCTACAAAAAAATCAAAGCGGCTTTTCATGCAAGTTTCACCACCACTTTCATTTAGGCACACACACATACATATACGTTTTAGGATTTTAAAAGGATAGGAAAGCATCCAAATTATGGTAACTGTGTTTTCACGGAAGTCGGGGGGTGCCTAACACCTTCCCCTCGCTTAAGCAAGCCCCGAACTCTGTGAATCTCAAGTTGCAGGCCAATTAATTCAGAGTCATACATGAGCCAACACGATTGCGAGAATAAAAAACTCGGATGAGTTGGTGCATCCATTTCAAAAATATCAACTGACGACTCTGCTCAATTGGCTCATTATAAAATTGACCTTTCAAACCTCGTCGACACTTGTACGGAACTTTTCCAAAAAATCACCTCTCATAATTAAAGGGCTAAAATTGGAAAAGGTAATTATTAATAGGAGACGATTTTCCCGGCGTTGACAGCTGGCGACTCTGTTGGGGAGATTAGAGGGCTTAAGCCGCGTTCAAATTTTGATGCTTTCGTATCTTTTAAATATCTGAGAATCGAATGTGTGGTTGCGATATTTACATTAATTTACATTTTTTGCGCGTATGAATGAATGTGCGAGTTTTGTGACTGCGTTATCTTTTCAAGGCTTTATTTTATGTCATCATATGCATACGGTGATTTACGATGAATGTATGATTAAGCAGTTCCTCCTCCTGAGGCAAACCCGTCGGATGTGGATTACTGGACTCAAAGGGACGCTCCCCAACGAGGTTCAGGAAAGACATTCACTTAGATCCAATCTAATTGAAAGATTGGATTTATTCTCGTCTAGTATGTTGCGAAGATTTGGGAACCTTCATGCCGAAAAGCCCGCAAGAGTAACTTAGGGTAGGTCAGCCTCAGATAAACCCAACGCATGGGAAGTCTCTTCATACCCTATTATGCTTTACGCACATGATTTCATGTTTAAAGTCAAACATTTTTTTTATATCTCCCACCTTGTCAAAATAAAGTGCTAACCTCTGTTTTACAGGGAGAGCTTGGAGAGCATTATAAAATCACATTAGCATGCCTTGGTTGAAATAAAGGACCATTAATACTGTTTTGCAGGAAAAGATTAAAAAACTCAAAAACACAGAGATTTCGCTTTAGCATGCATCCGTTTGTGTCATTCCCCGAAACTAAACTCGGTTTGTTTTTATTTGTAGGATTGCTCCTTAAACCCGTCTTCGATCTAAAAAATCCCGGGATTCAACAATCGAGATGGCCGAAAATCCTAATCCTAACCCGGCTCCTATCTCTCGGGAAGAGTTTGAAGCCGTGAAAAATCAAATGACTGAGATAACCATGTTATTAAATGAGCATTTCAAGCTGAAACCGGGGCCGCAACCCGAGGATTCACCGGGGCCATCATCACAGGGGAACGACACGACCCAAGAAACTCCTAAAATCAAGTAGCCAAAGGAAGTTATTGTTATTCCTGAAGACAAAAGTGCAAGTAATTTTAGCAAAAAGATGAAACAGATGGAAGAGGCCATCAGGACAATGAAGGGGATTGGATCGTACGACAGTGTCAATTATTCTGACTTGTGTGTTTTTTCGGGAACCAGATACCCTAAAAAGTTTAAAATCCCAGAGTTTGAAAAGTACAATGGGGCAGGGGACCCCTACACTCACCTAAAGGTCTACATTGGAGAGCTTGGGGCGTACGCTGAGGATGAATCATTAAGGATGCAGCTCTTTCATAAAAGTCTGACGGGAGAGGCTAGGACTTGGTATGCTAGGCTGGACAATGCAAAAATTCACAACTGGGAGGAGTTGGCCCACACCTTCCTGACCCAATACAGCTTTCAATCGCAAATGGCCCCTAATCGATACCAAATGACGAAGATTAAGAAGTAGCTTAGGGAGTCCTTCAAAGATTATGCCCAACAATGGAGAAGGATGGCCGCGCAAGTGAACCCACCAATGAATGAGACAGAGATGGTGATGACTTTTATATATATCCAAGAGGCTCCTTATTACGAGAAGGTAATAGCTGAAATCGGGAAACCATTTGCGAAAATGATTAAACATGGGAAAATAGCCGAAATGGGATTGAAATCTGGAAAGATTCGAGACTTCACCGCTCTTGAAGCTGTTGCAGAACAGATTCAAAGCGAAAATTATGGTAATAATTCCCGTAAGACACAGAAACAAAAGGAGAAAGATGTATCCCTAGTCCTGCAAGGATCGTCTGGGAAAGTAGAGAATAGCCCTCCTGTTCAGATGCAAAGGAGTATGCCCTCTCGACAACCAACTTTAACCAATCAGAGGCCTGAGGGGCGAATGAGATTTGAAAATTCCCGAGATAGAGAATTCACCCCGTTGGGGGATCCCTTAGAGCAAATCTTGGTTGTGTTAATAACCCAAAAGAAGATTACGGAGCTAGCACCACCGACTAACCCTAAAGGGAAGATGTATGATCCAAGAAAGAAATGAGCCTATCATTCGGGGTCCCCGGGTCACGACACTTAGGAATGCTGGACGTTCAAGCACAAGCTACAAAATACGATTGATAGTGGAGAAATTGTGGTAGAGCAACCAGAATCACCAAACGTCAAGGTCAACCCTCTGCCCGAGCATAATAGGGGAGGTGTCAATGTAATTGAAACCAGCAAGGCAGAGGGACCTTTGAAACTAAGATACATAAGAAGGATCGACGAAGTGGTTGGTATGACCAATGTCCAGGAGAGCACGCAAAGTGAACCACTTAAATTGGCTAGGGTGAGCAAAGGTACCAAAGGGGCACCTATCCGGTTGTCAGCTCTGAAACCCCTCATTATAGCAACTAGATCGCAAATGCCAATTACAAGTTTAAAAGTTGTTCCATGGAGTTACAGGGGAAAGCCAGAGAAAATGGCCAGCTGTGCGTCAGTTACTTCCAAGGGAAATCCTTTGTATCTGCCGAGGTAAGTCCTTGAGGGCATGGAAAAAGAAGGCGGGAGGATCTCGGAGGAGAAGGCCTTAGAATTCTTTAAGAAAATGAATCACAACGAAGCAAGGACGGTTAAGGTGTTGAAGGAGGAACCACCTCTGATGTCGATCCTAGATCTAGTATTGTCATCCAATGATCACCATCAAATATTGAGCAAGGTCCTGGAAGAGGCTCACATCCCTAAGATAATCAGCACGAAAAGATTTAACTATTTGGTGGGCCATTTATTGGATAGCAATGTGATATTATTCACTGATAATGACATACCCGAGGAGGGGAGAAGGCACCGAAGGCTGTTACACATTGCGGTCGTCTCCTCGGGGTATGTAATGAATGAAGTACTAATTGACGATGGATTGGCTCTAAACATTTGCCCATATAGTACCGTGGAAAAAATGAAGATCAACCCCAAGCGCCTGCGGGCAAGTCTAGTGGTGGTTCGGGCTTTCGATGGATCTCGAAAGCACTGTGGGAGAAATATAATTACCAGTTGAGATCGAGCCCTATACCTTCAACATTTCTTTCCAAGTGTTGGATATTGCTGCAAGTTACAACATGCTGCTGGGGAGACCCTGGATACACATGGTAGGGGCAGTCCCCTCCACCCTGCATCGGCAAATCAAATTCATCATTGACGAGAACTTAGTGTCGATTGCCACAGAGCCCGACTATCCTCTTCACTCTATGAAAGGCATACCAGTGATCAATCTGGATGAGTCAGTCGAACTGGTCAGCTATCAAGCATTCAAAATCAGTACCCCTTAATACCGGGATCTGAGGGCTCCAACTTTAAAGCCTAGAATATCTCCGGAGCTCATATTTGTCGCTCGAAAAATGATAGCAATGAAATTCCATCCAGGGCGAGGAGTGGGAAAGAATGGTTAGGAGATCACCGAGCCCATTCAGATGCCAACATAGTTAGGCAAAGCAAGGCTAGGATATTACGGAGGCATAAGGCGGAAAAGCCGTACAAAAGGATTCCCACTCGGCTAGCAGGAATCCCAATTCCAGGAATCAACAAAGAGCATTCCCCGAAGGTAGTCATGCCTGAGTCTGAAGCAGAAAGTGAAGTAAGGGCTCCCCCAGCCAAAGAATTAGCCAAGCGTGAGGAATTCTTGCAAGAGATTATGAAACAGTTCGAGATAAAGTGTCATTTCCCAGGACAGTCAGTGAACAATGAAAAGGGAAAAGAGAAATTGTCAGAAGGCAAGCAGATCATGTCTTTCATCGATTGGGCCGGACTAGCAGTCCCCGAAGGAAGTATGAATAAAAGCCAAGACCAAGTCGCTGCTATCATTGAGGAGGTTCCAGATGCAGAGGCCTCCTCCATCACTCACTTTAAAACCGAATTGATCACCACAAATTGGACTGTGCAGCCAGTGATATCCAGAAAAGGGTAAATCCAGTAGTGGTAGGGAATCCCGTCCAATAGGGGGATCAAGGGATTTTTAAGATGGTGTTTTTGTTTTATATACCTGCACATCTATGTTATATTTTGTCATGATTATTGAAAAAGAAATTTATGTACTGAAATGTTTATATATATGACAAATATTTTTGTTTTATGTCAGGTGTCCCGATTTAAATTATTCTAGCCTAACAAACGATTTTCCAAATTTGAAAGATGATTACGATTTTGATATAGAACTGTATTTCGATTTGATGGGAATTGAGCAGGACGAGACATGTAATGACGACACTCCCGACGAAATTAGAGAATGGGTCGAGGATGAACCCAAACCTAACCTCGATCAAACTATCACCATCAACATAGGAACCCTTGAAAACCATAAGGTGATTTACTTGGTTGTATGAAATCGGTATCTAGGAGTTCCTGAAGTTGAACTTTCAACTCTTGAAGTTCTGTGGGAGCCATTCGGTATGGGATTTTAGAAATAGGTTTAGTACCGGGTTCAAGGTCAATACAAAATTCAATTTCATGGTCTGGGGGTAGGCTAGGAAGTTTTTCGGGAAATACATCAAGGAATTCATTAACAATAGGAATATTGTTCAAGTTTATCGAGTTTTTATTTAGGTCAGTGACATGAGCTAGGAAGGCTTGACATCCATTTTTTAATAAACGAATGACTTTATGGCTAGAAATAACGGTTACTGATTTCAAAGGTTTGGTTGCTTTAATTTGCATGATATGTTGGTCAGGAATATGAAAACTAATGAGCTTATGAAAGCAATCAATTTTAGCATGGTGGGCAGTCAATCAATCAATTCCTAAAATCACATCAAATTCATGCATTTCCAGAGAGATAAGGTCATCGGGTAGGGTGAGGTTATTGATGTGAACCAAGCACAATTTATAAATGGTAGATGTAACGATTATTTCCCCTTATGGAGTTTTAACACATAAGTCAAAGTCTAAATTTTTAGGAATCAAATTTAAACGTTGAGCACATGCATGTGAGATAAAAGAGTGGGTAGAACCAGTATCTAATAGGGCATAGACTTCACAAGAGTTTATGAATATCTTACCGGTTATCACCTCGTTCAGGTTCCGTGCCTTCTGAGACGTTATTACAAAAGCTCTCTCCTGGACTACAGATTTTTCTTTATTTGTGCTAGCCTTTGGAGCCATCATCGTTACTAGACTTGATTTTGTGACAGGACAAAATTGAGCAATATGACATTCTTTCCCACAATTATAACAAGACTTAGATTGCTGAGTACAATTCGGGCTGATGTGACCTTCCTGACCACACCTGTAATATTTTACGGGTGGTCGATCTCTTCCCCTTGAAACTATTACCGGTGCTGATGTTGGTGCTGGTGCCTTCCCGTGATCATTGTGGGATCTTTTTCTTTTGAAATTATTCCCACTTGTTTCTCCCCTTCTGTTATCTGGACCAGAATTACCACCGAAGTGGTTACTGTTTCTGAAATGATGGCTGCCGCCTCTACGGTTCTCATTCCGGTAATTATTTTCGTTATTTCTTCCTCTTGGTTGGTCATTGGCTCTTGGTTGCAATATTTCATCTTCGTGTTTGACCTTTTGAGCCATATCCACCACATCTGAATATAGACAAAGTTTGTGAGAGATGAGATGTCAACGAATTTTGGGTCTCAGGCCTTTTAAGAACATGCGAGTCATTCGGACTTCATCGTCCACCAAATAAGGCGCGAATCTAGATAAGTCCACGAACTTGGCTTCGTATTGAGAAACAGTCATGTTCCGTTGTTCTAGTTTAATAAATTCCACCTCTTTCATATGGCGGAAACTTTCCGGAAAATACTTTTCATTAAATAAATCCTAAAACTCCGTCCAGGACAACTCAAGTGCCGAATGATGGGTACGTTTTATCGATTCCCACCAATGGTCTGCTTATCCTCTGAGCATGAAGGTAGTAAATGGGACTTTTGATCATCAGTGCAGCGCAGAACGTCAAATATTTTTATCATCTGTTTCAGCCTTAAGTGGGTCCGGCTTCCAAAAAATTCGGGTGGCCCCAACTCTTTAAACTGCTTTGTAGTGACCATCCTCGAATTATCAACATTTTCACCAGTGGGAGTTCCCCTCGCTTGATATTGCATGAATTGCATAAAGTTTCTAAAGAAACCATCACAATTCATATGGCCACCTGCGTTATTTTCAGAAGTAGCAGGAGGATTATTTGTAGCCTCCTGATTTTCTACAGTGTAATTCATCCATTAGTTTTCTGATGCCATTCTGAAATATGAGCACAAACAAAGGTTAGTTTAAACAAACCGACTTGTCATTTTTTATCGCTTCATTCAAATCAACTAGCAAAATTTAACTTAGGTAGGACACACTAACGAAGGATTCTAATCGTCTCTCCCCTCCTAGTTCTAATCCCAGATCTTCATGCAAAATCATATCCCTAAGCTTTAATACCAACTGTGACGCCCCCAAATCGGGCCTACACCACCCAATTTGAGTCGTCAAAAGACTACAACAAAATTATTACATTACACTGTTCAATAATACACAACTAAGTCTTCACAATTATTACTATTCTACAATACAGTGAAGACTATTATAGCCACTATCTCGAACCGCTACTCTATTCCCCTTTCCTCCTCGCTAGTCTCGGCTACGCTCTCATTTCCTGAACCATTGAACAAAAAGGAAATGGTGAGCTCAAATAGCCCAATAAGGAATATCATGACTAAGATAATGAAAAATAAATTATTCTTAGCCTTCAAAAGTTGGGTTCTTAATTGAATATAATAGAAAACAAGTTTTAAATCAACAGCTGCAGGTGAGTTATAAATAGCAAGATTAACAACAGCTGTTAAGTTCTTAAACAAAATTTTACTGTAGCGAAATAACTACCACTAAGAGAATCAAGTAGATCATGATGTCTACTAGCATCTCTTTTTAAGAAAATCATCATCAACTTTTATCATCTGAAACACCACTGGTCATAATCATGCCAAATAACAGTTCTTCTTTGCCCCCGGCCAAAGAGAATATTCATCACGTGTCCTTGTCATCTGACCAAAGACACTCGTCTTTATCCTATATCGCTTTTAACCTATATCGTCTTTAAGGTATCATCTGTGCCCCAGGCCATAGATATTCAGAACAACCTGAGACTTGATGATTGAAATAATAATAGAGATATAAATAATGAACAGAAGAAACAAGATAATCAATAATATGATGAGTTAACAATTAACCTTGTCCAGATTCAAATAATGTCCAAATTATCAATTTGATGTATAGAAAAATGTGTTCAAGTCCAAGAGTAATGTCCAAGATCTATACGGAGAAGTTCAACGGTAAGGTTTACGGTACAAGGAATTAGTCGAAACTGTTCACAGTTCAAATAAATGTCCACGGTTCAAAAGTTCAAGGTAAATAAGTTCATTGTCCAAATAAATGTCCACAGTTCAAAAGTTTAAAGTCCATAAGTTCACTGTTCAAATATGACGATGGAAATTTAATATGAATGTTCTTGTCAATGGGTATTAGATGAAGTGCAAACTATTAAGGGAATATTAATGAATTATTAATTCAAGAATTTTTACCGTTTAATAATATTAGAGATACAAATGAGATATTTTCTTACCGTAGTAAGTTTAAGTGATAGAAAATGAAAAAAATGGTATTCCTTATAAATAAGAAAGAAAATGATATCCCTTTATGATGATGAATAGAATGATACCCCTTACCGTAGTAAGTTTAAGAGTTTGAAAGAAAAGTGGCATCTCTTACCTTATCTCGTGACTAAATACAGCTTTTATGAGGTTGATCAACCTACATATATATTCATAATTTAATTAGTAAGTAACACATACCAATTTTATGTATATAAAATCATCCAAGTGAATATACTTCAAAATAATTTTTAAAGATAATAATTTTCCAAAGTAAAATATTTCAAATGAAGTTTTTCAAAATAAATCTTATAATAGAAGAGTCTTATAAAGGAAGAGTTATAAACTGATGTGTGTGAGAGTGTTTATATAACTTTTAAAAGAAAATTTTACTTGAACAATACTCGTACCCTTCCATGTCTTCAACGCTTAAGATAATTGTAATATACTTAGGGAGACACTTATACTAAGAAATATCTAGAGAGTGAAAATAATATTGAGTGATGAATGTATGAAACTCCTTATGCTAAGCCCCCTATTTATAGCCAGAGCCTAACCAACTTTTTCACACACACGTTACACATTTTAATCTCATCTTTTAATCTGAACCATTCATCAACCAACACACGTTTTATACTTTAATCTGCATCGCTCAATGACTATCATGCGTTTCACGCCTACACGTGTTACACATTTACACGCGTTACACATTTACGTATGTTACACACTTACACGTGTTACACATTTACACGTGCGTTACACATTTTTATATTATTTTATTGATTTAATATCTCGATTATTAAACATATCGTGTTTTTTAAATAATAAATCTGTCTAACTGTTTAATACCCGTGACTACTACTGTAACAATTATTGGCCCAATAATGCAAGATATTGTGCATTATGACAATTATTGATTCAATGATATGGAACACTATGCAATCAATAATGTAAAATATTGTGTAATAACAATTATTGATTCAATAATGTAAAATGCTGTATAATGACAATTATTGGTGAAATACTGTGCAATAGCCACTTTATCAGTTCATTATTTTAAATATTGTGTAATACCGTGTGCTACTATGCAATACCACGATCTACAGTAAAATGCCGCGTGCAACAGTAAAATACTATATGTTACCATACTTTTATCACTGGGTATTTGATAAGTAGGATTTTATTCCTATTTATTAGGTATTTGTAGGCTTAATTAATTGTGAGTTTTTAAGTATTTTTAGTGTTTTAGGTCATTTTATATAATTTATGTAATTTTATGTGATTTTATTATTTTTATATTATTTTTATTTATTTTATATTTTATTTTGTAGGAAAAATAAGCTTGGGACAAATCTGTAAATTCTGCAAAAGTTAAGTGACAAAATGGTAAAAAACCGGCGCTGATGGCAAAATTGTAAATAAGTTGAAAAGTGGCGACCGGTGGCATTTTCGTAATTAAACAAAAATCTGAGGTACGCGCAATGCGCGCAAGGAGTTGGATGCAGTAGCAGTGTTGAGAAACGACGTCGTTTGGCGTCCGGGTTAAGAAAATTTACGCGCAATGCGCGGGATGGTGGGTGACGTCAGCAATACGCGGAGCGCGTTTGACCGGTCAACAGGCATGAATAAGGGGCTGTTTGGCGTGCGTTAATTCTGTAGGAACGAGATTATTTCGGATTTTGAGCATTAATTTGATTCCAAATTGGATTTCTTTTCCACATTAGCTTAGGATTATTATTGTATTTCTATAAATATATTAAGAGACTCATGTTTTCAGTAGTTTTGATAATTATTATCAGATTATTAGATATTTTTAGGAGCTCTCTCAGGTAATTTTATTTTTATTATGTTTGACTAATTTTATTATTCAGTTCTAGGGAATTTCAAACCCGATTACAATTAATGATTTAATTAATTCAGTAATATTATTTATTTTTCCTCATATGAAATTATTTATGATAATCTATTTTAATTGTCTATTTGATATTGTGTTTGATTGATTTAATTTTGGCCTGTTGAGTTGATCAAATTATTATCAATTGTTAGATTTAGGAATTATATTACGTGTAATTGATATTGTTCCTAATCGTTGGTAGTGAATAGTGATAGATGATTATGGTCAAGCTTTTATTTATTACTATGGTTATCATGATGTAAGTTAAACAATTCGAGCTTATGAGATTGTTGCTTAGAATAATCTAATTTCCTTGTGATTAATGCTTCCATTATATTAAATTTAGAGAGCTTGTTCTAGGTTGTATAATGGTTAGAATCTAATGAAGAGCTTGTTTTGTTAGATTAAAATTATGAAAAATTTTGGATAGCAGAGCTTGTTGTTATCTAGGGTTATTAGTTTCATGGAAGGATAAAAATATATTTTGATTGATTGATCTATTAATTGTAAGGGTGAGATTGAACCGTAGAACTGAAGTCTTTAATTTATTAATTAATTTTATTATTTTACTTTTATTTATTTAGTTAATTATAGTTAGTTCAAAACCCCCAAATTTAGTTTACATTGCATAAAAATAAATTAATCATTCTCTGTGGGTTCGACCCTTGCTTGCTATTATACTGAGTTTGTGATTGAAAGTAAGGATTAATTTTGGAGTGTTAACGATAGCTTCCAGTATTTTAACAATTAAAAATGATAATATTGTTGACCATTTTTATTTAGAAAAGCTACTGCTGTCGTTTTATTCATTCGAGAATATTTTGTTGTGGGGCCCACCCATAACTGAATTTTTCGATGCCGTCGTACGAATATTCCTTGACAGAACGAATATTCCTTGACAGAACGAATATTACTCGACAAAACGAATATTTCCCGACAGAACAAATATTCCCCGACAGAACGAATATTCCCTGACCAATCGAATATTGTCCGACATAAATTTTTTGCATATAACATCCTTAACTTTAATTTTTATTAATTTAACACCTTACTGTTAAGCATAAAATTATGAGAAAAATTTAAAATATATTTATTAAAATTCGGGGTCTTACACATGTTCTTACGAGGCTTGAGACCCAAAATTAGTCGACACCTCATCTCTCATAAACTTTGTCTATATTCGGATGTGTTGGATAGGACTCAAAGGGCCGAACAAGAAGATGAAATATTACAACCAAGAGCCAGTGACCAACCGAGAGGAAAAAATAACAAAAATAATTACCAGAACGAGAACCGTAGGGGCGACAATCACCATTTCAAAAATAGTAATCACTTCAGTGGTAATTCTGGTTCAGATAACAGAAGGGGAGAAACAAGTGGAAATAATTTCAAGAGGAAAAGATCCCACAACTAGGATTGAGCAAAAAACGGATAAAACCGAATAACTGAATATAACCGAATTTTTTTAACCGAATTATTTCGGTTATTCGGTTATTTTATCTAATTCGGTAATACCCGTTTTAATATTTCGGTATTCGGATATAATTACGGTTATTGAAAATTTGGTATTCGGTTAACCGAATAAAAAAAAAATCTTAAAGTTACTTACTTTACTCTCTTACACTGATACACTCATGACTCATACATTGATTATCAGATTCAGATACACAGCCTCACGCCCTCACCCTCACAGCCTCATAAGACTCACAAGTCACAAGTCATACACTCTCTCTCATAGTCTCACTCTCAAAGTCTCAGTCGACACCGACGGCCTGAGTGCCTGAGTCCCGACAGTCAGTTAGCCATAGCCATAGCCATTTCATCAATAATTGTCACTGCATAATATTTTATGTTAACAATTCAATAATTGTTGTTACACAGTATTTTGCATTATTGATTTAATAATTATCATTACACTGTATTTCATATCATTAACTCAATAATTGTTGGTGCACTGTAGTTTAAAATTATAACCTAATATTTGCCACAGTAGCAAATATACTATAATTTATATTATTAAATTAATAATAATCTGTAACGTGTTTATTACATTATTGTTGAATTATTGTTGTAGCATTATTTTATATGTTGGACCCACATGAAGAATAAATATAAAAAAAAAATAATAATAATTAATTTTACTATTTGAAATAGTAACGTGAATAGTAACATGAATAGTAACGTGAATAGTAACATGTGGGACCCATGTGGGGGCCACATGAGAAATGAATTGCAAAATGTGCAGGAAGAAAAAAACAGCCAGCGGCTGCGTGCTGAAAAAAAAAATTCAGCACTGGCGTGCAGCACGCCAGTGCCACCTACCGCGCATAGTGACATTTTTTCTCCTATAAATAGATTGCTCAGCTGAATAGAAAAATCACACCTAAAACATAAAATTTTTCTATAAGAATTTTATGAGTTTTCTCTAAGAATAGTAAGGTTATCTTGAGTGTTTGAAAGCTAAAAGGAGTGCAGAAAATTTTCAAGTAAGTCTTTTATTAAAGAGTAGTAATTTCATAAATTCTTATTTTTCACGGTATTCACAAATCTTCCTTTAGAAGTTCTTTGAGAATATTCATTTTTAAAAGCTTTCTTTAGAAGATTTATTTTGGAATATCATTTTAAAAACTATTTTAAAGTAGTTATATTATACTACAAAAATTATGTTAAATATATATAATTTTGATAGTTCATATTATACGAGTTATTATACACTTTGAAATTTATATGTGGTAATTACTAATTTTATTATAAATATATAGGTTGATCAACCTCATTTAAATCAATATTCAGTCACGTGTTAAGGTAAGGGATGACATTTTCTTTCATACTCTTAAACTTACTATTGTAAGGAATGCCATTTTTTTTGTAATATCATCTTCTTTCATATTCTATTATTTAAACTTACCACGATAAGGGATTATCATTCTTTGATTCTCGAAAATAATATCGTCTATTTCTTACTCATAAGATGTGCCATTTATTTCCATGTATTAATTTGTGGGAATAACCTTACGGCGCGGATTACCGCCTGTTGGTGAATAACCTTTTGTATTCATTCTTTATTAATCTTTGAGAATAACCTTACGGCACGGATTACCGCTTGTTTGGTGAATAACTCTTCGTATTCAAATTGATGGGAATAACCTTACGGCGCGGATTACCGCCTGTTTGGTGAATAACTCTTCGTATTCAAATTGATGGGAATAACCTTACAGCACGGACTACCGCCTGTTGGTGAATAACCCTTTTTATCTGTCTCTTGAGGAAATAATTTGTTTACACGAATTATCACATGACACTTTTATTCCATATTCGTTTGTAATATCATTTTCTTTCATATTCGTAAGTGATATTATTTTCCTTTGTACTCATAAAGGATACCATCTTTTTCATTTTCCATTATTCAAACTTACTATGGTAAGGGATATTAATTTCCTTCACCTTTTGTTAATCAAACCTGCTACGGTAAGGGATATTATTTTATTTCATACACCTAAATCGAAACTTATTATGGAACTATTGCTTCTATAATTCCTGAAAATATTATATGTTCCATAATAGTTGTACTTCATCATTTCAACTGAACCTTCCTATTTTCTGAACCTTTCTATTGAACTGTAACCGTTATTCTGAACTGTGGATCTTGAATATTATTTTTAAATTTCACTCCACATCATGTTGACAATTTGGACATTGTTTGAATCTGCACAAAGTAAACTTCCGATACTTATTGTTTATCCTGTTTCTTCTGTTCATCATTTGTATCACTGTTATTTGTATTAATCATCAAGAATCAAGCTGTTGTGAATATCTGTGGCCGGGGGCACGAATGTGATATAATTATTGAACAGATGATAGGTTAAAGGCGATATACTAGGTTAAAGGCGATACATCTGTTCGGTGTCTTTTATGGCACGTGGTGAAAGTTCTCTTTGGCCCGTAGTGCATAGATGAACTGTTGTTTGGTATGATTATGACCAAAGGCTGAATCTGGTATAATCATGACCGTTGGTATTATATTGAAAGTTCTCTTTGGCCCGTAGTGTATAGATGAACTGTTGTTTGGTATGATTATGACCAAAGGCTGAATCTGGTATAATCATGACTGCTGGTGCTATATTGAATATCTTTGGCCCGTAGTGCAAAGATGAACTGTTGATTTGCATGATTATGACCAGGAACTGTGAATTTTTATCATGACTAATGGTATTTCAGATGATAAAAGTTGATGATGTTTTTACTAAAAAGAAAAGCGAGTGGACATTATGGTCTGCATTATTCTTCTAATAGATTGCTCATTCCGCTGCTATTATTGATCTGAACATTGTTTATGAATTTAACTGCAGTTTTTGATATAAACCTTGTAGTCTATTGTATTCTATCACGAACTCAACTGTTGAAGGTTAATGATAATTTATTCATCATTATCTTAGTCATGATATTTCTTACTGGGTTATTTGAGCTCACCATTTCTTTTGTTCCATTATTTTTCAACAGGAGATGAAAACGTAGCTGGGTCTAGCCGGGGAATGGAGTGAGAGTCCGAGGGATAGCTATTATAGACTTCACGTGTTGTAAAATAGTGTGACAATAATAGTGAAGACTTAGTTGTGTATTATTATACACTGTATTGTTGAACGTTGTACTACTTTGTAATAATTTTGTTGTAGTCTTTTGACAACTCAAGTTTGGGCTGTGTGGGCCTAGATTTGGGGGTGTCACATTGATTGTGTGCTTAGATAATCAGATAGAGTCATAGAGCAAGCCAGTAAGAGTGAGCAAATTGAATAGTGCAGAATAGAACTACCCAGTCTATTTTCTTGCTAGTTATATATTGGAACTCGCAAAAACATAATAGAACCACATAAATGGAAGTGCAAGAGAAGAGTGGAAAGTAGTTCATCTCCTCAAAAATTATGGTTCATGTATCAACTTGGGTTACCTCGTCATTTTTTCTTGGTGATGGAGACAAGATATAAGTGCGTCCTTCCAAGCAGTCATCCTAATTCCTGCTATATATATATACATTCTTGTTTCAATGACTCTGTAGTGTGGGTTTCATTCTGAGTGCATATTGTTAGTTTACCTCCTACTGCCTAAAAAAATGTAGGCCCTTTTAGTGTTTTCCAAAGGAAGGATATTATCTAAAACATAGTACCATACTATTTATTTAACTTAATATCAAGACCGTCCTTGTAGACTTTATTTTTTAATCCTAATTTGTTATAGGGTGGCGATAGTAAATATGATTATGTCACAGCGCAGTAAATAGTAATGTATCTCTATGGTGTTAACTGTTAAGTTTGGTAATTGTCAAACTTTACAGCGTAATTGGACTTGGACTATCTCTATGGTGTTAATTGTTAAGTTCGATTTGTGGAACCCGATAAGATGCCATAGAAATCTGTTTTCTTGGACTTAATTCAGCTTAATCATTGTTTTAGTTGCCAGCATTGTTCTAGTTATGAGCTGTTTGTATTTTTATCATTGAAGTTTTCATAGATCCATTAGAGTAGAAAAGTACCCAAAGTGAAAGCTACATATCTGTGTTAATTAACTTATTTGTTAATCTAATTTGGTTTGTTTGAAACTTTCAGATGATGTCAATGAGTGTTTTAAATGATTTGCAAACGGTGGAAGATATAGACGAGCCTAACCTTGATGCAATTGGAAATGGGAAAGAGTCGGGTGGTAGTGTTCCCACCAATAAAGAGACAGAGCCAAAGGAAACCACAACAAGTACAAAGACTACGGGCAAGTTAGAAAGTGTAAAAATGCAAAGAAAGAGGATGACGCCTAGATCCAAAGTGTGGACTGAGGGGCACTTCATTCCAGTTAAAGATATAGATGGTGTTATCATCAAAGGTAAGTGCACTTACTGTGGAAAAGAATTAGCTACTGATACATCTTCTAACGACACTACTGGTTTAAGAAATCACTTTAGAACTTGTAAAAAAAATCCTAACAACATGGATAAATCTCAGCCCCAACTTGTAGGGATTACAGAAGGTGAGGGGGAGGGAGGGGCAAGTGAGAGTTCACTCACCACTTGGAGGTTTGACCAAGAAGCTGTTAGGGCAGCCGTTACTTACCATCTTATTGTAGATGAGCTTCCTTTCAAACATATTGAAAAGGAGGGTTTTAAACGACTTATGCAAGTTACATGTCCTAGGTTTCAGTTGCCTTCACGTTTTACATTTGCTAGAGATTGCATTCGTTTGTATGATAATGAGAAAATTAAATTGAAAGCAATCCTTAGAAAAAGTTGTGAACGTGTTTGCCTCACTATTGATTCTTGGACTTCCAATTAACGCTTGAATTATATGTGTCTTACTGCACATTTTATTGATGAAAATTGGAAATTGCATTAGAAAATTTTAAATTTTCGAACCATCACAAGTCATAAGGGGAAGGACATTGGGGAAATGGTTGAGTGTTGTCTAAAAGAGTAGGGACTTTCTAAGGTTATGACAATCACTGTAGATAATGCTAGCTCAAATGATACTGCAGCAGCGTACTTGAGAGATAGATGTACATCTTGGAAAACCAATGTCTTGAGTGGTAAGTTCATTCACATGAGATGTATAGCTCACATTATTAATCTCGTTATGAATGATAGGTTGAAGTTGATTGAAAAATCTGTTGAGACAATTAGGCATGCAGTGAAGTATGCAAAACAATCTACAGCTAGGCTTAAGTCATTTAGGGATTGTATTGATTATTGTGGTATTCAAGACAAGAAAGGGTTAAGTCTAGATTGTCCAACTAGATGGAACTCTACTTACTTGATGTTAAGTTCAGCCTTAAAGTACAAAGAAGCTTTTGATAGGTTCGGATTTGAAGATCGTGGCTTTGAAAAAGAGATGGGGGGTAAACACATTCCAACAGACTCGGATTGGAATAGAGTTAAATTGTTTGTGAGATTTTTAGAACACTTTTATTATCTAACTGTTCGTATTTGAGGGTCATCTTATGTCACATCAAATAATGCATTTCATGGAATAAGTGACACTTATATTATGTTGGGTGAGTGGGAAATAAGTAATGATAGAGAATTACAAAAAATGGCCAAAGCAATGGAAAAAAAATATGATAAGTATTAGGGAAATGTTATAAAGATGAACATGTTGTTATATATTCCCGTTGTGCTTGATCCTCGATATAAGTTGAGTTTTGTTCAGTTTGGTTTAGAACAAATGTATGGAGATGGTGAAAGTCAAGTTAAAGATCCGTTGGAAGGCGTGGAAGTAGATCTTCATTTTGACATTGATAATGAAAATAGAGATTTAGAATATCAAACAATTAACACGGCCACAGGGATGGAGATTGCCGAGGGTGTCAAGAGAGCAATGGAAGATTTGTTTAATGAGTACAAAAGAAAATTTTCTAATCAAGAAAGTGGAAAATCAAGTATAAGTAATATGACATCCCAATGTTCTATTGTAATGGAATCACAACATACAAATAGACTTGCGGATAAGTTCAAAAGGCAAAGAACTGGAGGGGTACTTGTAGACAAATCGGAATTGGACAAGTATTTAAATGAAGATGTAGAAGAAGCTGATGATAATTTTGACATTTTGGGGTGGTGGAAACTTAATAGTGCAAGATTCCCTATCCTTGCACGTATTGCCCGTGACGTGATGGCTATTCCCATTTCCACCGTTGCTTCGGAGTCCACATTTAGCACGGGAGGGCGCATTCTTGATACATTTAGGAGTTCATTGTCTCCTAATATGGTTGAAGCTCTTATATGTACTCAAGATTGGATTAAAATGAAGAATCATATTAATGTGGAGGAAGATAACGACTTTGCAGATAAACTTGAGAGTGGTAATAATTTTTGTTGTTGTATTTATTGAATTAATAAAGAATTATGTAAATATAATGTGTTTATAATATGTTTTCTCATTTTTAGCAATGTCCAAGTTGAGCCTTGCTACTAACGATGCCAATGTTTATGTGACTCAACTTGATTAATAAGGTAAATTAGTCAGTGTACATTATCAGAGTAATTACTTGTTGAGTGCAAGTTATTTTATTTTTAAATGTTTGGCTGTTTTGTTATTGAACTCTTGAAGAGAGTGATTAGTCATAAAGCCCTGTGACAAAATTATTTGAATGGGGAATTATGCTTGAGATGCAAATTTAAATGATAGATCCTTGCTTGTTGTAATATATGTAGTAGCATAAATGATGAGATCACATTATCATGCTCAATCTGCTGGCTGTTGTTATATAACCACTGTTGTGTTGCTGCTAATCTAATATGCTGTTGGTAAGCCTGGTAGGATGCTGCTGCAGTGCTGGTATAGTGCTGCTGCAGTGCTGGTATAGCGCTACTGCCTGCTGCCTGCTAGTATAGTGATGCTGCCGTCTTACATGTTGCTGCTGCCTTGCTGAGTTGCTGTTGCTGCCTTGTTGCAATGTTGCTGACTGCTGATGCTGCAGTGCTGATGCAGTTCTGTTGCTGCAATGTTGCTGTTATTGCTGTTGCAATGTTGCTGTTGTTGTTGTTGCAGTGTTGTTGTTGGTTGTTGCTGCTGTATGTTGTTGAATATTGCTGCTGCTACTGCAGTGTTGTTGCTAGAATAATTAGGCTTTATTAAATTATAATTTGGATTATGTATTATTAATTTTAAATCATTAAACTTTGTTAAAGTTATAAATTATTATGGTTGTTAATTGTTGTTAATTATTAATAGAAAACTCTAGTATTGCTAATTTGAAATAAATCTGTTTGTTTTATAAAATGGAGATTAATTTCGATTATTAACCGAAATAACCGAATTGTATATTCGGTTATTCGGTATTCGGTAGTTCGGTTATTTATAAATTCAGTTAGTTATTCGGGTAATAAAATGTACAATATTTCGGTATTCGGTTATATCCGAATAGGCTATTCGGTTCGGATATAACCGAACTGCTCACTCCTACCCACAACGATCACAGAAAGGTGGTAGCACCAACATTAGCACCGATAATAGTTTCAAGGGGAGAAGATTGACCACCCGTAAAATGTTACAGGTGTGGTCAAGAGGATCACATCAGCCCAAACTATACTCAGCAATCTAAGTCTTGTTATAATTACGGGAAAGAAGGTCATATTGCCCGATTTTGTCCTGTCACAAAATCAAGTCCAGCAGCGATGATGACTCTAAAGGCTATCACGAACAAGGAAAAATCTGTAGTCCAGAGGAGAGCTTTTGTTATAACGTCTTAGAAGGCACGAAATCTGAACTATGCCGAATGGCTCCCATAGAACTTTAAAAGTTGAAAGTTCAACTTCAGGAACACCTAGATACCAGTTTTATACGACCAAGTACATCACCTTGGGGTGCCCCTGTTCTATTTGTAAAGAAGAATGATGGGAGTATGAGATTGCGCATTGACTATTGAGAGTTGAATCATGTCACCATCAAGAATAGGTATTTGTTACCTCGAATTGATGACTTATTTGATCAATTACAAGGTGCTCAATATTTTTTAAAGATTGATCTCCGATCTGGTTATCATCAATTGAAGGTTAGAGCAGATAACGTTCCAAAGACTGCCTTTAGAACTCGCTATGGGCATTACGAGTTCTTAGTCATACCTTTGGACTAACTAATGCTCCTACAGCCTTCATGGACATGATGAAGCGAATATTCAAAGAATATTTAGATCATTTTGTGGTTGTCTTTATTGATGACATCCTCATATACTCTAAGAGTTGTGAGGATTATGAACGTCACTTGCGATTGATACTCCAAAAGTTACGTGAAAATAAGTTGTATTCTAAGCTAAAGAAATGTGAGTTCTGACTTGAGGAAGTAACATTCCTTAGGCATGTGATTTCTAAACAAGGAATATCGGTTGATCCCGCGAACATCGAAGCAATTTTATACTAGGAGGAACCTAAAACAGTAATTGAAGTGCGAAGTTTTCTGGGTCTAGCTGGTTATTATCGGAGATTTGTAGAAAGATTTTCCCGAATTGCCACTCTACTAACTCAGCTGACTCGAAAAAAATACAAAATTCGAATGTAGTAAGGAATGTAAAAAAAGCTTTCAAGAACTCAAGAGGAGACTCATTTTAGCCCCTGTTCTGACTATACTATCAAGATTAGGAGGATTTGTTATCTATAGCGATACTTTAAGTAGTGGTCTAGGATGCGTTCTTATGCAACATGGGAAAGTTATAGCTTACGCCTCTCGACAACTCAAAAATTATGAGAAAAATTATCCTACTCATTATCTAAAGTTAGCAACAGTCGTTTTCGCATTGAAGATCTGGAGACACTATTTGTACGGGAAAAAGGTGGAGATCTTTACAGATCATAAAAGTCTTAAGTATTTCTTCACCCAAAAGGAACTCAACATGTGACAACGACGTTGGCTTGAGCTTTTAAAGGATTATGACCACACTATCCAGTACCACCCTGAAAAGGCGAGCGTGGTAGCTGATGTATTGAGTAGACGATCGTATACGAGTACGACTGCAATACTAACAATACAAAGGCGCATTTTGTACGATTTACAAAAGATGGAGATAGAACTAAAATCACCAGGGACCCAAATGAGGATCGCACACGTACGAGTAGAACCAGCTTTAATCGATAAAGTCAAAGTTGCTCAAGCTACTGATCCAGAATTGATGAATATGATGAGAAAAGTACGAGAATGTGCTATTCCAGAAGCAAGAATCAATGAGAAATGGATACTCCGAGTCAACTCTCGACTCTGTGTTTCTAACGACCATGAATTGAAGTATAAAATCATGATGGAGGCACACAATACACCGTTTGCAATTCATCCTAGAACTACCAAATTGTATCATGACTTTCGACATACATTTTGGTGGAGCAATATGAAGAAGGAGATTACTGAGTTTGTCTCAAGGTGTTTAATGTGTCAACGTGTCAAGACGGAGTATCAAGTGCCTAAAGGCCCATTGCAACTACTTGAGGTTTCCGAATGAAAGTTAGAACACATCAATATGGATTTTGTGACGGGTCTTCCTAAAGTCTCTCAAGGCTTGGATGCGATTTGGGTCATTATAGATAGATTGACCAAGTCCGCTCATTTCTTGCTTATACGAGAAAACTATTCACTTGTGCGTCTAGCTAGCTAATATATACATAAGTGAGATTGTGAGAATGCATGACATGCCAGTATCCATAGTTTTTTATTGGGATCCTAGATTCACTTCACAATTTTGTATCAGTTTACAAAAAGCTATGGGCACCGAACTACGATTTAGTTCTGTTTATCATCCCCAAACAAATGGAAAATCAGAAAGGACAATTCAGAATCTTGAAGATTTATTAAGACTTTGTATGCTAAACATCAAAGGAAGTTGGAACAAGTATTTACCATTGGTTGAATTCTCCTACAACAACAGTTATCAAGTAAGTATAGGAATGGCTCCATTTGAGACTTTATATATATGAAAGTGACGCTCTCTAGTATGTTGGAATGATGTGAGAGAAACAAAATTGTTGGGACCTGAACTGATATTCATGACAACAGAAAAGATCCAAATGATCAGACGACGAATATAAGCTGCACAAGAACGACAAAAGAGTTATGTTGATCTTCATCGAAAGGACAAAAGTTTTAACATTGGAGATCATATATTCTTATGTGTTTCCCAATGGAAATGAATTACAAGGTTTGGAAAGAGAGGAAAGCTCAATACTCGATTTATTGGCTCATTTGAAATTCTTGACTGAATAGGAACTGTGGCCTACAGACTAGCTTTACCACAAAACATGTCCTGCATTCATAATGTTTTTTTACATATCTATGTTACGTAAATATGTGAAGAACCCAAATCACATTATTGAGTTGGAGCCATATGAGACAGTGGAAGAGTTAACATATGAGGAGGTACCTGTCAAAATCTTGGATAGGAAAGAGCAGATCCTACGCTCAAAGATTATACCTTAAGTCAAGATTTTATGGAAAAACCAAGATAATGAGGAAATGACCAGGGAGTTGAAATCTGAAATGAGAGCTAAGTATCCTGATCTCTTTGAAATGCCAGGTACGTAGATTTTGGGGATGAAATTTCATTAGGAGTGGAGAATGTAAGACTCCAAATTTTAATAAATATATTTCAAAAAAATTTCATAATTTTATACTTAACAGTAAGGTGTTAAATTAATAAAAAAGAAAGTTAAGGAAGTTATGTGCAAAATTTTTATGTCGGATAATATTCGATTGGTCGGGAAATATTCGTTCTGTCGAGAAATATTCATTCTGTCGGGGAATATTCGTACTATCGGAAAATATTTGTACGACAGCGTTGAAATATTTTGTTATGGGTGGACTTCATAACGAAATATTGTCGGATGTAGAAAACGATAGCAGTAGCCTTTCTAAATAAAAATGGTCAACGGTATTATCACTTTTAACTATTAAAATACCCAATGATAAAAGTATGGTAACATATGGTATTTTACTGTAGTACACAGTATTTTACAATCGCACATGGTATTGTATAGCAGCAAACTATATTACATAATGTTTAAATTATTGAAGTGATAAAAAGGCTATTGCACAGTATTTCATCACTAATTGCCATTACACAACATTTTATATTATTAAACCAATAATTGTCATTACATATCATTTTACATTATTGAATCAATAATTGTAATTACACAATATTTTACATTATTAATTGTACAATGTTCCATATTATGGAATCAATAATGCACAACATCTTGCATTATTGGGCCAATAATTGTTACAGTAGTAGTCACGGGTATTAAACAGTTAGATAGATTTATTATTTGAAAAATACTGTATGTTTAATAATTGAGATATTAAATCAATAAAATAATATAAAAATGTGTAACATGTGTAAGTGTGTAACACGCGCAAGTGTGTGACACACGTAAATGTGTAATGCGTGTAAATGTGTAACATATGTAGACGTGAAACGCGTGTTAGTCAACGAACGGTGCAGATTAAAATATGAGATTAATATGTATAACGTATGTGTGAAAATTTTGGTTAGGCTTTGACTATAAATAAGGGGCTTAACATAAGGAGTTTCATACATTACTCGCTCAATTTTCTTTCCACTCTCTAAATATTTCTTAGTATAAGTGTCTCTCTAAGAGTATTAAAATTATCTTAAGCGTTGAAGATCTAGAAGGGTACGAGTATTGTTCAAGTAAGTTTTTTTTTATAAAAGTAGTATAAACACTTACACACACGTCAGTTTACAACTCTTCCTTTAGAAGACTCTTCTAGTAGAAGATTTATTTTGAAAAACTTCATTTTGAAAGATTTTGCTTTAAAAACTATTTTGAAGTATATTTATACTATATAGTCACTTTGATAATTTTTACACATAAAATTAGTTTGTGTTACTTACTAATTAAATTATGAATATATATATAAATTGATAAACCTCAAAAAAGTTGTATTTAGTCACGAGATAAGGTAAGTGATATCATTTTCTTTCAAACTCTTAAATTTATTACGGTAAGGAGTATTATTCTTTTCATTATCATAAATGGATATCATTTTCTTTCTTACTTGTAAATGATACCATCTTTTTCATCTTATATCACTTAAACTTACTACGGTAAGAAAGTATTTCATTTGTACCTCTAATATTATTTAACGATAAAAATTCTTGTATTAATAATAATTCTTTAATATTCTCTTAATAGTTTGCACTTCATCTAATACATTTGACAAGAATATTCCTATTAAATTTCCATCGTCATATTTGAATTGTGAACTTATGGACTTTGAACTTTTGAACTGTGGACATTTATTTGGACTGTGAACTTATGGACCTTGAACTTTTGAACTGTGAACATTTTGGACTAATTCCTTGTACCGTAAATTTTACCGTTGAACTTCTTCCATATGGATCTTGGACATTACTCTTGGACTTGAACATTTTTTTTTTATACATTATGTTGACAATTTAGACATTATTTGAATATGGATAAAGTCAAATTTGTTAACTTCTCATGTTATTGTGTATCTTGTTTCTTTTGTCCATTATTTATATCTCTGTTGTTATTTCAATTATCAAGTATCGGGTTGTTTTGAATATCTGTTGTTTGGGACACAGATGATATGTTAAAGACGATATAGGTTAAAGGCGATATAGGATAAATGCGATATAATTGTTGGGTGTCTTTGGTCGAATGACAAGAACACGTGATGAATGTTTTTTTTGGCCGGGGGCAAAGAAAAACCGTTGTTTGACATGACTATGACCAATGATGTTTCAGATAATAAAAATTGATAATGATATTTTGAAAAAGAAAGGCTAGTAGACATCATGATCTACTTGATTCTCTTAGCGGTGGTTATTTCACTGCAGTGAAACTTTATTTAGGAATTTAACTGCTGTTGTTAATCTTGTTGTTTATATTATTCTATCAAGAACTCAACTGCAGCTGTTGATTTAAAACTTGTTGTCTATTATACTTGATTAAGAACTCAACTGTTGAAAACTAAGAATAATTTATTTTTTATTATCTTAGACATGATATTCCTTACTAGACTATTTGAGCTCACCCTTTTCTTTTTGTTCAATTATTCAGGAAATGAGAGTGTAGCCGGACTAATGGGGAGGAAAGGGGAATAGAGTAACGGTCCGAGATAGTTGCTATAGTAGTCTTTACTGTATTGTAGAATAGTAATAATTGTGAAGAATTAGTTGTATATTATTAAATAGTATATTGTAATAATTTTGTTATAATCTTTTGACGACTCAAATTGGATAGTGTAAACCCAATTTAGGAGAGTCACATTTATAATATGTTTAAAATTTTAAGAAATGTTTGAAAATCTAATGTGTTAATTAATTTATTTTAAATATATGTTATTTAATTTCTAAACACAACGTTAAATCCATATTATTTTTTATGTACATTATCTGCGCAAAATATAAACACGGATGGTTGGACATATAGGGGTAGCTGAAAATCCAAAGGGGAGGGTTGTTTAGGTAATTTTGAATATAACAAGTTGGACGTATTTTATGAAGCTCACATGAATTTCCACCATCTTCGTCGTCTTCAACTTCATATTCAAAGTTTGAAGAGATCCAAAACCCAACCCTCCCTCCTATTGGTCACCTTTAAACAAAATTGGAAAGTGACCAACACTACTTTTCTCTACCCTCTCTCCTCTCTTTTCCTATATATATATATATATATCTCCCCTCCCCCCACAAAAACCAAACCTTTCATCAATCTCAAATCTCAATCTTTCTCTTGCTTTCACTACAAGAATCAAAACAAACAATCTCCCCAACAAAACAAAAACACAAAACTAAAATGCATTCAAATCAACAAAGATCTTTATCTCTTGTAGTTCAAAGAAATATCAACACCACCACCACCATGAATTCATCATCCACTTGCCTCAAACGGCGGACCCCTCTTCCCTGCGCCACCCAGGTCCCGGAATCCGTCGCACTCTACCACACTCACCCCGTCGGCCCCAACCAGAGCTGCTCCGCCGTCGTCCAACAAGTCTCCGCCCCCGTCTCCACCGTCTGGTCAGTCATCCGCCGCTTCGACAACCCACAAGCCTACAAGCACTTCGTCAAGAGCTGCCACCTCCTCGTCGGCGACGGCAACGTCGGCACCCTCCGTCAAGTCCACGTCATCTCCGGTCTCCCCGCCGCCAACAGCACCGAGCGCCTCGAGATCCTCGACGAGGAACAGCACGTCATTAGCTTCAGCGTCGTCGGCGGGGACCACCGCCTCGCCAATTACCGATCCGTCACCACCCTCCACCCGGCTCCAGCCGGAAACGGCACGGTCGTGGTCGAGTCCTACGTGGTGGACATACCGCCCGGTAACACTAAAGAAGAAACCTGCGTGTTTGTGGATACAATTGTTAAATGCAATCTCCAATGGCTTACACAGATCGCCGACAGCATGTCCCGGCGAAACAAATGAATATACTACAACGGCAAGTTTAACAAATTAATGTAAGGTCGAATCAAGAGAGAGAAAGTAAAGAAAATTGGAGAAGCAACCAATCGATATTCAATATTCTATCGTAATTAATTAACACAATGTCATCTGTTGGTTAATTGGCGTTAATTGTTTAATTGCGATTTGAAAAAAATCATATCATCCATGTAATTATTTTGTGAAGGTGTGTTTGATCGTTTTTTCCGGGGATGATTTTCTCGGCTGCCGGAGGTGTTTTTGCTACTATATATTATTAATCTCAGCCGGTTAATGTTATTATTATCCTATCATTAATTTTTCTTCATATTCTTATTTCGCTGATTTTTTTTAAACTCGTATGTGTGAAATAATAACAAGGTGATATCTATTATATAAACACCATTTTTCAAGAATTTAACTTCTTGATTTCTCCAACTCTTGTTTATCATTTACATTCATCGTTAATGATAATTAATAAGGTTCAAATTTTGAATTCAAATTGATTTAAATAGAGTATTTAATTGATGTATAATAGTAGTTTTTGTTTGTGTGATCTGAAATCAAGAAGTAAGGTATGGTTGTGGGGGATTGATCAGGACGTTAGAGCTTATTATTAATATATTATTATTATTATTATTATTATTATTATTATTATTAGCTAGTTTTTGTTACAAGTTGCACAATATTATAATTATGGAGTAGTACATTGTATAATATACTAATAAATAAACGAACATGTTGGAGGGATAAATGGATATGGTAGAGATAAATGGAATAAAAGGACAGTGGTTTTATGAAAAATAAAGTAGCACTAACACTAGTTGGTTCAATTTATTATGAAAGAGTTTCACGCGGATCGGAATCGCCGACTTTAAACGTCCCTCTTCAATATTATACATATATTGCCTGTGGATCAGAATTAATTCGTTCATTAATTTAATGAAGCACACTGTATTCTAGCTATATATATATATATATATGCACACTGTATTCTAGCAATATATATATAGATATATTATATCAGATTAATTTCAGCAGTACTAGCTATATCTATTATTTAATTAATTTTAATCACAACTACAACTATTACGATAAATTATTTAAGAGGACTGCCTGCCGGCGGCAATATAGTACAGTAATTAATTATAGGGATTCATGAATCTTGATTAACATACCATATGAAGGTACGTACAATGTTCTTTTAATTAGTCTTGTATGGTTAAAGCACACAAAGAGACTCGAACCAAGAAGAAGAATAAGATGGGATGACACAAGCACGCGCTTAGGAACAAACTATATTACCTTATGTCGTCAAGGATCATGATATGATATGCATATATATTAGTAATTATTAGACTTTATTAGGTTAAAAAGTACTTAAGTTTGAATTAAAAAACTCATGCATTATATATATACGTTTGAAAGGCCTCTCTATTTAGTTTTACGTTGGACGCTTAAAAGCCAAGGGAAAAGGAATAGTGCCGGTGAATAACCTAGAAACTGCTGAGTTTGAGGGGAGATCAATGATGATGCAAGCGGTGCGTGAGGTGGAGAAGGATGTTGTATCAGTACATGACTAGTAGTAATAATTAAGGAGTGTATATATATATATATATATATATATATAAAAGATCAAGAATATTCTCTTATTTGATATACTGCGTTGGCTTGTTGTGTGGTGTCATCCTCTTGTAAAGTGGGGCAAGCATCTGTAACATGATCCGATGACAAACAAATCCCACAAGTCTTTGCAACAGGTGTATTTTCCGTGGACATCTTTAAAACTAAAGCAGTTAAATCTGACAATTTTTGCTCAATATTGCCTGTGTTCACCTCATTGACCCTCTTCGGTGAGTGATCCACCCTAGTTCCATACTGCTGTGAGTTAGCTGCCATATTTGCAATTAAGTTCTTTGCAGCGTCGGGAGTCTTGTCAACTAGTGCTCCACCACTTGCAGCATCGATCATACATCTATCCATTGACAATAATCCCTTATAAAAATATTGGATAAGATGTTGTTCATCGATTTGGTGTAGTGGACAACTGGAGCACAGCTTCTTGAACCTTTCCCAATACTCGTATAGAGTCTCTCCATTGTACTGTCGGATGGCGCATATCTCCTTCCTTATGTTGGCAATTCTTGAAGCAGGAAAGTATTTCTCCAAGAACAGCCTTTGCATGTCACTCCATGATTGTATTGAACCTGAAGGGAGAAAGTACAGCCAATCCTTTGCTAAGTCTGCTAAGGAGAAAGGGAATGCTCTCAGCTTGATGTGCTCCTCATTGACTCCTTGTGGTTTCATGGTTGAACATACCACATGGAACTCCTTTAGATGCTTGTATGGATCTTCACCTGTAAGACTACGAAAAGTAGGCAAAAGATGAATTAGGCCAGATTTAAGTTCAAAAGGAGCATCTAAAGTAGGATACTCAATACACAATGGCTGTTGATTTAAATTAGGAGTAGCCAATTCCTTTAAAGTCCTGTTGTTGTTATTATTGACAGCCATCTTCTCCTCTTCGGAATCGCTAGGTGAACTATTAGAGTAGAGTTCAAGTGCAACGTTGAGGCCTGGTGAGGATATGAAAGCTTGGTCCTCAACTGTTCTCTTAGCTTGACGAGTCTCTTTTCTTAACCTTCTTGTAGTTCTCTCGATCTCTGGATCAAAATTTAATTCACCAAATTGAGAGGATCGGGTCATACACTACAAAATGAAGAAAAATAAATAAATAAATAAATTAAATAGTTAATTAAAGAAAACAAAGAAAAATAAAACAAATAACACTCCTCGGCAACGGCGCCAAAATGCCTTTCCGAATAGGCAGCAAGGTTTCCAACCAGCTCAACAACAGTACCCACCTCGACAAATAACACCTGCAAATTCTGGGACATCTTTGGAGGATATGTTCAAAGCCTTTATGAACCAAACCCAACAGTTTCAACAAGATACAAGGGCTTCCATTCACAATCTAGAGAGTCAGATAAGTCAGTTGGCTACAACCGTTGGTCAATTGGATTCTCAAGGCTCAGGAAAGTTACCTTCACAAACCATTATAAATCCTAGAGAAAATGCAAGTGCTATTACGTTAAGGAGTGGAACGCAGTTGGACACACCAAGGGCTACTGTTGAATTTGATGAGGATAAGGCTAAGGAAGAAGCAGAAATTTCAAAGGTAATCTCTAACCCTCCTATTCAACTTAAGTCTAATCCTTTACCTTTTCCTTCCAGGAATCTTAGAACTTCAAAGAAGGATGAGCAAGATAAGGAGATTCTAGAGACCTTCAGGAAGGTAGAAGTGAACATTCATCTATTAGATGCAATCAAGCAAGTTCCAAGGTATGCCAAATTTTTGAAAGAATTATGCACTAATAAGAGGAAATTAAAAGACGATGAAAAAGTGACGGTAGGAGAAAACATGTCAGCAGTCCTCCAAAGAAAGATGCCCCCTAAATGTAAGGATCCAGGTATGTTCACAATTCCATGCAAAATAGGTAATACCAGATTTGAGAAAGCCATGCTAGATTTAGGAGCTTCAATCAATGTCATGCCATTATCTATTTATGCTTCTTTAACTAGGACCTTTAAAAAATACTGGTGTTATTATTCAATTGGCTGACCGTACTAACATTTATCCCGAAGGGGTAATTGAGGATGTGTTGGTGCAGGTCAATGAGCTTATATTTCCTGCAGATTTTTACATCGTGGATATGGAAGATAATACATCTCCAAATCCCGCCCATATACTGTTAGGGAGGCCATTTTTGAAGATAGCAAGAACCATGATTGATGTGCACAATGGAACCTTGACCATGGAGTTCGATGGCGAGAAAATTCAGTTCAATATCTATGAGGCCATGAGGTATCCTAGCGATGTCAATTCTGTTTTTGCTATTAACGTCATTGATTCATTAGTGCAGGATTCATTCGATCAAATGCATAAGGATAACTTGGAGGTTGCCATCACAAAGAGTTTGGAGGTGAACCAAGAAGAGGAGATTGAGCGAACACAAGAATTGAAAGAGACAATAGCTGCTTTGCATTCATTGCCTAAAATTTCAGTTAAGTATGCAGTTTCATCTATTCAATCACCTGTAACTCATCAAAAACTGTTACCTTCTATTGTGCAGGCACCCACATTGGAATTGAAGCCGTTGTCGACACATTTGAAGTATGCATACCTAGGGAAGGAGGACACTCTGCCAGTGATCATTGCCAACAATCTAACCAAAGTTCAAGAAGATAAACTGCTTCGCGTCTTGAGGGACCACATCACAGTCTTTGGTTGGACTATCGCAGACATCAAAGGCATAAGCCCGACTGTGTGTATGCATCGGATACTTTTGGAGGAAGGAGCTAAACCAAAAAGAGAGGCTCAAAGGAGATTGAATCCACCCATGATGGAGGTAGTGAAAAAAGAGGTGATCAAATTACTCGATGCATGTATTATCTACCCTATCTCTGATAGTCAATGGGTAAGTCCAGTACAGGTAGTTCCAAAGAAATCTGGTATAACTGTTGTTAAGAATGATAATAATGAGTTAGTGCCCACACAGATGCAAACAGGGTGGAGAGTGTGTATCGATTATAGGAAATTAAATGCTGTAACTAGAAAGGATCACTTCCCTCTCCCCTTTATTGATCAAATGTTGGAAAGATTAGCTGGCCACACTTATTATTGTTTTTTAGATGGTTTTTCAGGTTATAACCAAATTGTGATAGCACCAGAAGACCAAAAAAAGACCACTTTCACATGTCCATTCGGTACATTTGCCTATCGAAGGATGTCTTTTGGATTGTGCAATGCACCAGGTACTTTCCAAAGATGCATGGTGAGTCTATTTTCTGATCTTCTTGAGAAATGTATTAAGGTTTTTATGGATGATTTCACAATTCATGGTGATTCTTTGGATGCATGCTTAGACAATTTAACTCGTGTACTCGACAGATGTTTAGAAACTAATCTTGTTCTTAATTGGGAAAAATGTCATTTTATGGTAGAGCAAGGTATTGTACTTGGTCATGTAGTTTCAGCTAGAGGATTAGAAGTCGATAGAGCTAAGATAGACATTATTTCTGCTTTGCCTTATCCTGCCAGTGTGCAGGCGATCCGTTCTTTTCTTGGTCATGCAGGATTCTATCGTAGATTTATCAAGGACTTCTCAAAGATAGCCCTACCGCTGTGCAAATTACTAAAAAAAGATGTGCAATTCCAATTCAATGACGATTGCAAGGAGGCGTTTAACAAGTTGAAGAAATTATTAACCTCTGCACCAGTCATACAGCCACCAGATTGGAGTTTGCCATTTGAGATCATGTGTGATGCTAGCAACTTTGCCGTAGGAGCTGTCTTGGGTCAACGAGTGAACAAAGTTGTGCATGCCATCTACTATGCTTCTCGAACTTTGAACGCTGCTCAGATTAACTACTCAACAACGGAAAAAGAATTACTCTCTGTTATTTTTGCTTTAGAAAAATTCAGATCTTATCTTCTTGGTACTAAAGTTGTAGTTTATTCTGACCATGCAGCTCTCAGGTACCTGTTAACCAAGAAGGATTCAAAACCGAGGATTATCAGATGGATCCTACTGCTCCAAGAATTTGACTTGGAAATCAAAGATAAGAAAGGAGCAGTAAACTTGGTGGCAGACCATTTGAGCAGGCTGATTAAGGAGGAAGACGCTGACGTCAGCGGAGCGGAGCCGCGTTGACTTGGTCAACTGTCGGTCTTAAGGCGCGTTTGGCAACGCATTAATGCTGGAAAACGAGATTATTTCCGATTTTTGCTACTTTTTGATTCCAAATTGGATTTTAATTCCAACTAGGGTTAGGATAATAATTATTTTTCTTTTTCTTTTATTTTTAATTGTAAATCCTATTAGGGTTTGGACAAATTAGAGGCCTATAAATAGAGGGTCAAGCTCTCTCATTATTCATAGTAAGCTCTTCATGGTTATATTCGCACTTGGGTGCCTTTGAAAAGAATTGTTCACTACCCATCATGCTAAAATTGATTGTTTTCATAAGATTATTTTTCATATTCCTAATCCACCTGTCATATTCAAGCAACTAAACCATTGAAATCTATAACTATTATTTCTAGCCATAAAGCCATTCATTTATTGAAAAACGGTCAAAAAAAAAATATACCAAATATATCCTTTTTAGCGACGGATCAAAATTATAATAACGGACCGAACTTATGACGACGGACCAAACCGTCGTCCGATCCGTCGCTAAAGAAGATATGTTTAGTATCTTATATAAGAGAGCTCTCTCTCTCTCTCTCTCTCTCTCTCTATATATATATATATATATATATATATATATACACACACACACACACGTGAAACGTGAAGGGAATCAACAACTAGCTACATATATCTTTTCCTGCAAGTTGATTGTCTTTGATAACACCAACTTGCGACCTTTTTATATATACAAAACAAACTGCAACTTGCAAGTTGATAGTTGCAACTTGCTCTGCCGCTGGCCTCTTTATTTTACACAAAAGAAAGCAAGCAAGCAAAAAGCAAGTGCAAGTTGAACTTGAAGCCCGGGACGGGACCTTGTTATTCATATATATTCCAAAATTACATATTCCTTAATTTTTTGTCAGTCCATTTTAAATTTGTCATTGTTTTTCTTTAGTATTGTATCTAGTTTCACATTATTATTGCTAAATTTTTAGTTAATATAAAAACATATTTGTGATATAAAATTTATTTAAATTAAAATTAGTATTTTAAAATTTTTTATATGATGTATTAAAACATATTTGAGGATTTTTGAATGGGTATATAGAAAGTTAAGGAAAAGGACTAGATATGCAAGTGGGGCAATAGAGCTAGCTGCCTTTAATAATCCCGCGTCTCTTGTCTTCATTTCATTTCATTGCATTGCCTTTCTGACTTATAGTTATTAGTTCTTCTTTCTTTCTTTTTCACGCCCCTGCAACCACGCCACCCCACCCCCTCCTTTTCCCTCTCTCCCCCTCTTCCTCATCAGCAGCAGCTTCATATCTCTCTCTCAAACTGGCATTTTCAGCCTTTTCTTTGTCTTGATCGATATATATATATAACACCTGCACTGGCAACAAGTCGGTACAATTACTTGTTAAATACCCATGTTTAGTTTAATTTCATCAAGGAAAGTCACATATTTAGTTTAGTAATTCTGTTGATTGGCTCTCTAGAATTAATTTATCAAGGTATCTAACAATGACTAGATTTATAATACAACTATTTATTTATTTGTTACTGAGTACCTTGGTTATCAAATAAAACAAAAAAGGGTGTCCAATATTGACTTCAAGAAATCAATTTACAAAAATATAAAAATCAAAATAATGTGAAATCTTAAAGTTTTAAAAGAAATAAATTTTTGTAAGTATTAATAGTTTTAGATAATTTACAATATTCACAGTATTAATTATATTATTATTGACTAGATCAAATGAATTCACACTAAAAATTATAAACCGAAATGTTACAAATTAATTAATTTTAGAATGTTAATAAGTACGTAACTCTATTCTCTTGAATGGATTATTATTAATTAACAGATAGAGTAGTTGTGCAATGCCCTCTAAAGAGGTTACCTTGGCAAGGTCGTCAACGTTAGTACGTGGGATGTCTAGTTACATATGTTAATTATAATCTACTCTATATATCTAGCTAGATCAAACTTGCAGGGTTGGATTCCTGACAAATTAAACATGCATGCTCGATCAGTTTATGAAAATCAAGAAGAAACCCCGGCCCCTGACAAATTATACCTATTCAAATACGTAGATGAAATTTGCCTAAATAAGGAGGCTTGTTCTCAGAATGATCTTTTCGTTTTTTTAACTCCCAGGTTGTGTGGCTCTCAAGTACTTTTACTATTCTCTATCTTGTTTGAATTAAGAGATACAGTATCTCTTCCCATTTTTTTGGATAAATAATGACTAAAGTATAATTTGTATTCTAAATTTTATATGTCAGACAAATGTAACATCATAATCTTTAAGATATGTACTTATACTCTAAATTTCTATATTTTATGTTAAGTTGCACTCAGACATATTACCGATCATTTTTGATCAAGAGTCTCGATTTTTACTTTAAACAGTAATTGATATAAGACTAAAATTATCTAAACACTTTAAATAAAATATTTTCAAACATTGACGTTATGAAACCGACCGGAATCAAACCTCCGGTTATAAATCAAATAGTGGCAGCTGTTCTTTTGTGCTTTTTGAAACTTCACATCCTCCTTTTCTTGTGGTTGGTGGTGGTGGTAATGGAACTGAGCAACGGCGTCGTCTGAGCCAATTGCGAAAAAGGATGCACAACAATGTTCGCCATATATTAATGACAATTCAATTATGTTCTTTTTATCTAATTCATCTCTTTTATCACTCTTGTTGGGGGATCTTCACTAAATGACTTTATGTTCTTACATTTATCTGGGTGTTTTTAATCTTTAATTATTTGATCTATGGATTGTTTTTGATTGTTGATAAGTATCTGGATTAATTGGAAATTTAATGGGTAGGAAGTAAACATATTGATTATTTTATTTTTTTTTGCTGTGGGTATCTCTTGTATGATGATTAATTGTGTTTTTTGCTGCAGAAATTTGTTGATTTTGTAGATTTCAATACTAGTAAGATTCTAGTCCTTGTTTAATTCAACAGTTCATTTGTTTGATTCACATGCATTTACAATGGATGATTTTATATATGAGCTGCTTTATGCTTAAACAATCAATTGCGTACTGTTATTTATTAGTGATTGATGTTCGTGGTTTTGATTAATGGGAGTGGTACGGTTCTATTGCGTTTGTAGTATTATTGTATTCATATTATTTGTAAAAAACTTAATTTTGTATCTGAAATTTTTCAATAGCCACTTAATTTAGATTTGCTTGCGCAATTGAGATCGATAATAGTTTGCAGCTAGTAATGGCATCCATGGTAGCTAAGGCCTGCAGTAGTAATTCCAGTCAAATATTGTCTGTTATATCAGTGCAAGAAAAGGGAAGTAGGAACAGGAGAAAATTCAGAGCTGATCCACCTGTATCTGACACAATTAGATAAAAGAGATGAATTAGATAAAGAAATGAATGGAATTTGGAATAGTGGCTTTGAGTGTTAGTGAAAGATAATTGAATTTATCTAATTGTCCTTAAATTAAAAAAAGTTATACGTACGTTTTTTTAGTTAGAAGTGATCGGTAAAATATTTGGATGATACAATTTAATTAATACAAAATATAAAAATTTAATGTGTAAATACATATCTTTTAAATATTAAGAAGTGACAGATATCTAACATATAAAGAGTATAGTTTAAATTGTGCTTTAGTCAATAATAATTACAATGAAAACTTCAAGTTTTTGTTTGACCACTTCAATGTAATTAAAAGCCATTGAAAAATAGAAATATAATTAAGGCTTATAGCATGAGACATTCTTTGACTACCCATCAACCCACGAAACTACTAATGGTCGAGAATATTGGGCCGGGCTTAAAATAATTCATGCCTAAGCGAAACTCTTTTGCCAATATAATCAGTTTATTGCAAAGTGTTTCTGATGAAATAAAATTCGAAATGTATTTAGTAATAAATTTTAAAGGTAAATTATGTCTTTGGGAAAAAGATTTCTACTTTTTTGCTGATTTCATATAGATAAATATTTTTTTCAATTAATTTTCTTTAATATTGTAATCTATTATATATACTAAAATGCAGTATATAACATCATTGCTTGACAAGTGGCTTTCTCACAATAAAACACATGTCTTACGTATTTAATACCATCAATCCTTACTATTGGGAATTTACTCAACTTTTTATAATTTTTTAATATTATACATTTTATATAATTATACCATACATATAACTTACTTCCCAAATTACTAATCATAATTACTCATTAAATCCGGCTTTTGGAATTTTAAAATATTATATACCATTTATAATATTATATTTTACATTATATCATACATATTATTATTAAGTAAATAATAACAAAATTGAGTTGAACCATTACTCATGTTTTTCGTATTTTATAATATTATACTACACATTATACCTTAAACAAGTAAAAAAATACAATTTACTAACCATTATATACCATTTATAATATTATACCACACACAAATAATAACAAAATTATTTTTATAATGTATGGTATAATCTACACGATCACTACAAATCTAAATTTAATTATGTTCAAACATAATTATTATATCCTAAAAACAAAATCAGTACATATCTAAATTGTTTTGATAATCTCAAGTACTCTGTTAATCTCAACTGCAAAAATGTTATCATTACTAATTTAATTATATTATAATGTAATATTATACAATTTATTTACACTTATATAACAACATTAATTATATTACAGCGTAATATTATACCATTTATCTCAATCCCACGTTAAATCTAAACTTATGCCACGTGTCGCTCTATGATAAAACATTATTGGAAATGTCACTCGCAGCTTGCACTTTCAGTGAAACCTTAATACACCCATTTTTTTGAACTATTTCACATACACAGAATAATTCAACATATCTTAATTCGATATGCATATCACATCTCACAGTTAGATATTTCTATATTTTTTCGGCTTTCAAAAATCAGACCATACTCACCATAAAAATAATTATTTTTACATTCAGACTATTCTCACAGATAATAAAATTATGTTAACTCATACAATTCACGCCTATGTATTAAACTTTTAAAAATTAATTTTATCTCTCAAAAAAAATAAAATTAATTCCATAATTACACAATAAAATTGTAATATAACCAATAAATATGTTGCGAGTACAAAATTGCATCAAATCCATGGTATGACTGCTAGTCATACATAAACTTTACCTTTACTATAACAACTTGACATATACAAATTGTTTACCTTTATTATAACAACTTAACATCTACAAGTTATTCCTTCGTAGGATGGCAGAATACAAGCCAATATCAAAAGAACACTTTAAAATAAATTTCAACCATTGGTCAAGAAAAACAAAGTTTTTATTATCACCAATTTTGTTGTTAGTCAGAACGATGGTTCTTTCAAAGCTACCAAACATCCATATAAGATTAATTTCGTATATTCCACCTCATTGCAAGAGTCAGATGATGCTCCAATTCATACATATGGTCTCCAATTCAGTCCATTTGATCAAATACTAGCTAGCGCGATTGATGATTCCTACTTAGTTGGTATGTTTCACAATGATTTTAAAGCCATCTTTTTCATACAAATTTTATTATTTAACTGTATAATTGTAATGTTTTGTGTTTAGATATTATTGCTCAACTAACTGCAATTGGAGATTTACAACTCAGCACAAACAATGGAAAACAAAGTAAGAGAGTTAATATTGAATTAACTGATAACATGTAAACTATACATATTGCTCAAAACTACAATTATACAATAGATTCGTATGAATTTTTTGTTCTAATGTTGTATTCATATACCAGTCAAACTATATTGACTTGCCACAATTTCAAATTGATATTATCCAATGATTTGATTTTTGAATTGTTTTATTATCTCATTTTTTGCTAATAACTCTGACACATAAATATATGATATTATCCAATAATTTGAATTTTTAATTTTTTTTAAAAATAATTCTCAAGCAAAAAAATATGTAATATTATCCCATCATTGGGCTTTAGAACTTTATTTACAAAAAAAATTCATGCATAATTTTTATAATTTTTAAATTCCTTAATCAGACAAAAACAATTTAATATTATCTCATAAATACAAATTTAAACTGATATTATATCCCAAAATTGCATCAATTCTAAATTGATATTATATCCCATAATTTTATTTTATATTATCTCAAATTGATTGGTGATTAATCTAAACAATTTTTAATTTTTTTTTAACAAAACGAATAATCCCGCCGCAACGCGCGGGGTTGTATCTAGTTTTGAAACTAAAACTTAGTGTTAAAGAAACTGTTAAAATACATTTAATGCAAATTTTAATAGCTCAATACTCAACAAAAAAGTAATAAAACTGTTTTTTAGAATGATTACCACTTTCCACCTACTATTGGGATATCAAAGCTTTGATAGCAATTTGCACACAGGCATGCATTCAAACTCATTCTAGTATCTAACTTGATTCAAAAACTTAAGTTATTATGTATCGGACTCATTTATGTATATTGTTCATTTTGTCTTTTATTTTTTTTTCTTCAATATGAGGCTTAACTTATTTGTGTATTCCCAAGACAAAAAGGGCCAAATTTAATAGGATTTTTGAGAAAAAAGAAGAAGTTATAATTACTAAATAGGGGAATACACTCAAAACCCACACTACCATATACTAGTAATTAAGATGATTTAGTCAATACGACATGGTTATAAGTTGGAGAATTTATTGGCCCGTCAATTTTTAAATGAAAATGAAACGGAGACATAATTTTCAAGTGAAATTCTCTCTTAGTATGGGACCATACCATATATATAGGCATGCATGGAATTAACTGTATTGTCCAGTCCATTTGGGGCTGGTCGACGACGCAGAGGCGAAATCAAAAATTTAAATTGAGTTAGGTTAATCAAGACTATTTTAACTTGGATTATTTTGAATTGGCTTGTCAAGGTTATTCTAATTTAAAATTACTTAATTATATAGTATATCTAATAAATATATAAAAAAAATTAGGCCGGACTACAGCCCCTCCAAATCTACTACAAACTCCACCACTGCGACCATGTGAAATTCTCCATTGACAATAATAAGCTCGTGTACGCCTTTGCATGAGAATATATATATATGAGATACCAGAGATATTGGCCTGAGTGATCTAACTCTCTTCACGATAACTATGAGATAGAGAGTTTTAACCTTGATAAATGTAAGATTGATAGGGTATATGTGTTTAATTTTCTACTAAACTATCAAAAAGAATATATATATATATATATATGTGAGACAAGTATACTTCAAGTCTTTGTCGTAAAAAGCCTATCTAGGTTATAAAGAAGAGCAAAAGTAGTGATGATTATTTCTTAAAGCTATGTCATAATTTATTTTTCTTTTACGCCTACAAGTTTGATTGTCTTACAATTTTATTTTTTGTTTTTTAATTTTGTTCTCTATATTTTTAAAAAAATACTATAATATTTCTAAAGTAATTACAGACGCACGTGTCACGGTGATCAAATATATGACCAAGTATATATGCTGTGGATGAAAACCATGTCAGGTGCCATGTTACCGAAGATAATTTGGACTAGTCGCAAATATAAGTCTTTGAGGCACAACTAGATCATCGATAAGCACAAACCCACACAAAGGGGACAAAGAAAGAATATAAAACTTAGTCAAGAAAAAGATTTGGATTATCAACATTGGAGGTGGCAGCCCTCACCATTGTGACCTACCAAGGTCTCTCTCTATATATATATATACACGCTTTTGGATTATATTCTTGAATTCTCTTATTTTGAGTTCCACTTAAATAACCCAAACTGGAGCATATATATTTATTAATAATTGGTTTCCGTGTGATATTTTATGTAGCTTTTTTTCATATAAATTAAATACGAATTAGGCAAACCCTAAATTAAAATTGTTTGGTCAAGATTAAACTCTAAAAGAGCTATATTCAACCCTCGTGTGATGTCTTCTTGAAATTTGTTCGTATTGATGAAGATGTTTGTGCTCTCCATATATAGCCAGACAAATTGTTGCACTTAATAAAAAATAAAGAATAATATATTTGTTGACCATTCTTGCTGCTTTGCTACTTCAAGCCAAGCCCGTTTGTGGGTTTCAGATACGTAAAGATTGAGATTGTTAACAACCAGTCAACCACCCCTAACAGCATTAACCTAACGCTAGTAGTGGTACAGCTGATCAGTTGTTGTTAACAATAGAAAATATATAGGCATAACATGATAATGCAAAACAGCTTGCGTCTCGATCCCTTATTTTAATTACCAAACTATCCCCTCAAGTATTGATTTTTCATAGTTTTTCTTTTTCATTTGCCGAAAATATCCTTGTATTTTATTTAGCTTTTCTTTAACTACTGGCTACTGCATTGCACTGAGCATAAAGTCCATACGGACCCACATGAAAGTTGGACTTTATCAATTTATTAGAAAAACATTTTATAGGGCTCGTTTAACCGGAAACCAAAGTTTAGTACTATAATCATTGGAGTATTAATTATCTAACTTTATTTTTTTGTAAAAAAAAGAGCTATAGTGAGTTTGACCGCAAATGAACTTGCATAGAAATCTATGACGCATGGCAGTCCATACACTCCACAAAAAAGGGTTTTATTTATTTTTAAAAATAATTATTTAAATAAAATAAAAAAGTGGGATAATATCTTTAAGTTTAAATAACATCATATATTGTACTATTATATATACCATCACCATTAAGCTAAATATATACTATTTTTAGGGTTAAATATAAGATTTGTTTTTTAAAAAATTTCCAAATGATTTTTTTTTTTTAAAACGAAAAGTATATGAAATGAAAAGAGATCAAACATGGGTATTTTGGTCAAATGAAAGCAAAAAGGGATTACCCAACAACTGAACAATGCTTTCACGCCATTGAATTATCCATAAGCAACTAAAACAATCCACTGCTACCAATTCTTATAAGAAAAATGATGAGGGTGGAAGAAAAAAGAAAGAATTTTTTTTTTAATATTCTCACCTACCCACCCCACTAGAAACCTGAGAAGAAGACTCCCACTTTAAATTTGGCAAAATTAAGAGACATATTAAAGAGATCTCTAGTACTCATATGGGGAAAACATACCAGATAGTTCCAGGAACATGGGGATCAATCAGGTGCAGTTTTCACTTTCTCACTGCTCTCTTGATTGCCTTATTAGTGGCCGGAGCCATCTATTTAGCCGGTGAAAATGGACGGCTCTATCATCAGCAAGAACAACAACACTCCACAAAATATAATAGTAATACTAGTAAATGTAGCGGCGATGATCATGACTCGTTATCGCGCTGCGATTTGTTTTCGGGGAAATGGGTATTTGATAACAAGTCTTACCCTCTGTACAAAGAGCAAGAATGCACATTCATGTCAGATCAATTGGCTTGCCACAAGTTTGGAAGAAAAGATTTGGATTATCAACATTGGAGGTGGCAGCCTCACCATTGTGATCTACCAAGGTCTCTCTCTCTCTCTCTCTCTCTCTCTCCCTCCCTCTCTCTCTCTCTCTCTCTCTCTCTCTCTCTCTCTATATATATATATATATATATATACACACACACACAAATGCTTTTTGGATTCTTTTTTCATTTACAAAATTTACAAATATTAAGCGAATACTTTTGTTTTATGCTTACTCCGAAAATAACAAGATATTAACTTGGTAGTAATGATAATAAAGTTAAATTACAATAATATATATTATTTTATTTTATACTACAATTAATTAAAATAGAACTTTTCTTATAGAAAAATAATAATAATTGCCCAGTAAGATTATTTTTTCTGAAAGGAAAAAGTACTCCATTTATCTTGTGCATACGTGTATGTAAGATAGGTTTATTTATGGTTATGGTTATGGTTATTTAAGCATAGTGGTATATTGTGTTTCATGTTAATATTTAAGCTAGGTTCAATTCCACCGCATTGCTAGAGAGACTAAGGAACAAAAGGATGGTGTTTGTGGGGGATTCATTGAATAGGGGCCAATGGGTTTCGATGGTCTGCCTTGCAGAGAAATCCATCCCTCCGGCGCTCAAATCCATGAATTCAAATGGCTCCTTGATCACCTTCAAGGCTACAGTGAGTTCAGATTTTTCAAATTAACTAATTGGCCTTTTTATGTTTCTTTCAAGGAATTTATTTATATACTTTCCCAAAATATTTTTCCCATTTTCAAATATTATTTATGCCACTAAAAAAGTGGCTTTTGAGGCCAATTATCAATGAGCATTTAAACTTGTATAGTTTTTGGTAAAGCATTTTCCGAAATACATTTTCATTGAAATAAACTTATTTGTATTTGATTTATTTTGGACATACATATCAATAACTATATATAACAAGGCTTATCAAATAATTTTATAATTTTACCAATTTATTTTAGTTGGTCACGAATGAATACTGAGTCAATCATTTAAGACTTTCTATTTTTTTACAAATGTATAAACTTTTCTTCAGTGGCAAAGCTAGATTTTATGTTTAGTAGAGTCAAAAAATTTATGAAGTTATAAATAATTTAGTGGGGGTTCGGGTGCAGCGGCCCATAGCCAATTTTTTTGAATAATTTTATATTTTCAGATTGCATATATAAAACATATATTTGATTACAATAATAATTGTTAACTCTATATATATTTAAATACATGAATATATATACCCTATTGACTCCTAATAGACTTTTTTAAAAACAAACTGTTTATAAATAATTAATTCCTTCAAAAAATAATATAAAATTGATTATTAATTAGTTTAAGAAGATTATATGAATATACATATATGATATATAGAGGAGATAAGAATGATATGAGATTGAGATTTAAGTGAAAAAGTTATAAATTTTTGACTTGATCCCATATATTAGTAAAATTTTAGTGAAGTCAATTTGTATGTAATATTTAAAAATTTTAAATTTTGCCATATATTATAAAACAAAAAAAGAAATTAGTGGAGACAATTGACCCCACATCCTCCAACATGGCTTAGCCCATACTTTTCTTATACCGTAAATATATATATATTTATATATATATATATATATATATATATATATATATATATATATAAAAGTTATGGTCAATGTATAAACTTTTTGTATAATGTAAAATATATATAATTTTCTTCAACATTATATATGTATTATATCAATAAAAAATAATATATATCAATAAAAATTATCAAATACTTATGAAAAAAATAATATAAATTAACCCGTGCTTCGCATCCTACCATCAAACTTGTATACTATAGCCAGGACTTTCAGGATTACGATTAAGTAATTCTTCTATATTGTTGTATTGGTGGTTGACAGGTTGTTTTTGCTTTATTATTTGTTTGTTGACATTTTTCGAAGGCCACCCACAATGACTATCATTCTGGTATGTACAAGATAAATTTGACCTAAATGCCTCTATTAAGTTTGAAACTAGCTTGTTGACATATATACCAGAGGCACTTTTGATGATGTCCAACTACCACCATTGGGGTTAGGTTCTTCATTCGACTTCAATTTTCTTTTTTTGTCGTTGTTGTTGAAGATCTGATATACTATTGTTGTTCTCTCTTCAAATTTGATCTTCTTATTTGGCGACCAAGGAAGGAAAAGAAAAAGTATTTTTCATCTGTCTTTAATATTTTGAAAACTCAATAAATGAAGGAATACAATGCCTCGATCGAGTTCTATTGGGCACCACTGCTGGTAGAATCTAACTCGGATGATCCAGTCAGCCACCGTTTACCTGACCGAATTGTTAGAGCACAGGCCATTGAAAAGCATGCTAGGCATTGGACAGATGCAGATATACTTGTATTCAATTCCTATCTTTGGTGGAGAAGGCCCTATATGAATACATTGTATGTAGAAAACTCCATTACAAACGACTCCTTTTGCTACTTAATCGTGGAGTAGTATTATATAAAAACTTGTGATTAATTAACTAACAATTTAATTTTCAATTATACCTCGATCGATCGTCAGGTGGGGTACGTTTGAAAGTTTGGATGGAATTTACAAAGAAGTCGAGATGTTACGTAGCTATGAAATGGCTCTACAGACATGGTCAGATTGGCTAGAAATCCATATCGATCGAAACAAGTCCCAACTATATTTCATTAGCATGTCTCCGACTCATGAACGGTACTAAACTTTATCGTTTAATTTTTTTGACTTATGTCCAATTAATGTGCAGAGTTGTATTTTTCTTTTATTTCATTAAGGGTATTTAAATCATAATACGACATAATTTCATGATAATTGATACAAATATCCATGTAGAAATATAATTTTTTTTTTTTTTAAAGATTTGTACATGTGCGCAGTCATTACACATCCAGCTTTTTTTGTTTTTCAACTTGTCAATTCATATATATCGTTGGATTCCTTGTATAGTAATTTTATCCTTGCAGGGGTGAAGAATGGGGTAAGGGGAGGGACGAAAATTGCTACACTGAGAGGGACTTAATTCAGAAAGAGGGATACTTGGGAAGTGGATCGGACCCTAAAATGATGAGAATAGTAGAGTCTGCCATTGATGAATTGAAGAGGAGAGGCTTGGAGGTACAAATGATGAACATAACCCAACTCTCAGAGTATCGAAAAGATGGTCACCCATCAATCTTTAGGAAGCAATGGGAGCCTCTAAGTGATGAGCAATTGTCAAAGCCAACTAGCTATTCAGATTGCATTCATTGGTGTCTTCCTGGGGTTCCTGATGTTTGGAACGAGCTCCTATATGCTCACATTTTTCAATAATATTGTTTAAATCAAAATTAAATGCAAGTGCATTTGACAAAAGAGTTTCATTCTTAAACTTTTGTTTCATTAATTTTAAGTAAAAATATAGCTTAATTTAATATTATCACACACTCACGAAGTTAACTAAAGTAGAAATAAAGTGTCTTAACAAATGGCGTAGATCCAAGATTCTGATGATATTACGTAATGCACATCCTATGATAGTTGTTGAAGGCCCACCGGAATAAAATAATAACAACAATAACTATGGTGTTTTTTCAGATCTAGAAATTAAGTGATATAAGAATTTCAGAAGAATTCATGGAGGGTAGAATTGGATTTGATTATTGCGATTGATTTAAACCCATATAGAAGTTGGGTTTTGGTTTGGACCACACGAATGAAGTAGCTCTGCTTTGGTGCTTCTAAATACCAAGTTATGATTGGTTGCTAGTTTTGCAACGTTTGAGGTGGTAGCATTTGATACTCTAAATATTGTGTTTGTGAGATAAATAAATTGAACTTGCAATAAAGTGTTTATAAACAGACATGATTCTCAAGTCTATTTGAACCTCCAAATGCCACATAAGCTAGTAAACAACCAAACACAGTTCGTAAATTTATACTTGCTATGTCCAATAATAAAAATCATGTTTAAAAATCAATGCATATCTGAATTTCAATATTGATGGTGAAAGAAAGTTAGAATGCATGAACTGTTTTTATTAGGCACCATTAACTGTAGATATCGGAAACAATTGATGATAATACTTCTTCAATTAATCATCAGAGTCCGGTAATTCATATTGTACTAGGTCTAATGGACCATCAGCTTGACAGTCTCTTATGATGACTCTTTGGTCCGATAGGCTTGGGTTGAGTTCCTAAGACCGCACGGATGATGACTACTTACTACATCTAATCTTAATTATAGTAGGAGTCATGCGTCTTAAGTGACTTATGATAGTTATCTTCCTATTCAACTATTACTTCTCTGATGGACATTCCTAAGTGTTAAAGTGTTATAAATATTCGGCCAATAATAGAGGTGAGGGTGACACTATTCTACTCTACTAAATACTTAAGCCTCCATTGTTAACCTATCTTGAAACATTCATTAACATTCACACCGGAGAAGTCTACCGACGGTCCAAGCTGTTAGGACTTTTATGCAGATATTTTTCCCGAACGATCAGCAAAACATGCGGACGAAATTCGAACATTAACAATGATGTATACTCATCTTTAATTCATTTATTTAGCTCCCAAAGTGCCACTAAATTCTTTTCCTCTAAAGCCATTACAATTCTTTTATCGAGTACTCAATAGTTAGCATGCATGGCCATGAATTGAGTTTTATACTTCAGTCTTTTTATATTTATCCATAAATTTTTCTCATAAAATTTTCTCGTGTTATTTATATACCACTCCATTTGTTTGTATATAATACAAGTACGAAGTAGTTGAAAACTCCAACCCTCAAGATCTCATTGAGCTAACCAATATTGAACAGTCTGAGGAGGGTTTTAATTAAATATCGACGTGGTGTAATTAGATAAGTTTAGAGATACAAAATTTAAACATAAAAAATTATTATATCTATTTCAATTATTAAAAAATAAAAAATATGACATAAATTTTAATGTTAAGCTCTATTTTTTAATAATTAAAATAATTAAAATATTTTAAAATTATATTTGAATATTATATATTTATATTTATTAGATGTAGTTAGTAAGGATAGATAGTGATACTATATCTATCACTTGAATTAATTATTGCCGGGATTGCGCTACCAAGTTGACTTTTATTAGATCCATGATACTATGATAGCTCATCAGATGAATTAATTAATTGTTGCCGGGATTGCGCTACCAAGTTGACGCTTAAAGAAGCGAAATTCAATAATAAGCTAAGAACTTTTGTTATGGCCCAATAGTAGTTAACTTCAGCTTCTTCTTTTTTTCTTTTTTTGTAATCGAGAGTTAAATCCATTTGACTTTGTTTTGGGCCTAATTACTATATTTATTTGATGGCTCAAGTAATCTTGGTTCGCTAATCCCTCTAAAAAGTTACCCATTAGGGACACATTAGTTCGATTAATGTTATGGCGACGAAAGAAGGGTATATAATAATAAGTCGAACTATAATTAATTAATGTTTCATCCTACATGAATGAATCTGATAGTTATAATCAATCGCTGCTATATATATCATTTTGTATTCTATTTTTACATCGAACCTTTAGTCATCAAAGTATGATTGCATTCAGATAGCATAATATTAATTAATACTTTCTTAATTTGTCACGGATTAATATCATAGGCTACTGATGATAATGAAAACGAAAACAGTGGCCAAAGCCCATAAAATTATGTGTGTTGATGACCCACTGTGACTCATATGTCCCCCAATGGCCCATTTTTGGTAAGAGGGTTATAACTAATTTGGAAGCCATTACTAGATTTGAAACTACTACTAATTATTGGTAGATTTTACTAATATCACTGACAAACGATGAAATTGGAAGCATATTAGGAACATACTATGTTCTCCCTATACCATAAAACTCTCTCATTCCCGTATCGTAATACGTGAAATTCTTTGAGTTATATATACAAATTTAAGTTGATATCATTAATATTTTAAATTATTATTTTTTAGATGTACATGTAGAAGATTAAAATAATTCAAAAAAATATTATTAAAAAAACTCATTAAATTTTATTATTCTATGATTTAATTTGTACTAAAATTTTGACCGGATTGTTACATATGCCATCGCTCCCTTTTTCTCTCCTATTGCAGCTGAAAAGTATGATTCATTTCTCGTCTTCGTCTTTGACTATTATAAAAGTTTCATTTTTCACTATTGCACCATCTTGAGATTAACATAAAACAACCTTAGTGGCCGTAGTTGTTAAAATGTGTTAGATTTTTTATTTATTTTTCTAATTAGTAAGTGATTGTCTGGTGTAATTTATTTGTTCAAATATTAAAATTGTTCTACACAAAGAGTTCAAATTTTCACTTTTAAGATCAACAAGTTAATCAACTTCGTGCAAAGTACGAAACATAAATGATCAAATAAATGTGAGATAAATATTAAAATAATCAAATAAATGTAAGATAAATATTTAATTAGAATTTTGAGATGATAGTTGTAGTTATTAAATTAGTAAATATTTATTTAAATATTAAATTATTTAATTATATTATAAATTATTTTGATTAATTATCAAACTAAATATTTGAAAAGGGTGTAGAATTTATTTAATTATGATTATGTAAAAATAATTATTTTTATTTTATTTAAGTTTGTAATAGAATTCTACTTTAATGTTTACATTGACAAAATTTATTTAAAATTTTAATTTAGTTATGACAATTACTTAATAATAAATGCACTATAATTTTTTAACTAATTTTGAAGTTATTATGCTATAAAAAATATCACATATATTATTAATACAACTAATTATGTGATTTGAAAAATTTTATTAATAAAATTCATGATTAATCTTAATATAATTAAATTACGTGATTTGTTAAGAACTTTTTTTTCGATATCTTAATATTTTAATAAAATTATAATAAAAAATTTATCATACATAAAATTTGTTAAGATATATTATCTTACGTAAAATTATGATAAAAAAAAAACTTTTAATCAAATTGGTAGAATAAAAAATAAAAATTCTTTAAGAAGTTTATTTTTTTTATTAGTAATATAAATACAAAAAAATAATTTTCTTTTTCCTAATTGTTTGATTCTTTTAAATACTTTATAACTTTGGAACTTATTTAATTGTTCCAAATTTTTATAATACTTATACTAATTTTTTTTTTAACTAATATTACTCTCGATAATTTTTCCTAAAATTAACAATCCAATTTCATGCTCTAAGTAAATGCGGCCTAATTACACCCCAACTGCACCTATGAGGAATTGACCGACTTCTTTAATACTACAATCATCACCCTCGACACGCCAATAGTAGATACGAAGTTTTGCCCCACCATAACCAATGTACTTCCAATTGACCAGGCCCGCAGGTACATTGGTCTTACTACTGCGGGAAGCAGCACATCACTAGCACACAAAAGGACTATTTAAATTAGAATGGTAATCACTGTAATCAAAGGATTAGTAGAATTATCTTATTACAGGAGGAGTGGAGAAGTCTCTGGGTATCTGTGTCTCCAAAATCTTTGTAGTAATCATGACATTCTTATTGAGATCAACAATAAATAAATAAATAAATAAATAATACCCTCCCTTCTCTTCCCGTAATTCTCTCCCTTTCTCTCTCTAGAATGATGCAGAGATGGCAGAAGAAGAGAACTCAGTTCCCTCTCATAGCAATCATTTTCCTAATCTTCTTTTTGTGTTCAATCCTCTACAATGAACGATACATTCAACAAATCCATCAAAATCAAGACCGGAATGATAGTCGTAATGATGAGGAAAAAATCCCACTGTTCAAACTCAATTATACCCTTCAAAAGGGTCATCCAGGTCAGTCTTTCTACTCCCAAAATTATGCAAGTCTCGTCTTTTGTATGTGAACTGAAAAGGGTTTGTTTTATGGGTCGGTCTATGGATGTGTTTCTTGATCTTGTGATATCTTGTTGTAACTCGATTTAATGGGTCTGTTTAATTCCAAGTTTTTTGTTCTGGGTTTTATTGGGGTATTGCAGTGGTTTTGGATAGATCTAGTAAATGCAAATCCACGGTAAATTACGGTGGTCGGGAGGCGGAGTGGGTTGCCCGTAAGCCGGAGTCCAATCCACGGAGAGAGAGTATTGAGAGGTGTGATGTGTTTTCCGGCAAATGGGTCTTTGACAACACTTCGTATCCGCTCTATAATGAGTCGGATTGTCCGTACATGTCCGACCAGTTGGCTTGTCACAAGCATGGAAGGCCTGATTTTGGGTACCATTACTGGAGATGGCAACCCCATGGTTGCAATTTGAAGAGGTATTACTGGAAATTAGTTCAGTTTATAGACATTTCAAGCATATAATTTTATCAGTATGTGTGTGCGCATTGTATTCTTGGTGAATTAAACTATTAATGGTGTGCTAAGAATGCTATTTTACTTTGGTTTTCTTTACAAGAAAAAAACAAAAACAAAAACAAATGAAAGATGATGTTTTTTCATTAATTGGAAAACTTTTGTTGATATAGATGGAATGCGACTGAACTATGGGAGAAGCTGCGGGGGAAGAGACTAATGTTTGTGGGGGACTCATTGAACAGAGGGCAATGGATATCAATGTTGTGTTTGTTACAGTCTGCAATTCCAGCAGACAAGAGGTCGATAACTCCCCAAGCCCACCTTACGACTTTTAGAGCAAAGGTTGTTCTGCCCTTGGGGATTTAGTAAATTTTCTAGTTTAAAGTTTCTTGTACTGAAATTGTACAATTTGAGGTGTAGCTTGACCCTTGTGTGTGTCATGTGTTAGGACTACAATGCGACTGTGGAATTTCTTTGGGCCCCTTTACTTGTTGAATCCAATTCGGACGACCCAGTAGATCACAGATTAGATGAACGAATAATGCGTCCAGATTCACTTCTTAGGCATTCGTCCGAATGGGAGCATGCTGATATACTTGTTTTCAATTCATACCTATGGTGGAGACAGGGCCCTGTTAAGCTGTTGTGAGTGTGATTCAATCTTGTTTGAATTGAAGAAAATACTTTCAGAGGGAATGAAGTATTGGTAGCTCATATGTGTCAAAGCCTGTTATTTTTGCAGATGGAGTACAGAAGAAAATGGTGTTTGCCAAGAGATAGATAAGCTGAGAGCCATGAAATTGGCCATGGAGGCTTGGGCAGATTGGGTAGATTCCAATATCGATCCCCTCAAGAAGCAGGTCTTCTTTGTTACCATGTCCCCTACACATCAATTGTGAGTCCTGAAACCCTGAATTAAAATGTCTCTATTTCACCTTCATCTACATATAATCTCAAATGCACATTGCACCGAATAAAACTCCTGCCATGTCATTTTATGATTCTGTAAAATAACATTCTTGAATTTTCAAGATAAATGCTAGGCATACTGCATGTAGGATTGCTTAGTAACGTCAAGTTTTGCAGAGCTTTTCACCTTTCAATGTTAATTTAAAGAAAGATTTGGAATGCTCTGACACTGGTGGCTTTTATTGGTCTAACGTTGGGAATCCTATATAGTAGAAATATGATCCAGAAGACTTGTGATGACCTCTTTGTTGAGTTTTGAATTTTCTTTTATATTTGAAGACAATTGACCACATCCTAGCAGGGTAGTACATGTGGTAGCATGGCACTGAAAACCATCACCTACCAGTAACCATCTACCTATATTCACTGAAGTTTATGAAATCTAAACCTCCCTATGAATTTAAGAAATCTGATATTTTACTTTTTTGAATGTTTACTATAGGTTTTGTGCCCGAAGATAGACTAGTGTGCATTTTTTCTTTTGTAGCATGTTTGGTGCATGTGTTGCTACGGTCACATTTCTGACCATGTAGCAAGTGAGTGAGAGTATAGACACTGAATTTGCAGTTTTGTTTATCAGTCTATATGTAAATGTCATCATCTTAATGTTGGCACCTGGAAGGATGCATCCATTACCAATTCTTCATCATATAGAAGGTCTTAGGTATGGTATATAACAAAACCAAGTTTACAACTGCAAATTGACAGCCATCTAGAATTTTTTCAGTATGACAAAATCACGAAAGTTTTCCCGGTTAAACCTTTTTCATGATGTCATCATTACTTGTATTAGTCAGAACATGTCATTAGTTTTTACCTGCTTTTATCATTTTAATATACAGGAGTGAAGAGTGGGAACCAGAGAGCGAAGGTAATTGTTATAACGAGATAACCCTCATTGACAATGAAGGCTACTGGGGAAGTGGTTCAGACCTGCCCACAATGCGCATGGTGGAGAAGGTGCTGAACAGGTTGGGATCAAAGGTTTCTGTTCTCAACATCACTCAGCTCTCTGAGTATCGAAAAGATGGTCACCCCTCCATCTATCGCAAATTTTGGGAGCCACAGACGCCTGAGCAATTGGCGAACCCTTCAAGTCACTCTGATTGTATTCATTGGTGCTTACCAGGCGTGCCTGATGCTTGGAATGAATTACTATTCCAATTTCTGTAAAGGAGAGAGATTGTAGAACCTCATAGTGATTTCAGGTATCCCTTAGGAATGAAAACTGCTTTAAAAGCTATATATAAAATACTCATCCAAATGTATTTTTATAATGTATTTATCTTTTGAAGATGGTCGGGAATCACTTGTTCATTGATGACCGACCAAGCATAATAGTTTCTTGAAAATTAGTGTCAACAAATGTATAACATCTTGATCTGTTATGTTCTAAATTAATCCAGGAACCTGTTTCTTTGAATGTTTCCCTCCCCCTTTTGTTGTTTTTTTCATTTTCCCTTTAATGGCATTGCATATTGTCTGATAATTGCAATCTCAGGCCTACTTTAGTATAGTAGAAAAAATTTACAGTGTTGAATTTTGATATTAGCTGGCGAGGAATAGAAATTTCTAGTGATTTAGGAGGACAGCAATTTAAGGTTACTCTTGATATATAATACTATGAAAAGAAAAGGCTAGCAATCTTTAGGCCATAGTGCCTTGGAAATTTCTTCACTTACCAAACAAAGTAGCTATATTAGTCACTGCCAATAGGCCTAAACCGCAGATTTGTTATAAAAAAAAATGGCTCCGCATGGCTCCACCCTTTCAGCTTTCTTCGCCCGCCCACTAAAAGAAAAGAACTAAAGGCAAAGCCTTTGTATTGACGGATCCACAAGGATTACTGGCCAACCCAGTATTTAAAGATCCAATGGGGGAAATCTTCGTTATGAAACACCATCATATATGAAGGTAGTAGGTGTAGTGTAGTAGAGGCTCAATTCAATTGTGCAACCTAATGTGCTCTTTAATTTGGGACAGTGTGGTGGTGCCTCATCCGGATCTGCCTTTTGGGTGTTACTCCTCCCACAGACAACGTACCAAAATATGAGTCATATTATTCGAAGATATGTCGGGTCAATATTGGGCCCACCAAATTTTTTATTTACCGTAGTCACCATTAGGCTTTGGCCATTAGTATCCCAGCTCATTGTAAGATTTGACCACCTCAAAACAAAGCTCCAAATTTTCAGGTAGGAGGAGGCATTAAAAACATTTTGACCGTGTTATTAAATTAATCACAAAGGTAACATTTTTTGTCGAGACCATATCAGGTATGGTCAATTCGGCTCTATAAAATCAAATTAACTTATAACGCGTGCATTACATAAATTAATCATACTCCTCCTCCTCCTATTATAGAATTTTCAGTTGGGATTTGTGTGATGATGACATACATTAATGTTATCGATCTTAATTCTGTCCCACAAATTCCTCAAGAATATTTTCAATTTTTGGAATCAAGGAAACCAATTTTTCAGCATATTACAAATTAGTAGCAGTAGAAGAATAGATTTCAAAAAAATAATAACTCAATGAAACATTTGGCATTTATAAGATGGTTTGTTAAAACCCCGTGTATATTTCTGAATGCATGCACGGTACTCCTTTCGTTTTAAAATATAAGATTATTTATTGATATTTTTTTAAAACTCAATCAAATATATTTTCAAACTCAAAATTAACATGAATTCATTTAATTTTAGTCAATACAATAACGAATATTATAAACTATTTCAAAATTATACTCATTGTAAGATTTATTTTTTTATAATTTTTAATAAATTGTCTCAATTTTGAGTTTAAAAATATATCAAATTAACTTTCAAAAGTTTCTATCCCAAGAAAAGTAAATCACGTAAACGAAGTTCGAGTTTGGAGCAATTTATTCAGTTGGCCATTTTTTTGGTCACAAGGCACGACACGTCATTTTCGTGACTTGATCATTTATTCAGGATTTTGGTAAATTATTAATTTTACTTGACGAAAGTATCCATCCCATGTATCTATATTATCCTCAGTTTCATAATAATATTTGTCAACATTTTTATAAAACTACAATAAATAATCCTTAATATGTGTTTCGGGCAAGTTGTTAGCATTTGGCAAAATGAATTTTATATATATATATATATATATATATTTTGAGAAAATAAAAAGGGGGAAACAGGGAGTGGGACGTGGTACTGTGGCAGCATTGGAATTCCGAGGGGTCGAAGTCTATCTATTTTAAAGGATAATGTACTAATTATCAAGTACTCCCCTTTTTTATTATATGCCACGTTTTAAAAAAAAAATTATAATCTAAGTCGTTTTATATATATTTAGAAGAAATTTTTTATTTTATTTTATCTCTAAAATTTTTTATTAAGATAGAGTAACTCAAAAAATGATAAGTAATTAATTAATACATAAACAATAATAAAATTTTAAATTAACATTAATTATTTAATATTAAAATTAATATTTTTTTTAATATATGTTATTATGTGTTATATATAATGAAAAAGAAGGAATATTACTTAATTACGTGTAGGGTTGAGTAATAAAATGAATTTGACCCTGAAATTGAACTCAAAATCGATCAAACCTGTAAGACCCCGACTTTTATGAAGTATAAATTAAATTTTTCTTTATATATTTTTTTTCTGAAAACAATAAATGAATAAATTGACAAAAATAAAAATTAAAAAATATTTGTATAAATTTTATCTTGTCGGAGAATATTCGTTTTGTCGGGAAATATTCGTTCTGTCGAGAAATATTCGATTCGTACGACGGTGCTGAAATAACCAAATATTAATAAACCCCCACAATGAATTATTGTCGGATATAGAAAACGACATATGTAACCTTTCTAAATAAATATAGTCAACGGTACTATCACTTTTAATTGTTAAAATAACCGGTGGTAAAAGAATAGTAACATACGGTACTGCACAGTAGCACACTGTATTGCACAGTATTTCATATTATTGAACTGATAAAGTGGTTATTGTACTATATTGACTTTATTGAACCAATAATTGTCACATACATAATAATTTCTATTATTGAGCTGATAATTGTTACTTTAGTATGTGTACAGTAATTCACATTACTGAATCAATAATTGTCATTACACAGTAGCGTGCTATTTTCTTATTTATTTTCAGCATTATTGTTATCTTTTTTATGATGTTGATTAAACTGTTGTATTCTATTATTAGTTAATTTCTCTACTTATCTAATTCAGAAAGCCAACTACACTGCATTTATAACAATTAGTCATAATAATGAATAATTGTGAATTATTGTTGAATAATTGAATTGATAAAATTATTTATTTTTATTATAATAAATTATATAAAGTTATTTATTTTTATATATAAATTTAATTAATTTATATAAAATTAGTTGTTTTATATATAAAGTAAATTGAATGGTATAGATTAAATTTAATCTTTAAATTAATGGTTTAGATTAAGGAAATCTTAAAAGATGAAATGAGTAGTATAAATTAAATATTATCTTGAAATATACGGTTTGAATTAAAATAGAAAATCTTGGTTTATAATAGAATTTTTGGCTATAAATAGAGGCCTTAACTTAAGGATTTTTCATAAAAACTTCTTTGCTTATTCTTTCTTTCACTTTCCAAATATTTCTTCGTATAAGTTCTCTTTGAGTGTGCTAAAGTCATCTTGAGTATTTGTGAAGATCTGTATGTATACGAGTACTAACCAGGTAAGTCTTCTTATAAAAATTATATAAGTAACCACACACATCACACGGTGTTTATAAATCTTTCTTTAGAAGACTGTTCCTTTAGAAGATTCATTTTGAAAAGCTTCATTTGGAAGATTTATTTTGAAATATTATCTTCTTCAAAAATTATATTGAAGTTATTCTACTTTATTCTATTAAATCACTTTTGAGGATTTCATACGAATTGGTATACACCATGAAATTATATATGATAGTTACTAATTAAATTATAAAAATATAGGTTGATCAACTTCATATCCAGTCACATGTTAAGGTAATGGATTATTATTCTTTGATTCTCGAAAATAATATCGTTTCTTCCTTACTCGTAAGATGTGTCATTTATTTTCATGTATTAATTTATGAGAATAGCCTGACTACGCGGACTACCGCGTGTTTGGTGAATAACCTTTTCTTATTCATTTGTGGGAATAACCTGACTATGCGGACTACCGCATGTTTGGTGAATAACCTTTCGTATTCATTCCTTATTAATTTGTGGGAATAACTTGACTACGCGGACTACCGCATGTTTGGTAAATAACCTTTCATATTCATTCCTTATTAATTTCTGAGAATAACCTAGTCACGCGGAATACCGCATGTTTGATGAATTACTCTTCGTATTTGTTTCTTATTGGTAAAGTTTCCTGAAATGATTATATATTCTTTAATAGTTTGTGCTTCATCTAATATCATTTCAATTGAGCGTTCCTATTTTTCTAAATCTTTTTATTGAACCTTAACCGATATTCTGAACTGTGGATCTTGAATATCATTCTTGAATTTGAGTCCACATCATGTTGACAATTTGGACATTATTTGAATCTGCACAAAGAAAAAAACATAAACTTCGGTTATTTATTGATCATACTGTTTCTTCTGATTCATCATCTATATCACTGTTGTTATTCTAATCATCAAGAACCATGTTGTTGTGAATATCTGTGGCCTGGGGCACAGATGATAGGATAAAGGCAATATAATTGTTGTATCTGTTAGGGCACGTGGTGAATGTTCTCTTTGGCTAGGGACAAAGAAGAACTATTGTTTGGTATGATTATTGTTAGGGTTTCGACACAGTGAAAGCAGCGGAATTTAAAATTTTTCCGAAACCCTAAGACAGGATCCAAGCGAAAACAGATTAATCAGAGGTTTAGATTATTTTACCGATTATCCGAGATGGACAGAAGACGATGGAATTCTGGAACGGCTTCGAATCTTCAACGCAATCCAGCGACTACGTCTCTACGGTATCCACACGAACGCTCCGCGAACCGTCACACGATCTGCAGCGAAAGGGATCTGCGGTACTAGCCACCAAGATCAGGATTTCTAACCTATTTTTCTCTCTAGCCTCTTTCTGAAAGCGGCTAGGGTTTTAGTTTTTCCTTACGTGACTTTTAGACTACTGATATATCATATATATAGTAGTTAATAGGAATTAACTAAAACCTAAAATAAATAGAAAAATAAAATCCGAATTTATATATATTATATTTAATTAAGTCTTACTTAATTAATATACATATATACAAATTATCTTATTAATTTAAATTCGTAATTTCTAAATACTATCAATCATATTGACATATTTAAAATACTTACAATTTAAATTAATTCCTTTTTAATTACGTTCTAAGTGTGTGACCCTATAGGTTATTATTATGTTGGCAATAATTTTAAAATCATATTATAAAATTATAAACAGTGAGCGGCATCTAGCAATGCATCACTGCTACACAAATAATAATAAGATCGGTGATTCGATACAACCTTTTCGTGACCAATGTTTCTATGTAATTTAATCCTTTTAACCTTATATCCTAGATTAAACTCGAAGCATGGAATGTGTCATACTCTTCATAATTTAATCTGAGTTTTCTTGATCAATGAGTAGACTATATGAAACAAATCAATATTTGAGCATGACCATGCATTTCATAGTCCTACTCAATCAAGAGGCCTATGGATATCACCCCTAATATATAGGAGGGTTAAATTTCATCTAGATCACTCATATTCCTCACACGATTCATGATGTACCCAATAATCACCTTTATTGTCCACTATATTAAAGGTGACATTTGATGATATCAAAGTACACAAATTCTCGTGTAATAATATAGTGACTTCAGGTCGGAGGATCATTACATCATTGTCACTATAAGAATTTCTTATGACACTTTGCATAATGCTCCATGTAGAATTCTCATGGTGGGTCAGTCCAGTACATTGTTCTCTAACATGTACCTATGCATTGACTCAAATATCTCATATATTTATGACCAATGAGATTTGGCCATCAGTCAATCCACATACTAGTCTCAATGCATCATTGTTGTCCCATTAACAATGATACTCGACTAGGGACATTTAAGAACAATGATACTAATTATAATTATATAATCTCATGTTCAAGTCACATACTTAAAGCTATATAATTCGTATCATTATTCTAAGGGCTTTTATTATGTTAACATTTATATAACGCAGTAAATGAAATCATAATAAAATAATCCATTTATTCAGTCAAATATAATATCAAAAATGTTAAGCAATTACATCAAATAATTAGCCTCTAGGGCATAAACTCTAACAATTATGACAAAAGGCTGAACACTGGTATAATCATGACCGTTGGTGATATTTGAATATCTTTGACCCGTAGTGCAAAGATGAATTGTTGTTTGGTATGATTATGATCAAAGACTGAATACTGATATAATCATGAACGTTGGTGATATATTGAATATCTTTGGCCCGCAGTGCAAAGATGAAATGTTGACTTGCATGATTATGACCAGGAACTGTTAAATTGTATTAACATGACCAGTGGTGTTTCAGGTGATAAAAATTGATGACATTTTTCTTAAAAAAAGAAGCGAGTGGACATCATAGTCTACATTATTTTTCTAATGGATTGTTCATTCCGCTGTTATCATTAATCTGAACTTTGTTCAAGAATTTAACTGCAGTTCTTGATATAAAGCTTATTGTCTATTATATTCAATTAAGAACTTAACTGTTGAAGACTAATGATAATTTATTTATTATTATCTTAGTCATGATATTTTTTTACTGGGCTATTTGAACTCACCATTTTCTTTTATTCCATTGTTTTTTAACAGGAGATGAAAGAATAGCTGGGTCTAGTAGGGGAATGGAGTGACGGTCCGAGAGATAGCTATTGTAGTCTTCACATGTTATATATAGTGTGACAATAATAGTGAAGACTTAATTGTGTATTATTGAGTTCTGAATTCTGTTATATGTACTGTTTGTATTAAAAATCGTGTATTTTATGACGTCTCAAAGTGGGCAGTGTAGGCCCGAATTTGGGGGTGTCACAAAACCGTATCAATAGAATCGCACTAATGATTCTGGCGTATATGACGATTTTAGGAGAGATGACAATTTATTTTGAATTCTGAACTAAACAACAGCGTCAAAATCATATCACACCAATAATAACCAAAATAACGTGGTTTTGGTTTGATTATTATTTTGCTGATATAGATGATGTAGTTTGCTCTAGTTTGTTCTGCAGATTTAGTTTATGTATTCTATCCTTGACCTTCAGAAGCGACTACTCGAGCAGGCATCGTTAGCATAATATTGGATCATGAGTATATTATTCATTAATCTCTCTGTTTCAAGATAAAAGTTTTTTTTATTGACTTTTGTTGTTAAATTGATCATTTTTAAAATTAACAATTAAACGTATATATTTAGATTTTAAAAAAAGCAAACATTGAGATTAGTACTAAATTGTATATAGTTTATAATATTTATAGGTTTTTTTATATATATAAAAAAGAATAATAAAATATATTAATTTAAAAAATGATCAATTTAACTATAAAAATTAATAAAAAAAAAATTATCCCGAAACAAATGGAGTATTAAATATGACCATTCTGAGCGTTAAAATAAACATTTGCTTTCTTTGAAAACAAATCCTCAACTTGACTGGGGGATTTTCAGATTCTCTAGTGTATGTCACATAAATAATTTATAGAAAGTAATTTGTTTTCAAAATTATAACTTAACAAACTTTTCTCTTTTTTTTTCATGAAAAAGATATTTTTTAATATATATATATTTAATTAATTTTAAAATTTAAACTGTATCAAATAAAATCGCATTACATATTATAAAACTGTACTATACTAATTATAATTAATTTTATATATGAGTTTAAATTTATTAAATTATATATAAATAATTTTATATGCGATTTGAATATTTAAATGCATCAAACTGCACCAACTGTATCCTAACTACGTGGTTAATTGTGAGACTTTGGAATCTGGGCTTCGAAATCGATTGGTTGAAAATGAGGCGACGCCTCAAATTTCTAAAGAGAAGCGATGGGACTTGGGACTACATTTTGGGATTTCCCATAAATGTATGTCTGCACTTTCTTCTTCTTTTTTTTGCTGATTAATTATAAATGTTTGTATTTGGTCTCTTATTTTTTACGTATTTGTTTTCCCAAAAAATATCATAAAGTATTAGTATTTCTTTTGGGATTCCCCATAAATGTATGTGTACCCTTTTCTTCTTCTTTTTATGGCTGATTAATTATATAGCTAAGTGCGTGTAAAGTACAAGTTTATTTTTAAATAAATTATTTTTTATTTTTGTTTTATTTTATATATATATATATGATGATTATAAAATAGTTTTAAAAATTTTAATTTAACTTACTATTACTATTAGAATGCACTATAAATTTTGTTCAAACAAACAATTATTAAAGACTCGCAATTGATTGTTAGTAATGTGTTTATTTATTTATTTTTGTTACTTTTGACTTAATATTCAGTTTATATAGTTTTTAAATTTAATATTTAATTTTTATTTTTAATCTTTTGAATTTATATATCGTTATTTATAATTAAAAATGAGTAGAACTTAAAACCTAAACTTGGTGTTTAAAGAATTCTATATGACATAAAATTATTGTAAAACAATAAGTTACCATTATGATTTTTTATTTTTAATGGTAACTAAATTTTAATAACTATATATAAGTGATAAACTTTTTTTAACATTAATTAACTAAATATCTCTTATCTGAAATATAATTTGGTATGAAATTTTAATCAATAATATATTTTGTAATATACCTTATACTTTTTAATATTAGTTATTATTTTCTCATATTATTTTTTTTCTACATTTTTAATTTATAGTGATTTAGGAATAAAATTATTATAAAATAAAAAGTTAGCATTATGACTTTTAATGGTAATAATAGATTACCACATCATGGTTATCTTGATGAGATCTTTCTAGAGACAAAAACACTCATCATATTTTAGTAAATTGGATATAAATATTCTTATTTACACATAATAATAAAAAGTTTAATTACCAAACAAATAGGCATATATAAAACACACTCTTCTATATTTAAAGAATAATTTGTCCTTATTCATCTTATTTTATTGTTTATTATCGTAAGTTTAATTTATTATTGTGTCTAAATTAACTTAATTAGTTAATCTGCATTTATTTATAAATTATTATTTTACAAAAGATAAACACTGTCTCTTTTCAATGCAAAAATAATATTAATTTAATTGATTAATTAATATTAATATTATTTATAAATTAATGTTATCCCTCTCGAAAATGACAAACAAAAGGAAAGGAGGCAGGTACCGCTTTAAGCATCCCTTTTAACGTAGATGGATATACTCTACCAGTATTAATTGATGTACCTCAACAACCAGCACGCCTATAGATTTTGTTTTGTGCTGCTAAGACCGACCTTTTCAACTTGACACTCGACGGCTTCAAAAAATATCTCCGACTTTAACGCGGCGGAAACCATCATGCACGTTAAGTATGCTTCAAACTTGAATGTTTAGTTCCCACGTTCCTTTTTTTTTTTTTGTTTTTTTTAGGGAGAGATTTTTATTTGTCTTTTAAAAAAGTATTAAATATTTAATTTTTTATATTATCTTTTATAATTAAATATTAATTTGTTTTTTTTCTCATATTTTCAATCAATTTAAAAAAATTAATATTAAAATTTTATACTCATTTTAATTAATTAAATAAAATATTAATTATATTTTTTAATTCATATGCATAACCTTAAAACAACAATTAAAACGGTACGACGGAGGAGTACTAGAAGCTATTCATGAAATCCCAGAAAATATATATATATAGCCCGGCCGGCAAATCTTGATTCATCTTGCATTAGCATTGTGTTCCTTAATTAATATTGGAACATTAAGGAGAAATTAATAATATTTATAGGCTGAAATTATATTTCTGGATAATATTTTTTCATCCAGCCTAAAATTTGTTTGTTTTGCTGAATTAGAGTAGAGGATTTGGGTACTATTTTGCTCCGTCGGTCCCTTTTTAAATATCGTTTTAGAAAGTATTTTTATCTGTTAATATTTGTGGTTTAAGAATTTCAAGTAAGTATTAATTGTTTAACTTCTAATATTACTCCAAGTATTAAATGTAACTTTGATTCTTTTACTATTTTTCTATCTTATTCTAATACAAGAACAATATCGACACTTAAAGTTATTTTTAACTAAAAAGTATAATATTAATTATTTTTATTAATATATGTGTTCACTTCTAAAGAGACAAATAATGAGAGACGGATGGAGTTTATAGTACTCTCATAAATCCATGCACTCATATTTGGGCGAATTTGAAAGATATTTTTCTTTTTCTGTTTTGTAGATATTTGAAACCTTGTAAATACCGTGGAAGACACCCTTTAACAAATTCATACCATTTAAGCTAGTCCTTAACTTAGTTCATGCAGAACTTCTTTTTCTGTAGGCCATTTGATCTCTTGATTTCTGGACAGCCATAGTTAATTTGGTTGGAAGGATCATATTTTCTATCCGATTTTAGTTATGTATCGGGTTGTGTATATATCTACCTATATTAAGAATACATATTTTTGTACAATATTTATCTATACAATTAATAATAGTTAGTTTAGTAGTATTAAGAACATGATAGTTGATAATGAAATTGTAATAACAAATTTGAGCATTTTATATTATTTTATATTATAATTAATAAAAAGATGATTCTTATTATAAAATAATATATTTTTTATTTTATAAATGAGACTTTTTTTAACAGACGAGACAATATATTTATATGTAAATGATATTTTTGCAAGATTAAATGAAATCTATTTGTAAAAATATCAAATTAATTTATAAAAATATCAATTTTCTGTCTATAAGTGTGTGTGTGTGTATATAGAGAGAGAGAGAGTGAAAAATGGAAATTAGCAATATATATTTTGGCATTAGTCATCAACTGTGACAGTACTACTACTAGTTTTAGTAGGTGGTAATTAAGAATGAGAAGGAATGGTTGTCTGGAAATCCATCTACTTGTAATCATGATTATGAATTTCATGCCGACGGTAATGTTTGATTAGGTTCCCATAATATACATACATACATTTTGGCAACACAATTCTCAGTAATCATAACTTTCCTGTCTTTCCATGCATGGCTCCACAAAGGCTGAAGATTTATTAAGACTCCGAGGCTAAGTTAATTCGTTTATAAAAATGACACATGAGATATAATTATTTATATTAGTTAGGACTATTTTATTTTATAATTAATCTATTTTATATATATATATATATATATATATATATATTATGTTTTTAAGTTGAAAAAAATCATGGGAGAAGAAGTCGCATGTTTTTATTTATTTCTTTTTTCAATAATGAAAAAAAAAAACTTATAAGAACTTTCTCAACTATGTACATATCCTATCATACTACATTTCATTTTATAAAGTTAATTTTGTTTTTCTTTTGCATTTTTCGTGTTCTGAACAACACTTGAGGGAATAGATATATATTTTTATAAATTATATTGCTAGATCAAGCCCCTCTAACAATAATAGTATATAAATACTCCTTCTATTTTAAAACTAAAGTTACATTTGTGTTTGTTTTATTAATTTGAGAATTCTAAAATTTAAAATTAATACAAAATTTTGGCGCAAATAATAATAGTTTCTACAAACTAATTACGAAGTACTTAATTATACTAACGTTCATATTTGTTGATTCTAAAATTTAAATGAATTCATCATATTTTTTAATTTCGCAAATTAATTTTTTTATAATAAAATATATCTCTAAATTTTAAAGAGAACCCGTTTATAATATATTTTCGTATGAAGAATTAGTCGTAGTTGATTGATCACCATGCCAGAATATATCACCATTGATGGATGTAGATGGAGTTAGGTAGCATTGTAGCAATGGCCGCCAATGGGATAGTTAGAATGCAGTTTGGTATGATTTTGACATGAAAAAATGTGTACATTTCGTATTAACTATAATTAAAGTTGGAAACTACTCCTAGTTGGGAAGAATTGGCACGTGTATAGACGTATAACATGGAAGTTGCTATTAAATCTATTTATTTATTTTAAAGATTTCGAAATCTTCAAAGTTCAAAGCCCTAATAATTAGACTCGAACCATTTATGTATAAAATTGGTAACCCAAGGCTTCAAAGTTCAAAGCCTTACTAATTATACCCAAAAAGCTTTTGTGTATATTTTCTACCCCTTTTATCATCCCAATTAAAAGTCCGTCTTTTTTTATTTTAATTTGGTTGTTTGATGACAATTAGTAAACTAAAATGTCCCATATTCGAATTTCCTCCACTATATAACGTAACACCCGAAGAAATTAATGGACATACACGCATAACTTAGTTTACCATAAATTTGTCGTTTGTAGATTTAAAAAAAATATTAATTACTACTACTATATTTTATCCTTACGTTTAATATTAATCCGTTTACCTTTTATCTTTTTCAATGAATTTCAAATGATAATATTGATATTTTATACTTATTCCAATTAATTAGACAAAGTATTAATTATAATTTTTAATCTTTATAATTTTTCCTAAAACGCCAGTTATATTATTATATGCTCTAAATCAGTCTCAAAACACATAACTAATGAACGTCAAAAATAGGCTTAATGGTCCCAAATATCATTAATTATAATGGAATTTTCATTTAGTAAAAGTTTGGGCAGCAATTAAGAGCATCAATGACTGAACTAAAAAACAGTGTAAAGGAAAATAGAGAGAAGAGCCTGAAGGCAGGGAAGGAAGGAAAAAAGGCAATTGTATGCAGAAACGATATTATATATTATATATTATAGCAATAGCACCCAACACCGTACCGTATTTCAATTTTCAAGACACAAGCCGACGTAGTCGGCAGCTGTATTAAATTGCAAGCAACTAGTAGTGGCGTAGAATATACGTATATTATTAGTACTAATTATACAGCACGTAAATGTACAGAAATATTTGGCAAACCCTACTACACAAACTCACTCAATAAGATTAGCGCCACATGAATTCCCTCCCCTCTCTTGATTCATGAACTAGAACTAGTCCAAATCTTCACTCACATTTTATATACTGTTACTAAATGTTATATATATAATATATACACACATCTATCTCTATTTGTAGTATCAAGTAAAAGAGAAAGTTGACAGTTAAATTAGTGTAAATAAAAAAGTGAAATCTTTTAAGTTTCTATTTTTTCCTTTAAACTTTATTTACATTGGTCTCTTTTATCACTTTTTTACATTAATATTTGCTCTCTTATATTTTAAAAGCACATATTCTCAATTTTAACATAGTAATATGTGTCGGGTAAACTAGCATATATAATAGGACATCATATCTAATTTCTACATGGACATGAAAGATTTAATTTAATATTTTTTGGTTGTGTCCCAAAATGAAAGACTATTTTAAAAATAAACTTAATAATGACTAAATATTTTAATTTTGTTTGTAATAAAATTAAGGTAGTTAAATTAATTTTGCAAAAATATTACTAATATTCTACTTGAGTTAAAGATTGCATGAGAGTAGTGAACTTTTCTTAAAAGTTGTAATTATTAAGTATTATTATTTCATAGAGAAAAAGGGACTTGGTTTTGGGACGGACGGAAAGAACGAGTAAATTTTAAACAAACTTAGTCAAGCCGTAATTTGTCATGGTTCCAGAAGAGATAGAGAGAGATGACGTTTGTCTGACTTTCCCCATTTGCGACACCTATAAATACACCCTTCTCTCTTTCAACATTCCCTCACGCTTTCACCATTCTACACATCTCTCTCTTTCTTTTTCATGAAATACATATATATATATTTCCATTTTTCCCATATATGTATATTATATAGGACTAAAAGAAAAGTATGGAGTAATCTGTTAAGCTCAGGAGGGATAGCGCCATGGATACACACACACATACATACATATATATATATATATATATATATATATATATATATATATATATATATATATATATATATATATATGTGCTAATAGCATCATCATCTGTTGCGCTATCCATCCTGAGTTTCATGGCTTTTTCATATTCTCTCCCTCCTCCTAGCTAGGCTGCAATGGAGTCATCAGTATCCCCATTAACTTCTTGTCTAATTAGTAGAAGAGCAACATTTTGGTACGTACATGCATTTATTTTATTGGCTAATTCCAATTATTTATTACATTCCCCCAACTTAATTCATTAGGGCTCAAATATGTCCACACGTTCAACTATCAACTTGAACGTAAACCTCTACAGAAAGAACTTGACGACTTGAATAGCCATAGAATACCTCTGGTACGAAAGTAAAAACATGTTTCAATATGTGTTAACAATGTAGGTAAAAAGTATTTAATAGACAAGAATATAGTATATCTATATCTCTATTGTTCACCTTGTATATATAAGAATTTTACCTGAATAGTACAAAATAGATCCTATTAAAACAGATAATTATCATATAAATTAGTATTGAACATAGTAACTAGTTAGTATCTTAAGTGATAAGGCGGTGAACTCAAGTCTATTAGACTTAGGAATCTCATGTGAGCGCACTAACTAGGTCTAATGGACTGTGTGGGAGTAAGATCCATTTACGCTTGTCCCCAATGTTGTTTTAATAATACTTAGTCTCTTCGTTTAAGAACAATGCTGATGAAAAAGCCATGAAACTCAGGATGATGATAACAAGAAATCATAAAATAAAATTCTTACTAGAAAAGGAGAAAGGAAATTCCAACTTATATCTCTTTTTTTTCGAAGAGATAACTATACTATTACATCATATAATGATGTAAAGATATAGTTATATCATATAATCATGTAACTATACCATTATATATATCTATATATATGATGTAAATGTATAGTTATCTTTGGGGAAAAAAAGGATATAGTATTAAGTGGAGTTTCTTTTTTCTTTTTCTAACAAGAATTTTATTTTATGTTTTCTAGTAAAAAAGTACTATTATGGTACTCGATTAAATCTACACTCATTGATGGAGTAAAATCTCTATTTGATCACACAAAAGATGGATACTTAAAAGTAATGGTTGGGTTGGAATGTCATTTATAATTTAAAAAAATAATAAAAAAGCTGATCATTTCAGCGTATGTATAAGACCAAATATGTAAGCCAAATGGCAGTAGTATTTGCTATATATAATTAATTCACGTATGCAATCTTTATCATGTGTGTTGGGTAGAAATCTTCTTTGAATTGACAAATAGGTACAGCTAAGACGGTATCTTTCTTCTGTTTTTTTCTTTTTGATAACCCATATTATTATTATTATTATTATTATTATTATTATTATTGAAAAATTGATAGGTAAAGTACAATTAGCTACGGAATCTCCATTATTATTTATGGGAAGGAAGAGCTAGGAGGTGACTCAATCGAATGTTGACTAGTTCCCAACTTTGTACGTATTGCGGTTATTACGTACGGAGAGTTCCATCAAACTTTAATTTGGTCTCAAGGGTATCATCAACACACAACCACACTGTGGGAGTCGGACCACTACCACAAGCTTGGTTAAGAGCCCTTGGCTTGGCTTTATCAACCGAACCACAAGTTTCTGATCTTTTAATTTTTTTTTCTTTTTTTGTTAACAAATAAGAACTTCATCTTTGTTGGGATTATCTGGGCGCGGGTTAAGAGGTAACTCAGTTTATTTTTAAAGAACCAAATTCAATTCGGTCTATATTTAAATATACGTTGGGTCCGGTCCTGTATCAGTCCACTATATTATATTTTTTGATGGTTTGTTAAGTGCCGGACTCCATATTGAAATAAGATTACGTTTTCTTATTTAAGAGGAACAAAGAAGTTTAATTTGGAAAGGATTCAACGTTACAAGGAGATTCTAAAAAGGACTCTCACCCGGCTTAGGCTCTTTAGTGTGATTGTTCCATGTGCAGGTAATTGGTGTTTTTGGTGATTTTAATGCGCGAACAAAATCAGGCGACAACAATCTGATGGATCTGTGAAGCCTCTACAAGAAGTAGCTAGCTAGAAGTATCACAATGTAACCTCCATTGCAATTAGATTTCACCACAAGATTAATTACCAAAGAGCAAATTGCTTGGTCCATCAAGAATGGTGTAGTGCACTAAATAAAATATGCTTGGAGTTGTTTTTATTTACAGCACATTCCATTATGTTTGTAGAGCTACCTTACCTAGTAAGAGAGTAAGACTGTTGATTTCCTTTATACTCCATTTTTGTATTTAAGGAGTATGTGATTAACTTCAATTTGAGGGTGATATTCAACCATCACTAATAGCTTTCCGTTCGACGTATAATTTATTAATTCATAGACTTTTCAATTAATTTTGATGAGTTTGTCACATAATTTATTGATTTCAGTCAGTGTTTGCTTTTGGCATGCATAATCAAGAAACAACTATAAAAAGTATATCTTGTACAGCATTTAAATAAAAAGTATATCACTTTATTATTTAACAACAGCTTAAGGACCTATAAAGAATTTATCACAACCTGAAAGAATTAAACAAACGAAATGAACTTTCAGCTCACTTTTATACACATTTAACCAACTATATTATATGACCTGTATGACTCTGTATATACATAATACAAGTAATCTTTCTTATGTAAATGCATATCCATGTATGAATTCCTTTCAGTCGGTTTCTGGTGGAACTCCAGCACCGTCATCGCCAGTAGTACTGCTGGTAGCCAGCTCCGGCTTAATCTCTTCCAGTTTCTGAAGAACTTCTTGAGGTTCTGGCCGCGCTGCAGGTGAGGGATCGACACAATGCAGGGCTAATTTCAGCGTATTAAGCAACTCATCACTTACGTTAGAGTTGGATGCATCCCCCATAAGTTCCAAATCAAACACTTCAGTAGTCCACTCTTCCTTTACAATTGATGCCACCCACTGGGGCAAATCAAGGTCATCCGTTCTTTCGCTAGGGGATTTTCCTGTCAAGAGCTCCAACATGATCACCCCAAGGCTGTAGACATCGGATTTCGTGCTGGCGTTCTTAAGTTTTGAGAGTTCTGGTGCCCAATAACCTAGTGCACCGGCTGTGGCTATCGCATTGGTATTGGCAGCATTGGTAATGAGTCTGGAAAGGCCAACATCTGCAATGGCCGGATTGTTGTGCTCGTCGAGCAGTATGTTGCTTGATGTGAGATTCCCATGAATTATGTTCTCTTGAGAGTGAAGAAAGCAGAGGCCTTTTGTAATGCCCATAGCTATATCCATCCTCGTTGGCCAGGGGATCACAGTTTCAGGCCCTCGTGCTGCACATTAAAATAAAATAAAATTATACAAGTTTATCGAACTAATCATTATTAATCCCAAAAATAAAACTGTCAGAGAATTGATTGATTGAACAAAACTTACCATGGAGGAGGGATGCAAGACTTCCATTAGGCATATGATCGAAAACCAGTAACTTTTCTCCTTTAGGTCCCATATAATAGGCTCTGAGGGCCAAGATGTTCTGGTGTCGAATCTTTCCAAGGGCAGCAAGCTCAGCTTGGAACTCCTTCTCACCCTTTGCTATTTTCTCCCTCAGCCTTTTTACTGCTACTTGATTCCCATCCTCCATCGTTGCCTTGTAAGCTGTCCCATAAGTGCCCTTCCCCATAATCTCAGCAGTTGCGTATAGTAAATCATTGGCTGTAAACACAAATGGACCGTCAAAATGGACTAATTTTCCACCAGTATCGCCCCCGGATTCAACTTCAGTCCCCACTACTGGAACTGACTTTGTACCAGCCTGACCATCTGTTTTATCCAATTTTGTTTTTGATTTAGCCCTTTTCCTGATCAAACAGCATAGTAATATACAGCACAGAAAAAGTAGAACAATTAGGAGAACACCAGCTGCTATAAGAATGATGTCTTTGGTGTTATGCCCTTTGTTTTTTCGATTCTTCAAAGCCTGTGCTGATGGAGGTGAAAGCTCTTGAGGTGGGGGAGAAGGGCATGGTTTTGAAGCACTGTACCCACATAGCTGAATGTTTCCAACAAAAGAACTTGAATTGAACTTGTCTAGAAGGTGAGAGGGAACAATCCCAGAAAGATTGTTGTTGGAAACATCAAAAGAAGTGAGATTTAGCAGATTTGCTAGTGAATTAGGAATTTCCCCACTGAAATTGTTTTCAGATAAATCAAGTTGGGTGATTCTAGACAAGTTTCCAATGGTGGCTGGAATGCCACCACTGAACTGATTATTTTTCAGATCTAGGACACTAAGATTTTGCAATCTGGACACAGCTTCTGGGATATGGTTATGGAGATGGTTGCCTTTTAGATTCAACGAAATGAGAGAAGAGAGATTGGAAAGACTAGTAGGAAAGCTTCCACTGATGGCATTATTTGATAAATCCAGCATATGAAGCCTTGAGAGACTACCTAATTCACTGGGTATGGCACCAGCAATCTGGTTATGACTCAGATTAATCTCTTCAAGACTACTTAATTTGCTCAAAGAAGTTGGGATATTTCCAGAAAGAATATTATGATCAAGTGTTAATAATTTAAGTTGATACGAGTAACTTTGTCTCACTCCCCAAGCGTTGGGAATAGACCCAGAGAGATTGTTGTGTTGGAGTGCAAGGAATGTGAGAGAAGGAAAGTAAGTGAAGCTAACTGGGATTGAGCCAGAAATTGCATTGAAGCTTAAATTGAGTCTATAAATCTTAGTAGAATTTGCAAGACTAGGAGGGATAGTACCAGTGAGATGATTGTTACTGATATCAAGATTCTGAAGAAGTGGGCAGTTACCAATTGACGGAGGAATTGAACCCGAAAGCTGGTTATTGAAGATAAAAACACCTCTGAGATTTGGAAGAAACCCGAGAGACTTTGGCAGTTCACCTCCAAGAAAATTGTCATGGAGGCTAAGCCACCGGAGCGAATGAAGCTGACCAATTTTCTCTGAGATTCTTCCACCCAATTCCTTAAATGTAAGCTGAATAGCAATAACTTGCCCATTAAGACACCTGATTCCTTGCCAACTACCCGAACAAGCTCCATGGCCACTGTTGTTCCAGCTTCTTAAGATGCCTTTGGAATCAATTAATTCGTGCTTGATGGCCTCGAGTGCTTGATAGTCTTGTTGGGTTACAATTACCCTGTCCCCTGATTTGCCTGAAACAGACTGAGAAGCAAAAACAAGAAGCAAGAAAAGAATAAACAAGTTGGTATGATTTGAGAAATTGCTCCATTTCTTTTTCTTTGCATGTAAAACCCCGATGCACTCATCAATTGTTACTTGTTGCACATTATGCAAAAACCAATCTTTGGATTGATTTTCCATATAAATTTAAAAAGGGTTCGACAATGTTGGTGAAATGGTTGAAGATATGAGGGATTGAGTTGGGTATTGCTCTGTTTTCACTCTCCCCTCCCCACTTGTTTGTTTAGTTTTTATAGCTCGTAGAGCTCTGCAAATGTAGTATAGTAAGAAAATATATGGAAGATAAATAAGAAATGAGGTGGGACCGAAAGAGAGCAAGTGAGGATCGCATATATGTTTAATGGAATGATTCGTTCGTATGAAATGAAAAAAATTGTGTTTGATTACTCCATTAGAATGGAATGAACCATCCCTCCCAAATTTATAAATCTTATTCCTCGAGAGAGGATATGAAATGAATTATTTCACTTTCCATTCCATTTTTTTTCTCATTTCATTTATTCACTAATTTCATTCTTCAATATAAACATAGCATTAGGAAGGAGAGAGAATGAATGCGAAGGAATCTTTGGTAAACAGAGTAGAGAAGATGGACTCAGTCTCTTCGTTTACGTTGAAACCAACGGCTACTTTTTCTTCATAATTCTTGCACTCGATGTTAAGTAAGGCAGCAGTTTTCTTTTGGTCGAAAATTTGGACGACTCAATAACGGATCTGGTTGCATCTTGTGTGTAAGCTTTAAATTGACCGTTATAATAGTCACATTTGAACAAAATATATATATATATATATATATATATATATATATATATATATATATAGTCCCTTGGACACAAATTTGCGTTGATGAAATGTTTTATTTTCCCCCCTCCCTTTTCAATATCGAATGTAGGAGGTTAACTGAGACGTTGATAATTTTCTTAAAATGCATAGAATGAGACTTTCATTCTAGAATGGAGGGAGGGGGAGTGTTTCCAGATAAATTTGACTTCCTTTCCTATGTTGTGCCCTTTTATCTTCTATGTTTCCAAACCAACCGGACGAATTGTGATTAAAGTCGACCCCTCTCTTATAATGATGATAAAAGATTAAATTCTATCCTACACGAGCAAAAATTTGCACAAGTTTTCCACCTCTTTTTGCTTAAAAATCCTTGTGCATCCCTAGTTTAAGAATAAGTTGGAACTTACAATTTCTTATGAACATAACAATTTCCTTGCAGCATTGATCCTCCTAAGCTGACCAAAATACTTTGATTCTACTTCCTTCTGGTTTTCTTTCTTGGCGAGAAGTAGTAGCGTCCAGAAAAGAAAAATAAGTAATGAAAACTGCATAGAAACTGCAAGCACAATATTCTAGAGCTCTCTATCAACCACGCCACCGCAGTAAAATAAGTCTAAATCTCATGAATATAGGCATCAAAAATATTCTTTAGGTTCTAATCCAATTCTATTCATTCTACGAACATCTCTGGAAAAGACTCATTTTAAAAATATAGAGGTCTACTAATTGCAAACTCACAGCTCTTCACCCTTCTTGGTCATTGCCCTTTTGTCCATAAGATACATCCACTCGGGGGGAAATACATAACCACATAAGGTCACGATATCCACCAAACATCAATTGGTCAAACACAAAATCAGAGTTAAGGGTACTCCCCCCAAGTATGATATTGACGACAGATTATGTTCCATACAGACCAACGGCTAAGAACCCATCATTGTGTTGTATGCAATAAGGATTCAACAAAACCGTGTGTTTGAATAAAATATCACATTTAAGATATAAACGCAGCAGCATATCCAACTTTCGGATTCAACCACCAACAATAATTCAATAAGTTCATACCAGCCTATAAAAATTTGTCTACAAATTAATGATGATACAGTAACCTTCTTGTCCTGTTCGTTATTCATATTACCTTCACCTTTCAGTAAAATTTGGTTAATAAAAAATATCACTGCAACTTAACAAATTCTCATCAGAACAAAAGGATTCTGCACCCTGCAAGGCTGCAACCCTAACCCATCAATCTACTTCATATTTGCATGTTTATTCCCTCTGCATTAGAGGAATTAAATATATATTTTCATCCAACTAATACAGCTTATGCTCACATTTGATTTGCAAAGCATAATCCCTTTCACATTTCACTGTTTTTAGTGCAAAGTCTGTTTTGACCTTTAAGTGTTGATGTTTTGCAATCACCAGGACAAATAATTAGACGAATTTGGACACAACAAAAACCAACTCATTTTTCTATGAAGAAAATATCTGTAACCCAAGGCTTCTCAAAATATTTAGTGCACTTTTAACTATTACTACGGTCTCATGCTTCATCCATCTCTAAAACCAACCTTCGAGGAAAGAATACACCACTCAAAATGACCTCAACACGAAAAAAAACTACAGCACACATGCCAACTAGAACCTTTTGAAAATGTTGCACATTCCATATGGACACTTGCAAAAAAATCTATCTAAATAAAGAGTAGACTGAAAAACAATCAGAGAAGGTTTAAGTTTTGAAGCAGTGCCTAAAAACATACAAACTGAAATCAAAGAAATACTGCCATCTCTTGTCAACAAGCTGTAATTATATACCCACAAGGGTAGAAGACTGGAATTATACAGATTACAGATTTCATTTTCTCATCAGTAATGGTGTTTGCTAAATAATTGTGCCACGTTATAAACTTTAAGAGAAGCAAATAAAAATGCTATTAACATAATACAAGTTCTCTATTTAAAATACAAAAAAAAGGATATTAAGAAAAGAAAATCACACAAAGATTTGATTTTCTTTATTAAAAAAAATTCTTTCAACAACACCAACATACAAAACTCACGAGTTTCTAAAGGGTTTTGTATGATTGCATAAGGAATATAAAGACCACATGAACAACGAACGCAACTTGTAAAATAGGTCAAAAGACCCATCTCCATTCAAGTAAATGTATTATTTCTCACTGATTACATCGTATATTTAAATCAAGAGCATACTCTCTTAAAGGGGTATACCAAGCTTATCCCTTTAGCAACGGACAAGGCGACGGTTTGATCATATGTTTTAGCGAGGATAACATATAAAGACAAACATATAACGACGGACCAATCCGTCACCCGGTGCATGGCTAAAAGGGGTAAGCTCTTGATCTACGCTATTTAAATCAAATCCTTGAAAAACTTAAGAAAATCAATAAAAAAACGAGGAGAAACAAGTTGTATCAAGTAAAAAACGCTTAAAACTGAAAATTAAGTAGTTCCCAAATACAGCACCAACTAAAAAGAGGACATATTCAACCTAAATGGCAGTATATAAAATTCGTAAACTAAAATGATTTCATTATTGATGTTTTTTACCCCGTCCAAAATGTAGCAATCAGTTAATAGCTTTTGAATTTTACCCCACCATCCACATTCGTGAAGAATCCCTAGATCAAATCCGAATCCTTAGACGCGAGTAGCAACTAGAGGGGCTGCGGACACGGCGGCATTAGATGCGGCGCCAGAAAGAAAAGAGAGAAATCCGGTGGCGGCGGGCTCTTGCTCATCAAGAAAGAGATCCTCGGGAACCCTAAAAGCACCATGAGCGCATACAACGGCTACTCCGACCATGAGAGCGGAAATTAGAACGGATCCGACGCTGGTGAGGAAAATCACCACAATTGATGAGAGAATGAGGACGCCTAGGGTTTCCCTCTCGGAAAAAGTGCGACCAAAGACGACGAGAGGCGGATCGGAGGGGCGGAAGAGGTAGAGGAAGAGCCAAGCAGCGAGGAGCCCGAGGAGGATGATGAGCGAGAAAGGGTTAGTCAGGAGAGAGAAAGCCAGCACAACGGCGACTAGAGATAGGTAATTGACGCGGAAATAGGTGTAGTTCTTCCGGATGCGAGCGGTGGCATCCGATAAGGAGTCGGGTTTGGAGAAGGCGGTGCGGTCAACCAGCTCGAACCAGGGGCGGCGGGCTGCCAAGCCGGTGCGAACTGTTTCTGAGATGTTGGTGATGAATGAGCGAAAAGCAGGGGTGGCCACCGGTGCTTGGGATTCGACGGAGCCGCCGCTGACGGTGGTTGTGGATTGGGGATTTGATATCGGGAGCATCGCCGGTTGCGATTGGGCAGCCATTACTAACAACGGATGGATTTAATTGCGAAGGTTTTACGTAATTTTTTCTTGGAGAGATCTGAAGAGAGAGAGAGGTGCTTATTGTCTTGTAAAGTGCGTATTGAAGAAGCAAAGACGAAAGAGAAAAAAATACTACTAGATATTTTGTCGGTGGAGCTTCTGAGAAGAATACTACCATTCAGTCGTCAGACAGCCAATACTATCTTGACAGCTCATAATTAAAAGTTTTATTTACTCCAAAATTAATAACGTCTGGCTGGCTCACCAAATTTTCCTGGTATTTTCTCCTATCATGTCTCATTTCAATTCTTTCACAAGTTGCTTCCTAGAAGAGCTTTACTAATTATAATAATTTTGCCAATAATTTATATATTTACTTTTATAAAAAATAATAAAATTTATCATTTATATGGTAAGTCTAATTATTTTTTATAAAAATTATTATATAAATTATTATAAAACATCATTATTTATATCTTTTTTTTTTTTGAAAACTTCTTCGGGCCATTTAGGAATAATTTTTTTTTTAACTTAAAATTAAAATTTTTATAAATTTATAAATTAAAATTTGAGTCGATTTATAAATAAAAATTATAAGTAATAATTATAGATATGCTCACTTAATAATGACTTACAAATTATTTTTTTTATGCAACAAATACTTATATTTTTTTTAATTTATAAATAAAATAAATAAATTATTTCTGAATAATTTTTTTAATTTAATTATTTATAAATTAAATTGATCAATTTATAAATAATTGCCAAACATGCTCTTCATGTCCGTCACTAAATTGCTCCAAATATTTGTTTTACATTATACTATTAATTGTCGTATATGTCACTCTTTCTTTTTGTTGTGACTCATCTCTTGGGATAAGAACTGATTTTACAATCGAAGAAACCATACGTAAAATTCTAAGAACTGCACTAATGGTTTTATTGGTATATATTATGATTTTTTTTATATAAAAATTGTATTTTTTACGGTTGTAGTTTTAATATCGGAATAACACTCATTTAGAGTTTTAAAATTTTAATATTTTGTATGTTTTTATATATATTTTATAGTTCTTTAAGTTATATGTATAGTTATAAATTTAATTTTAAAATATATAATTTTGTTTTAATTTAATATTTTAAATTTGAAACAACGATTATATTGTAATAATGTATGCATTTTTAAAATTTATATGATACTATGCTTTTTTTCAATTTGAGAAAGTTGGAGTTTTGAATTAATTTGTTATTCGTTTTTAAGAATTTAACTTTTGCAATTAGGTATTATTTACATTAGCAATCCATCAATGTTTGAGATTTATTTAGAATTTAAAAAGTATGACATGTTTATTAATTATTTTTTAATTGATTTTCGAGCTAAAATCGCACCGCATTTATAGAAATCACTCCGCACCAATTCAAACAGTTTTATGTTGCGGTTTTTTATTTAAACATTTGCATCAAAGTAATTTCATGTGCAATTTTTGTTTAAAACTCTATGAAACCGCACTATACTCACCTTTATGTATGTCTTTCTTATATTTAAAGTTCAAAAATAATTAAACCTCTTATTTTATTAAGAAAAATAAGGTTTCCTTTTTTTAACTATAATATTGATCCAATTAAAGTATTTGTGTTGGAAAAAAAAAAGGGAAATTTACACTTCATAATACTTTTTTTGAAAAAATTACATTAAAAGTGCATTTTAAAAATATTTACAAAAATGTTATAATTTAATATTTTATTTTTAAAAGTAGTGCAGTTGTTGTTCCTTTAATTTAGTTACGTGATTTAGTTAGTTTCCTTGTTATCTGTTAGTTGCTTATTTTGTGGAAACTTGGAAACCTTTTTCCGTAAATGTCTCTCTCCATCCAACTCTATTAAGATGAAATCCTTTCCTCTGTCAAAGTAGTCAACTATTTGCCGATTAGGAGACGAGTTCAGTCGATTTCTGTGAAATGTTGGTTTGAAAATCCTTGTTTCGTAATTTTTGCATGCTTGAGGGTATTAATCACTTTTTCGTCTTCAGTTGATGTATCTAGATCGGTGGTTATGCAAACCCTTATTCCGTAAATGTTCGTATGATGTAGGTTAAAGGTTCTTCTAATCTAATTCGATTTTCGTCTTCAATTGATTTCTTCATATTGGTGGTGACCCGGCAGCCGACGGCAGCAGCAGAGGAAAGTGGAACTAGAGAGACTACATTGAGAGAGGGAGGAATCGTCAGTTGCAGCAGCTTGTGCTCCCATTCAAACAAACCCAAAATTGTTTCAATCATCCAATAGGTAGTGTAAGGTATAAAGTCTTTCCACTCATAAACTTTAATATTTAAACTTGTTATACATTGATTGTTCTTCGTTGTTGTGGAGTTGGTTTAACTGTGATTTGGGGACCATGAAGGGTCCGGATGATACAAGGTTGGAAGAATAAAGGAGATTATGTGTTATATGTTATTATAATTGATGAATGTTAAGCTAAATATGAACTGCACACCACCTGCTTGATAAAAGTTCTGATAGAACTTAAGTTGCTAAACCTTGCTAACCTGTGTTCCTTTGCTTTAGGCCTGTATATTTAACCTCTATGAATTGTCTGTAAGGCTTATAGAAAATGTATCAGCAACAAGGCTGCTCATTCATGAAATGGGAAATAATGCCTACCCAGGGATGTGTAGCACTATACTTGGAATTCATACCCATGTCAGTGCAATCAAAAGCCTAACGGTGCATCATTAACGGTGTCCACCACATGATTGAGAAAATTGCAATTAAACTTGTTTCATGTTATAATTTATTTATGTAATCCAAAATTCGACTGAAAATAGACCCTTTTTAGGAAAAATAATGGCCAGAAACCGCCTTCGGGGCAGTTTGAAACAGATAGATCTCGAAAAAATACCCAATTTCAAAAAAAAATTCACCTTATTCGGACATCCGAGTGCAAAGTTATGACAGTTTAAACTTTTTGCATTCGAACACTCAATTTTAAAACTCATTTTGTTCATAATTCCATTTTCAAAACATCCTTTTTAACTATTTAAGCTTCAAGGTCTCGAAAATAACTATGAAAATGACTACTCATAATGGTCAAACGCATTATTGATAATTGATTTATGCCAATTTATCATTCTGGCTGCTGTCTTTGCCATGAAATTATCATTCTGTTTAATTACATGACTAATGACGAACAGATGGAATGTGGGATTGTATATCTGTTGCATACAAGTTCTTTTTTTTTACATGTGTGAAATGTGGGATCATTCAATCTCTTCTTTTTTACTGCTGGGAATGTGCAATTATGAAGCAGAGTCTATGTTATCAGTGGTGGAGTCGGATATGATGGGTATTGATGCCCACCATTAACTACTGTTGGTGGTTCAATCTCTTCTTTTTTACTGTTGCCTTTGTTATGATAAATTCAGAAAGTAGTTGTCCTAAAGTTATTTGGTTTCTTCCTAACAATTTAGTGTACGTGCATTGATTCAGTATGCCTTTCCAATGTGAAGTATTTTGTATTGTTTGGTTTCAGATTTTACTAGAATAGTATTGAACTATAAGCCAAATTAACTGTCACAAAGAATATGACATATCCTTCGATGGAATTGGAGGTGGTGTATTCAGGGTTTCAATGATAAGAAAGTTGATTTATTTTTTTGTCGCAGTTACAATAGTGGTGTAGGGAATCTTAAAAATAGCTAGCTTAATATACAGATAGTACTGTAGTAAATATACTACTGCTGTTTTCTAAAGTAAAGTCGCCAAAAGTATTAAATGGGTAATGTGCTATACAAATAGTGTGAGCTTTGTTTTGGTGTCCCTACGTTATTTTATAAGAATCCTAAACCCCAAAAAATAGAAAAAATTACTGTCACATTAGAAAAGTACAAATCCGTAACATGAATAAAACTAACAACAGACTTTCTGAAAATATAAAAAGATAAATTTAAATAAACAATGCATATATCTGTAATGCAATGAGACTTAGAGACATGATCAAAATATGAAATGTTGATTTATAGTTACATCAATTTGTAGCAACATATATTAAACACGATTACATACGTAAAAACATAACATAATCAAAACCCAAATAAGATGCATATGCATACATGTAAAACTGAACCATTAACATGTACAAATAATCAATTAGTAATAACATTAGACCTTATTCTTGTCAGCATTGGTATGAGTAGCAGTTCCCTGGGGAGTCAATTCTGATTCAGCCTTCAAATCAACCTTAAGATACACCACAATACTCTTACTCTCCAAATCCCATATCTTAATACCGGTCTCTGTGGCAGCACACAGCCAATACCTGTTTGGGTCAAAACACAAAGCATGAATAATGGAACCAGCACCCAACGAATACTACCTCTTCCCCTCAGCCAAATCCCACAGCAAAATCATTAAAATATTTTGTAGTTAACTTATTTAAAATATATATAAGTTATTTTTTAGTCGATTATAAAATATTTTGTAGTTAACTTATTTAGTGTCGTCTATTTTTCATGGACTTAATTTAGAGAATAAAATAAATATAATATTTCCTCAAGCTCTTTGTTCTATGATGTTTCATGTTATTGTTTTCTTTTTTATTTGGTTTTGCTGTCGTTGGTTGTGATCAGAAGTGGTTTTTGGGCGGTCGTCGTTTTTTATTTCATGTTATACTTTTCACGTAACATTTTTATATTTTGAATCTGTGTTATTGTGTTATTTCGTTTCATTTTGTATAGGATGGTTTATAAAAGAAATAACATTGTGATGGTCGGTGAAAAGAAGAATGATGGGAAGGTTAAAACACGTAAAAGAAAGAAGGAGGCTGATTATTCGGTTAATCCTTCAAAAAGGAGACATTTTGTAAAAAAGAGCAATGAATTGATTGTTCCAGATTCTGATTTCGAAGTTGAGCCAGTTCAAGTTGGTAATGAAGTTCAAGATTATGCGGCAAATACAAATTCGAATAATATTTTTAGAAGTCAAAAATATATGAAGGTGTGTTTTTTTTTTGTTGTTTTTAAATGTTTGGAAACCTTATTTGTTGTCAGTTGTTTATTTTTTTTTTAATATTCTAAAGTTTTTGGTTTGTGGTCATTATTTCTTATTTTTTTGCTAATGATTTGTATTTTGCAGATTTGGGATTTATACTACGACGAGTATCATCGAAATTTCAATGGAAAAATTGTTTATTGGTCCGATATGGAGGTGTGCACTCTGATCATGCAGAAATTGTCCGCTTCTCAGATGGAGGTGTTTAAGTCGTCGTGTTTTGGAAACTTTGTAAATCTTGGAGAGACCATGATGTTTTCTCAGTTAATACATCAGGCATTGGTGAGGGAGGTTTACCAAACCGATAAGGGTGAGATGTGGTTTATGTTTGGTGAGACACGGGTAAGATTTGGGTTACCCGAGTTTTGTTTGATTTCTGGTCTGCGTGGTCAAGGGGATGAAGATATTTCAGTATTTAGGGGGAGGGAGAATCAGTTGGTTGAAAAGTTTTTTGGGGGTGAGGTAGTGACGCGCAGCAGTATCGGGAGGGTGTATCGGGCTGCTGTGTTTGATGATGATGAGGAGGCGGCGAGGATGTCTGCCATATTGTTGGTATTCAATTTTCTCCTAGCATCTGTTTCGGAAAATCATGTGGACGAGGTATTGCTTAACTACATTTCTTATGGCGACCTCAACAGTTATCCTTGGGGGAAAATTGCATATGAGATGACAAAGAGGTCATTATCCATTGCTTTGAAGGGTCAGTTAACTAAGGGCAGTAAGGGTAGGGTTGAATATAATTTTTTCAAAGACAATTATTGTAAATTGTATAAATTGAACGGAGTACCATATGTGTTTCAAGTTTTCTTGTTTGAAACCATTCCTAGCCTGAAGGTTAAGGGTTTCTGCATCGATAATAGGCTTTCAGATGTTAGGTTATTTAGATGGAAGGAGTTGGGGAAGCCTCCCAATAGGGGTAGACTGCATGATTTGGTTTTTGGTACACCACAGGTATGTTGGTTACATATTACATTATATTTGGTTACCTTTGTATATAATGTTGGTTACTTATATTTATATATTGTTTTTGTTTTTTTTTTATTTTTAATTTTAAATGTTCAATGTCTGTATAGATGCCTTAGTTAATGTTTTGTTTTTGTTTCAGTTGATGATTCAGTTAATCAGCCCTACGGCTTCTGAGAAGGAGCAATTGAATTTGGATGGATTTCATTTTCAATCTGGGTATTTTACTGCTGTTAATGCTGATGCCGTTAAAGGGGGTGAAACCAAAATGGGTGGAGATGGTTGTTATACCCTTGATGATATTAAAAATGTTGTTGATGCACGTGTTAGACCGTTGGAAGAAAAGTTGTCTGAAGTCAAGAAAGAAGTTGAGAAGTTTAGGGTTGATTTGAAAAATGATTTGGAAGTCTTTCGTTCTAAGATTTGTGATGACATTAGGTCAATTTTGACAAAGCCTTTTGATGTTCAAACTCATGTTGGTGTGGGTGGAAATGAGGATGTTAATAGGCATCATGATAATGATGAAGATGAAGTTGCTGACATTGGTGGTGGTAATAACAGAGATGATGATGGTGATGTTCGTTGTGATGGGGATGGTGGTATGAGTTGTTTTTGCAATGATTTCGAGGATGACAAGGTTGAATACATGTTTTTTTATTTATATTTTTATGTGTTTTTTAGTATTAATTGTATTTGTTTTTTCAGGATTGCAAAAAAAATGAAGAAACAAATTTGGACAATTTAAGCGGTGCTATGGGGAAAGAAGTTGTTGTTTATACTCCTGTTCAGGTTTGTTTTGTTTGTTAAATTTAGTTACCTTACTACGTTGGACTGGTTTATTCGTTACAATTTTTTAGTTATTGTTAGTAATTTTGTAGTTTGTAGTTGGACTTGTAATTTTATTTGTTTTTATTTTTTTGTCAATTGCTTAAGGTTGGTAACATGGAGGTAAAGAACGACTCGGCGATTGATGAGTTGATTCTTTCAACTCAGGACATTGTTCAATGTATTGAAGTGGAAAGGAATGCTTTTAAATCTCGTGAAAGACCTGTTCGTGTTCATGTGATGGGTGCTGCTATGAGGTCTCCATATACGACGAATTTTGGTTCTTCTGCTTCATCTTGTTCTGTTGTGAGGCATTCTCAAGTACGCAGAGCTGTTTCTGCATTTCCCAATGTTTGTATGGGAATGCCATCTAGGTCTGAAGATTCCCTGTTTGATCAGTGGTTCAAGATTGGTATGAATAACAGAAAAAGGTATGTTATTTTGTAATTGATGAGTAGTTTAATTTTTTTTTTTTAAATAATATTTTGTTTTATTTTACTAATATTGAAGGATTGATAAATTTTCTGGAGCACGTAACAAGATCGAGCCCCCCTTCAGTTTTGGATCTATAGTAATATCATCTAAGATGTGGTTTTACAAACTTAAGACTCCGGGACAGTGGCTTGATAATGATGTGAGTTTATTGCTTTTTAATTTTATACTATATAGTACTAAATTATTTATGAATTATGCCTTGGTTATTTTTTATTTTTTTTTATACTATAGATTGGTTATCATATTTAGCCTTTTTTGATTAATAATGATTCCCTTGTTGGTTAACAGTGTTTTAATTCCTTGTTGGATTAGCAGTGTTGTCATTGTTAGTTAACAAGACTGCCGTTGTTAGTTAATTTGTTTTGACATTGTTGGTTACTATTATTGATATTGTCGGTTAAAATTTTTTATAGTGTTCTATTAACATAGTTAATTGTGTTTGTTACCATTGATGAAAATTCTGGTTATCATATTGCAATTGTTGGTTAGCAGTGTTTTTCTTTGTTTTTACTTGTGTTGATGTTGTGTGGTAAGTAATAATTATACGTGGTAACTTTATTTATATGTTTTGGTTACCTAGTTTGATAATATTAGTTACTAATGTTTAGCTTGTTTGTTACTTATGTTACCATTGTTAGTATACACCAGGGCAATTATTTTTATACATTGGATTGGTTAACGTAGTTTTATTTGTTGGTTTCTAATTTTGTTCTTGTTGGTTACCAGTGTTGTCATTGTTAGTAAACAATGTTGCCATTGTTTGTAATCAGTTTTTTCCATTGTCGTAGTATCATAGTTATTGCTTTTCAAACACCATTTAATTTCCCGGCTGTATGTTACTGCTTTCAAGTTTATATTGAGTGTTGCTAAGGTAGTATTAACATAGTTAATATTGTTGGTTACCACTGTTGTTAGTGATGGTTATTAGTCAGTAAATTCGAGTAATAATGTTACCATTTGTTGTAACCAGTGTTTTCAATGTATGTTATCTACTAATTATATAAATAAATCTTTGTTTACATGTGTTTGTTAACCCGAATTGATACTGTTGGTTACTAATAACACAATTTATTTTTTTGCAGTTGAATATGAGGATCTAATGTATTTTTTTTATTTTTTTTTGTAGCATATCGACATATTGTTATACTATCTCAGAAAATTGGCTAAACACTCTAACAATATTCACATAAGAGCCACTACCACGGATACTTGGTTTAATATGAAGTTTAATGCGTTATTTGATAAATTTCATAGACATAATCAAGATCAAAATATATTGTCTGAGGATGGTGATGTTACGGAATACATTCATGGATTTATTATGGATGTGAACACACCATGGGTTAACGTTGATTACGTTTTATTCCCCATTCATATGAGTGATCCTGAGCATTGGTTTTTGTTGGTATTCGATGTTCATCGTAGACGTCTAGTCGTTTACAATTCACTACAACCGACCAGGTCATTCATGCGGACAAATATTTCTGATGCTTGTGAGGCTTACATCTTTTTGCTTCCTATGATGTTAACAAAATGTGGATTTTGGAAGGCTAGGACAGATATTGATCTATCAAGTGAACAATATATGCAAAAGGGGGAGAATGATCTTATCGAACTTGAATTTGCTGAAGGAATGCCTGTACAAGTTGAGGGGTAAGGTTTATTCTGTTTCAAACTACTTAATTATTTGGTGTCTAATGCTTGATGTTCTGACTTTCTTTTTTCTTTTTTTTTAAACTTCTTTTCCAGTGATTGTGGAATGTTCACAATTTGTTTTGCGGAATATGTTCTTCACCAGAAGTTTAGCGAATTTCCAAACCCATTTCCTATTTCGCAATACAGGAAGAAATTGTGTGTAAACCTCTACATGCATGTTCTGAACAAGCAAATTGAGGGTTATGAGTCTGATACAGAACATCCAGGGAGATTTGTGCAAGATGATTAGATAATTTCTACTATGTTTCTTCCTTGTAATTTGTTAATATTTCTTTATTTTCGAATTGTAGCCAAACAGTTGTACGAAGTTTACTAGGAAAATATTTATGTTATTATTTTGCTACTTTCATTTGATTTCTACATTATGATATAATGTCATTTATATATTGTCTTGATGCTGCATATTTATTTATTACAATGATTACCGCTGCAATGACAGGTATACTAAAAAATAAGAAAAAATTCTTTTTTGTTTGTTCAATGGTATCCAAAATAATATTTCTGGGTAACCATTTTCAATTCATTACGGAAATGAAATTGTTAACCTTACAATTATACGTAACCAAATCATATAAATGAAATATTTTTTGATAAAGGTATTCTTTATTAAGTGTTAATTGTACTTCATTTCTTGTAATTCAAATTTGTGTTAGCCAACATTGTTAAGATTATATCAGTGAATTGGTAATCAAATATGTAGTTATAGTCAACGAAATTTAATGAGGTTATGAGCAATAAAGCAAGTCTAGGTAGTATTTGTTAATCTCCTGTTTCTTCTACTTTTGTACCTTATGTTAAAGCTTGATGTAAGACCCCGAATTTTATGAAATACAAAATTTAATTTTTCTTCATATATATTTTTTTTGAAACAGTAAGTGGTTAAATTAACAAAATTGAAAGTTAAGGATGTTATGTGCAAATTTTATTTTGTCGGACAATATTCGCTTTGTCGGGGAATATTCGTTTGGTCGGGGAATATTCGTGCCGTACGACGGCGCCGAAATAATAAATTATTGGTGGACCCCACAACGGAATATTTGTCGGATATAGAAAACGACAGAAGTAACATTTTTAAATAAAAATAGTCAACGGAACTGTTAAAATACCGGTGATAAAAGAATAGTAGCATACGGTAGTTTATGGTATTTTCTGTAGCACACGGTACTCTACAGTAACACACGGTATTGCATAGTGTCTCATATTATTGGTCTGATAATTGACACCGTAACTGTTACGCATCATTTCATCGATAATTGTCACTGCATAATATTTTATATTATCAATTCAATAATTGTTGTTACACAGTATTTTGCATTATTGATTTAATAATTGTCATTACACTGTATTTTATATCATTGAGTCAATAATTGTTGTTGCACTGTTTTTAAAATTATTGAACCTAATAATTGTCACAGTAACATATGCACAGTAATTCACATTATTGAATCAATAATTGTCATTACACAGTAACGTATGCTTTATTTTACATTATTGTTATCTCTATTATGATGTTATTTAAACAGTTGTATTTCATTAATTTATTGACTTGATATCTAAGAGCTAACTATACTGTATTTATAACAATTAGTCATAATAATTGAATTGATAAAGTTATTTGTTTATAATATAAAGTTAGGTGATTATTAGGTGATATGAAATGAATGGTGTAGATTAAAGTTGAATAATTGAATTGATTTGTTTATAATATAAAGTTAGGTGATTATTAGGTAATATGAAATGAATGGTGTAGATTAAAGTGTGAATTATTGTTGAATAATTAAATTGATTTGTTTATAATATAAAGTTAGGTGATTATTAGGTGATATGAAATGAATGGTGTAGATTAAAGATAATATAATATTTGAAATGGATGGTGTAGATTAAAAGATGATCTTTAAATGAATGGTTTAGATTAAATGAATGATGAGATTTTTGGCTATAAATAGAAGCCTTAACTTAAGGATTTTTCATAAACTTCCTTACTTGTTCTTTCTTTCTCTCTCTAAATACTTCTTGTGAAAGTTCTCTCTAAGTGTGCTTAAGTCATCTTGAGTATTTGTGAAGATCTATAAGTATACGTGTACTGTTCAAGTTAATCAACCTCATTTAAATCAATATCCAGTCACGTGTTACGGTAAGGGATACCATCTTTTTCATCTTCCATTATTCAAACATACTATGGTAAGGGATTATCATTATTTGATTCTCGATAATAATATTGTTTCTTCCTTACTCATAAGACGTGCCTTTTATTTCCATGTATTAAATTGTGGGAATAACCTTACGGAGCGGATTGCCGCCTGTTGGTGAATAACCTTTCGTATTCATTCATTATTAATCTCTGAGAATAACCTTACGGAGCGGATTGCCGCCTGTTTGGTGAATAACTCTTTGTACTCAAATTCTATTAAATTGTGGGAATAACCTTACGGAGCGGATTGCCGCCTGTTGGTGAATAACCTTTCGTATTCATTCATTAATAATCTCTGAAAATAACCTTACGGAGCGGATTGCCGCCTGTTTGGTGAATAACTCTTTGTACTCAAATTCTATTAAATTGTGGGAATAACCTTACGGAGCGGATTGCCGCCTGTTGGTGAATAACCCTTGTATTAATTTCCTTCACCTTTTGTTAATCAAACCTGCTACGGTAAGGGATATTATTTTCTTTCATACTCCTAAATCGAAATTTATTATGGAACTATTGCTTCTATAATTCCTCAAAATATTATATGTTCCATAATAGTTGAACTTCATTATTTCAACTGAACCTTCCTATTTACGTGAACCTTTCTATTGAATTGTAACCGTTATTCTGAACTGTGGATCTTGAATATCATTTTTAAATTTCACTCCACATCATGTTGACAATTTGGACATTATTTGAATCTGTACAAAGTAAACTTCCGATACTTATTTTATCCTATTTCTTCTGTTCATCATTTATATCATTCTAATCATCCAAAAATCAAGCTGTTGTGAATATCTGTGGCCGGGGGCACAGATGTGATATATTTGTTGAACAGATGATAGGTTAAAGGCGATATAATAGGTTAAAGGCGATACATCTGTTCGGTATCTTTTATGGCACGTGGTGAATGTTCTCTTTGGCCCGTAGTGCAAAGATGAACTGTTGTTTGGTATGATTATGACCAAAGGCTGAATCTGGTATAATCATGACCGTTGGTGTTATATTGAATGTCTTTGGCCCGTAGTGCAAAGATGAACTGTTGATGTGCATGATTATGATCAGGAACTGTGAATTTGTATTATCTTGACTAATGATATTTCAGATGATAAAAGTTGATGATGTTTTTCCTAAAAAGAGAACCGAGTGGACATTATAGTCTGCATTATTCTTCTAATAGATTACTCATTCCGCTGCTATTATTGATCTGAACGTTGTTTAAGAATTTAACTGAAGTTTTTGATATAAACCTTGTAGTCTATTGTATTCTATCAAGAACTCAATTGTTGAAGACTAATGATAATTTATTCATCATTATCTTAGTCATGATATTCTTTACTGGGCTATTTGAGCTCACCCTTTCTTTTGTTCCATTGTTTTTCAACAGGAGATGGAAACATAACAGGGTCTAGCCGGGGAATGGAGTGAGGGTCCGAGGAATAGTTATCATAGTTTTCACGTTTTGTAAAATAGTGTGGCAATAATAGTGAAGACTTAGTTGTGTATTATTATACACTGTATTGTTGTACGTTGTGCTTTGTTGTAATAATTTTGTTGTAGTATTTTGACGACTCAAGTTTGGGCTGTGTGGGCCCAGATTTGGGGGCGTCACAGTTGGCATCAGAGCTTAGGGATATGGTCTTTAATGGAGATCTGGGGTAGAACTAGGAGGGGAGAGACGAATAGAATCAGTCACTAGTGTGTCCTACCTAAAATAGATTTTATTATCTAATGAGTCGATTTGAATGTAGGAACATGAAGTGATGAGTCAGTTTATTTGAACTAACATTTATTTTGTGACCACAGTTTAGTATGGCATCTGGAAATCAAGAGGTTAACTATGGAATGCCTGAAGCAAATGTAGCCGAGAATCAAGAGGCCCCAAACAATCCTCCTGCCAACTCAGGAAATAATGTTCCTGATAACATGATGAACGATGGATTCTTTAGGAATTTCATGCAGTTCATACAGAATCAAGGAAGAGGAAATCCAGTCAATAATAACGGTAGAAACGCTGGCAATTTGAGGATGGTCACTGTTAAGCAATTTAAAGAATTAGGACCACCTGAATTCCACGGGAAGCCTGACCCACTCAAAGCGGAGGCATGGCTGAAGCAGACGACAAAAATACTTGATGTCTTACAATGCGCTGATGATCAGAAGGTGCCATTTGCCACTTTTATGTTACGAGGTGAGGCAGACCATTGGTGGGAAGCGGTAAAACGTATCCAACCTTCAGCACTCGAAATGTCTTGGACAGAATTCGAAGAACTGTTTAAAGAGAAGTACTTCCCAGAAAGCATCCGCCATATGAAGGAAGTGGAATTCATTAAGCTGGAGCAGGGAAACATGACAGTCTCCCAATATGAAGCTAAGTTTGCCGAGTTATCTCGCTTTGCCACCCATCTTGTGGATGACGAAGCACGAATGAGTCGGATGTTCCTAAGAGGTTTGAGATTCAAAATTCGTCAACAACTTAGCTCTCATAAATTTAGTTTGTATTCAGATGTTGTGGATAGGGCTCAAAGGGTGGAGCAAACAGATGAAACATTGCAGCCAAGAGTTAATGATCAGCATAGAGAAAGGAGTGACAACAACCACAGGAACGAGAACCATCGAGGAGGTAACCAACACTTCGGTGGTAATTCCATACCAAATAACAGAAGAGGAGAATCTAGTGGGAACAATTTCAAAAGAAAGAGATTCCATAATAATTATGGAAGGGCACCAGCACCAGTACCAACACCAGCACCGACCCCAGTTTCAAGGGGAGAAGATTGACCACCAGTGAGATGCTATAGGTGTGGTCAGGAAGGTCACATCAGCCCAAACTGTACACTGCAGTCCAAAAAGTGCTACAGTTGTGGGAAAGAGGGTCATCTTGCGCGGTTTTGTCCTGCCACAAAATCAAGTCCAGCTGCAATGATGATACTAAAAGCTAGCGCGGATAAAGGAAAATCTGTAGTTCAAGGGAGAGCTTTTGTTGTGACATCCCAAATGGCACGAAACTCGAACGAGGTGATAACCGGTAAGCTATTCATAAATTCTCGTGAAGTCTACGCTTTGTTAGATACTGGCTCTACCCATTCTTTTATCTCACCTGCATGTGCTCAGCGTTTAAACTTAACTCCTGAAAACTTGGACTTTGACTTATCAGTTGAAACCCCATTAGGAGAAATGACCATTACATCTACTGTCTATAAATCTTGCCTAGTTCAAATCAACAACCTCACATTATCTGTTGACCTTATTTCTTTGGAGATGCGTGAATTTGATGTGATTTTAGGAATTGATTGGTTGACTACCCATCATGCTAAAATTGATTGTTTTCATAAGATTATTAGTTTTCATATTCCTAATCAACCTGTCATGCAAATTCAAGCAACTAAACCATTGAAATCTATAACTGTTATTTCTAGCCATAAAGCCATTCGTTTATTGAAAAACGGATGTCAAGCCTTTTTAGCTCATGTCACTGATTTGAACAAAAATACGTCAAACTTGAATGATATTCCCATTGTTAATGAGTTTCCTGACGTTTTTCCTGAAGAACTTCCTGGCTTACCCCCAAACCGTGAAATTGATTTTTATATTGATCTTGAACCCGGTACCAAGCCCATTTCCAAAGCTCCCTACCGAATGGCCCCCATTGAACTTCAAGAGTTAAAAGTCCAACTACAGGAATTGTTGGATACCGGTTTCATTCGTCCGAGTGCATCACCTTGGGGTGCTCCTGTTCTATTTGTGAAGAAGAAAGACGGGAGTATGAGATTGTGCATTGACTACCGAGAATTGAACCATGTCACCATCAAGAACAGGTACCCGTTACCTCGGATTGATGACATGTTTGATCAATTGCAAGGCGCTCAACATTTCTCAAAGATTGATCTCCGTTCTGGATATCATCAGTTAAAGGTTAAAGCTGAGGACATTCCAAAGACTGCTTTCAGAACTCGTTATGGGCATTATGAGTTCTTAGTCATGCCTTTTGGACTAACTAATGCTCCTGCAGCTTTCATGGACATGATGAACCGGATATTCAAGGAACATTTGGATCATTTTGTGGTTGTCTTTATTGATGACATCCTCATATACTCCAAGAGTCGCGAGGATCATGAACAACACCTGAGATTGATACTACAAAAGCTCCGTGAAAATAAATTATATGCCAAGTTGAAGAAATGTGAGTTCTGGCTTGAGGAGGTCGCGTTTCTTGGGCATGTGATTTCTAGTCAAGGAATATCAGTCGATCCTGCGAAGATTGAAACGGTACTAAATTGGGAGCAACCCAAAACAGTAACCGAAGTCCGAAGTTTTCTGGGTCTAGCTGGTTATTATCGGAGATTCGTAGAAGGATTTTCTCGAATCGCCACTCCATTAACGCAGCTTACTCGGAAAAGCACAAAATTCATATGGAGCGAGGAATGCGAGAAAAGTTTCCAAGAACTCAAGAAGAGACTGGTTTCAGCTCCTGTTCTGACCATACCATCAGGATCAGGAGAATTTGTTATCTACAGCGATGCTTCTGGTAAAGGTCTAGGCTGTGTCCTTATGCAACATGGAAAGGTTATAGCCTACGCCTCTCGACAACTCAAAGATTATGAGAAAAATTATCCTACTCATGATCTAGAGTTGGCAGCAGTCGTTTTCGCGTTGAAGATCTGGAGACACTACTTGTACGGAGAAAAAGTGGATATCTATACGGATCATAAAAGTCTCAAGTATTTCTTCACCCAGAAGGAACTCAACATGCGACAACGACGTTGGCTTGAGCTGTTAAAGGATTATGACCACACAATCCAGTATCACCCGGGAAAGGCGAACGTTGTAGCTGACGCTTTGAGCAGAAAATCTTATGCAAGTACAAGTGCACTGCTGACAACACAAAAGTGTATTTTGTACGACTTGCAAAAGATGGAGATAGAGCTAAAGACACCAGGGACCCACTCGAAGATTGCTCACGTGCGAGTAGAACCAACTTTAATCGATAAAATTAAAGCTGCTCAAGCTACCGATCCGGAACTGATAAACATGATAAAGAAAGTACAAGAAGGTGCCATTTCCGAAGCAAGAATCGACGAGAAAGGAATACTTCGAGTCAACTCTCGACTCTGTGTTCCTAACGATCCTGAATTAAAGCATAAAATCATGATGGAGGCACACAACACGCCGTTTGCAATCCACCCAGGAGGTACCAAGATGTATCGAGATCTTCGACATACATTTTGGTGGAACAATATGAAAAGAGAGATTGCGGAGTTTATCTCAAGGTGCCTAACTTGTCAACGTGTCAAGGCAGAGCATCAAGTTCCTAAAGGTCCATTACAATCACTTGAAGTTCCCGAATGGAAGTGGGAACACATCAATATGGACTTCGTGACGGGTCTTTCAAAAGTTTCTCAAGGCTTAGATGCAATTTGGGTGATCGTAGATAGATTGACCAAATCTGCTCATTTCTTGCCTATACGAGAAAACTTTTCACTTGAACGTCTTGCCGGTATGTACATAAATGAGATCGTGAGATTGCATGGCATGCCAGTTTCCATAGTTTCTGATCGAGATCCTAGATTCACTTCACGCTTTTGGATCAGTCTACAAAAAGCTATGGGCACTGAACTACGTTTTAGTTCTGCATACCATCCTCAAACGGACGGACAATCGGAAAGGACGATCCAGACCCTCGAAGATCTTTTGAGACTTTGTGTATTAGACTTCAAAGGAAGTTGGGATAAGTACTTGCCGTTGGTGGAATTTTCTTACAACAACAGTTACCAAGCAAGCATAGGCATGGCTCCATTCGAGGCATTGTATGGAAGGAAGTGTCGCTCTCCAATATGTTGGAATGAGGTAGGAGAAGCAAAATTGTTGGGACCCGAGTTGGTACGCTTGACGACCGAAAAGATCCAAATGATCCGACAACGAATACAGACCGCACAAGAACGACAAAAGAGTTATGCTGATCTTCATCGGAGAGACGAAAGTTTCAACGTCGGAGATCATGTATTCTTACGTGTTTCTCCATGGAAAGGGGTTACGAGATTCGGAAAGAGAGGAAAGCTCAACCCTCGATTTATTGGCCCATTTGAAATCCTCGATCGAATAGGAACCGTAGCCTACAGACTAGCCCTACCACCAAGTATGTCTCGCATCCATAACGTTTTTCACATATCTATGTTACGTAAATATGTGAAGGACCCAAACCACGTCATTGAGTTAGAACCAGACGTTATAGCAGAGGATTTAACATACGAGGAGGTACCTGTTAAGATCCTGGATAAGAAGGAGCAGATCCTACGCTCAAAGGTTATACCTCAAGTTAAGGTTTTATGGAGGAACCAAGATACTGAGGAAATGACCTGGGAGCTAGAATCTGAGATGAAATCTAAGTATCCTTACCTTTTCGATATGTCAGGTACGTCAATTTCGGGGACGAAATTTCATAAGGAGGGGAGGTTGTAAGACCCCGAATTTTATGAAATACAAAATTTAATTTTTCTTCATATATATTTTTTTTGAAACAGTAAGTGGTTAAATTAACAAAATTGAAAGTTAAGGATGTTATGTGCAAATTTTATTTTGTCGGACAATATTCGCTTTGTCGGGGAATATTCGTTTGGTCGGGGAATATTCGTGCCGTACGACGGCGCCGAAATAATAAATTATTGGTGGACCCCACAACGGAATATTTGTCGGATATAGAAAACGACAGAAGTAACCTTTTTAAATAAAAATAGTCAACGGAACTGTTAAAATACCGGTGATAAAAGAATAGTAGCATACGGTAGTTTATGGTATTTTCTGTAGCACACGGTACTCTACAGTAACACACGGTATTGCATAGTGTCTCATATTATTGGTCTGATAATTGACACCGTAACTGTTACGCATCATTTCATCGATAATTGTCACTGCATAATATTTTATATTATCAATTCAATAATTGTTGTTACACAGTATTTTGCATTATTGATTTAATAATTGTCATTACACTGTATTTTATATCATTGAGTCAATAATTGTTGTTGCACTGTTTTTAAAATTATTGAACCTAATAATTGTCACAGTAACATATGCACAGTAATTCACATTATTGAATCAATAATTGTCATTACACAGTAACGTATGCTTTATTTTACATTATTGTTATCTCTATTATGATGTTATTTAAACAGTTGTATTTCATTAATTTATTGACTTGATATCTAAGAGCTAACTATACTGTATTTATAACAATTAGTCATAATAATTGAATTGATAAAGTTATTTGTTTATAATATAAAGTTAGGTGATTATTAGGTGATATGAAATGAATGGTGTAGATTAAAGTTGAATAATTGAATTGATTTGTTTATAATATAAAGTTAGGTGATTATTAGGTAATATGAAATGAATGGTGTAGATTAAAGTGTGAATTATTGTTGAATAATTAAATTGATTTGTTTATAATATAAAGTTAGGTGATTATTAGGTGATATGAAATGAATGGTGTAGATTAAAGATAATATAATATTTGAAATGGATGGTGTAGATTAAAAGATGATCTTTAAATGAATGGTTTAGATTAAATGAATGATGAGATTTTTGGCTATAAATAGAAGCCTTAACTTAAGGATTTTTCATAAACTTCCTTACTTGTTCTTTCTTTCTCTCTCTAAATACTTCTTGTGAAAGTTCTCTCTAAGTGTGCTTAAGTCATCTTGAGTATTTGTGAAGATCTATAAGTATACGTGTACTGTTCAAGTTAATCAACCTCATTTAAATCAATATCCAGTCACGTGTTACGGTAAGGGATACCATCTTTTTCATCTTCCATTATTCAAACATACTATGGTAAGGGATTATCATTATTTGATTCTCGATAATAATATTGTTTCTTCCTTACTCATAAGACGTGCCTTTTATTTCCATGTATTAAATTGTGGGAATAACCTTACGGAGCGGATTGCCGCCTGTTGGTGAATAACCTTTCGTATTCATTCATTATTAATCTCTGAGAATAACCTTACGGAGCGGATTGCCGCCTGTTTGGTGAATAACTCTTTGTACTCAAATTCTATTAAATTGTGGGAATAACCTTACGGAGCGGATTGCCGCCTGTTGGTGAATAACCTTTCGTATTAATTCATTAATAATCTCTGATAATAACCTTACGGAGCGGATTGCCGCCTGTTTGGTGAATAACTCTTTGTACTCAAATTCTATTAAATTGTGGGAATAACCTTACGGAGCGGATTGCCGCCTGTTGGTGAATAACCCTTGTATTAATTTCCTTCACCTTTTGTTAATCAAACCTGCTACGGTAAGGGATATTATTTTCTTTCATACTCCTAAATCGAAATTTATTATGGAACTATTGCTTCTATAATTCCTGAAAATATTATATGTTCCATAATAGTTGAACTTCATTATTTCAACTGAACCTTCCTATTTACGTGAACCTTTCTATTGAATTGTAACCGTTATTCTGAACTGTGGATCTTGAATATCATTTTTAAATTTCACTCCACATCATGTTGACAATTTGGACATTATTTGAATCTGTACAAAGTAAACTTCCGATACTTATTTTATCCTATTTCTTCTGTTCATCATTTATATCATTCTAATCATCCAAAAATCAAGCTGTTGTGAATATCTGTGGCCGGGGGCACAGATGTGATATATTTGTTGAACAGATGATAGGTTAAAGGCGATATAATAGGTTAAAGGCGATACATCTGTTCGGTATCTTTTATGGCACGTGGTGAATGTTCTCTTTGGCCCGTAGTGCAAAGATGAACTGTTGTTTGGTATGATTATGACCAAAGGCTGAATCTGGTATAATCATGACCGTTGGTGTTATATTGAATGTCTTTGGCCCGTAGTGCAAAGATGAACTGTTGATGTGCATGATTATGATCAGGAACTGTGAATTTGTATTATCTTGACTAATGATATTTCAGATGATAAAAGTTGATGATGTTTTTCCTAAAAAGAGAACCGAGTGGACATTATAGTCTGCATTATTCTTCTAATAGATTACTCATTCCGCTGCTATTATTGATCTGAACGTTGTTTAAGAATTTAACTGAAGTTTTTGATATAAACCTTGTAGTCTATTGTATTCTATCAAGAACTCAATTGTTGAAGACTAATGATAATTTATTCATCATTATCTTAGTCATGATATTCTTTACTGGGCTATTTGAGCTCACCCTTTCTTTTGTTCCATTGTTTTTCAACAGGAGATGAAAACATAACAGGGTCTAGCCGGGGAATGGAGTGAGGGTCCGAGGAATAGTTATCATAGTTTTCACGTTTTGTAAAATAGTGTGGCAATAATAGTGAAGACTTAGTTGTGTATTATTATACACTGTATTGTTGTACGTTGTGCTTTGTTGTAATAATTTTGTTGTAGTATTTTGACGACTCAAGTTTGGGCTGTGTGGGCCCAGATTTGGGGGCGTCACAGTTGGCATCAGAGCTTAGGGATATGGTCTTTAATGGAGATCTGGGGTAGAACTAGGAGGGGAGAGACGAATAGAATCAGTCACTAGTGTGTCCTACCTAAAATAGATTTTATTATCTAATGAGTCGATTTGAATGTAGGAACATGAAGTGATGAGTCAGTTTATTTGAACTAACATTTATTTTGTGACCACAGTTTAGTATGGCATCTGGAAATCAAGAGGTTAACTATGGAATGCCTGAAGCAAATGTAGCCGAGAATCAAGAGGCCCCAAACAATCCTCCTGCCAACTCAGGAAATAATGTTCCTGATAACATGATGAACGATGGATTCTTTAGGAATTTCATGCAGTTCATACAGAATCAAGGAAGAGGAAATCCAGTCAATAATAACGGTAGAAACGCTGGCAATTTGAGGATGGTCACTGTTAAGCAATTTAAAGAATTAGGACCACCTGAATTCCACGGGAAGCCTGACCCACTCAAAGCGGAGGCATGGCTGAAGCAGACGACAAAAATACTTGATGTCTTACAATGCGCTGATGATCAGAAGGTGCCATTTGCCACTTTTATGTTACGAGGTGAGGCAGACCATTGGTGGGAAGCGGTAAAACGTATCCAACCTTCAGCACTCGAAATGTCTTGGACAGAATTCGAAGAACTGTTTAACGAGAAGTACTTCCCAGAAAGCATCCGCCATATGAAGGAAGTGGAATTCATTAAGCTGGAGCAGGGAAACATGACAGTCTCCCAATATGAAGCTAAGTTTGCCGAGTTATCTCGCTTTGCCACCCATCTTGTGGATGACGAAGCACGAATGAGTCGGATGTTCCTAAGAGGTTTGAGATTCAAAATTCGTCAACAACTTAGCTCTCATAAATTTAGTTTGTATTCAGATGTTGTGGATAGGGCTCAAAGGGTGGAGCAAACAGATGAAACATTGCAGCCAAGAGTTAATGATCAGCATAGAGAAAGGAGTGACAACAACCACAGGAACGAGAACCATCGAGGAGGTAACCAACACTTCGGTGGTAATTCCATACCAAATAACAGAAGAGGAGAATCTAGTGGGAACAATTTCAAAAGAAAGAGATTCCATAATAATTATGGAAGGGCACCAGCACCAGTACCAACACCAGCACCGACCCCAGTTTCAAGGGGAGAAGATCGACCACCAGTGAGATGCTATAGGTGTGGTCAGGAAGGTCACATCAGCCCAAACTGTACACTGCAGTCCAAAAAGTGCTACAGTTGTGGGAAAGAGGGTCATCTTGCGCGGTTTTGTCCTGCCACAAAATCAAGTCCAGCTGTAATGATGATACCAAAAGCTAGCGCGGATAAAGGAAAATCTGTAGTTCAAGGGAGAGCTTTTGTTGTGACATCCCAAATGGCACGAAACTCGAACGAGGTGATAACCGGTAAGCTATTCATAAATTCTCGTGAAGTCTACGCTTTGTTAGATACTGGCTCTACCCATTCTTTTATCTCACCTGCATGTGCTCAGCGTTTAAACTTAACTCCTGAAAACTTGGACTTTGACTTATCAGTTGAAACCCCATTAGGAGAAATGACCATTACATCTACTGTCTATAAATCTTGCCTAGTTCAAATCAACAACCTCACATTATCTGTTGACCTTATTTCTTTGGAGATGCGTGAATTTGATGTGATTTTAGGAATTGATTGGTTGACTACCCATCATGCTAAAATTGATTGTTTTCATAAGATTATTAGTTTTCATATTCCTAATCAACCTGTCATGCAAATTCAAGCAACTAAACCATTGAAATCTATAACTGTTATTTCTAGCCATAAAGCCATTCGTTTATTGAAAAACGGATGTCAAGCCTTTTTAGCTCATGTCACTGATTTGAACAAAAATACGTCAAACTTGAATGATATTCCCATTGTTAATGAGTTTCCTGACGTTTTTCCTGAAGAACTTCCTGGCTTACCCCCAAACCGTGAAATTGATTTTTATATTGATCTTGAACCCGGTACCAAGCCCATTTCCAAAGCTCCCTACCGAATGGCCCCCATTGAACTTCAAGAGTTAAAAGTCCAACTACAGGAATTGTTGGATACCGGTTTCATTCGTCCGAGTGCATCACCTTGGGGTGCTCCTGTTCTATTTGTGAAGAAGAAAGACGGGAGTATGAGATTGTGCATTGACTACCGAGAATTGAACCATGTCACCATCAAGAACAGGTACCCGTTACCTCGGATTGATGACATGTTTGATCAATTGCAAGGCGCTCAACATTTCTCAAAGATTGATCTCCGTTCTGGATATCATCAGTTAAAGGTTAAAGCTGAGGACATTCCAAAGACTGCTTTCAGAACTCGTTATGGGCATTATGAGTTCTTAGTCATGCCTTTTGGACTAACTAATGCTCCTGCAGCTTTCATGGACATGATGAACCGGATATTCAAGGAACATTTGGATCATTTTGTGGTTGTCTTTATTGATGACATCCTCATATACTCCAAGAGTCGCGAGGATCATGAACAACACCTGAGATTGATACTACAAAAGCTCCGTGAAAATAAATTATATGCCAAGTTGAAGAAATGTGAGTTCTGGCTTGAGGAGGTCGCGTTTCTTGGGCATGTGATTTCTAGTCAAGGAATATCAGTCGATCCTGCGAAGATTGAAACGGTACTAAATTGGGAGCAACCCAAAACAGTAACCGAAGTCCGAAGTTTTCTGGGTCTAGCTGGTTATTATCGGAGATTCGTAGAAGGATTTTCTCGAATCGCCACTCCATTAACGCAGCTTACTCGGAAAAGCACAAAATTCATATGGAGCGAGGAATGCGAGAAAAGTTTCCAAGAACTCAAGAAGAGACTGGTTTCAGCTCCTGTTCTGACCATACCATCAGGATCAGGAGAATTTGTTATCTACAGCGATGCTTCTGGTAAAGGTCTAGGCTGTGTCCTTATGCAACATGGAAAGGTTATAGCCTACGCCTCTCGACAACTCAAAGATTATGAGAAAAATTATCCTACTCATGATCTAGAGTTGGCAGCAGTCGTTTTCGCGTTGAAGATCTGGAGACACTACTTGTACGGAGAAAAAGTGGATATCTATACGGATCATAAAAGTCTCAAGTATTTCTTCACCCAGAAGGAACTCAACATGCGACAACGACGTTGGCTTGAGCTGTTAAAGGATTATGACCACACAATCCAGTATCACCCGGGAAAGGCGAACGTTGTAGCTGACGCTTTGAGCAGAAAATCTTATGCAAGTACAAGTGCACTGCTGACAACACAAAAGTGTATTTTGTACGACTTGCAAAAGATGGAGATAGAGCTAAAGACACCAGGGACCCACTCGAAGATTGCTCACGTGCGAGTAGAACCAACTTTAATCGATAAAATTAAAGCTGCTCAAGCTACCGATCCGGAACTGATAAACATGATAAAGAAAGTACAAGAAGGTGCCATTTCCGAAGCAAGAATCGACGAGAAAGGAATACTTCGAGTCAACTCTCGACTCTGTGTTCCTAACGATCCTGAATTAAAGCATAAAATCATGATGGAGGCACACAACACGCCGTTTGCAATCCACCCAGGAGGTACCAAGATGTATCGAGATCTTCGACATACATTTTGGTGGAACAATATGAAAAGAGAGATTGCGGAGTTTATCTCAAGGTGCCTAACTTGTCAACGTGTCAAGGCAGAGCATCAAGTTCCTAAAGGTCCATTACAATCACTTGAAGTTCCCGAATGGAAGTGGGAACACATCAATATGGACTTCGTGACGGGTCTTTCAAAAGTTTCTCAAGGCTTAGATGCAATTTGGGTGATCGTAGATAGATTGACCAAATCTGCTCATTTCTTGCCTATACGAGAAAACTTTTCACTTGAACGTCTTGCCGGTATGTACATAAATGAGATCGTGAGATTGCATGGCATGCCAGTTTCCATAGTTTCTGATCGAGATCCTAGATTCACTTCACGCTTTTGGATCAGTCTACAAAAAGCTATGGGCACTGAACTACGTTTTAGTTCTGCATACCATCCTCAAACGGACGGACAATCGGAAAGGACGATCCAGACCCTCGAAGATCTTTTGAGACTTTGTGTATTAGACTTCAAAGGAAGTTGGGATAAGTACTTGCCGTTGGTGGAATTTTCTTACAACAACAGTTACCAAGCAAGCATAGGCATGGCTCCATTCGAGGCATTGTATGGAAGGAAGTGTCGCTCTCCAATATGTTGGAATGAGGTAGGAGAAGCAAAATTGTTGGGACCCGAGTTGGTACGCTTGACGACCGAAAAGATCCAAATGATCCGACAACGAATACAGACCGCACAAGAACGACAAAAGAGTTATGCTGATCTTCATCGGAGAGACGAAAGTTTCAACGTCGGAGATCATGTATTCTTACGTGTTTCTCCATGGAAAGGGGTTACGAGATTCGGAAAGAGAGGAAAGCTCAACCCTCGATTTATTGGCCCATTTGAAATCCTCGATCGAATAGGAACCGTAGCCTACAGACTAGCCCTACCACCAAGTATGTCTCGCATCCATAACGTTTTTCACATATCTATGTTACGTAAATATGTGAAGGACCCAAACCACGTCATTGAGTTAGAACCAGACGTTATAGCAGAGGATTTAACATACGAGGAGGTACCTGTTAAGATCCTGGATAAGAAGGAGCAGATCCTACGCTCAAAGGTTATACCTCAAGTTAAGGTTTTATGGAGGAACCAAGATACTGAGGAAATGACCTGGGAGCTAGAATCTGAGATGAAATCTAAGTATCCTTACCTTTTCGATATGTCAGGTACGTCAATTTCGGGGACGAAATTTCATAAGGAGGGGAGGTTGTAAGACCCCGAATTTTATGAAATACAAAATTTAATTTTTCTTCATATATATTTTTTTTGAAACAGTAAGTGGTTAAATTAACAAAATTGAAAGTTAAGGATGTTATGTGCAAATTTTATTTTGTCGGACAATATTCGCTTTGTCGGGGAATATTCGTTTGGTCGGGGAATATTCGTGCCGTACGACGGCGCCGAAATAATAAATTATTGGTGGACCCCACAACGGAATATTTGTCGGATATAGAAAACGACAGAAGTAACATTTTTAAATAAAAATAGTCAACGGAACTGTTAAAATACCGGTGATAAAAGAATAGTAGCATACGGTAGTTTATGGTATTTTCTGTAGCACACGGTACTCTACAGTAACACACGGTATTGCATAGTGTCTCATATTATTGGTCTGATAATTGACACCGTAACTGTTACGCATCATTTCATCGATAATTGTCACTGCATAATATTTTATATTATCAATTCAATAATTGTTGTTACACAGTATTTTGCATTATTGATTTAATAATTGTCATTACACTGTATTTTATATCATTGAGTCAATAATTGTTGTTGCACTGTTTTTAAAATTATTGAACCTAATAATTGTCACAGTAACATATGCACAGTAATTCACATTATTGAATCAATAATTGTCATTACACAGTAACGTATGCTTTATTTTACATTATTGTTATCTCTATTATGATGTTATTTAAACAGTTGTATTTCATTAATTTATTGACTTGATATCTAAGAGCTAACTATACTGTATTTATAACAATTAGTCATAATAATTGAATTGATAAAGTTATTTGTTTATAATATAAAGTTAGGTGATTATTAGGTGATATGAAATGAATGGTGTAGATTAAAGTTGAATAATTGAATTGATTTGTTTATAATATAAAGTTAGGTGATTATTAGGTAATATGAAATGAATGGTGTAGATTAAAGTGTGAATTATTGTTGAATAATTAAATTGATTTGTTTATAATATAAAGTTAGGTGATTATTAGGTGATATGAAATGAATGGTGTAGATTAAAGATAATATAATATTTGAAATGGATGGTGTAGATTAAAAGATGATCTTTAAATGAATGGTTTAGATTAAATGAATGATGAGATTTTTGGCTATAAATAGAAGCCTTAACTTAAGGATTTTTCATAAACTTCCTTACTTGTTCTTTCTTTCTCTCTCTAAATACTTCTTGTGAAAGTTCTCTCTAAGTGTGCTTAAGTCATCTTGAGTATTTGTGAAGATCTATAAGTATACGTGTACTGTTCAAGTTAATCAACCTCATTTAAATCAATATCCAGTCACGTGTTACGGTAAGGGATACCATCTTTTTCATCTTCCATTATTCAAACATACTATGGTAAGGGATTATCATTATTTGATTCTCGATAATAATATTGTTTCTTCCTTACTCATAAGACGTGCCTTTTATTTCCATGTATTAAATTGTGGGAATAACCTTACGGAGCGGATTGCCGCCTGTTGGTGAATAACCTTTCGTATTCATTCATTATTAATCTCTGAGAATAACCTTACGGAGCGGATTGCCGCCTGTTTGGTGAATAACTCTTTGTACTCAAATTCTATTAAATTGTGGGAATAACCTTACGGAGCGGATTGCCGCCTGTTGGTGAATAACCTTTCGTATTCATTCATTAATAATCTCTGAAAATAACCTTACGGAGCGGATTGCCGCCTGTTTGGTGAATAACTCTTTGTACTCAAATTCTATTAAATTGTGGGAATAACCTTACGGAGCGGATTGCCGCCTGTTGGTGAATAACCCTTGTATTAATTTCCTTCACCTTTTGTTAATCAAACCTGCTACGGTAAGGGATATTATTTTCTTTCATACTCCTAAATCGAAATTTATTATGGAACTATTGCTTCTATAATTCCTGAAAATATTATATGTTCCATAATAGTTGAACTTCATTATTTCAACTGAACCTTCCTATTTACGTGAACCTTTCTATTGAATTGTAACCGTTATTCTGAACTGTGGATCTTGAATATCATTTTTAAATTTCACTCCACATCATGTTGACAATTTGGACATTATTTGAATCTGTACAAAGTAAACTTCCGATACTTATTTTATCCTATTTCTTCTGTTCATCATTTATATCATTCTAATCATCCAAAAATCAAGCTGTTGTGAATATCTGTGGCCGGGGGCACAGATGTGATATATTTGTTGAACAGATGATAGGTTAAAGGCGATATAATAGGTTAAAGGCGATACATCTGTTCGGTATCTTTTATGGCACGTGGTGAATGTTCTCTTTGGCCCGTAGTGCAAAGATGAACTGTTGTTTGGTATGATTATGACCAAAGGCTGAATCTGGTATAATCATGACCGTTGGTGTTATATTGAATGTCTTTGGCCCGTAGTGCAAAGATGAACTGTTGATGTGCATGATTATGATCAGGAACTGTGAATTTGTATTATCTTGACTAATGATATTTCAGATGATAAAAGTTGATGATGTTTTTCCTAAAAAGAGAACCGAGTGGACATTATAGTCTGCATTATTCTTCTAATAGATTACTCATTCCGCTGCTATTATTGATCTGAACGTTGTTTAAGAATTTAACTGAAGTTTTTGATATAAACCTTGTAGTCTATTGTATTCTATCAAGAACTCAATTGTTGAAGACTAATGATAATTTATTCATCATTATCTTAGTCATGATATTCTTTACTGGGCTATTTGAGCTCACCCTTTCTTTTGTTCCATTGTTTTTCAACAGGAGATGGAAACATAACAGGGTCTAGCCGGGGAATGGAGTGAGGGTCCGAGGAATAGTTATCATAGTTTTCACGTTTTGTAAAATAGTGTGGCAATAATAGTGAAGACTTAGTTGTGTATTATTATACACTGTATTGTTGTACGTTGTGCTTTGTTGTAATAATTTTGTTGTAGTATTTTGACGACTCAAGTTTGGGCTGTGTGGGCCCAGATTTGGGGGCGTCACACTTGATGTATGATTATTAAGCAGTATTATATTGGTTGGATAACATTTATACAAAGGTAAGAAAACTATGTAATTTAGGTAACCAGATAATGAGTTAAGTCAACATCCATTTTCATTAACAAATTTATTTTGTATACATTTGGTAAACAAAGAGTTGTACATATGTAACTATAATATGTTATGTGTGTAAATAGATATCCTTTAAGAAAATTAAGTACATTTAACAGGTGTTAAATGTATTTTGTTTTCTTTACATATAATGGAATACATTTGTTTACCCACTATGTAATATAAGAAGGATAAAATAGAAGATTTTGGGTTTAATAAATGTTTATCTAATTAAACATTAATATGTTTGTTATCATGCAACTTGTGTGATGACGTGAGTTTATTTGTTTATTAAACATAATAAACTTGGTAACCAAACATGCAAGCACAAGTAACCGTACTATGTTTTGTGGGTAACCAGTTTTCATTTATAACCCAATTTATTTAACATACAGTTTTGTTGCTTATGAACTACATCAAACCAGTTTTTGGTCGTAAAATTGTTGGATTTTTACATGTTTTCCTATTGTGTCCTTTTTCTTGACACCTGCTGCAACAGTTTCGAATTTTGATTTCTGATCCATGTTTGTACCTCCCTATCTTCGGTCTTCCAGCTGGTCTTCTTGTATTCGGTGGTTTTACACAAATGCTTCTTATTTTTTCTGGCACGTCCCAGTTATCCATGTCATCTAATGGGAAGATACAAGTTGAATACGTGTCTACCAAAGTTGTTTTTGAGTATTTTTTTGAGCAAAAATCATAACAGCTCAAATTTCTTTTGCTTATAACAGCAGCAGCGTGTGGACAGGGCATCTCGTGGTACTGAAATTTATTGCATGTACATGTCTTTCGTTCCATATCCACAATAAACTGTTTGGTAGTATCGTAAACGGTGAAAATCACAAGGTTAGACGTCTCAACCTGCAACAAATTGCGTGGTTGTTGTTATTAAATATCAAATTTTACTTTTATTTAAATCTGAATAATGGAACGTATATGGACTGTTGGAATTTGTTTTAAACTTATACAGGTGACCAATAATGGATTATATGGTTTCAAAGTACATTTGATACTTTTAATAAACATGTATGTAATAAGGTAAAAGTATTATTAGTTACCTTATGTTTTTTTGATTCCATGATGTTAGACTGTAGTATTCTCTCTGCTGTTGTAGAAAGGGTCGTGAATGTTGATATGGCTTCTTGTTTGTGTGTGAAATACCATCTCTGGACCATACAACGGAGGCATTCGATCATTGTGGTAATTGGAAGTCCCCTAATTCCCTTGATTGCATTGTTTATAGATTCTGCAGTGTTCGAAGTCATTGTTGAGTACCTGCTTACAGCCCCATGAAGCCTTGTGCATTTCTCCAATGTAACCTCTTTCTCCAAATATGTCCGTATTCTAACATCAATTGCATCAAGGTCAGCCATGTTTCTGTTGAATTCCTCAATAGTGTATGATCTACAAGCCCCGTTGTATGCTTTTTTTACTTCTTCTCCACTTTTTTTGAATCTGTTTTTAATATTCTTCAATACATGATATGTACATGAACCATGCATGACATCGGGGAACACAAAGTTCAGTCCTTGAACAATGGCTTCATGCCTATCTGAAATAATGCATTGTCCTTCCCTAACTCCACAAACCCTTCTTAAATTGATGAAAAACCATCTCCACGATAATTCATTTTCACTGTCAACCACTGCAAAAGAAATCGGAATAATGTTTCTATTTGCATCTTGCGTGCTTGCTATGAGGAGTGTCCCACCGTAGGTTGATTGTAAGAATGTTCCATCAATCACAATAATTGGGAAGCAATGATGCCATGCTTCAATTGATGCTCCTATGGCAAAGAATAGATACTTGAAACGTCCATTAGTTTCCAACTCAAGGGCTGTGACTGAACCTGATATAATATTTATGAAAATAGTGATTAGCAGGTAAAAACAGTGGGTATAATTTCGTTACAGTTCAATTAGTAACCAACACTTAATGAAAAGGTAACCATTTAAGTTTTATTGGGTTACCAATCAAGTACCAAAAAGTTACATTACCTGGATTTGTTTTCTCTAACATGTACAACCATGATGGGATCAAAAAGTAGTCATGTGGATTTCCTCTTACTTTTTCCAATGCTTTCTCCTTTGATCTCCATGCTTTTTGGTAAGATATAGACACGTTATATTCTGTCATCATGTCTTCCATAATATCCGTTGGTGTGTATATCTTCTTCGGATCTGTTAATCTATGCATTACGCATTGACTAACCAAGTCACTGTTAGCTTGTCTGTGATCTCCCATAAGTATGTCGGACGAACACGTGTGTGTGTCATTAAAGTATCTCACCTTGAACATACTTGTCTTTCGAATTTTTGATGCTCTCAATTTCCAACTGCAACTTTCATTTTTAACGCAGATTAGGACATAGTCTCTACAGCTACTCCTATCAACCTTGTGTTGTCGATTTTGCCTGATGGAATGTAGTTTTATTGCTTGTGATAATATCTTCTTGTCTTTGTAAGTTTGATGTACTTTCACATCTACTCCATGCGGATCGGATATAACCTCATCAGATTGATCTTCATAATATGCTAAGTCTCGTTGACTGCTTTGTCCTTGATTAATAGCTTCTATTGCAAGATGGTCAACATACTGGGTTCCAATTTGGTTATAAGATAGTGGTATAAGCTGTGAATTCCATTGTGTTGATCGTACTGGACTTTCAGCTTGGTTAATGTTTTCTTCGACATTCCTCGAACCTTGTAATATTGTAATTCCTCTATTGATGTACAACTTTTCTACTATAAGTGGAAATTGCCCTTGTTCATCTGCTTTTTTAACCACTTCCATAAAGAATCTGAACGTTGCTTCGTCTGATATACTGATTGGTGGAATGTTGCTTCTAATATGAAATTTGATTGGCAGTTTTGTTGTGTTGGTGTCTATCCTTAATGCACTTCCTATCAAGTCGTGTAATTCTGTGAAACTACAAGTTTCTGGGACTAGTATGCCGGTAACTTCAAAATTTTCATATTGGCTAGTGTCAGACCACATTCCGTTAAAATAAAGTACAACCGGAATCATCTCCATTCTGTGATAACTGAAACATTAAAAGTAATGTGTTAATGTCAAAGGTTATAATATGAGCTATCTATGGTAAAAATGAGGTAAACTAACAAACATATGCAGTACACAAATCTGTATATTACACATAAATTGTTATGTGTTTGTTAAGGTAACTAAAGAAACATATGATGGTAACTAAATAACAAGTATATAGTAACCTGAGTTAATGTATTAAGAAATCACTACTTTGAAACAAATGTTCAATCACTCTGCTTACAAACTAATAAAATGATCAATAATATTGTTAATAAAGTAACCAAGCTCAATAATCAAACAATGGTGAGCAAGTGTAATGTACAAATTCACCAAATTAGTAATATAAATTAATCAATAATTAGTTAACCAGACAATTATTTGAAGGAATTCGATATGTTTATTATACATAAATTGTATAACACACATATAATGATAACCATATATCATGCATGTAGTAACAAAATTAATTGTATTAATAAATCATTAATTGAAAACAGTTGTTCAACCAATCTGTTTACAAAGTAAACAAATACAATCATCAACGAATAGTGACCAAATGTAATGTAAACAGTAACAAAATTAGTACTATTAATTACTCAATTAAGAAGTGACCAAACAAACATAAATCTAGCAATCTGTTTATTATAAATAAACTGTCTTGTTCATGGAAAGGTTACCAAACAAACATATAAATGTAACCAAATAACATATATGTAGTAACCAAATTGTTGATACTAAGAAATCATTACCCTGTAATAAATTTTCAACAAATCTGGTTATAAACTAAACAAGTTAGACCAGCGAACATTGATGGCCAAATATAATGTATTATGTATCAAATTTAGTACTATTATGTAACCCATCATGAAGTGACCAAACAATCATATGTATGTTGTCACTATCTTTATCACACATATACTGCATTTTTTTATGTGTCAAGGTAACCAAACAAACGTGTGAAGGTAATCAAATAAGATGTATATAGTAACCAAAAAAAATTCTACTAAGAAATAATCAATCTGCTACAATGTTTACATCAGTATGCTTACAAACTAAGACTTACAATCATCAACTAATGGCGACCAAATATAGTGTCTACAGAATTTATACAGTAACCAAATTAGTACAATTAATTAAGCAATCATGAGGTAAACAGTTTCTATATAATTTGCTTACAGAGTAAACTATTACAAACATGCGACGAATTGATGAAATCTGTTTCGTATAATTGATGAAATCTGTTTCGTATAAAAATCGAATGTAATAGATCCTTTATATGAAGGTAATCCAACATCACCGCAAATGTAATTTATGGCTATTTACCAGATTCGGCTTCAAGCTTGTCGTCAATGGCGGTTTACACCTTGCGGAATTGCCGTCAATGGAGTTTGCCGTCAATGTTGGTTTCCAAATGATTCAAGTTTTCTGGATTGTTTATTTATGTTTATCCGACTCTTTTTCGATTGTTTATTTTGAAGGAATGTCTTTTTGTAACCGCTACTCCTTGATTTCAGCTATTACGTGGTATGTGTTTTTGTTATTTTTGTAATTATGTTATGCTTGTACTATTATTGTAATTACTTTATAATTGTTGTACAGTAATGTAAAGGACCCAAAAAAAAACTACTATAAAATCTTACAAACTACATTAAAATGTTAGTTAAAAGACACATCTTTAAACCACAATACAAGCCCAAACTTCACGACTAAGAAGCCCAATCATAGGCCCATTTATTTATTTTTATTTGGGTAAAGTACAACCCAATTATTATATTCTCTTGCACATGATATCATAAGCCCATAATTGAGGATGGGACGTTTTAACTGATTAACGTGCTTAACCCGCAACTTCTTGTTTTTCGTTTTCGTTTTTCAATTTGTTTCATCATCAAATCATTGAAATTAGGAGCCGCATTACATACAAAAAGTAAAATAACAGCAACCTAAAATTCATTATAAAAAAAAAATGATAAATTTGTTAAACATTAATCGATTATAACAAGACCGATAACCAATTCGGTTATAATCGAAAAAATTGAAATTCTCGAAAGTTTAATATTCGAATAACTAACATATAATAATCAAAAATAAAAAAATAGTTTTTTCTATTCAATTATTTTGGTTAATAATTAAAATTAACATCCTTTATATCTTCTTCTTAACTCACCTCAATATTTAGGTTATAATTTTTAGTTCTATTCGGTTATGTTATTCGATTTTATCTTTTTTTATTTAATTCTAGCAAAGCACACCCAAAATATGCATACGTGTAACAAAAGTATTGTCATAATTTACTCTCTTCCTTACATAAGTTTTATTTCTCAATTTTTTATTTTTTATTTGCAAAAAGAGTTTATTTTGAAGTGATAATTATATAAAATGATACACTTTTCTCAAATGTATCATTATTATTATTTTTGTATAATGATACCATATTACTAAACATTAATTTATGATCTTAGAGGAATACATGCATGGTAAATATATATATATATATATATTTGCGAACTTTATAAATATAACTCTTATTGTAATATGAAATGAGCTAGTATTAAATAATTTTTAACAGGATGTGACTAGCAATATCACTATATCGGCAAATGTAAGTTGGATATGTTTATTAAGCGATAACGTCCAATAGTTATTGAGATATATAAGAGACTCAACCCTCACTACATTCAACTTCCTTAAAAGGTGTATGTGATGCAAAGTCTTTAAACCCTAAAAAAATAAAAAAAAATCAGCCGAGACATATAATGACATTAATTGGTTATTTGGAAGTCTTGGTAAATGAAATGGCCGACGTGTAAAACTTGGGAGTTACATTTTGGACACGATATTACGTCCCACGGTTGTATCAAACACCTTAAGGAAGAATCTTGAAGTGGGGATTGACAAATTGGTCTGCAAAATAGTGCCAAGAGTTGCAATCAGGTCCCTCTTAACTTGAGAGTTGATGCCACCCATGGATACCAACTCCGCGTATGCAGCTGCTTCTTTGTTCCCTCCGAACGAAATTCCCACCGACCCTTTCAGCAACACCATTACATGCTGCACCACCCAAAACTTTCCAAAAATTATACCAATGAAACATGAGGATTAATTACCAAAAACATGAAACATAAGGATATATAAAAACATAAAAGAAAGAGATCTGAAGAGAAAAAGAGTGATATATATATATATATATATATATATATATATATATATATAGGTTAACGAAATCTGTTTATAAAAATTGCAAACTATAAGGGTATAATTTTGTTCTACGTTTATCTGTTTATCCTCGGATATAGTGAAAAGTAATGTATCAAAATGAAAGATATATAATCTTTATACAAATATATAAAAAGAAACTATGAATCTAGCTAGCCAGCTAGCTCTATGAAAAGAAAATAAGGAGGCAGAAAAGATAAAATTACCGTTTCGGGCCTTCCAATGATTTGAGCAATAGTTTTTGTGGCTTGAGAGAAGATGGAATCCGTATCAACTCCATCCAAGTTTAAGTTAGTAGAGATATAAAGGCAAGGCATCTCTCTCTCTCTCTCTTTGCCTGTAAATAAATTTGGCTTAAGTTTAAGTTTCTTTATGGCAAGTGATTACTTAATTGCTTCATATCCATCTTTATATATATATAGATATATAAATTGTCAACATAAATAAAGTATACAATATATTTACATATATATATATATACCGGCCATCACCTGTTCTCAAAGTTGGAAAGTTTAGTCATTAGTACGTACGTAATTTCTGCTTGCGGAAATTGGATGCCTTTTTGAGCCTGCCTGCCTATATATGTGAATATATAGGGTCGCATTTCGGTTGTGGGGGGTTGGGTCAATGTATGTATGATACATGACCACGGACTTGGAATAATATAGATGTCTGTTTCATACTTAGAATTTGGAATTTTATAATTTTTCAAAAATACTAAAAATAATAATCATTTAAATTGATCGTAGTGTATTAATTAATACATCTAATTAATTAATAATACGTAAATATAATCTTTATCAGTGATGATATGACGAATAGTAATTTATTAAATCGAGTGAAATTGGATATACATACCTACTATATATGTAAATTGATTAAATTTAATTAATAATCCGCAAGAGAAAAGTAAAGATAGGTGTAGGCTACAAACTAATAGTGGTTGATACAGACATGCAGTTTTTATCTAGTTGGTGGACAATTCATCATTGATGTAGGTCATCGAAATTGAAAAACTAAAATAAAATTGTGCACTATCATCCGTCTATTATATAATGCCCACTTTCAATGGGGTTTATTTGATTGCCCATTTGAATAAGAAAATGTCTGTTAATAAAGCGGTTTCATGATATCACTATTAATTAGGGTAGGTGAACCGTGAATCCATCATAAAAATTTCCTTTTTATTCTTATAAGTTTTTTGATATTATTATTTTTGTCTTTTTTAATGAATTTTTTTTATATCTATTTATTAATTTAATATGTGCTACCAGGTGGTAGTATTAAAAATTAGTTTACAACCGATTAAATTGCTAAAGTTCAGTTATAATGATCATGAGGATATTCGGATGATTTTAATTTGATCACAGGATGAAATGAAGAGGGTAGCCTGTAGCCATGGCACACTCGTTGTTGGTATAAGCACTAGAAAAAGCTTTTGAATAAAATACTTGATATTTGAACGTCGTTGAGCTAGCACTCATTCAAAGTAAATTAATTGCAATATGTTAAATAGAGTTTTGGTTTGAGATCATTTATTTTTAAGTTTTAATTAGCTAGGGTGCCGTGGAGATTGACCTTTAATTTGTAAATGACGACTATTACATATGACAAATTAACACGGAAGAGCTAAGTTTTCATGTGTGAATCATCGATCGGCCGCATTTATTTATGGAAATTAAGTCCATAAATGAATAAATATTATATATGTTGTGCTTTTATATATATATATATATATATATATATATATATATATATATATATATATACGGGGGCGATTCATATCATGTATTTGTTATGAATCAAAAATAAACAAATAACATCTAATTCGTACAACTTAATATCAAACGGATGATATTATAATGAAAATTACGTTGTCCGCTAATTATACTAGCGGATTTAGACATCAATTTTGGACAATATTGGCTCTATCTATAGCAAATACTGCACAAACAAATACTAAGTCTGCTAGTATGAGTAGTGGATGACGTAAAGAATCAAGCTGCACACTTAAACAACTTCAACTTACACAAACACTTAAATCTAACAACATATGGCAGTGAGCAAGAGCTATATATGGCCTTATGCTTCGTTCCAGTTTGCAGTCTATATATGAGCTAGCCGAAATATATGATCTTTTAGTGAACATATTAATGGTGGCGTGCAACAACAACAACATCAGCAACGATTTCACCACCATCACCATCACCAGCCACACCAATATCATTCTCATCATCAACACCAACAGCCACAACCACAACAACCATCACCACCACCCAGAGGCGGAAGGAAGGGGGGGCGGGGGGGGGGGGGGGGGGGGGGGGTCATCTGACCCCGGTAACTCCGGCCGCTCAGGCGGGACTCAGGCGGCTTGACCCCGGTAACTCCGGCCACTCCGTGACACCGCGAGCCCCCGACCACCGTGACCCCTGTTCCTGTAATTCCTGGCTTCCTGCACTCCTCCAGTCCTCCATGATCGCCGGCGGAAGGTTTAGCCGATAGGTAATTTTTTTTTTTTTTTTTTTTTTTTAACTTACTAAATGAAACGACGTCGTTTCATTTAGTAAGTTTAAAAAAAAAAAAAAAACAATTTGATTTTTTTTTTTGGGCCTTATCTTCTTCACCCGACCGGCTTCGTCGGTCACGCCTCTCTCAGACTCTCACTGTAAGACCCCGAATTTTATGAAATACAAAATTTAATTTTTCTTCATATATATATTTTTTTGAAACAGTAAGTGGTTAAATCGATAAAGTTAAAAGTTAAGGATGTTATGTGCAAATTTTATTTTGTCGGACAATATTCGCTTTGTCGGGGAATATTCGTTTGGTCCGACGGCGCCGAAATAACAAATTATTGGTGGACCCCACAACGGAATATTTGTCGGATATAGAAAACGACAGAAATAACTTTTTTAAATAAAAATAGTCAACGGAACTGTTAAAATACCGGTGATAAAAGAATAGTAGCATACGGTAGTTATTGGTATTTTCTGTAGCACTCGGTACTCTACAGTAACACACGGTATTGCATAGTGTCTCATATTATTGGTCTGATAATTGACACCGTAACTGTTACGCATCATTTCATCGATAATTGTCACTGCATAATATTTTATATTATCAATTCAATAATTGTTGTTACACAGTATTTTGCATTATTGATTTAATAATTGTCATTACACTGTATTTTATATCATTGAGTCAATAATTGTTGTTGCACTGTTTTTAAAATTATTGAACCTAATAATTGTCACAGTAACATATGCACAGTAATTCACATTATTGAATCAATAATTGTCATTACACAGTAACGTATGTTTTATTTTACATTATTGTTATCTCTATTATGATGTTATTTAAACAGTTGTATTTCATTAATTTATTGACTTGATATCTAAGAACTAACTATACTGTATTTATAACAATTAGTCATAATAATTGAATTGATAAAGTTATTTGTTTATAATATAAAGTTAGGTGATTATTAGGTGATATGAAATGAATGGTGTAGATTAAAGTGTGAATTATTGTTGAATAATTAAATTGATTTGTTTATAATATAAAGTTAGGTGATTATTAGGTGATATGAAATGAATGGTGTAGATTAAAGATAATATAATATTTGAAATGGATGGTGTAGATTAAAAGATGATCTTTAAATGAATGGTTTAGATTAAATGAATGATAAGATTTTTGGCTATAAATAGAAGCCTTAACTTAAGGATTTTTCATAAACTTCCTTACTTGTTCTTTCTTTCTCTCTCTAAATACTTCTTGTGAAAGTTCTCTCTAAGTGTGCTTAAGTCATCTTGAGTATTTGTGAAGATCTATAAGTATACGTGTACTGTTCAAGTTAATCAACCTCATTTAAATCAATATCCAGTCACGTGTTGAGGTAAGGGATACCATCTTTTTCATCTTCCATTATTCAAACGTACTATGGTAAGGGATTATCATTATTTGATTCTCATATTGTTTCTTCCTTACTCATAAGACGTGTCTTTTATTTCCATGTATTAAATTATGGGAATAACCTTACGGAGCGGATTGTCGCCTGTTGGTGAATAACCTTTCGTATTCATTCATTATTAATCTCTGAGAATAACCTTACGGAGCGGATTGCCGCCTGTTTGGTGAATAACTCTTTGTACTCAAATTCTATTAAATTGTGGGAATAACCTTACGGAGCGGATTGCCGCCTGTTAGTGAATAACCTTTCGTATTCATTCATTATTAATCTCTGAGAATAACCTTACGGAGCGGATTGCCGCCTGTTTGGTGAATAACTCTTTGTACTCAAATTCTATTAAATTGTGGGAATAACCTTACGGAGCGGATTGCCGCCTGTTGGTGAATAACCCTTTGTATTAATTTCCTTCACCTTTTGTTAATCAAACCTGCTACGGTAAGGGATATTATTTTCTTTCATACTCCTAAATCGAAATTTATTATGGAACTATTGCTTCTATAATTCCTGAAAATATTATATGTTCCATAATAGTTGAACTTCATTATTTCAACTGAACCTTCCTATTTACGTGAACTTTTCTATTGAATTGTAACCGTTATTCTGAACTGTGGATCTTGAATATCATTTTTAAATTTCACTCCACATCATGTTGACAATTTGGACATTATTTGAATCTGTACAAAGTAAACTTCCAATACTTATTGTTATCCTATTTCTTCTGTTCATCATTTATATCATTCTAATCATCCAAAAATCAAGCTGTTGTGAATATCTGTGGCCGGGGGCACATATGTGATATATTTGTTGAACAGATGATAGGTTAAAGACGATATAATAGGTTAAAGGCGATACATCTGTTCGGTGTCTTTTATGGCACGTGGTGAATGTTCTCTTTGGCCCGTAGTGCAAAGATGAACTGTTGTTTGGTATGATTATGACCAAAGGCTGAATCTGGTATAATCATGACTGTTGGTGCTATATTGAATATCTTTGGCCCATAGTGCAAAGATGAACTGTTGATCTGCATGATTATGATCAGGAACTGTGAATTTGTATTATCTTGACTAATGATATTTCAGATGATAAAAGTTGATGATGTTTTTCCTAAAAAGAGAACCGAGTGGACATTATAGTCTGCATTATTCTTCTAATAGATTACTCATTCCGCTGCTATTATTGATCTGAACGTTGTTTAAGAATTTAACTGCAGTTTTTGATATAAACCTTGTAGTCTATTGTATTCTATCAAGAACTCAACTGTTGAAGACTAATGATAATTTATTCGTCATTATCTTAGTCATGATATTCTTTACTGGGCTATTTGAGCTCACCCTTTCTTTTGTTCCATTGTTTTTCAACAGGAGATGAAAACATAACAGGGTCTAGCCGGGGAATGGAGTGAGGGTCCGAGGAATAGTTATCATAGTCTTCACATTTTGTAAAATAGTGTGGCAATAATAGTGAAGACTTAGTTGTGTATTATTATACACTGTATTGTTGTACGTTGTGCTTTGTTGTAATAATTTTGTTGTAGTCTTTTGACGACTCAAGTTTGGGCTGTGTGGGCCCAGATTTGGGGGCATCACAGTTGGCATCAGAGCTTAGGGATATGGTCTTTAATGGAGATCTGGGGTTAGAACTAGGAGGGGAGAGACGAATAGAATCAATCACTAGTGTGTCCTACCTAATTAGATTTTGTTATCTAATGAATCGATTTAAATGTAGGAACATGAAGAGATGAGTCAGTTTGTTTGAACTAACAATTATTTTGTGACTACAGTTAAATATGGCATATGAAAATCAGGAAATTAACAATGGAGTGCCCGAAACAAATGTACCTGCGAATCAAGAGACGACGAATAATCTTCCTACAAACTCAGAGTTGAATCTTTTGCCTAAGGCAAAAATTATGCGTGTTCTATCCAGTAAGGATGAAAGTGAAAGCTCTACTGCAGTCGTTCCAGATCCTTTCTTAGAAGCAATTAAAGGATGTAATGAACTTGCGAAAATCATTGCATTTAATCTGCTCACTAATTGGGAGAGTCATATCACCTGGTTATGTTCTATCACAAAGGATCAGAATATATGGACGTTTCATATCAGTCTTTGGGATTTATGGTGTTCCAGCTATGATTTTCAAAATTATTTAAAAATGATGTTTATATACTTTTGGGCGTTACAATTTAGAGGAATTCAAGTTAAGTTAGTCACTATCGTGGAAACTGTAGTCTATCGAAAATACTATTTTAATGGAAAGCATTGGTACGTTACTACTGATGAAGTTGATGAACACGAGAAACAGTTTGCTAGAGAATTATTCAGTGGTATTCATATGGTTGAAATACGTGAAGATCCGAATGAAGTATTCGGGATTCGATTTGACGATAACAGTCAAGAAACCGAATGAGATGATAACCGGTAAGCTATTCTTAAATTCTCGTGAAGTCTATGTCATGTTAGATACTGACTCTACCCACTCTTTTATCTCACCTATATGTACTCAACGTTTAAATTTGACTATTGAAAACTTAAATCTTGTCTTATCAGTTGAAACCTCATTGGGAGAAATACCTATTACATTTACTATCTATAAATCTTGCCTAGTTCAAATCAACAACCTTACATTACTTGTTGACCTTATTTCTTTGGAGATGCATGAATTTGATGTGATTTTAGGAATTGATTGGTTGACTACCCATCATGCTAAAATTGATTGTTTTCATAAGATTATTAGTTTTCATATTCCTAATCAACCTGTCATGCAAATTCAAGCAACTAAACCATTGAAATCTATAACTGTTATTTCTAGCCATAAAGCCATTCGTTTATTGAAAAACGGATGTCAAGCCTTTTTAGCTCATGTCACTGATTTGAACAAAAATACGTCAAACTTGAATGATATTCCCGTTGTTAATGAGTTTCCTGACGTTTTTCCTGAAGAACTTCCTGGCTTACCCCCAAACCGTGAAATTGATTTTTATATTGATCTTGAACCCGGTACCAAGCCCATTTCCAAAGCTCCCTACCGAATGGCTCCCATTGAACTTCAAGAGTTAAAAGTCCAACTACAGGAATTGTTGGATACCGGTTTCATTCGTCCGAGTGCATCACCTTGGGGTGCTCCTGTTCTATTTGTGAAGAAGAAAGACGGGAGTATGAGATTGTGCATTGACTACCGAGAATTGAACCATGTCACCATCAAGAACAGGTACCCGTTACCTCGGATTGATGACATGTTTGATCAATTGCAAGGCGCTCAACATTTCTCAAAGATTGATCTCCGTTCTGGATATAATCAGTTAAAGGTTAAAGCTGAGGACATTCCAAAGACTGCTTTCAGAACTCGTTATGGGCATTATGAGTTCTTAGTCATGCCTTTTGGACTAACTAATGCTCCTGCAGCTTTCATGGACATGATGAACCGGATATTCAAGGAACATTTGGATCATTTTGTGGTTGTCTTTATTGATGACATCCTCATATACTCCAAGAGTCGCGAGGATCATGAACAACACCTGAGATTGATACTACAAAAGCTCCGTGAAAACAAATTATATGCCAAGTTGAAGAAATGTGAGTTCTGGCTTGAGGAGGTCGCGTTTCTTGGGCATGTGATTTCTAGTCAAGGAATATCAGTCGATCCTGCGAAGATTGAAACGGTACTAAATTGGGAACAACCCAAAACAGTAACCGAAGTCCGAAGTTTTCTGGGTCTAGCTGGTTATTATCGGAGATTCGTAGAAGGATTTTCTCGAATCGCCACTCCATTAACGCAGCTTACTCGGAAAAGCACAAAATTCATATGGAGCGAGGAATGCGAGAAAAGTTTCCAAGAACTCAAGAAGAGACTGATTTCAGCTCCTGTTCTGACCATACCATCAGGATCAGGAGAATTTGTTATCTACAGCGATGCTTCTGGCAAAGGTCTAGGCTGTGTCCTTATGCAACATGGAAAGGTTATAGCCTACGCCTCTCGACAACTCAAAGATTATGAGAAAAATTATCCTACTCATGATCTAGAGTTGGCAGCAGTCGTTTTCGCGTTGAAGATCTGGAGACACTACTTGTACGGAGAAAAAGTGGATATCTATACGGATCATAAAAGTCTCAAGTATTTCTTCACCCAGAAGGAACTCAACATGCGACAACGACGTTGGCTTGAGCTGTTAAAGGATTATGACCACACAATCCAGTATCACCCGGAAAAGGCGAACGTTGTAGCTGACGCTTTGAGCAGAAAATCTTATGCAAGTACAAGTGCACTGCTGACAACACAAAAGTGTATTTTGTACAACTTGCAAAAGATGGAGATAGAGCTAAAGACACCAGGGACCCACTCGAAGATTGCTCACGTGCGAGTAGAACCAACTTTAATCGATAAAATTAAAGCTGCTCAAGCTACCGATCCGGAACTGATAAACATGATAAAGAAAGTACAAGAAGGTGTCATTCCCGAAGCAAGAATCGACGAGAAAGGAATACTTCGAGTCAACTCTCGACTCTGTGTTCCTAACGATCCTGAATTAAAGCATAAAATCATGATGGAGGCACACAACACGCCGTTTGCAATCCACCCAGGAGGTACCAAGATGTATCGAGATCTTCGACATACATTTTGGTGGAACAATATGAAAAGAGAGATTGCGGAGTTTATCTCAAGGTGCCTAACTTGTCAACGTGTCAAGGCAGAGCATCAAGTTCCTAAAGGTCCATTACAATCACTTGAAGTTCCCGAATGGAAGTGGGAACACATCAATATGGACTTTGTGACGGGTCTTCCCAAAGTTTCTCAAGGCTTAGATGCAATTTGGGTCATCGTAGATAGATTGACCAAATTCGCTCATTTCTTGCCTATACGAGAAAACTTTTCATTTGAACGTCTTGCCGGTATGTACATAAATGAGATCGTGAGATTGCATGGCATGCCAGTTTCCATAGTTTCTGATCGAGATCCTAGATTCACTTCACGTTTTTGGATCAGTTTACAAAAAGCTATGGGCACTGAACTACGTTTTAGTTCTGCATACCATCCTCAAACGGACGGACAATCGGAAAGGACGATCCAGACCCTCGAAGATCTTTTGAGACTTTGCGTACTAGACTTTAAAGGAAGTTGGGATAAGTACTTGCCATTGGTTGAATTTTCCTACAACAACAGTTACCAAGCAAGTATAGGTATGGCTCCATTCGAGGCTTTATATGGACGCAAGTGTCGCTCTCCAGTATGCTGGAATGAGGTAGGAGAAGCAAAATTGTTGGGACCCGAGTTGGTACGCTTGACAACAGAAAAGATCCAAATGATCCGACAACGAATACAGACCGTACAAGAACGACAAAAGAGTTATGCTGATATTCATCGGAGAGACGAAAGTTTCAACGTCGGAGATCATGTATTCTTACGTGTTTCTCCATGGAAAGGGGTTACGAGATTCGGAAAGAGAGGAAAGCTCAACCCTCGATTTATTGGCCCATTTGAAATCCTCGATCGAATAGGAACCGTAGCCTACAGACTAGCCCTACCACCAAGTATGTCTCGCATCCATAACGTTTTTCACATATCTATGTTACGTAAATATGTGAAGGACTCAAACCACGTCATTGAGTTAGAACCAGACGTTATAACAGAGGATTTAACATACGAGGAAGTACCTGTTAAGATCCTGGATAAGAAGGAGCAGATCCTACGCTCAAAGGTTATACCTCAAGTTAAGGTTTTATGGAGGAACCAAGATACTGAGGAAATGACCTGGGAGCTAGAATCTGAGATGAAATCTAAATATCCTTACCTCTTCGATATGTCAGGTACGTCAATTTCGGGGACGAAATTTCATAAGGAGGGGAGGTTGTAAGACCCCGAATTTTATGAAATACAAAATTTAATTTTTCTTCATATATATATTTTTTTGAAACAGTAAGTGGTTAAATCGATAAAGTTAAAAGTTAAGGATGTTATGTGCAAATTTTATTTTGTCGGACAATATTCGCTTTGTCGGGGAATATTCGTTTGGTCCGACGGCGCCGAAATAACAAATTATTGGTGGACCCCACAACGGAATATTTGTCGGATATAGAAAACGACAGAAATAACCTTTTTAAATAAAAATAGTCAACGGAACTGTTAAAATACCGGTGATAAAAGAATAGTAGCATACGGTAGTTATTGGTATTTTCTGTAGCACTCGGTACTCTACAGTAACACACGGTATTGCATAGTGTCTCATATTATTGGTCTGATAATTGACACCGTAACTGTTACGCATCATTTCATCGATAATTGTCACTGCATAATATTTTATATTATCAATTCAATAATTGTTGTTACACAGTATTTTGCATTATTGATTTAATAATTGTCATTACACTGTATTTTATATCATTGAGTCAATAATTGTTGTTGCACTGTTTTTAAAATTATTGAACCTAATAATTGTCACAGTAACATATGCACAGTAATTCACATTATTGAATCAATAATTGTCATTACACAGTAACGTATGCTTTATTTTACATTATTGTTATCTCTATTATGATGTTATTTAAACAGTTGTATTTCATTAATTTATTGACTTGATATCTAAGAACTAACTATACTGTATTTATAACAATTAGTCATAATAATTGAATTGATAAAGTTATTTGTTTATAATATAAAGTTAGGTGATTATTAGGTGATATGAAATGAATGGTGTAGATTAAAGTGTGAATTATTGTTGAATAATTAAATTGATTTGTTTATAATATAAAGTTAGGTGATTATTAGGTGATATGAAATGAATGGTGTAGATTAAAGATAATATAATATTTGAAATGGATGGTGTAGATTAAAAGATGATCTTTAAATGAATGGTTTAGATTAAATGAATGATAAGATTTTTGGCTATAAATAGAAGCCTTAACTTAAGGATTTTTCATAAACTTCCTTACTTGTTCTTTCTTTCTCTCTCTAAATACTTCTTGTGAAAGTTCTCTCTAAGTGTGCTTAAGTCATCTTGAGTATTTGTGAAGATCTATAAGTATACGTGTACTGTTCAAGTTAATCAACCTCATTTAAATCAATATCCAGTCACGTGTTGAGGTAAGGGATACCATCTTTTTCATCTTCCATTATTCAAACGTACTATGGTAAGGGATTATCATTATTTGATTCTCATATTGTTTCTTCCTTACTCATAAGACGTGTCTTTTATTTCCATGTATTAAATTATGGGAATAACCTTACGGAGCGGATTGCCGCCTGTTGGTGAATAACCTTTCGTATTCATTCATTATTAATCTCTGAGAATAACCTTACGGAGCGGATTGCCGCCTGTTTGGTGAATAACTCTTTGTACTCAAATTCTATTAAATTGTGGGAATAACCTTACGGAGCGGATTGCCGCCTGTTAGTGAATAACCTTTCGTATTCATTCATTATTAATCTCTGAGAATAACCTTACGGAGCGGATTGTCGCCTGTTTGGTGAATAACTCTTTGTACTCAAATTCTATTAAATTGTGGGAATAACCTTACGGAGCGGATTGCCGCCTGTTGGTGAATAACCCTTTGTATTAATTTCCTTCACCTTTTGTTAATCAAACCTGCTACGGTAAGGGATATTATTTTCTTTCATACTCCTAAATCGAAATTTATTATGGAACTATTGCTTCTATAATTCCTGAAAATATTATATGTTCCATAATAGTTGAACTTCATTATTTCAACTGAACCTTCCTATTTACGTGAACTTTTCTATTGAATTGTAACCGTTATTCTGAACTGTGGATCTTGAATATCATTTTTAAATTTCACTCCACATCATGTTGACAATTTGGACATTATTTGAATCTGTACAAAGTAAACTTCCAATACTTATTGTTATCCTATTTCTTCTGTTCATCATTTATATCATTCTAATCATCCAAAAATCAAGTTGTTGTGAATATCTGTGGCCGGGGGCACATATGTGATATATTTGTTGAACAGATGATAGGTTAAAGGCGATATAATAGGTTAAAGGCGATACATCTGTTCGGTGTCTTTTATGGCACGTGGTGAATGTTCTCTTTGGCCCGTAGTGCAAAGATGAACTGTTGTTTGGTATGATTATGACCAAAGGCTGAATCTGGTATAATCATGACCGTTGGTGCTATATTGAATATCTTTGGCCCATAGTGCAAAGATGAACTGTTGATCTGCATGATTATGATCAGGAACTGTGAATTTGTATTAGCTTGACTAATGATATTTCAGATGATAAAAGTTGATGATGTTTTTCCTAAAAAGAGAACCGAGTGGACATTATAGTCTGCATTATTCTTCTAATAGATTACTCATTCCGCTGCTATTATTGATCTGAACGTTGTTTAAGAATTTAACTGCAGTTTTTGATATAAACCTTGTAGTCTATTGTATTCTATCAAGAACTCAACTGTTGAAGACTAATGATAATTTATTCGTCATTATCTTAGTCATGATATTCTTTACTGGGCTATTTGAGCTCACCCTTTCTTTTGTTCCATTGTTTTTCAACAGGAGATGAAAACATAACAGGGTCTAGCCGGGGAATGGAGTGAGGGTCCGAGGAATAGTTATCATAGTCTTCACGTTTTGTAAAATAGTGTGGCAATAATAGTGAAGACTTAGTTGTGTATTATTATACACTGTATTGTTGTACGTTGTGCTTTGTTGTAATAATTTTGTTGTAGTCTTTTGACGACTCAAGTTTGGGCTGTGTGGGCCCAGATTTGGGGGCGTCACACTCACAGCCGCACAACTCCCTCACGCTCACAGCCGCTCAGCTCAGTCCTCCCTCCTCCGCCTGTTGCCGATCTCCCGTGTCCCGTCTCCGGTCTCCGTCGGTCGGTCGGTGCTCGTCGAGTCGGTCGGTACTCCCTCACAGCTCAACCGTCGGCGTCGGCTGCTTCAGTAGGGTGCTCCTCGTCGGCGTCGGTCGGTCGGTGCTCGTCGTCGGCTCTCCCCTGCTCTGCTCCGGTAATTTTGACCCCCCTGTAATTTTGTTCTGGTTCCGCCACTGCCACCACCAATAAACTTCAACTCTTACAACTTGATATTAGGCAGCAAGATTCTGGGATGTAGAGTGCATAATCATGGAAATGCACAGTCTACGTTAAGTGATAAATTTTTGTGTCTGCTAGAAATACTAGCGGACAGTGTATTTTTTTGGACAATTTTGGAATTAAACCGAATACTAGCAGTCGTCGAGTTTTTCTTTTTTAATCTTGTCTATTCGTTATAAAAATCAATAAATTAAATGTTATTTGCTCATTTTTTATCCATAATAAATGCATGCTATGAATCATATATATATATATATATATATATAAAATTTTGAAAATTAAATCTTCATGAATTTGTCGTCCGTTGTGGAATGTAAAAATGAAGATACTCTACTGACCGACCCTATAAATAAATACCATCCATACATACATATATCATTGTAGCAAAAGTAAAGGCCATCCATCCATCCTTATACATGAGAAAATTTGATGATTGAGAAATCAACTTCCTTATTTGAGTCTGAGTTACGTACTTGTATTTGGATTAAAATTTTAAATAAATTTTGCTAATATAAAAATTTATTTAGAATTATATTACAAACATAAATAAAATTAAAATAATTATTTTCTCATAATTATAACTAAATAAATATGTATTCTGTGACGCCCCCAAATCTAAGCCCACACAGCCCAAACTTGAGTCGTCAAAAGACTACAACAAAATTATTACAATGAAATACAACGTACAACAATACAGTGGATAATACAACACAACTAAGTCTTCATTATTATTGCCACACTATTTTATAACACGTGAAGACTATGATAGCTATCCCCGCACTCTCACTCCATTCCCCGGCTAGACCCCGTTACGTTCTCATCTCCTGTTGAAAAACAATGGAACGAAAAGAAAGGGTGAGCTCAAATAGCCCAGTAAGAAATATCATGACTAAGATAATGACGAATAATTTATCATTAGCCTTCAACAATTGAGTTCTTGATAGAATACAATAGACTACAAGGTTTATATCAAAAACTGCAGTTAAATTCTTAAACAACGTTCATATCAATAATAGCAGCGGAATGAGCAATCTATTAGAAGAATAATGCAGACCATAATGTCCACTCGCTTCTCTTTTTAGTAAAAACATCATCAACTTTTATCATCTGAAATACCATTAGTCATGATAATAAAAATTCACAGTTCCTGGTCATAATCATGCAAATCAACAGTTCATCTTTGCACTACGGGCCAAAGACATTCAATAAAGCACCAACGGTCATGATTATACCAGATTCAGCCTTTGGTCATAATCATACCAACCAACAGTTCATCTTTGCACTACGGGCCAAAGAGAACATTCACCACGTGCCATAAAAGACACCGAACAGATGTATCGCCTTTAACCTAGTATATCGCCTTTAACCTATCATCTGTTCAACAATTATATCATATCTGTGCCCCCGGCCACAGATATTCACAACAACTTGATTCTTGATGATTAATACAAATAACAGTGATACAAATGATGAACAGAAGAACAGGATAAACAATAAGTATCGGAAGTTTACTTTGTGCAGATTCAAATAATGTCCAAATTGTCAACATGATGTGGAGTGAAATTTAAAAATGATATTCAAGATCCACAGTTCAGAATAACGATTATAGTTCAACAGAAAGGTTCAGAAAATAGGAAGGTTCAGTTGAAATAATGAAGTTCAACTATTATGGAACATATAATATTTTCAGGAATTATAGAAGCAATAGTTCCATAATAAGTTTCGATTTAGGTGTATGGAAGAAAATAATATCCCTTACCGTAGCAGGTTTGATTAACAGAAGGTGAAGAAAATTAATATCCCTTACCATAGTAAGTTTGAATAATGGAAGATGAAAAAGATGGTATCCCTTATGAGTATAAAGGAAAATGATATCACTTACGAATATGGAATAAAAGTGTCATGTGATAATTCGTGTAGACAAATTATTTCCACACGAGACAAATAAAAAGGGTTATTCACCAACAGGCGGTAATCCGCGCCGTAAGGTTATTCCCATCAGTTTGAATACGAATAGTTATTCACCAAACAGGCGATAATCCGCGCCGTAAGGTTATTCCCATCAATTTGAATACGAAGAGTTATTCACCAAACATGCGATAATCCGCACCGTAAGGTTATTCTCAAAGATTAATAAGGAATGAATACAAAAGGTTATTCACCAACAGGCGGTAAACCGCGCCGTAAGGTTATTCCCACAATTTAATACATGGAAATAAATGGCACAAGAAAGAAACGATATTATTTTCGAGAATCAAAGAATGATAATTCCTTCAAGTAAGAAAGAAAATAATATTCATTTATGATGATGAAAAGAGTGATACCCCTTACCGTAATAAATTTAAGAGTGTGAAAAGAATGATATTCCTTACCACAGTAAATTTAAGAGTGTGAAAAGAATAATATTCCTTACCGTAGTAAGTTTAAATAATAGAATATGAAAAAAAAAACGATATTCCTTACCTTAACACGTGACTGGATATTGATTTAAATGAGGTTGATCAACCTATATTTTTATAATAAAATTAGTAATTACCACATATAAATTTCAAAGTGTATGATAACTCGTATAATATGAATTATCAAAATTATATATATTTAACATAATTTTTGTAGTATAATATAACTACTTTTAAATAGTTTTAAAAATAATATTCCAAAATAAATCTTCCAAAGAAAGCTTTTAAAAATGAATCTTCTTAAAGAAGAGTCTTCTAAAGGAAGATTTGTGAATACCGTGAAAAATAGGAATTTATGAAATTACTACTCTTTAATAAAAGACTTACTTGAAAAATTTCTGCACTCCTTTTGGCTTTCAAACTCTCAAAATAACCTTACTATTCTCAAAGAAAACTCATAAAATTCTTATAGAAAAATTTTATGTTTTAGGTGTGATTTTTCTATTCAGCTGAACAAGCTATTTATAGGAGAAATAAGGGCACTATGCGGTAGGTGAGCACTGGTGTGCTGCACGCCAGTGCTGAAAAATTCAGCACGCAGCCGCTGGCTGCTTTTTTCCTTCCTGCACATTTTGCAATTCATTTTTTTTTCATGTGGGCCCCACATGGGTCCCACATGTTACTATCTACGTTACTATTCATGTTACTATTCACGTTACTATTTCAAATAGTAAAATTAATTAATTTTTTATTTTATTTTATTTATTTATTTATTCTTCCTGTGGGTCCAACATATAAAATAAAATAATACTACAACAATAATTCAACAATAATGTAATAAACACGTTACAGATTATTATTAATTTAATAATATAAATTATAGTATATTTGCAACCGTGACAATTATTAGGTTCAATAATTTTAAAAACAGTGCAGCAACAATTATTGAGTCAATGATATAAAATACAGTGTAATGACAATTATTGAATCAATAATGCAAAATACTGTGTAGCAACAATTATTGAATTGATAACATAAAATATTATGCAGCGACAATTATTGATGAAATGGTGTGCAACAGTTACGGTGTCAATTATCAGATCAATAATACGAGACACTGTGCAATACCGTGTGCTACTGTAGAATACCGTGTGCCACAATAAAATACCATAAATTACCGTATGCTACTATTCTTTTATCACTGGTATTTTAACAGTTAACACTGTTGACTATTTTTATTTAAAAAGGTTACTTCTGTCGTTTTCTATATCCGACAAATATTCCGTTGTGGGGTCCACCAATAATTAGTTATTTCGGCGCCGTCGTACGGCCCGAATATTCCCCGACAAAACGAATATTATCCGACAAAATAAAATTTGCACATAACATCCTTAACTTTAAACTTTATCGATTTAACCACTTACTGTTTCAGGAAAAATATATACGAAGAAAAATTAAATTTTATATTTCATAAAATTCGGGGTCTTACAACCTCCCCTCCTTATGAAATTTCGTCCCCGAAATTGACGTACCTGGCATTTCGAAGAGATAAGGATACTTAGATTTCATCTCAGATTCTAGCTCCCAGGTCATTTCCTCAGTATCTTGGTTTCTCCAAAAACTTTAACTTGAGGTATAACCTTTGAGCGTAGGATCTGCTCCTTCTTATCTAAGATTTTGACAGGTACCTCCTCGTACGTTAAATCGTCTGCTATAACGTCCGGTTCTAATTCAATGACGTGGTTTGGGTCCTTCACATATTTACGTAACATAGATATGTGAAAAACGTTATGGATGCGAGACATACTTGGTGGTAGGGCTAGTCTGTAGGCTACGGTTCCTACTTGATCGAGAATTTCAAATGGGCCAATAAATCGAGGGTTGAGCTTTCCTCTCTTTCCGAATCTCGTAACCCCTTTCCATGGAGAAACACGTAAGAATACATGATCTCCGACGTTGAATCTCTCATCTCTCCGATGAAGATCGGCATAACTCTTTTGTCGTTCTTGTGCTGTCTGTATTCGTTGTCGGATCATTTGGATCTTTTCGGTCGTCAAGCGTACCAACTCGGGTCCCAACAGTTTTGCTTCTCCTACCTCATTCCAACATACTGGAGAGCGACACTTGCGTCCATATAAAGCCTCGAATGGAGCCATACCTATACTTGCTTGGTAACTGTTGTTGTAGGAAAATTCCACCAATGGCAAGTACTTATCCCAACTTCCTTTGAAATCTAGTACGCAAAGTCTCAAAAGATCTTCGAGGGTCTGAATCGTCCTTTCCGATTGTCCGTCCGTTTGAGGATGGTATGCAGAACTGAACCGTAGCTCAGTGCCCATAGCTTTTTGTAGACTGATCCAAAAGCGTGAAGTGAATCTAGGATCTCGATCAGAAACTATGGAAACTGGCATGCCATGCAATCTCACGATCTCATTTATGTACATACCGGCAAGACGTTCAAGTGAAAAGTTTTCTCGTATAGGCAAGAAATGAGCAGATTTGGTCAATCTATCTACGATCACCCAAATTGCATCTAAGCCTTGAGAAACTTTGGGAAGACCCGTCACGAAATCCATATTGATGTGTTCCCACTTCCATTCGGGAACCTCAAGTGGTTGTAATGGACCCTTAGGTACTTGATGCTCTGCCTTGACACGTTGACAAGTTAGGCACCTTGAGATAAACTCTGCAATCTCCCTTTTCATATTGTTCCACCAAAATGTATGTCGAAGATCTCGATACATCTTGGTACCTCCTGGGTGGATTGCAAACGGCGTGTTGTGTGCCTCCATCATGATTTTATGCTTTAATTCAGGATCGTTAGGAACACAGAGTCGAGAGTTGACTCGAATTATTCCTTTCTCGTCGATTCTTGCTTCGGGAATGGTACCTTCTTGTACTTTCTTTATCATGTTTATCAGTTCCGGATCGGTAGCTTGAGCAGCTTTAATTTTATCGATTAAAGCTGGTTCTACTCGCACGTGAGCAATCTTCGAGTGGGTCCCTGGTGTCTTTAGCTCTATCTCCATCTTTTGCAAGTCGTACAAAATACACTTTTGTGTTGTCAGCAGTGCACTTGTACTCGCATAAGATTTTCTGCTCAAAGCGTCAGCTACAACGTTCGCCTTTCCCGGGTGATACTGGATTGTGTGATCATAATCCTTCAACAGCTCAAGTCAACGTCGTTGTCGCATGTTGAGTTCCTTCTGGGTGAAGAAATACTTGAGACTTTTATGATCCGTATAGATATCCACTTTCTCTCCGTACAAGTAGTGTCTCCAGATCTTCAACGCGAAAACGACTGCTGCCAACTCTAGATCATGAGTAGGGTAATTTTTCTCATAATCTTTGAGTTGTCGAGAGGCATAGGCTATAACTTTTCCATGTTGCATAAGGACACAGCCTAAACCTTTGCCTGAAGCATCGCTGTATATGACAAATTCTCCCGATCCTGATGGAATGGTCAGAACAGGAGCTGAAACAAGTCTCCTCTTAAGCTCTTGAAAACTTTTCTCACATTGCTCGCTCCATATGAATTTTGTGCTTTTCCGAGTAAGCTGAGTTAATGGAGTGGCGATTCGAGAAAATCCTTCTACGAATCTCCGATAATAACCAGCTAGGCCCAGAAAACTTCGGACTTCGGTTACTGTCTTGGGTTGTTCCCAATTTAGTACCGTTTCAATCTTCGCATGATCGACTGATATTCCTTGACTAGAAATCACATGCCCAAGAAACGTGACCTCCTCAAGCCAGAACTCACATTTCTTCAACTTGGCATATAATTTGTTCTCACGGAGCTTCTGGAGTATCAATCTCAGGTGTTGTTCATGATCCTCACGACTTTTGGAGTATATGAGGATGTCATCAATAAAGACAACCACAAAATGATCCAAATATTCCTTGAATATTCGGTTCATCATGTCCATGAAAGCTGCAGGAGCATTGGTTAGTCCAAAAGGCATGACTAAAAACTCATAATGCCCATAACGAGTTCTGAAAGCAGTCTTTGGAATGTCCTCAGCTTTAACCTTTAACTGATGATATCCAGAACGGAGATCAATCTTTGAGAAATGTTGAGCACCTTGTAATTGATCAAACATGTCATCGATCCTAGGCAACGGGTTCCTGTTTTTGATGGTGACATGGTTCAATTCTCGGTAGTCAATGCACAATCTCATACTCCCGTCCTTCTTCTTCACAAATAGAACAGGAGCACCCCAAGGTGATGCACTCGGACGAATGAAACCGGTATCCAACAATTCCTGTAGTTGGACTTTTAACTCTTGAAGTTCAATGGGAGCCATTCGGTATGGGGCTTTGGAAATGGGCTTGGTACCGGGTTCAAGATCAATACAAAATTCAATTTCACGGTTTGGGGGTAAGCCAGGAAGTTCTTCAGGAAAAACGTCAGGAAACTCATTAACAATGGGAATATCATTCAAGTTTGACGTATTTTTGTTCAAATCAGTGACATGAGCTAAAAAGGCTTGACATCCGTTTTTCAATAAACGAATGGCTTTATGGCTAGAAATAACAGTTATAGATTTCAATGGTTTAGTTGCTTGAATTTGCATGACAGGTTGATTAGGAATATGAAAACTAATAATCTTATGAAAACAATCAATTTTAGCATGATGGGTAGTCAACCAATCAATTCCTAAAATCACATCAAATTCATGCATTTCCAAAGAAATAAGGTCAACAGGTAATGTGAGGTTGTTGATTTGAACTAGGCAAGATTTATAGACAGTAGATGTAATGGTCATTTCTCCTAATGGGGTTTCAACTGATAAGTCAAAGTCCAAATTTTCAGGAGTTAAGTTTAAACGCTGAGCACATGCAGGTGAGATAAAAGAATGGGTAGAGCCAGTATCTAACAAAGCGTAGACTTCACGAGAATTTATGAATAGCTTACCGGTTATCACCTCGTTCGAGTTTCGTGCCATTTGGGATGTCACAACAAAAGCTCTCCCTTGAACTACAGATTTTCCCTTATCCGCACTAGCTTTTGGTATCATCACTGCAGCTGGACTTGATTTTGTGGCAGGACAAAACCGCGCAAGATGACCCTCTTTCCCACAACTGTAGCACTTTTTGGATTGCAGTGTACAGTTTGGGCTGATGTGACCTTCCTGTCCACACCTATAGCATCTCACTGGTGGTCGATCTTCTCCCCTTGAAACTGGGGTCGGTGCTGGTGCTGGTACTGGTGCCCTTCCATAATTATTATGGAATCTCTTTCTTTTGAAATTGTTTCCACTGGATTCTCCTCTTCTGTTATTTGATGTGGAATTACCACCGAAGTGTTGGTTACCTCCTCGATGGTTCTCGTTCCTGTGGTTGTTATCATTTCTCTGATCATTGACTCTTGGCTGTAATTTTTCATCTGTTTGCTCCACCCTTTGAGCCCTATCAACAACATCTGAATACAAACTAAATTTATGAGAGCTAAGTTGTTGACGGATTTCGAATCTTAGACCATGTAAGAACATCCGACTCATCCGTGCTTCGTCATCTACTAGATGAGTCGCAAAACGAGACAGTTCAGCAAACTTAGCTTCATATTGAGAAACTGACATGTTTCCCTGCTCCAGCTTAATGAATTCCACTTCCTTCATATGGCGGATGCTTTCTGGGAAGTACTTTTCATTAAATAGCTCTTGGAATTCTGTCCAAGACATCTCAAGTGCTGAAGGGTGGATACGTTTTACCGCTTCCCACCAGTGATCCGCCGCACCTCGAAACATAAAAGTAGCAAAGGGCACCTTCTGATCATCAGCGCATTGTAGGACATCAAGTATTTTTGTCGTCTGCTTCAGCCATGCCTCCGCTTTGAGTGGGTCAGGCTTCCCGTGGAATTCAGGTGGTCCCAATTCTTTAAATTGCTTGACAGTGACTATCCTCAAATTACCAGCGTTTCTACCGTTATTGTTAACTGGATTTCCTCTTGCCTGATTCTGCATGAACTGCATGAAATTCCTAAAGAATCCATCATTCATCATGTTATCAGGAATATTATTTCCTGAGTTGGCAGGAGGATTGTTTGTGGCTTCTTGATTTTTGGCTACATTCGCTTCGGGTATTTCATAGTTAACCTCTTGATTTCCAGATGTCATACTAAACTGTGGTCACAAAATAAATGTTAGTTCAAATAAACTGACTCATCACTTCATGTCCCTATATTCAAATCAACTCATTAGATAATAAAATCTAATTTAGGTAGGACATACTAGTGACTGATTCTATTCGTCTCTCCCCTCCTAGTTCTACCCTAGATCTCCATTAAAGACCATATCCCTAAGCTCTGATGCCAACTGTGACGCCCCCAAATCTAAGCCCACACAGCCCAAACTTGAGTCGTCAAAAGACTACAACAAAATTATTACAATGAAATACAACGTACAACAATACAGTGGATAATACAACACAACTAAGTCTTCATTATTATTGCCACACTATTTTATAACACGTGAAGACTATGATAACTATCCCCGCACTCTCACTCCATTCCCCGGCTAGACCCCGTTACGTTCTCATCTCCTGTTGAAAAACAATGGAACGAAAAGAAAGGGTGAGCTCAAATAGCCCAGTAAGAAATATCATGACTAAGATAATGACGAATAATTTATCATTAGCCTTCAACAATTGAGTTCTTGATAGAATACAATAGACTACAAGGTTTATATCAAAAACTGCAGTTAAATTCTTAAACAACGTTCATATCAATAATAGCAGCGGAATGAGCAATCTATTAGAAGAATAATGCAGACCATAATGTCCACTCGCTTCTCTTTTTAGTAAAAACATCATCAACTTTTATCATCTGAAATACCATTAGTCATGATAATAAAAATTCACAGTTCCTGGTCATAATCATGCAAATCAACAGTTCATCTTTGCACTACGGGCCAAAGACATTCAATAAAGCACCAACGGTCATGATTATACCAGATTCAGCCTTTGGTCATAATCATACCAACCAACAGTTCATCTTTGCACTACGGGCCAAAGAGAACATTCACCACGTGCCATAAAAGACACCGAACAGATGTATCGCCTTTAACCTAGTATATCGCCTTTAACCTATCATCTGTTCAACAATTATATCATATCTGTGCCCCCGGCCACAGATATTCACAACAACTTGATTCTTGATGATTAATACAAATAACAGTGATACAAATGATGAACAGAAGAACAGGATAAACAATAAGTATCGGAAGTTTACTTTGTGCAGATTCAAATAATGTCCAAATTGTCAACATGATGTGGAGTGAAATTTAAAAATGATATTCAAGATCCACAGTTCAGAATAACGATTATAGTTCAACAGAAAGGTTCAGAAAATAGGAAGGTTCAGTTGAAATAATGAAGTTCAACTATTATGGAACATATAATATTTTCAGGAATTATAGAAGCAATAGTTCCATAATAAGTTTCGATTTAGGTGTATGGAAGAAAATAATATCCCTTACCGTAGCAGGTTTGATTAACAGAAGGTGAAGAAAATTAATATCCCTTACCATAGTAAGTTTGAATAATGGAAGATGAAAAAGATGGTATCCCTTATGAGTATAAAGGAAAATGATATCACTTACGAATATGGAATAAAAGTGTCATGTGATAATTCGTGTAGACAAATTATTTCCACACGAGACAAATAAAAAGGGTTATTCACCAACAGGCGGTAATCCGCGCCGTAAGGTTATTCCCATCAGTTTGAATACGAATAGTTATTCACCAAACAGGCGATAATCCGCGCCGTAAGGTTATTCCCATCAATTTGAATACGAAGAGTTATTCACCAAACATGCGATAATCCGCACCGTAAGGTTATTCTCAAAGATTAATAAGGAATGAATACAAAAGGTTATTCACCAACAGGCGGTAAACCGCGCCGTAAGGTTATTCCCACAATTTAATACATGGAAATAAATGGCACAAGAAAGAAACGATATTATTTTCGAGAATCAAAGAATGATAATTCCTTCAAGTAAGAAAGAAAATAATATTCATTTATGATGATGAAAAGAGTGATACCCCTTACCGTAATAAATTTAAGAGTGTGAAAAGAATGATATTCCTTACCACAGTAAATTTAAGAGTGTGAAAAGAATAATATTCCTTACCGTAGTAAGTTTAAATAATAGAATATGAAAAAAAAAACGATATTCCTTACCTTAACACGTGACTGGATATTGATTTAAATGAGGTTGATCAACCTATATTTTTATAATAAAATTAGTAATTACCACATATAAATTTCAAAGTGTATGATAACTCGTATAATATGAATTATCAAAATTATATATATTTAACATAATTTTTGTAGTATAATATAACTACTTTTAAATAGTTTTAAAAATAATATTCCAAAATAAATCTTCCAAAGAAAGCTTTTAAAAATGAATCTTCTTAAAGAAGAGTCTTCTAAAGGAAGATTTGTGAATACCGTGAAAAATAGGAATTTATGAAATTACTACTCTTTAATAAAAGACTTACTTGAAAAATTTCTGCACTCCTTTTGGCTTTCAAACTCTCAAAATAACCTTACTATTCTCAAAGAAAACTCATAAAATTCTTATAGAAAAATTTTATGTTTTAGGTGTGATTTTTCTATTCAGCTGAACAAGCTATTTATAGGAGAAATAAGGGCACTATGCGGTAGGTGAGCACTGGTGTGCTGCACGCCAGTGCTGAAAAATTCAGCACGCAGCCGCTGGCTGCTTTTTTCCTTCCTGCACATTTTGCAATTCATTTTTTTTTCATGTGGGCCCCACATGGGTCCCACATGTTACTATCTACGTTACTATTCATGTTACTATTCACGTTACTATTTCAAATAGTAAAATTAATTAATTTTTTATTTTATTTTATTTATTTATTTATTCTTCCTGTGGGTCCAACATATAAAATAAAATAATACTACAACAATAATTCAACAATAATGTAATAAACACGTTACAGATTATTATTAATTTAATAATATAAATTATAGTATATTTGCAACCGTGACAATTATTAGGTTCAATAATTTTAAAAACAGTGCAGCAACAATTATTGAGTCAATGATATGAAATACAGTGTAATGACAATTATTGAATCAATAATGCAAAATACTGTGTAGCAACAATTATTGAATTGATAACATAAAATATTATGCAGCGACAATTATTGATGAAATGGTGTGCAACAGTTACGGTGTCAATTATCAGATCAATAATACGAGACACTGTGCAATACCATGTGCTACTGTAGAATACCGTGTGCCACAATAAAATACCATAAATTACCGTATGCTACTATTCTTTTATCACTGGTATTTTAACAGTTAACACTGTTGACTATTTTTATTTAAAAAGGTTACTTCTGTCGTTTTCTATATCCGACAAATATTCCGTTGTGGGGTCCACCAATAATTAGTTATTTCGGCGCCGTCGTACGGCCCGAATATTCCCCGACAAAACGAATATTATCCGACAAAATAAAATTTGCACATAACATCCTTAACTTTAAACTTTATCGATTTAACCACTTACTGTTTCAGGAAAAATATATACGAAGAAAAATTAAATTTTATATTTCATAAAATTCGGGGTCTTACATATTCCATTTAAATGTTTGACTTAATAATTGATCAAAATAAATAACTATCTTCTCAAAATTTTATTTAATATTTATATATTTAATAATTTAATAAACCATTATTATACTTTGCACGGGTTAGAATTGCATTACAATCTGTCAATATAAGCACTTACATGTAATTACATTATAAATTTAAATTATTATTTTCTCATAATTATAACTAAATAAATATGCACTTCATTTAAATGTTTGTCTTAATAATTAATCGAAATAACTTATAATATATAATTCAATATTTATTATTTAAATAAATATTTAACAATTTAATAGTTACAATTATCTTCTTAAAATTTTAAATTTATCTATTCAATAATATAATAAACTATTATTATACTTTGCATGAGGTTAATAAACTTGTTTATAATAATAAAAAAATCACGAAATCATGAATTAGTTTTAAAATGATAATAAAAAGTAAAAGGACAAGACAAAAAAAAAAAGAAATTTGAGGACGTTTGATTGTTTCCTCTTTGGCGGTACATATTACTTGCTTATTTCATCACCCTCACATAAATCATAAATGCTTTCTTTCCAATATATATAATTCCTCTTTTTCCATCATATATATTCATTAAATTATTAGACATACATCTCCATCTCCATCTCCATCATCTTCTTCAAAGCTGATATATAATATTAGTCATATATTCTTATTAATCCATCATATAGCTCCATCTTGTTGAAAGCAATAGTAATGGTTGTTAAGTGGTTTCTTACAATATTAGTCATGATTCTAGCTTCACTAGTACTGGTGATTAATATTAATCCAAATATATACTCCGTTTTTAGTGTTTGGGATTCACGCATTATTCCCAATTCTCAATCAATCCATCAACCTCTTCCTCCTTCTCCCCGTTCTTCTTCCGGCAGAAACGAAAAGGTGACGGAGACGCATCATCATCATCTGTCGTCAAGGGTAACAGGTGGCCATCCCACCGCGCAGGTAATTGTAGCGTACACATCGTTCCATTATTGTTATTATTATTATTATTATTATTATTATTATTATCATCATCATTATTATTAGAATAAATAGAATAAATATAAGTGTACAATATTCAAATATTATATTCATCTTAATTATTAAAAGGTGAGGAATGGCATAATAATCTATGACATATCCTATTTTTTAATAATTAAAATAAATATAGTATTTAATTTTATATTTAATTATTATATATGTAGATTTGTCTTTATTATTATTCCCTTTCTTCATTCAACAAAAAATATTACAACACGCATATTTTATGCGTCTTTTGTACTACTCCATATTAGATATATAAATAAGGATAAATTTAGGGATACAAAAAAAAAATAAAAAAATAAACACTATATCTATTTCAACAGTTAAAAAGTAAGATATGATACAAATTTTAATGTCATGTCTCATTTTTTTAATAATTAAAATAAATATAATATTTGAATATTGTGTATTTATACTTATTCTATAAATAATAAACTGTGATATATTTATATATATGTTGTCAAGTTATTTAGATTATTATTTTATTTTATTTTTGTAAAAATGTCTAATCAGTTTATCCAATCCATTTATGACATTTTGGTACATGAATAGGCTAGTCAAGACCGTCCCAAAAATTTGTTCCAAAGTGTGCAAAACTGCATTAAGAATTGTACCTCGATGGACGAGTTTGCTAAAATACAATACAAACTCTTTTGCATTTTGGTCAAATGATAATTCCATCAAGAGTGCTTTAAAAAGTTTCCTTATAAAAAAGAAGAAGAGTGCTTTCAAAAGATGAACTCTGTCATAGCTTCTAGTGTGTGTGTGTGTGTGTATATATATATATATATATATATATATATATATATACCCTTTCCTCAAAAAAGAAAAATTATGAAATAAATTTAAATAATTGGGATTAATTATATCGATCCTAGTGAAAAGGTAAAACAGGAGTTATTACTTATATAATTCCAAGATGGGTTTTAATTAAAACTTTGATATAAACAAAAAAATCAAAAATCCTCGATGCTTAATTACACTGTGGAAAGTGGCAGTTAATTCCTGGCTTGATAATTCGTTCATATACGAATGAACGAATTTTGCAAGAATTTTAATTTAGGAAACTGATATTTTCGCAGGTTATTTTATTATTTTCGCAGGATTTACTTATAGCGACGGTCGCTATAGATTTATGGCGATACTTTTTACATGTAAAGTGTTGCAATAGGTATATAACGACGGTTTTAACATGTAAAGTGTAGTCATAAGTATATAGCGACAGTTTTAAAACTGTTACTATAAGCAAAAAATAGGGTCCGCCTACAAAAATAACAAAAAAAACCTGTGAAAATAACAATTCCCTTAATTTATTCTCCCTGGAATATACGATGGCTTCACTTTGAAATAAATTAAGGAACCATTAACAGGCAGGCTGCCTGTTATTACTTAATTATCTTATTATTTAATTTAATGTGACGTGATAGGCAGGGAGGAAGGAAGAGAGTTTGAATGCTAGCGTGGGGTTACAAAAAAGGTACGGCAATTTAGAGAGGCTTGAAGCGGGGCTTATGCGAGCTAGAGCTACAATAAGAGAACAAGGAGGAGCAAATGTAAAACAAGACCCTGATTACGTCGCAAGCGGCCCAATGTATTGGAATCCCAGAGCCTTTCAAAGGTAGCAGTATGTACCATATATATATATATATATATTCATTGTTTGATTATCTTATTTTCAGTTTATTCATTTTATACGATAATCCTGTGTTAAAAATGAATAATAGCAAATAAAAAATAAAACTTTAATCAACTAAACAAAACTAATAAGAAAACCCAATTATGTTATCTACATAATGTATATAAAAAAATAAGAATTTAAAGGCAAAGAATTTTAATTAATTACTACTAAAATAACAGTGTTATAACTACACGAGAAAAGAAACTTTTTAAGGAAACAATATTCATAATACTGCCCACGGTCCAATAGAAAACAAAATGAATTGAAATTGAATCTTTAGGTGCTATTACGTACATAGTCATGGAAACTGGAAAGAAAGGGAAAATAATAAAATAAAACAATATGCTTCAAGCCTTTCTTTCTAAGGAAAAGAATAAAGGGAAAAAAAAGAAGCAGCCTAAAATCTTTCCTTTAAAATAAAAGTCCTATTTATAGGCACAAATAAATTGTAACCTAATATAAGGTACATTGAATTTGATCTTTTCATTTTTTCTCTCATCTCTTTTGTCTTCTTCTTGATTTCAACTTCCTTCATGGCAATCCTCCTGAGAAACTTTTTTAACTTTAAAAGCTGGAACATAATCTATTATTTGCTCACTAAAATTAGTAAATAATAAATCCAATCCTACAAAACATCATAAAATGTATTAATTAATATCCAACTTGTTTTATAATCAACTGAGGTGCTTGATTTTTTGTTTACAAGATGATGTGGTTCGGAAATTAGCACGGCAATAGAAATTGCTTTATTGTGTTGAATAAATTAAGGAAACTGATATTTTCATACTGTTTTATGATATTTCTATATAGTAGACTCCACAAAGTGTCGCTATAGATGTATAATGACGATTAACCGTGTTACAAACTATACATGTGGAATCTACCGTGTGAAAATAGTAAAAAACAGTATGAAAATATTAATTCCCTAAATTAAGGTTTGTTTTAGCCATGTTACCATCAACTTTGATCGAGTGCGAAATTAATATAGGATATGTTAAATTGCACAAGACATCTGGTTCTTATTCAGAATAATGCTACTTAGCAAACTTGGACTATAAAATATCAAACAATTTTTGATAAAAAAATAAAATAAAATAATCCATGTTAGAAAAGAAAGAAAGTCAAATGAAAATCTCATCATGCCAATTCTCACCATTTATTGCAGGAGCTACTTGGAAATGGAAAAACAATTTAAGGTGTATATCTATGAAGAAGGAGATCCTCCAATATTTCACAGCGCTCCATGCCATGGCGTACTTGGAATGGAGGGGATTTTCCTTAATGAGATGGAGATTAGCCATTTCCGTACCAGAGATCCTGATCAAGCCCATGTTTATTTCCTTCCGTTTAGTGTGGTATCGATTGTTCACTACGTTTATGTGATCGATTCCCATGACTGGAGTCTTATGAAAAATACAGCTTCAGACTATGTCAATCTTATTGCCCAAAAACACCCTTACTGGAATCGAAGCCTCGGAGCCGATCACTTCATGCTTGCTTGCCATGATTGGGTAACGTATCATATATTTTTTTTCCTTGTAATTTTGCATGCATTTACGATAACCCTAAGAAATCATGGTTCCTTGACCTTGGTCTTATCTTGAACTTAAGCTGGTCATGTAAATTTGGTAGTATCCCGATATAGGAAAATTTCAAAAACATTTGTAGAATCCATCCTTGATCAGATAAATGTGTGTTGCAGGGGCCTGAAATCTCCTTTGCGGTCCCTAATCTGTACAAAAACTCCATTCGAGCTCTTTGTAATGCAAATACATCGGAAAGATTCAACCCCTCCAAGGATGTGTCTATCCCAGAAATCTATCTCCCAGCTGGTACAACTGATGGCCTGCTAAATGGCCCATCTCCCTCGCATCGTCCCACTTTAGTTTTCTTTGCTGGAGGAATTCACGGCTACATTCGGGCAGTGGTATTCGAGCATTGGGAAAATAAGGACAACAACGTTCAGATTCACCGGTACCTTCCGAAAGGAGACTCGTATTACAGGATGTTGAGAAAGAGCAGGTACTGCATTTGTCCAAGTGGTTATGAAGTAGCAGACGCAAGAATATTTGAGGCACTTTACACCGGGTGTGTCCCGGTACTCATTAAGGACCATTATGTTGCACCATTCAGTGATGTACTAAATTGGAAGTCATTCTCGGTTGATATTCCAGTGAAAGATATTCCAAACCTGAAGAAAATCTTGATGGGTATTTCTCAGAGGCAATACATAAGGATGCAGAGGAGGGGTCTTCAAGTAAGGAAGCATTTTGAGGTTAATTTTCCTCCCAAACGATACGATGTTTTTCACATGATACTTCATTCAATCTGGCTAAGAAGACTCAATGTTCAAATTCGTGATGGCGAGGAATCATGATTTGAATTATATTCGAATGTTGGACAAAACTAGTCCCAGAGAAATCAGTTAGTCGAAAGCAGCAGGTGCAGGAATTGGTATTTGAAAATAATATGTTACATGTTTATGGCAACAAGACCTCTGAAAAGTTCAATCAACTCATTCACTTGCTTCCAATTTATTGCCGGGAATTAAGGTATTAATTTCAGCAATTTAGCTGTAGTTTCAAAGTGAATTTTGGCAAGTCTTTACATCAGTACTTCCAAATTGAATTTTACCAATATTGGAGCTAATACCTTTCTAGTCTATTTGTTTCTTAACCATCTCCTGCGGTTGCTGAAATAATTGGAGCCAATCTCCACCTGCCAATCTCTATCAGAAAATTGGTCTTTAAAAAATTGACTTTCGGCTGTTAGATGAGCTTTTGTTTTGGCTAGAACAATGTTCCAAACCACCATCATAAATATATCAATAAAAATGGTTGCTTGATTGGTACTTAAAAATTGAAAAATATCTGTTTTTCATTTACTTATAAAAGGATGAAATTAGTTATATGATTGGCAAACGATAACACAGCAAAATGAGGTTGATAAAAAGATCAACAACTCCGTATTTCTGCTGTATTGCCTATAGCATTTACTGCTATATCCCATGAACTCCAGAAAAGATGACCAAGACAACTCATTTTTCCCAATCCACACCTCATTTTTCCTAATCCTCAAAAACTGATAATCAGTTTAAAGCTATAAACTCGGCAAGTAGCCTTAATCACTTCCTAAAACTATAGCGGAGGCAAAGCACCTACTGCCAACGCCTTCCAGGTTGGTCTCTTGCCAACCCTGACCATCCTTGTAGCATTCAACCTGTCATTGAATAAACAGGGGAAAGAGGGGCAGATGATTAGTCGAGGGATCAAGTGGAAACCAACAGATAGTTAAATCTGAGAAAATACAACTTACTGTGCCTATGATGTTATCATCACTAATTACTCCTCCTATTACATATATAGATTCCTTCAAAACTGCAGCAGCAGAATATCCCCTGCGTTGATTCATTGGCTCTCCAGTCATCCATGACCCAAGACGAGGATCAAATATTTCAATGCTTGGAACCATTGTACTTCCATCAAAACCACCCAGAACATATCTGCATTAGAAATTTCACATCTTATATTCATGAATGTGCTAAAATTTGAATGCCATCATATCATTTGATTATTTTTGTTTATTTTTATTTCTTTGATGGCTATAACTGATTCAAGATTTCTTCCCTTAATTAAACATAACGTCCCAAACGGAATAATGGAAGCTCTGCAAGTTTGGAGCAGTCCTCATTCAATATGAAAAAATTCTTCACATTTCAAAGAGCAATTTGTGGCACTTGCAGAAGTACAAGGAGGCAGACACTTAATTATCTTTATATTTTATTATTCTGACGGTAGGAATTCAACATTTTTCATGAAGATTTTCTAATAAGAAGGAACAGACAACATTGTAGGCACAGCCCCCACAGTATGTGTTACTCACATCAGCAAGTAACAATCTCATTTTTAATGCCATAATATAGAAAACTGAGGAAAGTTTTCCTGTGAAACTTGGTGGAATATTCTGAATACAGCACAAATTATGCACAAATTATCAACTGAATAATTGACCAATAAAAGAAATAACCTTTATAAAAAGATGTACAGACTTACAATTTTTCATTCATAACAGTTACAGAATGACAACCTCTCTTTGTATTCATACCCTCAATTCTGTTCCACGAATGTTCCCTGGGGTCAAATCTTTCAGCAGACCTGAAATAGTAGACAATTTTTATAGACCCATTCAGAAACATTTTTTACTGGAGAGACAACGCGGTCCAGTAAGTCAAAACTAAAGGAACTGCATTTCCACATGAAGATCATTTTTTAGATCTCAAATGTATCACTGGCCTCTATTGCAAGGCTTTCTTTGATTCTATACCAACCCTAAACACAAGGATATCTCCCATTAGTCCCATCCCCGTGCATGAAACTTGGATTGGTATCCAGTATCATAAAAGATTGAAACCAAAAAAAAGAAGCAGGGCTTAATGCTGAACTGTTAAAAGAACTATGAAGAGAAAAGACGGATACAATATTTTTGCTATATATCAAAAGTTAACTGTAGCGCAACTCCACATTACTGAATCATGTGCTTGAGTGAGTGTGTGCAGCAGCATGTATACATTTAAATGGGAGGAACAAGAGAAAGTGGCTAACTATCTTACTTCAAGTATTCCTTTCCATCAAATCCACCAACAGCATAGATAGCCCCATTAAGCTCTGCTGCAGCAAGAGCAAATCGCTGGAAGAATAAAAGAAAGCATAACATACTGAATGTTAAAATAATATAAAACATAGAGAGAAAACTAAACCCTCGTACAAAAGCTTGTTGATATTCCATATTCTCAATACGGTAAAATTGTAATCCACTTATACCATCTTATCACAAGCACAAGCAGATTTTAAAAAAAGGTCACGCAAGCATGAAAAACTTGTGAAGCATTCACGTTCGAACTCATAGGCAATGTTTTAAACAACAAACTTTATACCTGCACAACTAATCAATTTATGCCTAATCTTGGATCTTATATTTCTAATCACCCAAAATCTACAGATCAAAATTACGGAACCAACTAACACTGCAGCCGAAGAGATAATACAATCACCTTTTGTAGCATTGACCGTGTCGAAATCCAGCGCCCAAGATCTAAATCTAACATTTCGACATCTGAAAAGCATTCAACACCGTTCCCTCCACCAAGTGCAAAAATTTTGTTATTTACAGTAGCACCAGCTAAGCTTCCCTTTTCCCCATTCAGAGAAGGACGCAAAGTCCATTGATTTTTAGCTGGGTTATATGATTCAACTTAACAGAAATCAAGTAACAAGAGTTAGTGACAAATATATTTTAATAAATGAGAAAGAGGAGAAAAAGAGGGCTGTATGAGCAAGTACCTGTGTTGTACCATAAGGAATCATTCCCACCACCAAATACATAAAGCTCACCATTCAACTTTGCAATTGAGGCATAAGAGCGAGCAGAGTTCATTGGCCGGCGAGATTTTATGGTATCCAGTGTAGGTGAGTAGGCATCCAATGCAGATAACCATTGCACCCCATCATATCCTCCCACAAGAAATATCAACTCATCAAGATGTAGATGAAGCTCACAAGAAGACTCAATCATTGTTGCATCAACATGTTGTACAGAAGGATTTGATCCAGATTCCAGCATCATACACCGTTCTTTTACCAGTTGAATTTCTGTTTCGGCTTCGACCTGAAATAACAGGTGAGAGGTCAAAAAATTGACAAGCAGGACAACAACAGACATGCTCTACTTTCCGCCAATCTGCAAGTATGGTATATACAAGCATATTTTTTTAAGGTGGTAGGGAAGTAGAGGAATAGGTCCGAGTCCATACAAGTTGTAAACCAAACATATAATTTTAAATTAATTTGATACAATCCTGAAATAAATTGAAAGTAAAAGCATACAAAATCTACTTTTCTAGTTTCATATTCCTATATCTGAAACAGGCTGTAAGAAAAGAGGAACCTAAATGCATGAAGATTCAAATTGAATAGAATGAGTAGTGTTCAAACTTAAATATAGAACTGCAACATCAAGATCTAAGAAATGACAGAGTACCAGCTTCTTCTCCAAATGTTTCATCTTCTGGCTTTGCTTTGTTTTAAAAGCCTTCAGCTCTTCCATCTCCTGAATCAACTGTACACAGACACGAAAAAAGAAGAAGAGAATTTGCGTAGATGAGGTAAGACATAACAAAAATACTCGTTATAGGAGATCATAGTCACTGATAATGGATAACTGAAAACATCAAGTACCTGAGCCATGACAGAAGGATAATCAGATGAGGTAAGAGGTAATACTTCAAGCTTCTCCTCTGATATTGTCTGTCTCTCCGGAATACCTTTCTGCTCCAAGTTCACATCATTTACAACAGCAGTATCTTCAACACATCTCATCAAAGATGAGTCTAAACTATCACGGTTTAGAGCCATTTCTTTTAGTTTCATGTATATAAGGTTCTTCTCATCCTCCACAGCTCTCTTGTCTAAGTAGGTTTCTGATAGCTGGTTATTGACACTAAAACATGTTGCAATATCTGAAGTATCCAAATTTCCAATTGATTTATAGGAATGAGAAAAATTAACATTTGAAACCGGAGGGTCAAAACCTTCATTTTCCTCTCCCCTCTGAGGTGAGGGTATAGATCGAAATTGAGTTCTCCATTTTGTTGTATTCTGTGGTGCAGAGGTACTTGGAGCAACTGCTAGAGATGATAGTAAAGACATCAACTTGTTTGTTTGAGCATGGTCAAGCTCAAACCAGAAATGGTTTGGACCGTAGTAGTTGTCTAAGATTATTGGCTTAAACTGATCTTCGCGAAGTGCTTGGCACTGCAGACGCACACGGATCTGCACCTTCAGGTATAAACAGCTGAGGTGTAAGTACCAGAGACTAACCTAGTCAACCCCAGCATGTAGCAAGCTAGCCACAGAACTCAGTGAAAACTTCATAGAACAAAAGCTTCATAAAATACCTGAGCAGGATATGATGTTCTTTCGGAACCATCTGTGGTCCATCCATATGGATCAATGTTCATTTTCCCAGAGCTAGCAGCTTCAAAAATGCCATGAAGTTTTCTATCGCTATAGTTGAATAAAAACAGCGGTAAACCAGGATCGATATTCTTTACAAACGAAAAGTGTGAAGATGGTAAGCCTGTTAAAAGTTGCACAAAGTTTGATGAATTCTTGGGGCTAAAAGAAATGTAACAAAAAGGGAGAAAAAAAATCATAATCTGCTTAACATAGAAATTAAAGTTCTCAGAGTATTATGTGCTAAATTCATATTACAACTACTCTCAAATATTGATATGCAAGTAGCAGATAAAAAGTATTCGTTGCAAATGAATTAAATGACTGACCAAAGAGTTGTTTAAAAAGACATTCTTTTAAGGTGTTGCTCTTGCAACCAAATATGACACCACCAAGATGACTCTTCCTCAAATCTCTAAAATTTCCAGTGCCGGCTGCTTGGTTTGGAGAGGAAACTGTTATATCATTTAGTAGGAAGGTTTGTGTTCTCCTCCCTGCGTCCATCCTGCAATCCAAAAAGTAGAAGCTGTTTTATTCTGAACAATAATGGCCTAAACATGCAGCAAATATTACAAGGAACAAAAAAAAAGGAGAAAGGAAATGGTCAATAGACTCAATACTCATAAGAGAAGAAAGGATCTGCTAAGGCCTCCAAGACATTGGAACTATAGGCAAGAGCAGAAATTCCAGCATTTCAATAATTGAGATAAAGTCAGGTTAAGCTAATGAGTACCCTAAAGACGGTTGTTATTTGATAAGCATTTATTATCACAGAAGTGTAATGAGAATACTCACTAACGAAAAACCTATGCTACGTGAAATTTAACAAGTTTCAATTGCAACACTTTCTTAGAAGAATTACACTAAACGTACTTTAAAAAGTCCCCATAACAACACACTCAGAAAAAAGATTTTTACAACAGAATTAGTGCTCCTTAACGAGACCCTCCAGACTGGTTAGAATTTGACAATAAAATAAACAAGAATGAGATGATGACAAAATGACACTCGTAAGACATCTAAATTGCACGAATGATGCCAATTTATAGCTCAACTCAAACTTTTACCATGTCACGAATCCAAGCCATGGGTATTTCAGGTATTTATACATGTATAAGCGTTTATTAGCCAACAAGTACCTCATTAAGACATGAACAAATTAAAACTTCTTCTACAGACCCCAAAATCACAAAGAACAATCCACATATGCAGATGTTTGTATGCATTTGTATACATAAAATATACAACACACAAAATGCAAATTTGAGCCATACTCAACAAAATTACTTCTGTAAACCAGATCACGGTTTGAATACCATAACGAGCATTACCCAAGATCAAATCATAAATAAAATTATTAAATGTGAAACTTGAGAAATAAAATTATAGTACATCTAAAGAAGTAAATAGCACAATGTGATTCTCATTTCCTAATTAGAAATAGATGCAAATCGAGAGAACACTAAGACATACAAAACCTCCGCAGCTAAGAAAGCTAACCATATTTGTTACCCAATATAACAATTGATCCATGATCAACTAATGCAGATATAGTTATGCATATATGTGCGTGCGTGCATGCACGTGTGTGTGTAGAGAGAGAGAGAGAGAGAGGGAGAGGGGTTCCGATTACAAACCTGAGTAGAGTAGAGAGGTTTGTGGCACTGAGCTTCTAGTAAAAGAACCGTCTTTGAAAGGCCGAATTGGGACTATGTAGACACTTTATATGTAAAGAAAACATTTTAGGCATAGAACGCCTGGCACAGTGTAGCAGTGACCACTTATAGGGTTATTCTTATATACACCACAAATGCATATGTTAGCAAAAGAAATGCTGCAGCTCACTCCATAAAACAGTTTGGGTGGATGTCCATTAAAAGATCAGGAATAATCCATAAAAACATGTTTTAAATGCGAGCTCAATGAAATAAGTTGTTCTTCGTAAATTCTATTCAATTTTTGTAGTTTCAACTTTACAAATAAAAATAATTTTATTCTTTATATTAAAATTAAAATATATCCTTTCTAAAAATACCCAAGCTATCAAAGTTCAATTTTTATTCTTAAGCTTTATTTTTTTAATTTAAAGTCGAAACATGAAACAAAAATTAAAAAATATGAATTAGATGAAGCTAAATATGTTAAAAGGATCATCTGTATATTTAGCAACTATTCTTATTAAATGAGTCATTTGGATTGAGACGAATAGAATACTATAATAAATGCAATATACATGAGTCCACTTCAAGTACATTCTAAAGGATAGGAGACTGCAGGAAGCTTGAGCATATTAACGTTGACACCTCCGATGCATGTGGATATCATATTAGAGAAGATAAGTCCAGCAGCAAATTGGAATCACCAGTCATGCAAATTTTACTTCAGTTTGCCAAGTGTTAATGATACTTTGGACTGCACAATAGCCTGGGCTGTCGTTGCACCCAAAGGGAATGTAAAGCCTTAATTGGTAATTATAGACTCCAGAATACCTTAAACTATAATTTGTGGTGTGGGGGCTCAAAGCCTCATACGATACATCATGTATAACCTCGAAGGGCTGGAACACCTCGTGGACTGTTGTTTCAAGAACTTTTAAAAAAATTGAAACTTGTGTAAAAAAATTGTTACCTTCAAATATTATCCTTACATAATGGAATCCACTCCAATTGGTAATGTTGGAAAATAGAGGGAAAATAATGTTCATAAGTTAATCCTATACAAAATAAGTGTCATCTTAAAATCGGGATAAGAATGCTTGAATTTAAACTGTTTTCCATAAGTAAAACAGCATGAGTAATTCATCATTCATACAGACATAATATGTGAACACAATGTGATAACTTCGCCACCGTTACATTAAGAATCTACAAATTAAAATCATAGTCATCAATATAATATTATTTTACTAAAAACACAATCTAGCCCTTCACTTCTTCTTTTTTGCCTCTTTTTTTTTTTTTGGGGGGGGGGGGGGGGGGGGGAGTGGGGAGGAGATGAATTTTTCTCTAGACAATCGCGGAAGCACTTATGAGAATATATAATTAATGCACTAAAAATGTATAAAAATAGCACAAAGTGATTAATAAAAATGTTTAAGCAAATTAAGAATCATAGAACGTAAAATGAAGTAAATAGCACAATGTGGTTCTCATAATTCTGATTAAGAATCGATGCACAAGAGAGCAAACCCTAACACATGTGAAACCTCAACAGCTACGAAAGCAAGAACATGCTAATTGCCCAGCACAAAAAAAATTTGATCAATGATCAATCCGAATGGGGAAAAATACAGATGTAGTTATGAATATACGACGATTATGTATGTAGTATACATATATAATTAGAGAGAGAAAGAGAGATGGATTGAGATTACGAACCTGAGCCGAGAGTATTATCGAGGGTTTACGGGGTAGAGTGAACTGAGCTTCCAGTGAAAGAAACCGTCTTTGCCAGCGCGGATGTCTTGATTGATGACAAAGCGAGAGAAAACTATCTACACCACCATTTTATATTTTAAGCAGAAAATTCTAAACTTTACCTATTTTTCTTGTACACTTTTTTTAGAAAATTAATAAATTTTCACATATTTTTGATAATTCTACGTAGTGAATCTCATAAAAATATTATTATAAATGTATTACGACAGTTTATCCGTCGCTATAACTTTATATGTTAGTTTTATCGTATAAAAATATCAAAAAATTATGTAAAAATATCAATTTTCTTTTTTATCAAAATATAAGATAAATAAGTGTGACCCACTTATTTGAATTAAAAAATAAAATGAGGTGAAGTCACATTCATTTATCTTATATACGGATAAGAAAAGTGGATAAGTATAAAAAGAATCTTTTGAGAATTGTTATTTATTTATCCCTGTAAAATTTTGATATTTTTATATTAAATTAATAGAAAATTTTAGACTTATTTTTTTTATTCATTTTTTTTATCTGTATGTAAGATAAGACAAATAAATGTAATCTACTCATTTAGGTTAAAGATAAAATGAGATAAGGCCAAATTTATTTATCTTATGTGCGAATAAAAAAAATAAAAAAATGTAAAAAGACTCTAAATTAATTCTCTTAAATTGATTTCTTACTATTTATTGAACTTTATAAAAATATTATTTTTGTGTTTTCTCATTAAAATATTACTATATTCCCATATTATTTTAGAACAGTGACAGTGCTAGAAAGTTCTATCGAATTTGTATTTATAGTGAATTTTTCAATCTATATACGACATACTTCACATTTATTATACATATATGAAATTATTTAGGTATAGTTTGATAAATTTAAAATTACACATAAAATTACTTATGATTAATGTAGTGTATTTTTAAAATATGCGGTGTAATTTCATTTGATACGGTTTTAATTTCAAAATCAATTGAATATACACAAAAAATTAGAACTAAAAGAATAAAGACACAAAAAAAAATCATCTAATTTTTAAGTGCAGAAAAAGTAAAGTAAAACTATGATGAATAGTCATTTAAAACTAAAAAGTAGATAGTCTATTACTTATATAAAAAGACCATCACTATTGAATTTATTTATCTTCATTCACGTTATGATATAACTCTATAATTACAAAAAATGTCAATGGCAAACAAATAATAAAAAAATTAATTAGTTAAGTAAAATTCACAATTAAAAATTTTTAAAGTTACAATTAATAGTTATACGAAAGACAACTGTAGAAGTTAATATTATGCTAACAAAAAAACAACAAAAAAGTATAATAAACACCATGTAATTTTAATAAAAAAAAAAAAAAAAAAAACTAAAACAAAACCAAAACGACGTCGTTTTGTCCATTATTTTTCGGTGCTATGAACTGTAAAAATCGAAACAAAGCCTCAAATGTGATTTTTCAACCCTCCTAAAACTTTCATATACGCGTCGGAACAGTTAGTGTGATTTTATTAGTACGATTTAATCAATTTTTTGTGCAATTTTGAGATCAATTTTAATTTTTTGCCCACCCTTAATTATGAGTTAAATAATAAAATTATTTGTTCTTTTATATTTAATGTAAAAATGACTATGTGACAAGTATACTGGAGCTATCCATGTCTAAATTTTGTTTATTTTACTTGCGCATGCATTACTCTCTCTTTCTTTTCCATGAAATAAAAATTGCAATGCTACTTTTTTTGGGAGTTTGTAAAAGATGAGCACTAGTAATAGATGCAATTGTTTAGGTAACATGGTTAAAACTTGGTATAAGGATCGTTTTTATTTAATTGAAACGGAGAGTATACATATATACATACATACATACATACATACTAGTATATTACAAGTAATAAAGTATATGTGTATTTTTTTATTTTATAAAAGATTTTAAGAAAATCAGTATTGCTGTTGGGCTGATGTTGCTCCACAAGGGAGGAGTGTAAAGTTTTAGTTGGGCTGGACAACCAAGTAGGGCTCTAACTACAAAATTTGATTCATAAAACGGTGACGTGTGAGTAAATTTTTTATAAGATGATAGATAACATTTTAATTATCACAATGCATTTAACTTTCTCATTAAGTGATGATGAGGGGGGGGGGGGGGGGGGGGGGGGGGGGGGGGGGTAAGAAATTAATATTTTTACATTATTTTTTGATATTTCATGTGAAAATATCAAAAATTACTGTGAAAATATCAGTTTTCAAGAAATAATAATATAAAATATGAAACCCTCGAGCCATCTTTCGACTTAAAATTTAAAACAAATGTGAGAAAATATAAACCAAAACTAATATGAATTTGTTTAATTTTAAATTATACAATCATAGTTATTATAACTATCCAAAAATATTACTAAATCACTAAAATTATTGTTTTTCAAAGTTTACACGAAGTATATGAATTTTAAAATTTAAAACGTTGTAAATTGATTTTAAAAAGTCAAAAATTAAACAATTTCTTATAAAATAGATGGAGTAACTAAAAATATTATCGCAAAAACAATAAATATTTTTATGATAGTTGTGAAAACAATATATACACATAAGAATAATAATATATGCACAGATGATGATACTTATTTCCCCTCTTATTACTAGTGCATATTCTTTTAAGGCACATATTATGCTCTTTTCAAAAAGCAAAAATTGACCATTACAAGTAATTCTATGACTCTTATTATAGTGGTAGACCGTATCATGTGAATTTTCTCACAAAGTCAAAAAGGAGAGTGAAAGAATTGCTTTGGCATCTTTGAATTTTAAACAATTGCTTTAGAAAAAATAATGGCTAATTTTTTTAAAATTCCTAAAACCTCATATATTTAGAAAAATAATATAAATTTTAAAACGTCATTTAATTAGGGACGGAAAAATTAGTACTTTACCATTTCCGATGTTTCATACCTAAATTTAACCGCTTTTTGTTAATAACCATTTTATTCAAATGGTAATTTTTCATACAATTTATTTATTTAATTATTTATTTTCACTATAATTTTTTCCTTCCTTTGTTTATAATCTCCGGCTTTGTCTCCAAAATAAACCCTAATGATTAGTGAGTAAAATGATTAGTGGATCTTTTGCCAAAAATTGGCACCACGCCAACAGCTTAAACTTAAGAATTAAGAAGATCCCAAAATATTCTTACTCAATCCCCACACCTTAAAAGCCTTTTTTATTTATAACCAACCAAAATTACTTTTAACTTTCGTAAATTTAATTAAAGGTCTATAAATACATTCAATTAATGTTTTCAGACATAACCATCGGCGGCTCAAACTGACATCTTATCCTTTTGCTTGATTTTTTTTCTTCTCAATAATAATAATAATAATAATAATAATAATTCAGCTGCTAGCTCCACCCACCTATACCTGAATGTAACAAAATATAACGCTTCTACGCGGACAGAAAACATGGGATAAGAAAACATGGATAATTCAGCTGCTAGCTCCACCTTAATTTTTTTTTGAATTTTAAAATTTTTATAATATTTAATATTTATAAAATTCAGTAATTTGAGTGTATTTTAAATATATATAAATAAATAATATTATACAGTATGTATAATACTACTTATTTATATATATCCAAAATATACCAAAATTATTGAATTTTATAAAGATTCTTGTCAAAATAAATATTATAAAATTTTTGAAATTCAAAAGAAAATAATAAAAAATAAAAAATAGACCGGTCCAATTATTTTTGTCTATATTTCCTATCCGCCTAGACTTATTGAACAAAATATAATTTTGTCGGATTTAGCATAAATATTTATTAGGTACACAAATGGACAACATTATAATGTTTCGTCGAGTTGGTAAAAAATTCAAACTTAGGAAGCGTGTTCCGGGGCCCCAGAAAAGAGAGAGAAACACGTGGGCCCCTTACAATAAGAGACCTAAACTCGAATCCGGTTACGGTGAAGTTGAAAATCAACTTCACCATAGTAAGTTATATGATTTTTCATTACATTGTTATCCATGCATATTTAATGTGATGAAAAAGCATATAACTTACTATGATGAAGTTGATTTTCAACTTCACCCTAACCAAATCCCCTAAACTCCTTCTCCGCTCAATATCAAATTAATTTTATAATAAATTAAATAATAAATTAATATAGTATTAACACGTAAATTAGAGATATCTTCTCTCTCTACATATCAATATTATATTAATTCATTATTTAATTTATCATAAAATTAATTTTATACTAATCGAATTCGTCTTATTCATTTTCATTTATTCACTTAAAGATGAAGAATTGATATTTTCAAAACAATATATATATTTTTTCACAAGATTTTTTTTATATAAATAATAAATATAATTTATTTAATGTAAATAAAATTTTATAAAAATATTAATTTTTCTAATGAAATATCGATTCCCTAAATATAATATTAAAGGTGTTTTGTGAGTCGTGATAATTTCCTTTCCTTTCTTCTTTCCCCCCTAATAAAGTTCAAAAAAGCAAGTTTGAAGATTCAAACGGTTGAAACTGCGTCGTGGCTGGGCACACTCTAATCAGTATTATAATAATGCCCAATAAATTATTATGTCACTCTAACTGTACTCTCTTTTATCTTGTCCCTGTTTCCTCTGTTCCTCCTTTCCTTTTCCCCTGAAAAACTTGTCTTTCATCAGAGAATCGAAAACACTCCTTCTCAGAGCTACAAAGCTATAAAATCAACCACATTTTCTCTCTGTTGATCTAAAGTTTGCATTTTGCTCCCCTCTTTTCTCCAAATACCATCTGGGTATCACTCAAAATGTCGAAAATGGAGGCCTCATCACCCATTTCTATTAATCAAACCCTCCAGCTCCAAGACCCAATTCCAGAATTCTCCCCAAAACCCCGACCTTCCAAGAAAAACCTTATAACTTCTTTCATGGAGGCAGCCACACTTCGTACACCCTCATTCAAAGAAGACACCTACTATCTGACTCATCTGAAATCATCAGAGAGAAAATCCCTCCAAGAGCTCAAAGACAAACTCAAGGCCTCTCACGGGTCTGATTCCATGTGGGGCATTCCACTCTTGGGAGGCGATGAAAAGGCTGATGTGATTCTCTTGAAATTTCTTAGAGCCAGAGATTTCAGAGTCCAAGACTCACTTCACATGTTGTTGAAATGTCTCTCCTGGAGAAAAGATTTTGAAGCTGACAGTATTGTGGAAGAAGATTTGGGTTTTAAAGAACTTGAGGGTCTTGTCGCTTACATGAATCGGTTTGATAGAGAGGGACACCCAGTATGTTATAATGCTTACGGAGTTTTTAGAGATAAGGAAATGTATGAGAGGACTTTTGGAGATGATGAGAAATTAAAGAAGTTCTTGAGGTGGAGGGTTCAAGTTCTTGAGAGAGGTATCAAGTTATTGCATTTTAAGCCTGGTGGTATAAACTCCATTATTCAAGTCACTGATCTCAATGCCATGCCAAAAAGGGAGCTTAGGGTTGCCTCTAACCACATTCTCTCCCTCTTCCAAGATAATTACCCAGAAATGGTTGCTCGTAAGGTGTTCAAAATTCTCTGTTTTGAAATCCATGCTCTGTTTTTTTAAAAAAAATTATTTTACTTTTATTTTTATGGGTTTTGTCTTGATCTTTATTTTAATCTTTTTCTTAATTCTTACAGATATTCATCAATGTGCCGTGGTACTTCAGTATGCTCTATTCTGTGTTTAGTCCGTTTCTAACACAGAGAACTAAGAGCAAGTTTGTGATCTGTAAGGAAGGAAATGCTGCGGAGACCCTTTACAAGTGAGTTTTTTAGTATAATTTCTCTGTTTTTCTCTCTCCGTATCTTTAATGCATCTGCTGTTGTGTTTAATTCTAAGATTGCTACTTGTAGAACAATTAGCTATCTTCCGCCTCACTTGAATGCTTGTTTTACCTTTTCTTTTTTAAAAATAACCAATTTTTATTGTCCAAATTATCAGTATTGGCCTATTTTGGATTTGTTATATATGAAGGGGTTTTTATTCTTTGTTCAGGTTCATTAGGCCAGAGGACGTTCCAGTTCAATATGGGGGATTGAGTCGACCCAGTGATTTGGAGAATGGTCCACCAAAACCAGCGTCCGAGTTCACTGTCAAAGGAGGAGAGAAAGTGAACATACAAATCGAGGGCATCGAGGTTCATTAAATCATTTCTTACTGTTCCTCTTTTGATTAAAGTTTGAATAAGTATTTATCATCTAGGTTAGAAAAAGGTAACCATGTCTGTATCCCAAGGGAATTTCTTGATCATGCTGCTATACATTATAATATAAAGTTTTAGTATGAAATGAAAGATGTAGAATTTAGAATGATAATTACTGCTAGGAGGTAAGTGTGTGTGTGTGTGTGTGTGTGTGTATATATATATATATAAAATCTAATTGTTGTTGTTCTTGGTTTTAGGCCGGTGCAACAATAACATGGGACATAGTGGTGGGAGGATGGGAATTGGAATACAGTGCTGAGTTTGTGCCCAATGCCGATGGGAGCTACACCGTAGCGGTTGAGAAGCCGAGGAAGATCACCGCCATGGAAGAGGCTGTCCACAACTCGTACACATCAAAAGAAGCCGGGAAAATGGTGTTATCAGTTGATAACACGGCCTCAAGGAAAAAAAAGGTTGCTGCATATCGATATTTTGTCTGTAAATCTACTGCCCCATATTAGTCTAGGATTAAGAAAGAAATTTTGGGTCATTTTGCTTAGTTTCAATTTGTTACCTAATTTTTGGAGAGTTTTAAGTTATATGTATGTGGTAACATTATATTAATCTACCTATTACTCCACTTGAGTGGTGGGTACTAACTAATATAATGAATAAATGTGGGTGTTAATGTTAATTTGTTGTACTAATGCTTGTAGACTAGAAGAGGAAAGTGGATCAACTTTGATTTATCATACTCGTTCACATATGACATATCCATGGTAGACAATGTTGTTGTAAAAGAAAGAAAGATCACATGCATATGTATGATTGCATATTTGTAGAGAGTAGAAAAAAAGAGTAAGATTGCATTAATTTGGGGCAGTGATTGGAGCAGAGAGAGAGAGAGAGTTAAAGGAGTTTGGTTGCTTGTTTGAATATGTTTTTGTCTATTTGCTTTGCTTTGGTTGCTTTTTTGGGAAATGGAAAAGAAAAGAAGGAAGTAAGAAAGAAAATTGACAGGCGTCTGGGTTGGGCCTGCCTGCCTGCCGGGTTTTGGAAGGTTATGTGTGGTTTTATTAAAGAGGTTGAAAAGGAGCCCTGTTGTGTTGTAAAAATTTGGATGAGATGTTATTTCGGTAGTCTGTGAATCTTCTTCTGCTGTTTCTTGGGTAGGTAGGGAATGATGCCATTCTTATTCGAGAATGACATTTCACTTTTTCTATTTACCCTTCAATACAAAAAATTAATGATTAATAAACCTTAACAATTTTATATATTTAAATGCTTGTTTGTCCTTCGGGATCAAGGGTTAAGGGAGAGACGCTTTAAGCTCTCTCTCATTGGTTCAAGTGCTGATGATCATCAAGTCGATCATATGATTATTATTAGTGACAAGCATGGCTAACCAGCATATATAGCAGAGATTGTTTAGAATTTTATATAAAAATTAACTTGTTAGGTGTCCCATTTAAGCATATATGTCATCAATTTTATTTTTCTTCTCGTGAGATTTTATTATTAGTGTAGTAGAGAAGTTGATGGTAATTTCTATGACTCCGAGTAATTGAATTGAGGTGATGAAAACTAAATGATGATTGTTATGAGTATAATAAAATTGTGAGATTATGAAACGGGTGGGTACTGGGTAGGCGTACGGATAGACATATTACCTCAAAGTGTGAATGTGCAGCGACAGAAGAAACACAGACAGAGGCGACAGTGGTGGTCGACTCATTATATATGCATGGAATCTTTGGTTTGAATGTACAGCAACGGACTACTATATATACTATTACTGCTACAAATTAATACTAATATTATTTGAACTCGTTCTGCTATTGTTTCGGACAATATTTTGGTCTGTCTGTTTAATTTGAGCTTTATTTAGTAAAAAAGTGTGAAAATGAGCAAAAGGCCCCATGCGGTTTCATTTATCTTTCAGAGCAAGTAAATATTTGAGTTTTTATATACATGTCAATTTAAGAATTTAAAAATATTTATAAATAGCAAGCGTTATAGGAGTACTACTACTTTTTAAGCAACACCCTCAATATATATATATATATATCCCAGATCAGGTAAGCTTTCACTTTGTAGTGTTTTAAGGTTTTTGTGATGAGATATACAATTTCTTTGATGTTACTTAGAAACATGCACTTACTATACGTGATCCTTGTTATATATGCATATCCCAGAAACGAGTATTGGATGGTGAAAATCTGTTTGTGAACACGACTGATGGGCCATTTTGGAGCGTGGAAGACGTTTGGGATCATGAGGACTAGGGACGAGTTTCTTCTGCTCGTAGAGCAAGTGCACAGCTGTTGTTAGGCTTTTAATTCATGTGCTATTGTGTTGGTCATATAATATCTCTGGCTCATGATGTTTATTGTAAATAGCTAGAGTTTAAGCAATTTAGATCTCTTGTTCTTTTTGAAAACCGGTTAGTTTGATGATTTGTTACTTTGTCATTTGATGATTTGTTACTTTGTCTAATGGTGCAACGGAGGTGAAATACTGCATTCTGGCAGACCTTGGTTGTGTTTTTTATGACCTCGGTTGTGTTTCTCGTACTGGTAAAATGCTTCGATGATGGGTTGAGTTTTTGTTGATCTATAATAAGATTTAGCGTCGGGATTTATTGATCTTACTTGCTGACACTCCTCTGATCCATGAAGAAGAAGTATTTTTAGTTAATTTACGATATCTTAAATTTCAAAATTTTGAGAATAGCCAGTTTAATTAGTAATATTTTTTAGATAATTTATAATAATTAAAATGGCATGAACTCTTTCTCGGGAACTTGGGGAGTAATTGACTTAAGTTATATTAGAGGAAATGAACGTGGTATATAGAAAGATATGATCAGTTTTCAATAGATATGCAGTCCCTAGATGGTCTACGACGCGGATTCACCACAAGGCCGGCTCGATGATTGTCTGCAGAAGGATCTATCCGACCATCGCTTTGTTCATAAGTAGTTTGATGATCATTTGATTCTGGTAACATCACAATTTAGTAAAGTTTCGAGACCATCCTCAGTAGCCAAGTTGGCAGATTGAGGTCCAAGCTCCGACTGTTTCAAACTGAGATGGGCAACTTCCGACACAGATTTGGTTGAATGAGGTTTTTGGTGTTTGAAGAATAAACATATTACTGCACAATCATCCACTTTAGCACTTGGGTATTTGTGTTTCCATGCTCCAACGGCTTGATCTACCAATTGTCTAGCCGCCATTGATTGCTTTCTTGCTGTAGCAACTATCTGAATTACCTCCTCATTTGATAACACATCCCATATCTGAAGCAAAAACAAACAAGTTTTTCCAAGATGAGAAGACAAAACCAGCACCTCGTAAGTCACATATAGAGAGTCCTCGCGAGTAGATACAATGGTTTGTTTACTTGCAACAAAAGTCTATAGATTTTTGTCGCAATATAAATATTTTCCGCATATATAATGCTATGTGGACATGATAATATTAGTGTAGCTATGATATGAGTTTTGTTATGTTTACCCCATCGGTTGCTAGGACCACAAATTCATCTTTTTCAGTAAGCTTTCTGTAGAAAACTTGAGGTTCCGATATTAGCCCAAAATCTTTTAAGCAAAAATCTCCAAAAGCTCTTGCCATGGCAAGACCAGGACAATCTTTATCAGGCATCCAAACTCTAAACACACTTGGTTCTTCCTCCGTTGCCATAACTCTGCCTTTACACTTCATAATTCTCTCGCATTCACCTGAACACAGAATACTATTATCGATATATGAAAATATCAACTTGCACCGAAAATTTTTCTTCTTTCACATTGTATAATGAAGACAGAACACCTACTTGGAAGATGTGGTTTCAAGTCTACGGTGAGTTGGACAGGAACAAGTTGATCGTTGTCACCTCTCGTGCAAAGAATTGCACGAGAGTCCCCCAAGTTTGCAATCATCAAGTGCTTTCCCTGAAAAATTCAGGAAGCAAAAGAAGACGAGAGAAATGACCAATATCAGAACTCTATCGCTGCAAATTGATTATAAACAATAACAATACCTTTTTAAGTACTGTCACTGCTGTTGTGCCACTAGAGTAGCTCTCAATCGTATCTTCATCTTCAAGATTCTCGTCCGTAACTTTGAAGGACTGAATTAAACTTGCCTTAACTGAAGAATAGAATGGACCGTGATTATTGTTGTCACCATGATCATCAATATTGTCGCTGCTTGAATCATCGGCATTGTTACTACCATTGATTGTATTAAATGGTAACTGTTTCAGTGATGCTGAAAGTGTTGAGGGTAATATGTCGCGCACGTAACGTGCCACCTTGTGACCTGAGGGACCATGTCCATCAAACACACCACAGAAGATTGCATCTTTGTCACCAGTAAAGTTCTGGAAAAAAAAGGAAAGAACCAGATGCCATATTATTGTAGTAACAATGTTAATAATCTCAAAGAGAATAATATCTAACTAAAGAATTCTTAAACCAACATCCAGAGAAGATCAGAAGCCAACACTTTTTGAAACAATATCAGCAAAAGTAACCTGATATAATAATACATATAAAGTCAAATCAATTTATCTGATAGAAACACTGAAAGCAAACAGTTTCTAGGCATTGATATACATTGTTATGTCCTCTCTATAACAATTTATATTTTTTGCCGAGTAGGTTACTTAAATATGGTATCAGAAGCTTAGAATTTGCATAGTTCTGAGGGCAGATGCACTTTAGTTTGTCCCTTCTCCACACATTACTTAATACACAGATCAAAAGGAATAAATAAATAAGTATTCGGACACTGGGAAAGAGGCAAGAGATAACGTAGATGAATTGAAACTCCCACAATACCAAATGGTATGAATAGTATCTGGAAATGAAATAAATGACTTTGAAGCTTATGAACATGTATATACATAAATTAGCGATGATATAAACATAAATATACATAGATATGAACCAGAATCATTAATGCACGATAAAAGAAAATTTCAAAACATAAAGCACATTAAAGTGAAAAGTTGATCATGGATAAGCTAAAAGAGAGATAAAGAACAGCAGAAAATTACCTCCCAAACAGTCATAGCATCTTGATTAACCCCTTTTCGTCCTTGTTGGGAAAACATGGACATAAATTTGGAGGAACCTTGCAACCTCACAAGTGCCCCATGACCTCCAATCTCTCTCCCCTCCTCATCATCATCCTCAACATGTTGGAACCCATTTAATTTCTGAATAGACTGAATCCTAACAATTTGACATGAACAACAGGCACCCATATTTGCAACCCCTCAAAATGTTTGATAGCTGCAGAATTTAAGTAAACCTATCCAAAATTGGTCAAGACCCCAGGGAAAGAAATGGATATTTTTCAAGAAAACAGTAAATTGAGGATTTCTTGGTGATAAATGATGTAGTCAGAAGACAGAGAATGAAGAAAGAAATGCAGACAAAAAATCACAAACTGTCAATACATTCTAGAAAATATTGTACCTATCGGTTGTTTGTATTTCTTGGAACTGCTCATCACAACCAAAATAGAAGAATGAAAAGAGATTTTTTGGTAGACAAATTCGCCATGGCAACAATTTTTTTTGCCAAAATGGCGAATCTGCTATTCAGATTGAACTATTTTTTCTAAGATTACCCTTCTTTTCCCTTTCTATTTCTCGCCCTTTTCTACGGACAGGGCAGGGTAGACAAATATGCTTCTTATCTTTCTGCCATTACTATCTTCGTCCATGCTTCCTTCCATATATTTATAGGTTTTGATATTTTTTTTTTGACTAACTTAACCTTATGCCAAGCTACAAATTTACGTAAACCAAACTAAACTATCATGAATATTATTTCACAATAATAGAATTTAAATTTAATATTGGAAAAAATAATTGGATAATGGCATAAAAATTTTCAAGTTCATATATTTCATTACTCCTCCTCATTAGGAATTCAGGTCCATATCGAAATTAATTATTCTCTGTATCAGATTCAATATGAATGCTCCAATCTCAAAAGTGCAATTTGATCGAGGGCAAGCATTTGCGTCTTTAAACCCTATCTCTCAGTTATGTACATCTTTTTGTTTTTCTCTTTCCTTTCCTTTACTTTAAAAATAAAAAAATAAATATAGTGTTAAATCATATTAGGGAAGGGGTTCAGATTCTTATAGGGGGGACGAACTTATAAGTTCGTTAACCCAACTTATAAGTTGGTTTTTAAAAAATAGTGTTCGAGAATGACTTAAATGTTAACTTATAAATTGACTTATTAGTCAAAAAAATAAGTAAGTTTTACTGACTTATTTTTTTGGACTTATAAGTCCTTTTTTTAAGTTTTGGTCAAACTTATTGAAATGTCCATTTTGCCCTATTTTATTTTAACATATTCTTCTTAGTGAAAGTTATTTTAGTAATTTTTAAATTTTATTTTAACTTATAAGTTATTATTAACCGAACACATCCACAACTATTACTTATAATTCCGACTTATAAGTAAAAGTGATGTTGAACACTTTAACTTATAAATTTACTAAAATTTTAATTTATAAATCTACTAAAATTTTAACTTTAAGTCAAAAAAAAAAATTGATCCCGAACATACCCATAAAGATGTCGAAGTGATCAAATAAATATGATAAAAATCATCCAAGTCACTTCTCAAACTTTGTAGATTGCCAGATTTGGGATGGACCGACAACAGAACTAATTTCTATTAGTTGGGGTGGATTAGCCCTTCTCCTCTCTGTTAGAAGAATCCATAAACTTTAATAATAAACATCTTATCATCATTCTAACCAAAACCAAACAAGATTTTTCGCTTATGGGAACAACTCCATAAAAAGAGCTGGTTTAAGCAGAGAGAGACAGTGCCAGATGCCGAAGTGAGGGCACCAACTGATGGCCATCAAATCAACAGGGCACTTGTACCCATGCTCATGCTGTGAATTATATATACAATTAATATTGCACTCTTTACTTAGTTGAAGGCATTGAAGCTAAAGAATATTTAGAATAACTACAACTGAATCAGCACAATAATCTTTGGCAAATCTAATTACCAAAATCATCACGTTCTTGATGTGCCACTATAAAAATGTCATTAAAAAATTCATCTTTATGACACTTTCAACCCTCTTCTGAAAATATGATTTCCACCTCGCATTGCTACAAAGCTTGAACCCTGCATTACAAACTTAAAAGTACTAAATTAGTTTAGAAGTTTAACCTCCGCGGTTAGAGCTTGTAAAGAGAGCCATGCCGATGTATAGATTACATGAAAAGGTCTTCTATCTGTATTTAGATATCAGCAATAAGAATACTACAATTTCCGGCCAAAAAAAGACAACCAAGAGACTCGAAAGCAACACTTAACTCACCTTGTGAAAGCAACATACGTATAAAGGGCACAAAGGAAATAGTCTGAAAACTACTACAATTTTACTGCAAAGAGTACTGGGCAAAAGCACCTTTGATAATGAATAGGCATACTGATAACTAAAGTCCAAGACAGGATGAACTATCAGGAGAAACATACTAAAGCATTTCACAGCTATCTATTACAACTAAAGCATATTTCAGTGATGTCAAAATCAGGCTTGAACTCTGATTCGTACTTCCTTTGGTGGTGGCAGAAGATACGGAAAGAGCTCATAGCCCTTTTTGCTTTGCCTTTCATTTATAGCAAGAGAAGAATTTTTAACCTTTGAAGCAAGTAAACAAAAGAAGCCTCAAACAATGATGATCTCTACTAATACAAAGCTCATATGCTTGACAAATTATAGTTCAAAATCTTATTTTAAAGAAAGAAATAAAATAAGATGTAACAAAAGAAACTAAGGTAGCTTGCAACGAAATTAAGTGATTGATGCTCAATTCGAGAAACAACTTTTAAGTACAAAAAAATATATTACAAGGAGGGTAAAGGATAAAAAGAGATTAAAACTACAACATTTCAATTACATGGCTAAAAGAATAAAGAAAAACAATGGATGTTACAGAAAGATGCTTTACTAGTCACCACCATTGATGAACAAGAATTCCAGTTTGTCTAAGAGAGGTAAACAGGTCTAAGCATTGGCCATAAGTTTTCTCATACTTGGGAGATCTCTCACCAGGACAGCATTTCTGCCACCTATTATAATGGCATTCGAGAAAGATCTCATCTATCAAACATATGGCTCCTGTTTCGAACAACCTCGGGATCAAATCAAATTCAGTCCCTTCCACATCCATCTTCATCACAACAAAATCTTTCTCAGACAATGTACTCCTCAACCAATTTGCAAAGTTGAAACCTTGAATCTTATCAACATTGGCAACAGAATTAGACAAGGATTGAACTGGTTGAATCCGACCCATTCCTCTACCCTTCACCACATTTTTATGACCATCCGGGTCCTGATTAATTTCAAAGAAGAAACTCTCATTTCTCACCCATGCCGCATAAGGCAATAAGGTAACCCCTTTCTTGGATCGATACTCTTCATGAAAAGTCTTATCAGCCTCAATTGCATAAATTTCAAAGGTTTTATTTTGTTTAGGGTATTGCTTCTTGAACCAACTAGCAATACTTGATCCATAACTACGGGCTCCGACATCTACATAAACATGGTTCTGCTTAAAATTGATATCAGCCACTGACGAAAGATACTTAATGTTCTTGATATTCCTCTTCAATGTGATCCAGGGTTTTAATGGCTCCTCTAAAATCAGTGGCTCAGCTTTCCGGACCAATTCTTGTTTATACCCTGGAACGGAGCACATATTGTTTATGGATTTGCCTACCGGTTCTTTGATCAACCCTTGGTGAAAAAAATTACTCTCTTTCTTCATGACAATTTCACGAAAAGATTTTAGTGAATCTATACCCTCGATTTCTCGAGAGCGTACAAATGTACAGCAATGGAACAAATCAATAAACGAATTGAAACTATACGTATCTGTGGAAGCTGTGTGGACGACGAAATACCCTTCGGGCTTAAGTGTCCTTGCGACCTCGGCGGCAAAAACTGCCTGCTTAGCTGACTTATCGAGCGAGCCTGAGCCCGAGCCGGAGCCGGCGAAGATGAAATCAAATGTGTTGTCATCAAACGGCTGCTTAATTGACTGACCTGAAATTACCAAGGGCTTGGCGGCTTTCTTAGAAATCCCAATCGAGTTCCAAACCCGAATCTCTTTGAGTGCGAACACGTCATCACCGGCCGGCGTATCGAGGCAGAGGGAGTTGGAATTAGGGGAGAGATAGCCGTCGACGATCAGATCTTGAAAAACGGAGGAAAAAAATTTGATGGCGAGATCGGAGTGGCGGGGTTTGGAGGGAGAGGATTTGACGGCGGTGGCATGGTTAACGATGACGGAGGAGGAGGCGAGCTGGGCGGCGCCGGTGAGGAGATTGAGGTTATAATAATCAGGCGAGGAGAAGAAAGAGAAATCGCCCAGGTCGCAGGATTCACCTCTGAGAGTAACAAAGTAAGCAAATCGAAAGGTGATGAAGAGAAGACAAAAGAGAAAAAGTCGCGGCAGTATGTTCCGGAGGAATTGGGTTTGCCTCTGGCGGTACCACTAGCCTCCACCATACTAATAAAAATTCTTTCTTTAACAAAGTAAATAAATTAATTAATACAAGAGTCTAAGGGAGTGTATTCAATTAAGATTTGTAAGGACTTATAAAGATTTTAAAAGTTTAGTTGTATTCAATCAAGACATTTAAAGAGTTTATAAAAGTTTAGTGGTATTCAGTTACAACTTTTTTAATGTCTTTAAAAATTATGTGGTATTGAATTAAGACTTTTATAAAGTCTATAAAAGTATTTCGGTATTCAAAAAGTCATAGATTTTAAAGATTTCTATCAAATGGTAGAGTTTGATAGACTTTAAAACAAGATTTATTTATATTCAAAGTCTTCCAAAGTCTGGTCTCATGCCCAAAGACTTCTAAATATTTGCCAAAAATTTTCAAATATTTGAGAAAGGGAGAAGATGAAAATAATATAAAATAAATACAAATAAAATTAATAAAAACACATAATAATAAATAATTTTCTTAAAATAATAAAAATACTTTAAAACTAACAAAGAAAAATAGTATAAAATAACATAAAATAATATAAATTAATTGAAAACTCACAAAATATATCAAAACCAAATTAAAATAAGTATTAATACATTTAAGTACAAAATAATTACAAAAACTTAGCATTTAGGGAATAAAAATACAGCATAGTTCATCCTCATCAGCTGTGTAAGCTTACATGTTAGTGTTGATTTAATATACTTTGAGTGTCATTTATACTGGTGATTTAAAAATGTCTCCTATAAACCTTTTGATAAATAATGATATATTAAGTAAACTGTCTAATAGAATTGTTTGCATTTTAACAACTGTTTCTATGGAGAATTTTCATGAATAACCCCTCATTTCATTTGGTTGCGAATGTCATTTTATGTTGTTGAGTTAAAATTGTAATTACAATATTTAGGTACTAGCAGTATAAAAACATAAAAAAAATAAAGTTTTATGTGGTTTATAATTTTTTTTCATTATAGGGCAGTGTGTAATTTTCTCTAAATCAATTATCCTCTTAATTTTTTATCTATTTGTGATCATTGAGTTATGTGATACTCTATTATGTCAAAGGTGTAAAGATGAGGATGCTTCCAGACCAAACCAATTTATCCAATTCATCATTTCTATAGTTTTCTTCAAAATATATTGTCCGACCTTTTCAACAAAATGCTTAATGATGTAAGCTACAAGATATATTAAAAGTATATAAAAGTCTATCAAAGTATTTAGTAAAAAATCTATAAAAGTATGTCACTTATTTCATGGAGTTTTTAAAAGTCTTTAAAGTCATTAAAAGTCAACAAACTCTATAAAAATCTGTCACTTAAAAAGAGTCTTTAAAAATTTTTAAAAGTCTTAATTGAATACACCCCCCTAAATCTAGAAAGAAAGAGGTCTATAAATCTGGGTGAGAATATAAAGAATTATCGGGAGCAGAAGCATGCAGAGGTGTGGTTAGCTCCGATAAGAGAAGAAATAGGGGAGTGGAGAGTGTAAAAGAAGTGAAAATAGAGAGGGAAATGATGAGGATTAATGAAACGAGTAATCATGGTAGTTTGATAATTTGCTTACTCTTTCTTATCTCTCTTCCTTGTTGTTCCTTGCCATAGTTGGTGGTGGTCTGGTTTGGTTCAGTTGAAAGAGCAGACAAATGGAGGAAAGAGGTTCTAAAAAGAGTAGAATAAGGGAGGAGAGGACTGGGGAGGTGAGGAGAAGTTATTCAGGGTCTAGGGAATGGTCACGTGTGATCTGGGACACCACGTGGTTATGTCCCAACTATAAAATAATTTTTCGAAGGTGACGAAGTTGGGTAACTAATCAGGATCCGCGCTGACTCCTCCTGACCCTTACGGGCGTTTCTTTTTTTTATATAATTTGTATAATTGAAGATGGCTAACCGGACCAACATATAATACAAGTGGTGATGTAATCTGAACTAATGCAATGGAGGGGAGCTTATCAGATTCTGTATCATTTATACCTCCAACTCTTCTGCTGCAATATTGTGTTAATTGCAATTTTTGATAATTTATTGATACCTAAATGCTGGAAAAATAAAATGATCACATGGCAATGCATCATCACAGACCTGTTTTTGTGATTTCTTTCAGTTCCTTTCCTTTAAAATGATATACTTCAATAGCGGCAGTTGGCATTCTAGCCATCCCATATACACCACCGACTCGTTTATCCCCAATGACAATATTATCACTTAGAATTGTATATTTTGTTTATTCCCAATGACAATATTATCACTTAGAATTACATATTTTGTAAAACGGCAATAAAGATATACCACCACACAAGAATGTAGTGAGTTAGACAAAATATTGACGGCCAGGGAAATTTTAACACATTTGTTGCCAACCGATCCATTTATCCAACGAGATCTGTATAAGGGATAAATCCAATCCAGAATTTATATGATCTCCCTTGTCAACTTACCATTTTCTTCACGAAAATTATTTTAAAACTTAATAAAAATAATTACTCTATGTTAGTAAGTGCTGTTAGGTCTGATATATTTACATTGGTCATGCAAGGTTAATGGTTACTTACTTGTAAGGCACTTTTGTTATTCTCTTCACCAATTCAGACCCATAAAATGGATCTCTGGTTTTATAAAGGAAGACGAAGGAGTAATAACTAACTAGCTACTGGGTTGACTCAGACTTCGACTTCCAGAGGGGAAGCCAGTGGTAAACAGACAGCCTAGGACCGCATCAACCGAAGTTAGTTACAAACTGAGAAAACTTTCAGTTTGTAGGTAAAATCAGTTTTTATTTCCTGCACAAGTCCTCACCGAATCAGCCAATCCCGCAGATTTTACACGTATATAATTATTAAATTTCATGGCATGCCAGCTCCCACACCAAAAATAGGAACATAATTTATTTGGCAAACAATTAAGATAATGAAAAAACAATTTTCTTGGCGAATCTTGAAGACCCGTCTACAAAAAATACCAAGGCGTCGCCCCCTGTGGAAGCTCCGTCAACTTAATAAAAAAAAAAGCATGCGCTTTAGGTCCTGTTTCAAAGAAGGCCCCAAATTTTTTAAACATCATAAATAATTCATATAAAAAGGTCTTATAAAAATATAAGCTAAATAATTTTTTAGGGCCCATAATCCAATTCAAATATTAAATAAGTAAAAAAAAAGCCTCATTTAAATAAAAATTATTAATACTCCTTCCGTACCAAAATAAAAGTTCTCCATTGATTTTTGTAGTCAAATTGACCATTTTTAAAATTAACAATTAAACATATATATTTAGATTTTAAAAAAAGTAAACATTGAGATTAGTACTAAATTTTATATAATTTATAATGTTTATAGGCTTTTTACATATATATTAAATAATAATAAGCTATATTTATTCAAAAAATGATCAATTTGACCATAAAAGTCAATGAAAAATATACCAAACATAGAAGGTCTCATTAAAAATATCGCTTTAGCAATGTCCAAAAAAAAAATATCGCTTTAGGCCTCATATTGTCTTGAGCCACCCTGCTCGGCGGGTGACATCGAGAGCCAATTAAACTGCTGGTGAAACGGGATTCGGGGGGGGGGGGGGGGGGGGGGGGAGGGGGTGTTGTCGGAAATAATAAGGAGATGGAGGAGAGAAGATCACTGGCATGGCGTGGATTTGGTTTGCTGTTTTCGTTGCTTGCATTCGTTATCATGGCCAGTAACAAACACGACGATTGGAAAAACTTTGATAAATATGAAGAATACAGGTTAGAATAATTAGGCATCAATCTATTCCTTTCATCTTACTATAAAGATCGTAAATATTGTACTAGTATTTAACAAGTTTTGTAACATGGATTTTATTTTGGGCACCTAATTATTAAATGACAGGTATGTGTTGGGAATAGCGATTCTATCCACACTTTATACAGGAGGACAAGCTTTGAGACAAGTTCGTGAGCTTTCTACCGGGAAGCAAGTGATTTCTCGCCGGCTTTTGGAGCTTTCTACCGGAAATATATTCAAGTGTGCAAGGAAAGGAATTCCATTCATTAAAAGTGTACAAATAGCTGTGTAGAAAAATAAAATAGTATGGGAGTCGTACTATTTGAATCAGTGATGAGAATTGTGAATTGAAATCATGTACTATTTTCTCCGTGTTTATGCACAACTGTTGGTACACAACTATTGCACATTTAAGGATGTCTTGTGTTTTGTGACAGAACTAACATTAATATGCATGACCAACTTGATATATAAATTAGTGCTAACTTAGTATGAGAAATTGTGAAATGTAGATATGTGCATACTTGTTGATATCAGCAGCATTGTCGCCGATGTCATTGACAAACAGGATGAAGGAAGGAGCACATAACTTATTTACAGACTCCTCAACAGCAGCCATAAGCATGGAATTCTTGGCAGTCGTTGCACTCACATTGTCTGCCCTTATTTCTGGTTCAAACCAAACTTATATATAAAAATTGCTACTCCATATATAGCCTTGCATTAATTACTCTTTTAATCTGTTCATAAATGCATAGTGGACTGTTTTTACACCATTTTTATCATTCTCAAGAATGTTTGAAAGGATGATGTGGGAGCTCTCTCTTTTCCTCCCCCGCTCGTCTGTTTAATTTCTCTCTATTTTTTAACGAATATGGAAACCCTCAACTCTAGACTGTCTAGCTTAGGTTTTGAATAAGTAATTACTTGCTAAATGAAGTTATTTTTATTAACAATTATCTATGAGAGCAAAAATTTGAAAGAAATACAATAAGCAGAGGCCAGCCTGTTGGGTCCAATCCCATGAGCTACTCATTTAATGCAGCGGTTGTAATTGACTTTCTTGCTGCTGCTTTTACTTCTCTCCATGTTGCTTTTACTTTTACTTCTTGCGGCTGTTTTGCTTTTTCTCCTTCTGGTTGCTTTCGGCTCCTTGTTTCCCGTTCATTTGTGTGTTGCGTTGTTTCTGCCTTAATTGCAACCAACCTACTGAAGTTGGCGTCCTGCAATTAATTTAAGTGATGGCTATATATGCCATCAGTTGGAAGGAGAGACACACCAGAGAGTGAGAAGTGAAAGCAGAGAGGTGCGGAGAGTAGAGAAAACAAAAGGAATTCATCCGAGAGTTCCAAGTGTAGAGAGAAAAATAGCTCATTTGAGTTATAGAAAGAAAGTGAGAAAGAGAGAAAATAAATAGTGATTTTATTTTCTTAGATACAGAGAGGGAGAAAATAATTAGTGATATTATTTTCTCAAGTTTGTATATTTTTCTCATAGTGAATTTCTGAGATCTCTCCCCGTGGTTTTTCCCAATTAGGTTTTTCACGTAAATTTGGTGTCTTGTGTGTTTGGCTTATTTTCTGCAGTTATTATTTTGTTGGAATTGTATTATTTATTTGGCGTGGTTTATCATTTAATTTATCATAAACGGTTCTAGTGGGAGGTAATTTTTCCCAACAATTGGTATCAGAGCTAGGGGCGTTGCTTAGTTGTTTATGATAAATTAAATGGAGGAATCAAGTGGCGCCATGATTAAATTGACATCATCTAATTTTTCGATCTGGAAGTCTAGAATGGAAGACATCCTTTATTGTAAGGATTTGTATGAACCGTTGGAGCTTAAAGGAGTTAAGCCAGCGGATAAATCTGAGGCTGATTAGAAAAAGATGAACAGGAAGACTATCGGTCACATTCGACAGTGGATCGATCAGAGTGTGTTCCACCATGTTTCGCAGGAAACAGATGCCAATTCTCTTTGGACTACATTAGAGTCCATGTACGAGAAGAAGAATGCACAGAATAAAACATTTGTGATTCGGAAGATCGTGAACCTGAAGTACAGAGATGGTAGCAGTGTATCCGAGCACATGAGTGAGTTCCAAGGATTGGTGAACCAGTTGTCTACCATGAAGTTGAGTCTTGATGATGAGATTCAAGCGTTGTTGCTTCTCAGTTCGTTGCCCAACAGTTGGGAAACGTTGGTTGTGTCACTAAGCAATTCAGCTCCTGAAGGAAAAATAACTATGCAGATGGTCAAGGACAGCATACACAATGAAGAAACAAGACGAAAGGAGCAAGGTATGAATTTTGAGACACAAGCACTTGTAGCAGAAAACAGAGGTAAAAGCAATTTCAGGGGATCTCACAAGGGAAACTCACATCACAGCAAAAGCAGAAATCATAGGAGCAAGTCAAAGACCAGAGATGACGGTACATTCAGGTGCTTCCATTATAACAAGGAAGGCCACTACAAAAGAAATTGCAAGATCTGGTTAGACAAGCAGAAAACTGGTGAGCAAGGAAAAGTTGAGGACAAGAATACTGCAGCTACGGTTACCGAGGATGTTGTGATTCTTTCATTCAGTGAAGAAGAATGCTTACATGTTGATGATCAGAAAGTTGATTGGGTTATTGATACAGGTGCTTCGTATCATGCCACGCCCAAGAAGGAATTCTTCATGACGTACAAAGCTGGAGACTTTGGGCATGTGAGAATGGGTAACACTGATCGTTCCAAGATTATTGGAATTGGTGATGTTTGCATTCAGACAGATGTTGGTTGCACTATTACTCTGAGGGACGTCAGACATGTTCCAGATTTGCGTCTCAACTTGATCTCTGGTGTAAGACCCCGAATTTATGAAATACAAAATTTAATTTTTCTTCATATATATTTTTCCTGAAACAGTAAATGGTTAAATTGACAAAATTGAAAGTTAAGGATGTTATGTGTAAATTTTATTTTGTCGGACAATATTCTTTTTGTCGGGGAATATTCGTTTTGTCGGGGAATATTCGGGCCGTACGACGGCGCCGAAATAACTAATTATTGGTGGAGCCCACAACGGAATAATTGTCGGATATAGAAAACGACAGAAGTAACCTTTTTAAATAAAAATAGTCAACGGTGTTAACTGTTAAAATACCGGTGATAAAAGAATAGTAGCATACGGTAATTTATGGTATTTTATTGTGGCACACGGTATTCTACAGTAGCACACGGTATTGCACAGTGTCTCATATTATTGACACCGTAACTGTTACGCATCATTTCATCAATAATTGTCACTGCATAATATTTTATATTATCAATTCAATTATTGTTGCTACACAGTATTTTGCATTATTGATTCAATAATTGTCATTACACTGTATTTCATATCATCGAGTCAATAATTGTTGGTGCACTGTAGTTTAAAATTATTGAATCTAATAATTGTCACAGTAGCAAATATACTGTAATTTATATTATTAAATTAATAAAAATATGTAACGTGTTTCTTACATTATTATGGTAACATTATTTTATATGTTGGACTCACAGGAAGAATAAATAAATAAATAAAAAAATAAAATAATTAATTTTACTATTTGAAATAGTAACGTGAATAGTGACGTGAATAGTAACGTGAATAGTAAGAAACATGTGGGACCCACTGTGGGGCCAACACGAAATGTGAGAAATGTGTTTGCTGGGAATGGGTTGGTGGAGGCTGCGCAGCAGCCTCTGCTGAATTTTTTTTCTCTCCACCTACCACGCATAGTAACTTAGGTGCTGTTTGTTTGTGTCTTAATGGCTCTTAATGGACAACCTCTTAATCACTAAGAGGAACAAAGTTGTTTGTTTTTATTTTTGTTACATCTGAATGCCTCTAAATGGTTGAGATACAAAATCAAATCTAAACTATTAAGAGGGACATCTTAATGAACTTGGACAAAAATATCCTCTTCAATATTAACAAATTCCTTTTATATCCAACACTCAAACCCTTATTATTATTATTATTATTATTATTATTATTATTATTATTATTATTATTATTATTATTATTATTATTATTATTATAATTATAATTATTATTAATATTATAATTATTATTATTATTATTTTTATAATAATAATAATTATTATTATTATTCTTATTATTATTTTAATTATGATTATTATTATTATAATTATTTTTATAATAATAATACTAATAATAATAATAATAATAATAATAATAATAATAATAATAATTATTATTATTATTATTATTATTATTATTATTATTATTATTATTATTATTATTTTTATAATAATAATAATAATTATTATTATTATAATAATTATTATTATAATAATTATTAATATTATAATTATAATTATTATTATTTTTATAATAATAATAATTATTATTATTATTCTTATTATAATTATTATTATTATTATTATTATTATTTTAATTATGATTATTATTATTATAATTATTATTATCATAATTATTATTATCATAATAATAATAATAATAATAATAATTAATAATAATAATAATAATTATTATTATTATTATTATTATTATTATTATTAGTACTATTATTAATATAATAATAATTATTATTAATTATAATTATTATTAGTATAATTATTATTATTATTATAATGTTCAACTGTTCATAGGGTTAAAATGGTAAAATACTGTTATTCAGACGTCTGAAAAAATTGATTATCAAACAACATTTTTTCATTCAGATACAATTCTATTCAGATGCTCTATATTATTCAGATGTCTAAATTATTCAGATCTTAATACAGAATTTTATCAAACACCACCTTATTTTCTCCTATAAATAGCTTGCTCAGCTGAATAGAAAAATCACACCTAAAACATAAAATTTTTCTATAAGAATTTTATGAGTTTTCTCTGAGAATAGTAAGGTTATTTTGAGAGTTTGAAAGCCAAAAGGAGTGCAGGAATTTTTCAAGTAAGTCTTTTATTAAAGAGTAGTAATTTTATAAATTCCTATTTTTCACGGTATTCACAAATCTTCCTTTAGAAGACTCTTCTTTAAGAAGATTCATTTTTAAAAGCTTTCTTTGGAAGATTTATTTTGGAATATTATTTTTAAAACTATTTAAAAGTAGTTATATTATACTACAAAAATTATGTTAAATATATATAATTTTGATAATTCATATTATACGAGTTATCATACACTTTGAAATTTATATGTGGAAATTACTAATTTTATTATAAAAATATAGGTTGATCAACCTCATTTAAATCAATATCCAGTCACGTGTTAAGGTAAGGAATTTCATTTTCTTTCATACTCTTAAACTTACTACGGTAAGGAATATCATTCTTTTCACACTCTTAAATTTATTACGGTAAGGGGTATCACTCTTTTCATCATCATAAATGGATATTATTTTCTTTCTTACTTGAAGGGATTATCATTCTTTGATTCTCGAAAATAATATCGTTTCTTTCTTGTGCCATTTATTTCCATGTATTAAATTGTAGGAATAACCTTACGGTGCGGTTTACCGCCTGTTGGTGAATAACCTTTTGTATTCATTCCTTATTAATCTTTGAGAATAACCTTACGGTGCGGATTATCGCCTGTTTGGTGAATAACTCTTCGTATTCAAATTGATGGGAATAACCTTACGGCGCGGATTATCGCCTGTTTGGTGAATAACTATTCGTATTCAAATTGATGGGAATAACCTTACGGTGCGGATTATCGCCTGTTGGTGAATAACTCTTTTTATTTGTCTCGTGTGGAAATAATTTGTCTACACGAATTATCACATGACACTTTTATTCCATATTCGTAAGTGATATCATTTTCCTTTATACTCATAAGGGATACCATCTTTTTCATCTTCCATTATTCAAACTTACTATGGTAAGGGATATTAATTTCCTTCACCGTTTGTTAATCAAACCTGCTACGGTAAGGGATATTATTTTCTTTCATACTCCTAAATCGAAACTTATTATGGAACTATTGCTTCTATAATTCCTGAAAATATTATATGTTCCATAATAGTTGAACTTCATTATTTCAACTGAACCTTCCTATTTACGTGAACCTTTCTATTGAACTGTAACCGTTATTCTGAACTGTGGATCTTGAATATCATTTTTAAATTTCACTCCACATCATGTTGGCAATTTGGACATTATTTGAATCTGCACAAAGTAAACTTCTGATACTTATTGTTTATCCTGTTCTTCTGTTCATCATTTGTATCACTGTTATTTGTATTAATCATCAAGAATCAAGCTGTTGTGAATATCTGTGGCCGGGGGCACAGATGTGATATAATTGTTGAACAGATGATAGGTTAAAGGCGATATACTAGGTTAAAGGCGATACATCTGTTCGGTGTCTTTTATGGCACGTGGTGAATGTTCTCTTTGGCCCGTAGTGCAAAGATGAACTGTTGGTTGGTATGATTATGACCAAAGGCTGAATCTGGTATAATCATGACCGTTGGTGCTTTATTGAATATCTTTGGCCCGTAGTGCAAAGATGAACTGTTGATTGGTATGATTATTACCAAAGGCTGAATCTGGTATAATCATGACCGTTGGTGTTATATTAAATGTCTTTGGCCCGTAGTGCAAATATGAACTGTTGATCTGCATGATTATGATCAGGAACTGTGAATTTTTATTATCATGACTAATGGTATTTCAGATGATAAAAGTTGATGATATTTTTACAAAAAAAGAGAAGCGAGTGGACATTATAGTCTGCATTATTCTTCTAATAGATTGCTCATTCCGCTGCTATTATTGATCTGAACGTTGTTTAAGAATTTAACTACAGTTTTTGATATAAACCTTGTAGTCTATTGTATTCTATCAAGAACTCAACTGTTGAAGGCTAATGATAATTTATTCGTCATTATCTTAGTCATGATATTTCTTACTGGGCTATTTGAGCTCACCCTTTCTTTTCGTTCCATTGTTTTTCAACAGGAGATGAGAACGTAACGGGGTCTAGCCGGGGAATGGAGTGAGAGTGCGGGGATAACTATCATAGTCTTCACGTGTTATAAAATAGTGTGACAATAATAATGAAGACTTAGTTGTGTTGTATTATCCACTGTATTGTTGTACGTTGTATTTCATTGTAATAATTTTGTTGTAGTCTTTTGACGACTCAAGTCTGGGCTGTGTGGGCTCAGATTTGGGGGCGTCACATCTGGTATGGCCTTGGATAGGGAAGGCTATGATAATCACTTTGGCGACGGAAAGTGGAAGCTTACTAAGGGTGCAATGGTTGTTGCAAGAGGTGTTGCTTGCTGTTCATTGTACAAGGCTCATGTGAAGATGTGTTCTAGTGAATTGAATGCAGTTGAAGATGAATCTTCACTAAATCTGTGGCATAAAAGGCTCGGGCACATGAGTGAGAAAGGGTTGCAGATGTTAGCAAAAAGGTCCCTCATTCCTTTTGCTAAAGGTACTAATTTAAGCCCGTGTGATTATTGTTTATTTGGTAAACAAAATAGAGTTTCTTTTAGTAGCTCCTCTAAAAGAAAATCTAAGATACTTGAGATAGTACATTCAGATGTTTGTGGTCCCATTGAGGTTGAGTCTCTAGGTGGCAATAGATATTTTGCTACTTTTATTGATGATGCTTCGCGAAAAGTGTGGGTGTATTTGTTGAAAACAAAAAACCAGGTGTTCCAGTACTTTCGGAGTTTCCATGCTATGGTTGAAAGGGAGACTGGAAAATTATTGAAGTGTCTTCGCAGTGACAACGGAGGGGAATACACTTCAAAGGAGTTTGCGGCATATTGCGATACACACGGCATTCGACATGAGCAGACAGTTCCTGGCACCCCTCAGCATAATGGTGTGGCAGAAAGAATGAACCGCACTATTATGGAGCGTGTTCGATGCATGCTGAGAATGGTTAAATTGCCTAAGCCATTCTGGAGTGAAGCTGTCCGTACTGCTTGCTACCTGATTAATAGATCTCCATCAGCACCGTTGGATTTTCAGATTCCAGAGAAAATATGGAGTGGTAAGGATGTGTCATATTCTTACTTGAGGATATTTGGATGCAAGGCTTTTGCACATATCCCCAAGGAGCATAGATCAAAGCTTGATGACAAATCTACTCCATGTATATTTGTTGGATATGGAGATGAAAAGTTTGGTTACAGGTTATGGGATCCAGTTCAGAAAAAATTATTCAGAAGCAGAGATGTGGTGTTTCATGAGCACCAGAATTATGAGGATTTTTATAGCATCACACAGCCCAGAGATGATAGAGTTCCAAGCCTCAGCGGGGTTTCTTCTCCATTACAAAATGTCATAGGTGGAGAAGGAGTTCAGAATGAAGAAGAGACTGATACAGATTTGCATCATGATGATGAGTCAGATGTAGAGGGTATTGAGCAGGGAGAGCAACCCCCTCATCTTGATATTGAAGAACCTCAGGTCAGGAGATCGACAAGAGTGCATGTGCCATCAGTCAGGTATCCTTCATCCGAATATCTTTTAATTGCTGAGCAGGGGGAGCCAGAGAATTTTCAAGAAGTCGAGATTCATAAGGAGAAGAGCAATTGGCTGGGAGCAATGCAAGATGAGATGGATTCTTTGCACAAGAATCACACTTATGAGTTGACTACACTTCCAAAAGGCAAGAAAGCCTTGAAGAATAAATGGGTGTTCAAGCTGAAAAGAGACGGTGAAAAACTAGTGAAGTACAAGGCTCGATTGGTTGTCAAGGGTTTTGCTCAAAAGCAAGGTATTGATTTTGATGAGATTTTTTCTCCAGTTGTAAAGATGACTTCAATTCGAGTAGTTTTGGGGTTAGTAGCTAGTATGGATCTTGAGCTTGAACAGTTAGATGTGAAGACTGTTTTCCTTCATGGTGATTTGAAGGAGGAAATCTACATGGAGCAGCCAGAGGGATTTAAAGTTAAAGGGAAAGAGCACTTGGTTTGCAAGTTAAAGAAAAGCTTGTACGACCTGAAACAAGCCCCAAGGCAATGGTACAAGAAGTTTGATTCATTCATGATGGATCAAGGTTACAACAGAACAGTTGCAGATCATTGTGTGTATGCAAAAAAATTCCCATGTGGTAACTTCATTATTCTGTTACTATATGTAGATGATATGTTGATAGTTGGACAAGATGCTAACATGATTTACAGGCTCAAGGGTGAGTTGTTCAAATCCTTTGATATGAAGGATTTAGGCCCAGCCAAGCAAATTTTGGGCATGAAGATTATTCGTGACATGAAAGCCAAGAAGTTGTGGTTGTCACAAGAGAAGTATGTTGAACGGGTGCTTGCAAGGTTCAACATGGGTGATGCTAAACCAGTGAGCACACCACTGGCCAGTCATTTTAAGTTGACGAAGCGTATGAGTCCTTCTACTAAAGAAGGAAGAGACGATATGGCGACAGTTCCCTACTCCTCTGCTGTAGGGAGTCTTATGTACGCAATGGTTTGTACACGGCCAGATATAGCTCATGCCGTTGGTGTTGTGAGCAGGTATTTATCAAATCCTGGTAGAGAACATTGGGAAGCAGTTAAGTGGATTCTCAGATACTTAAAAGCTACTTCCAGTTTGTGTTTGGGTTTTGGTGATTTAAATCCAGTCTTGGAGGGTTTTACAGACGCAGACATGGCAGGTTCTGAAGAGAAGAAGTCTACTTCAGGGTATGTGTTTACTTTTGCAGGGGGAGCTGTGTCATGGCAGTCCAAGTTGTAGAAGTGTGTTGCTTTGTCTACAACTGAGTCGGAATACATTGCCGCTACAGAAGCAGACAAAGAGATGTTATGGTTAAAACGGTTTCTCCAAGAGTTGGGAGTTACACAGGATGAGTATGTGGTTTATTGTGATAGTCAGAGTGCAATTGACTTGACCAAGAATGCCACGTATCATAATCGTACCAAGCACATTGATGTTCGTTATCACTGGCTTCGAGAAGTGATGGAAAATGAGCTGATGAAAGTAAAGAAAGTTCATACCGATGAAAACACTTCAGACATGTTGACAAAGGTTGTGACTCGCGACAAGCTCGAGGTTTGCAAGGAGTTGGCAGGAATGGATTCCAAGTGACGGGGTCACAGTGGAAACCCTCTCTAATGGGATTGGAGGGGGAGATTGTTGGGTCCAATCCCATGAGCTACTCATTTAATGCAGCGGTTGTAATTGACTTTCTTGCTGCTGCTTTTACTTCTCTCCATGTTGCTTTTACTTTTACTTCTTGCGGCTGTTTTGCTTTTTCTCCTTCTGGTTGCTTTCGGCTCCTTGTTTCCCGTTCATTTGTGTGTTGCGTTGTTTCTGCCTTAATTGCAACCAACCTACTGAAGTTGGCGTCCTGCAATTAATTTAAGTGATGGCTATATATGCCATCAGTTGGAAGGAGAGACACACCAGAGAGTGAGAAGTGAAAGCAGAGAGGTGCGGAGAGTAGAGAAAACAAAAGGAATTCATCCGAGAGTTCCAAGTGTAGAGAGAAAAATAGCTCATTTGAGTTATAGAAAGAAAGTGAGAAAGAGAGAAAATAAATAGTGATTTTATTTTCTTAGATACAGAGAGGGAGAAAATAATTAGTGATATTATTTTCTCAAGTTTGTATATTTTTCTCATAGTGAATTTCTGAGATCTCTCCCCGTGGTTTTTCCCAATTGGGTTTTCCACGTAAATTTGGTGTCTTGTGTGTTTGGCTTATTTTCTGCAGTTATTATTTTGTTGGAACTGTATTATTTATTTGGCGTGGTTTATCATTTAATTTATCATAAACGGTTCTAGTGGGAGGTAATTTTTCCCCACACAGCCTACTGAAAGTTTTAATCAAGAAATGACAAACATGGAGTCGCATAAATATTCAACTTTCATCAGTTGCTACAAAATTACAAACTCCTTGAACGAGGGCTAAAAAAATGAACAAATGGGATCAACTCCTTCACTGAGGACTTACATCTACAGAACCAATTAAATGAAGTGTTTACATGTCATAATTTATGCAATGATTGTTGTTTCTTGAGGGGCTTCAGCCTAAGAAAGAGTTAAAAAAAGGAGTCATCATCAGTTTCTTCCTTGGCTGTGTAGAATAATGGCCCATTTGCCTGTTGTGTTTGATTCATGTAAGAATTGGTTGAGGTTCCAAACCCTGAGAACCCGTAACTTCCTGATCCTTGCAGCATCTCTAGGGTAAATGGTGCTTGCCCATTTGTTGTTGGTGCCCTAGTATTCCGGAGAGGATTCAGGTAATTTGTTGTTGGCCTTACAACCGTTGGAGCAATGCTGCTGCTGTTATCAGATGAAGGCCTACTTAGTGCAGGGTAACTGCCGCTGCCGCGGGGTGCAGGAACATCATGGTTGTGTTTCCCTTCGTAAGTGGTGATCACTGCCCTCAAATCATGAGATGCTCGCTCAACAAGCTTCCTCACCGGACATCCCACATGTGTACATTTGTAGTAGCTCCTGCAGATAATACAAAATTGCCAAGATTAATAAAAGGTTTAGGAAAATTCTTGTTAAAGTTACGAAGGAAATGACCATAAAAACAGTAAATATAGTCGGTAAAGCATAGGAGTAGAAAATAAATGAGGGCCTACCTCGGATTTGGGTTGCCTTTAACTACTTTCTGTCCATATTTCCTCCACCTATACCCATCATCAAGAATATCAATATCACTGGTGGTTTGAACAACGATTCTTGATTCTCGCACAGTTCTACTCCCAAGAGCTGACATTGCCTCATTATCATACCCGCCCTTCCTGAAAATTGAACAACAGATAAAAATTAAACACTTTCCAATTTGAAGGATAATTCAAAAGAAAGAACTCTGAAAGGTGAAAACTAAGCATACCATCTCTTGGCCTCAGGTTCATTTTCATCATCATCTCCTGATTTAGTCATTGATCCTTGATCGAGGTCATCCTCACCAAAAGAAATTGAAGAATTTTCCGGGGTTGTCACTGAATCTAAACGAGTATTGTCAAGTAATGAGCCTTGTTGGACTGAAATTTCTGAATTCATGCCAATGGAATTCTGGTAAGATTGTGAAGATGATCGTCTAGTAGATTGAGGCTTGACATGGTCGTGATTGCCTTTGTATACAATCTCAGTAATTTGGCCGTCCAACGTACTTATAACCTTTTTCGTTGTAGAACAGTTTGGAAACGTGCACTTGTAATAACTCCGCGGATTCTCACTTCCTTTTACTTGCTTTTGTCCATATTTCCTCCAATTATACCCATCATCTAATCTTCTTTGCTCTCTGTTAGACTGAGATGATTGAGTGTAATGAGTTTGATTGGGTTGTAGAGCAGCATTAGTCTGCATGTTTGTTTGCTTTGTGGCAATTTCCGGTGAGAACTTCTGAATTGTCCCTAAATCTGGCTCAACCCCGGTTTTCTCCAATTGGAATTCAGTTTCCTTGGCTAGGTTTTTGATATTCCATCCATCTTGTTGTCTTTTGAATGATTCTCCCTGTTCAGGTGGAAATTATCATAAAAGAATCAGGAGAAATGGATTTGAACAAAAGAAAAGAAAATACTTGGAGAAGAATCAAATGAATTTAAGTATTTGCGAATATTTGTTATTTGATTTTGCATGCTCAGCTATTGTCATCTTAAACTTAATCAAACACCTTCCAAACTTAAACTTAATTGCCCCACTGTTATGTGAGAGGGGCAATTTTTTTCAAGAAAGAGAGATTATTATTAAAGCAAAGAGAGGAAATTGGTAAATTGTATACCAATGAGTTCCTCTTTGCAGAAATTAATGATGATGATGAGGCAGCAGGCCTTGTTTGAGTTGGGAATGAGAAATCAGAATAGTTTCTATTCTCCTCCTTGAAGGTCTGACCATTTAAGTTCCCACTAGTTGCAGATGTCAGAATCTACACAAACAGAACGAAATAAGACAAAATCAGTCCACTAATTAATTAAACATAAAAACCCATTACAAAAAATTGTAAGAAAGAACAAATTGAAGAATTATGAAGAGTTGATTAAAAATGAAGCTCACATTAGAAGTGGAAACTTGGATGGGTGAATCCAAGAAAGCTAGATAAGACGAAGGAGAAACTGGGGGAGGTGAGAGGGGAGTTTGAAATGACGACTTGGTGGGCTTGGAGATTTCGAGTCCCCAGTAGCTACCAAAATCTTCATTAATATTGGGTTGAGCAAGAAGGTCACCAAATGAAGATGTCATGATCAAATTATATTGGTGGATGAGATTAACACACACCAACACCACTCTGTGTGTGTGTGTTTAAGTGTGTGTGAGAGAAATATATATTTATATATAGAGAGAGAAAGAGTTGGAGAAGATGATGTAGGGAACAAAGTTCAGTGTTGGTTTGGTTGGTTTGAAGACGGGATTGTTGTATAAGTATGATGAAGTTCTTGAAGTAAAAGCTAGTTTCTGAGAAATGGAGGTTAGTTTGACCGTGGAATTTATTTAGGGGTCAAAGGTTGTGGGTTTGACTGGCTCTCCCTTGGCGGCTGAGTGAATCACAACGGAGGAGGAGGAGGAGGACTGATCAACAAGCATAACTAGTCATTAACGTATGCCACGTGTCAACTGGATTAGAGTATATATATTTTTTTTCTAAAAGACGTGACAAGTCTTGGCCCCGGTAAAAGACTCACAACTCATCCCATACATTATTATTCTACGAGAAAATTGAGGACACAATAATCAACACTTTTAAAGTCATAGCTAGTCTTATTAGCATACACTCCTTCAATATTATTATTCTCTAACAGAGAAGTTGCATGAATATATGACTGCTTGACTTTTATTTTTTATTAATATTTTTGTAACAAATAGTATTTTAATTTTTTTTGTTCTTATTCACTTTGGTCATTTCACAGCTCAAACAAAGACGTTCCCATAGAGAGCTTTGCTATTGGAAAATAACTGGAAATTAGTATGAATGTGTGACATGTTTAATGATTTCAGCTTATAGATAGATTCTGAACTTCCTTCTTCTTGATGGGTGAAGGATATTTATAGCTCCCCGTTTTCCTAGTGTATGCTGCTTTCTTTCTAGTGTCATTCCACAACATTTTATGTCGAGGATATTGTAAATGTAATGTCCAGTAATATTCCACAAATTGGTTAATTTTTTTTTATTTGAAAATAAAATTCATTTTGTAAATAGGAGGGGGATATAAATTATGTCGACCGACCATTCAACACGTGCTCTGTCGAGTTGAATGACCAAATTCATTGGTCTTCCTCCTTGTGTAGCAGTTGATTCATAAAATGAGTGACCAATTAATTAAACCAAAAAATAAAATAACATTCACGCAATGATTTTTGATATTTGTCATTCACATTATTTCATCTCATCATCATCTATATATAGAGTATACATACATACATACATACATGACTGAAAATTTTTAGTCAAATGCTGATACATTTTACATCAAATTATAAAAACATCAAGGCGACGGCACCAACTGGCCTACCAACTTTCCCATTTCTGGCATGCATAGAGATCACTCACAGCTACGCTTAAAAAAGATTCATACTATCTCCATAGTGGTTTAGAGTTGGCCAGATTGATGATCTTGATTGATCTTCCCAACCTAACGAACCCTTCAGAACCTCTATTCCAGATCTTCTAGTTGTATTTTCCAACACTTGGGGTCCAATTCAGCCTGTCAACAATATAGAAATAGTTAATGCTATTTTATTCTAAATTTTCTCCATGATTTTGTTTGCCTTTTGGTACTTGAATTGCATGACTGTCATATTTTTTCAGGAGTAATATGAAATGCAACCAAGCAATTTCTTTGGACTTTTAATGCTAGTGGCAGAGCACACAATAAATATACAAGACTAAAGATTTAAAACGAAGTAAAAACAACGGTGGACCTCCTGAAAGTAACATCTACCTGGAATTCTTTGTCTCTCCACAGGAAAGAGCAGCCACGAGCTTCTAAATATTTAAAGAGGGGTTGCGGGATCAATGATTTAATAGATGCGTGGAGCTTTACTTTTGTTAGCCCTCCACATGCCAAGAGTGCAGCTATTAATCCACTCGGACTCAAACCCTTCAAGTGTAAGATAGTCAAGCTCTGAAGACAGCTGATGCTGGCAAGCGACAAGAGCCCAACATCTGTGACAGAGCTATATGACAAATTTATCTGCAAAAGCAATAACAAAAACAACTATCCTTAGATGATATGAGGTTACCTTTCAACCAATTATGTTATGTAACTAAGCCAGAAAGGAGAAAGAATGTACCTGCCGGAGGTTCTGGGAGAAGTGTGCGAGTGGAATAATTCCTGCGTCATTAACCTGGTAACACTTTTTAATATCTAACTTGACGAGTTGCTTGCATCCAACAGCTATAGCTGCTATACCTAAAGATGTGATAAGAGGACATCCTCGACTTTCAATGGTGTTTATCTTTGAACATTTTGACAATGATATCAAGGAGAGGTCAGTAATATCATTACAATAGGCTATATTTATCATTTGAAGGCCAGTACAACCATCAGAAATTGCTAAGATGCCCGTATCTGTTATTCCAGCACACCTGAACAACAGAAACGCATACAGCTAATTAGGTGAAGAAAATAGTGCGGCTAAGAAATGCATGTGAAGCAATTAAACATTAAAATAAAATCATGTAACTTCAGTGGCTATGTTCCAGTGTACTGGTAGTTGCATTTAGAATTCCTTAATGGAAAGCTTTTCCCTCTTCTTTCCCAGTGTAACCCAGTTCCTTGTAATGGCAATTTCATAACTGAGGAAATCCCAATGCTCATAATTGAGAAAAAAATTTAGTCGAGTTAAAAAAGGAGGAGGAGGGGGGGGGGTGGGGGTTAATGATTTAGTCTTTTAAGTCCAAATGAAGGTAACTTAATCTCAAATAAGGCACAGATGATACAACGTCATTTATAATCTTATATCAATCCTATACAGAAGTACCAAAGAAAAGGAAGTCAGAGTTCATATTGCACTAACCTGTATAAATCAAGCTCTGTAAGTTTCGAACATGACATGCCAATATGGGTAAGCCCCTTGTCAGTTATGTTCAGACAAATTCCTAGCTTTAAGGTGGAGAGTTCTGAACACCTTGAGATGGATTTCAGCCCTGCAAAGACATGTAAAATGAGAAAACTGACACATGTTTTAATTCTTCATGAACTGCAGCAGGACAAAGGGTCAACCTTCATCATCGACTTCATTATCTGTAAGGTCAAGTTCCTCTAGGAAATGGCAACGCTGCCCAATCAACACAAATGATTCTCTTGGAACTAGAGTGCATGACTCCATCCTGAGAGAGGCAAGGGAGGTACAGGAATTTGTAATTTGGGCAATTGAAACGTGACTTATTTTGTGGCAACATGTGATGTCTAGTTTCCTCAAGTCTTTGTGTGTTGTCACAAGGGATGATAGACCTTCATCTGTCACTCCCATGCATTTTCTTAAACTTAGCTCCCTCAACGAAACACACCAATTTCCAATGGCTTTCAGTCCAGAACATGTAACCTGGCAACCATCTAATTTGATTGATTGCAACATGGAAAGGTTTTGCAAACTCTTCACAAGAGCAAGAGTCACCTGAACCACCATAAACTGGAATCTATAAGCAAAGAGAGATTCATTCACTACTAGAAAGCATAAGAGTTGAGAGACTCACAGGAGAGCCATATGCTAAGATAAGTTGTCGTAGAGATCCAGCTTCATCAGTGAGAGAAGACAAACCCACATGACTTACATTCTCACAAGTCGAAATATTGAGGGTCTGTTTAGAAAACATAGGTTCATTAGCCAACCATCAAACAGTAGATAGAAGCAGATTGAACGTATCAATAAGTTTGACTATTATCGCACCTCTAATATGAAATAAAGAAAGAGAGCATGATAAAAGGACTACATAAATCCATTTACTTCTACAAATATGGTTACCTGTAACGTCTTGAACCCATGTTTAAGGGCTCCAAGGCTATCATCATCAATACCAATGCATCCTTCTAGAACCAAATGCTCCAGATTTTGTAATTTCATGATCTGTCGTAAGCATTTCTCTGTGATCTGCCCAAGAAGAAAACAAAGAGAAACAATGAGCACAAGAATCTCCAAAAGATATTTAACGGAAGAGAGTAAGGGATGCACAAAGCACTTGATTAATGTAAAGGATGCAACTTGCTGCCATGAACTTCCTTTAGCTAAGAAAGTAAATCTATCAAGATCACGCAAGACTAAGAAATTCACCACGTGAATTTATATACCACTTGTTTACTTAAATTTGTCATAACAACTCGGTATTTTGACACATATCTGGGACTTGCACCACTCTTTCTTAGCAAACACATGCTACTAAGAGGAGAACTATCTCCTAGTGACACAAAATATAGAGGCATCTTGTACATATAACAACCATCTTGAAAAACAAGGAGAACAAGAAGATAAAAACCAAAGAAAGAAAAGAAAAGAAACTAATAATACCATCACCGGCTAATAAATCAACCAGTAGGTACCCAAAAGTAAATATACAATCTTCCAATACTAAATCACATGGCTAAATCATGACTATTGCTTCTCAATATACACGACATAAATCATCAATTAAACTTAAACCATATATTTAATCAAGCTCAAAGCAAGAACCAAAAAGTGACTACAGATTAAACAATTAAAACATGATGGATTCAAATATAAAGATACAAATCTTTGAGCTAAAGCATAAGAATCATTATTTGTAATAATCAACATTAGTAGCTAAAGAAAAGAGGTACGATTTAATTACCGGCAAGTATGAGAGGTCTAAGCTACGAATCTCCTTACATTTAACAGCAATTAAACCCACCCCTAAATCCCCAACACCCAAACACCATCTTAAACTAATCAACCTTAGTTTCCAACACCCAACAGCTATACACCCAATCCCTATATCAGTAATGGATTTACACCTAGCCAAACACAACCTCTCCAAATTCTTGGCCTCGCCCAAAGCTGCCACAGCTGAATCCCTCAAATCCTCTGCATTAGACAAATCGATCTCAACCAAATTCGTACAATTCATCACCAAATTCGACAACCCCACATGCGTAAAGAACTTTGACCTCGAGAGATTAATTGACCTCAACATTTCCTTGCAAATACCCGATAATATTGTGAGGGAATCATCAGTTATTCGAGGGCAGAGAGACAAATCCAGATCGGTAATGTAAGGGTACCGATTCAGAATCTTGGGTAAATGCTGAGAACGAAGAGGTTTTAGGGTTCTACGATGCAGAGATTCAATGTTGTAGAAAGATTTGCATACAAGAGAGAAGGACTTTGTGTCGAATGGGTTGTCATTTAGAGAATCAAGGATCGTTAAAATGATTTCTTCAGAAAGAAGATTAAAGAGGTCTGTATTGGATTCATGGGCTGATTTCTGCTTCTTCATTTCTTAAAAGATCCGAGCTTGAAGGTGGCCCAGAGGTTTAAGCTTTTGAGAAATATTAGAGCTGAAATGGTTTGGGGATCCGAGTGATAATGGTGTAACAAGTTAGAGCATGTATATTTATGTATGTTTAATATTCCAAGTTACAGCGAGCGAGAATGGAGGTGGGTATTTTGAAGAGATCGATAAACAACAGGCAGGGCAGGGCAGGGTAGGGGTATATGAGATTTGGTCTCAGGGAGATCAGATGTTTGGGGGTATATGGAAGTAACGGTTAACAGAAAATACTGGCCTAGTTTCAGCTGTGCAGAGAAATGAGTGGGGAAGAAGAAAGAATCTTTAAATTACAACATTATCCTTTTTGGCTTTTCTGGAAAGTTTGGTCGGATGATGTGTGCCTCTATTGAAAGGACATCATTACCCTCTCAGGCTCTCTTTTGAAAGTAGTGTGTGATGAAAAAGGGAGGGGGAGGGCATTTAGGTATTTGGATAGAAAGACGAGCGTCGTACGCGTAAGTACAGAAAAGGATGAGGGTAAATAGAGGGGAAAGGCGGGGATAGTTGGAGAAAAGGAAAAGGTCAATGTCAGAGACTTCATCGGGTCATAACGTAGACAAGTTCATTTGGTGGAGATATTATGTGAGGAAGGACATATCCCAAGTGCGGACAGTACGAACACTAATTTTCACACATTATTATTATTATTTTATTTATATTTATATTTATATTTATTCTTCGTTGATAAGCAGGTTGCGTTCATACCTCTCCCTCTCCTCCTAATAAATAATGAGAAAAAAATAGAAATTGAAAAGCAAGAGTTGTTGGTGTGTGTGTTTTTGCCTTCTTTATTTATTGCATATGGGGTGAGGTAAGGAAGGCCGTACTTATGCGTGGCCTTGCAGCAGTACGTACCTTACCCCGATAAGAACGGACTTGATATAAAACATAGACTCCAATTTATATTCTACTACATAAGTAGCCGCGCGCTGTGACGGAATTATTTATTTTTTTAATTATAAATTTATATATATAATTAATAAATTAAACTATAATAAAAATATTATATTTATAAATTAAAATTTTATCATACAAATTATAATAAAAATAACTCATATAATTTTGTTTTATTATATACAATTACATAATCATTTAATTTTATCAAAAAATATTGGATAATTTATAATACATTGAATTTTTCGACAAGCAATACATTTTAAACGACAATCATAAAAAATTTAGATCTATAAAAAAAAATTAATCTTACTATATAACAGAAAATTGTAAGAAGTGGAGAATTGTTTGTGGTGTGATTTGTAATGAAATTATTAGTCTCTATTTATAGGATGAATAAAAAACGGGTTTACATCAATCACCCATTAATTTAGGATAATATCAATTTAAAAAAAATTAGCTATAATTATCTTTTAAAAAAAAATTGAAAACCCAAGTATAAGAAAGAATTTTTTGTGTGAGAATGAGATTATAATTTTATATGAAAATTATCTGTAAATAAAGTTCAAAAGCCCAAGTAATAGATAACAATATGGGGTTTAAATTTTATGCGTGACATATTTATAGGATAATACTAAATTGAAATTGCTGCAATTGTGGAATACTGTTACATTTTTTTTGTGCTAGTATGGAATTAAATTTTTTTAGCTGTAATCATCTTTTAAAAAAATTCAAAACCTAAGTATGGGAAAGAATTTTTTGCGAAAGAATGGGATTATAATTTTGTGTGAAAATTATCTGTAAATATAGTTCAAAAGCCCAACTATTCAATAATAATATGGGATTCAAATTTTATGCGTGACATATTTACGGGATAATACCAAATTTGGATTGCTGTAGTTGTGGGATAATGTTATATTTTTTTTGTATGAGTAAGGAATTAAAAAATAATAATTAGCTATAATTATCTTTTTAAATTTGAAAACCCAAGTACGAGAAAAAATTTTATGCTTGAGAATGTGGTTATAATTTCCTGTGTTATTTGTAAATAAATTTCAAAAGCCCAAATATTAGATTCAAATTTTATGCATGACATATTTATGGGATAATACCAAATTGGTATTACTACAATTGTGGGATAATGTTACATTTTTTGTGTGAGTATGGAATTAAAAAAAAATAGTTGTAATTATCTTTTTTAAAAAAAAAATTGAAAACCAAGTATGGGAAAGAAATTTCTACGCGAGAATGAGATTATAATTTATTGTGTGAAAAGCATTTGTGTAAGACCCCGAATTTTATGAAATATAAAATTTAATTTTTCTTCATATATATTTTTTTTCCTGAAACAGTAAGCGGTTAAATTAACAAAATTGAAAGTTAAGGATGTTATGTGCAAATTTTATTTTGTCGGACAATATTCGTTTTGTCGGGGAATATTCGGGCCGTACGACGGCGCCGAAATAACTAATTATTGGTGGACCCCACAACGGAATATCTGTCGGATATAGAAAACGACAGAAGTAACCTTTTTAAATAAAAATAGTCAACGGTGTTAACTGTTAAAATACCGGTGATAAAAGAATAGTAGTATACGATAATTTATGGTATTTTACTGTAGCATGCGGTACTCTACAATAGCACACGGTATTGCACAGTGTCTCATATTATTGGTCTGATAATTGACACCGTAACTGTTGCGCATCATTTCATCAATAATTGTCACTGCATAATATTTTATATTATCAATTCAATAATTGTCGTTACACAGTATTTTGCATTATTGATTCAATAATTGTCATTACACTGTATTTCATATCATCGACTCAATAATTGTTGCTGCACTGTTTTTAAAATTATTGAATCTAATAATTGTCACAGTAGCAAATACACTATAATTTATATTATTAAATTAATAAAAATATGTAACGTGTTTCTTACATTATTGTGGTAACATTATTTTATATGTTGGACTCACAGGAAGAATAAATAAATAAATAAAAAATAAAATAATTAATTTTACTATTTGAAATAGTAACGTGAATAGTGACGTGAATAGTAACGTGAATAGTAAGTGAATAGTAAGAAACATGTGGACCCATTGGTGGGGCCCACATGAGTTGGTGAAGTTGAAGAAGTTGGAGAAAAAAATTGCAGCACGAGGCTGCTGCTGCTGGCGAGCAGCAGCCAGCCACCTACCCCCACCTACCTCGCATAGTAACCTCTTTTCTCCTATAAATAGCTTGCTCAGCTGAATAGAAAAATCACACCTAAAATATAGAATTTTTCTATAAGAATTTTATGAGTTTTCTCTGATAATAGTAAGGCTATTTTGAGTGTTTGAAAGCCAAAAGGAGTGCAGGAATTTTTCAAGTAAGTCTTTTATTAAATAGTAGTAATTTTATAAATTCCTATTTTTCACGGTATTCACAAATCTTCCTTTAGAAGACTCTTCTTTGAGAAGATTCATTTTTAAAAGCTTTATTTAGAAGATTTATTTTGGAATATTATTTTAAAAACTATTTTAAAGTAGTTATATTATACTACAAAAATTATGTTAAATATATATAATTTTGATAGTTCATATTATACGAGTTATCATACACTTTGAAATTTATATGTGGTAATTACTAATTTTACTATAAAAATATAGGTTGATCAATCTCATTTAAATCAATATCCAGTCACGTGTTAAGGTAAGAAATGTCATTTTTTTTTTACACTCTTGAACTTGCTACGGTAAGGGATATTATTTTCTTTCATACTCCTGAATCGAAACTTATTATGGAACTATTGCTTCTATAATTCCTGAAAATATTATATGTTCCATAATAGTTGAACTTCATTATTTCAACTGAACCTTCCTATTTTCTGAATCTTTCTATTGAACTGTAACCGTTATTCTGAACTGAGAATCTTGAATAACATTTTTAAATTTCACTCCACATCATGTTGACAATTTGGACATTATTTGAATCTGCACAAAGTAAACTTCTGATACTTATTGTTTATCCTGTTTCTTCTGTTCATCAATTGTATCACTATTATTTGTACTAATCATCAAGAATCAAGCTGTTGTGAATATCTGTGGTCGGGGGCACAGATGTGATATATTTGTTGAACAGATGATAGGTTAAAGGCGATATATTAGGTTAAAGGCGATACATCTGTTCGGTGTCTTTTATGACACGTGGTGAAAGTTCTCTTTGGCCCGTAGTACATAGATGAACTGTTGTTTGGTATGATTATGACCAAAGGCTGAATCTGGTATAATCATGACCGTTGGTGTTATATTGAAAGTTCTCTTTGGCCCGTAGTGCATAGATGAACTGTTGTTTGGTATGATTATGACCAAAGGCTGAATCTGGTATAATCATGACCGCTGGTGCTATATTGAATGTTCTCTTTGGCCCGTAGTGCATAGATGAACTGTTGATTTGCATGATTATGACCAGGAACTGTGAATTTGTATTATCTTGACTAATGGTATTTCAGATGATAAAAGTTGATGATGTTTTTACGAAAAAGAGAAGCGCGTGGACATTATAGTCTACATTATTCTTCTAATAGATTGCTCATTCCGCCGCTATTATTGATCTGAACATTGTTCAAGAATTTAACTGCAGTTTTTGATAGACACCTTGTATTCTGTTGTATTCTATCAAGAACTCACCTGTTGAAGGCTAATGATAATTTATTCGTCATTATCTTAGTCATGATATTTCTTACTGGGCTATTTGAGCTCACCCTTTTGTTCCATTATTTTTCAACAGGATATGAGAACGTAGCTGGGTCTAGCCGGGGAATGGAGTGAGAGTCCGAGGGATATCTATTATAGTCTTCACGTGTTGTAAAATAGTGTGGCAATAATAGTGAAGACTTAGTTGTGTATTATTATACACGGTATTGTTGTACGTTGTGCTTTGTTGTAATAATTTTGTTGTAGTCTTTTGACGACTCAAGTTTGGGCTGTGTGGGCCTAGATTTGGGGGCGTCACAATTTGTATGCGTGACATATTTATGGGATAATACCAAATTGAGATTGATGTAATTATAAGATAATGTTACATTTTGTTGTGTGGGTATGAAATTTTAAAAAAAAAATAGTTATACTCTTGTTAAAATTGAAAAGTTTTTGCAAAGCAAATTAGTAAATCAATACAGATGTGTAATTTTTTTTTTGATAAAACGGTGTCTAACTCCCAATGTTAAAAGTTACGAACTCCCAACGTTAAAAGCTACTGAAGAGTTTTAGCAGGTAACTAAAAGATATACACAGCAAATTAGTTATGAGGATGATATAAGTTAGAAATGTTTACTTTTAAAAGCACAAGATTAATGATACGATGAATAACAATTTGAAATAAAATCATTTTGGATTTGGTGCAATGTTGGGATATAAATATTAGATTTTTATATTCAATTATACGATAATTTTTTGATTAAATACTCATACAAAAAGTCAAATAAGTTTTTTATGGGATAATATTCAAGAATAAAATTATTGGAGAGTATTTTGGATATTATATAAATAATATTTATTCGTGAGATGAATATAAGTTAGAAATGTTTACTTTTAAAAGCACAAGATTAATGATACGATGAATAACAATTTGAAATAAAATCATTTTGGATTTGGTGCAATGTTGGGATATAAATATTAGATTTTTATATTCAATTATACGATAATTTTTTGATTAAATACTCATACAAAAAGTCAAATAAGTTTTTTATGGGATAATATTCAAGAATAAAATTACTGGAGAGTATTTTGGATATTATATAAATAATGTTTATTCGTGAGATGAATAAAATATTTTATTTTTAAAGACCAAATAATCAGATTTTGATATAGTTGTTGGTTTATATTATTTAGGATGTGAAAATCAAGTTGAATACTGAATTATAAAATAAGATTTAATAATATCCAATAATCAATATTAAAACAAAAAAAGTTTCATCTAAATAATCCAAATTAACAACCCAAACATGATTATGTTAGAAGTCATCAGAAATTAATAAATTTTAAAATCAAAAAGTCACCAGTAAATAATAAATTTTAAAACTAAAAAGTCATCAGAAAAATGATTGAATGGTTCAAATAATTTGAACTAGTAAAGTTGTTATCTTTCTCGACTTTGATCTTCTTTTGTAACTTGTTGATTGATATTTTAATATCAATTTATGATTTTGATATTGTAATAAAGAGAAATTAAATTAGTTGATAATATCGTATCAATTTAGAATTGTAGTGATTTTGAGAATTATAAAATTATCATATTAATGTGGGATTGATTAAAATATTATTTTAGATTTGAATAATGAGAATGAAATTAAAAGTATTAGAAAAAAATTCAATACTCAAGTATAAGATAATAATAGAAAAATTGGATGCGTTGTAGTTATTATTTGTTTATATCCAAAAAAAATTAATTTAGTAGTACTTTAAATTTGGATATAATTTTATATTACAAATTGCTGTTGTTGTGTGAGTATGGAATTAAAAATAGCAAAGAAAAATTTGGCGTGAAAATTATATGTAAATGATGAGATAATATGAGAAAACTGGTGTAATAGTTATTGTTATATTTGTTGAATATGAGAAAAATACTGTATTATTAGTATTTGTTTAATTAAAAAAATATTAATTTATGATTTTGATGTTGTAATATTGAGAAATTAAATTAGTTAATAAATATCATATCAGTTTAGATTTGTAGTGATTTTGGGAATTATAAAAATTAAATGCGTTTTTGTTAGTATTTGTGTAATGAAAATTTTTAAATTTGACATGAGAGATGTGACGAATTATGTGAATGACATTTGTCAATTAATGATGTCAATGTACTGTATTTTAATTTATATAATAGATGTTGTAATATTGAGAGATTAAATTAATTGATAAATATCATATCAGTTTAAATTTATAATGATTTTGGAAATTATAAAAATTGTATGCGTTTTTGCTAATATTTGTGTATGAAATTTTTTTAAATTTGATATAGGAGAAGTAACGAATTGTGTGAATGACACTTATCGGTTAATAATATTAATATACTGTATTTTAATATATATAATAGATAATATATAATAGATTTCATATAATATTGAGAGAGAGAGAGAGAGAGAGAGAGAGAGAGAGAGAGAGAGAGAGAGAGAGGTAGTCAAAGTTGCATGTGGTGAAAGTCGTATATGCAGGAGGAAGGCCGTACCTTATAGTGGTAGAACTTATACTAATTGCAACTTGACTGTAATTACAAGGAATAATAATATAAATACTAACGTTTTGCGTTATGAATCGTGAATCTCAAAAGCAGAAGAAAATCAATTCCTTCGGTGGGATACTATCGCCCTTAAAGTCAAACCTAATTATTTGAGCTTTAGATTTTTTTGGTGACTTTAACTTGAATTTTACTACCCCAATTTATACGATCACCAAGCATCATCATTAAATTACCACATCTCCCTTACTTGTAATGAAAATAAAAGTAAATAAAATAAAAAAAATGATGGCCAATTAAATTAAAATTTCAGCGACAAATATAGTCAAATTTATTTATTTTAATTTAATAATATCAATAAACAAGAAGATATGATTTAACAATGGTTTGACTACACGACGGCTTACAATATTTTAATTTTAAATAGTTAAAGGGGCAAGCCAATTAACTAGAGACGTGGCTAAATGCTAAGTGCCTCACAATTGAAGTAGTAGCTATTCTTGAGGAGGATAATTGGTCCTTGCTGAGTTGATATTTCCCAAGCCTGGATTCTACAACAATTTATTTCACGAGTATCATATCAATCGAGCATTTGAAAATGTCAACACTCGCATAACCTCAAATAACATATCATCATCGCCATCAACAATATTCAAATTACAGAGTTCGATGGTTTCTGTAACCGCTCGGTAAGGAAAAGAATTGATAACCATTTACAGGAATTCAGTCACACCAATATTCTCCTCCCATGAATTACAATAGAAATAGAGATTCTGATGGAACAAAGAAATTCTGCAAATGATTTATCTACACAAAAAAAAAAAAAAACTGAAAGTTTAACGATCGTCACTGGAACAATCGATTGGAGCGATGGGAATAAAGCAAAGGACCCTGCACATCATAAAAAGTGAGATGAGATTAAATTATCAAAAATTACATCTTCGTTTTTAAAAACAATGAAATATATCATCCTCCCAGTTGACTACATACATATGTGACACAACAATGAAAACATAATCATCAACTTAAGTAGTATAGCAAATCTTTTGGGAAGTGTCTTTAACCTTGCCCACATGCTACTTTCCATAACCTTGCCCACATGCTACTTTCGATAACCTTGCACATAGTTATTCCCTTGTATATAGTAACTTATCATTATTTACAGTTCATAATTATCTCTTATTCTTCCATTTTTTTCAATCGCACTCCCAAACTTCTCCAAGATAACCAAACAAGAAAAAATACTTTCTTTTCCCTTCCTCAAATCCGAATTGAACCTTCCCGAAAGTGGATAATAGAAAAACGAAAGAAAAAGTCAAATTGACTCTTGCCATAAAGTAAGAGAATCAGCTGAATCTAGATGTTCCTTTCAATCCTATATCAACAATCAGTTATGTCATTCTGTTCGCCTTTCCTCTGATGACACAAAAAGGTGAACTGAGTACCCTTCGTCATGTTCACTAAAACAGTAAGACTACTGAGAGTACACAGGGGGAGAGGGGTGGGGGAGGGGGGAAGAGTCTTCAGGAGGCAAATGTTGATAACTGTATGCATTCAACATATGAAATAGGAAACACCAGGTCCAGATCTTCAGACTGAGCCAATCTGACAAAATCTACATGCTCCAGTGACCAGTGTAGCAAAGCCCTCAATGGATAGGTAGTACATTGGCTCTACACTTGGCTGAGCAAAACCTTAAAAGTCTGACACGAGTGGTTAAATAAAATATTATTTACTTGTTATAAACCAGCTCCCTCCTTACCCACAAATAGCTTCCAGAAAAAAAGGGATTTGCAGTTGAGAGAACTACTAATCACATACTTGTTAAATAAAAAAGTAAAGAAATATCATCACAGTATGGTATTACAGATCTTCTGAAATAAAGGCTTTGATTCTCTCAAAGCTTTGGCAGGTTATTAATCCTTACTCTAAATCATTGTGGGCTTTATGGGTTAAATCTTTTCATCTTAAGAATAAACATTTCTGGTGCATTCCCACTCCTACCGACTGTTCTTGGATTTGGAGGAAAGTTCTTAAACTAAGAACTGTGGCTGCACAACATATCAAATATCAAATCGGATGTGGTTCATCCATTAGCCCATGGTATGGTCCATGGCTCTCGGCTGTACCTTTGGCCCGTTTTACCTCCCTCGCTGATCAGAATTTCCGGGCTTGGACATAATGCTAAGGTGAGTAGTAATATTCATAATTCCTCTTGGATTTTGTCTTCCTCACTGATCAGAAACTCTGCATTTCGGAACTCATTTGATTACTCTAGGCAATGTAACTCTGCATCCACTGATATGATTTCATGGAACCAAACAAATGCTAGTGAAGTTAAAACAGTTACCATTTTGGAGTCAATAAGACAAAGGAACCAAGATGTTATTTGGCACAAATTGGTATGGCACAAAATCCTGACCCCTAGGATGTCTTCATGCTATGGCTGGCTTTCCACAATGGCCTGAGAACAATGGACAGGTTAATTGGGTTTGGTATTAACATCAATGCAGCATGCGTTTCCTGCAACTGCGAAATGGAAACTTTCCATCACCTCTTTTTTAACTGCAACTCTTCTTTTCAAGTGCTTGTTCAAGTCTTGAGACATTGTGGCTGGAGGGGATTTTCTAGGAGCTGGGCTCACCTTACCAGTTTCTTTTAGAAATGTTCAAATTCCAGAGCTAGTGGTGATATTCTGAAGCTTGGGTTTGCTGCAGTGGTTTACTATCTATGGCAAGAAAGGAATGCACGGTACCATCATGAAAGATCCCTACCCATTCGAATTATTGTGAAGGACACCTTACATATTATAAAATGCAAACTTAGTACATATATGAAGTTTCAGAAAATAAAGAATAGATCTTGTTTTAGGCAACTTCAACTGTAATCTCATATAGTCATGACATCTTAGGGCTTGTCTTATGATGTCTACACTATATTATGATTTGGGGACTCCTTGTAATTTTTTTTTTTTTTTAATACAATTTTAATTTAGCAAAAAAATAAAAATAAGAAACTCCCACACATTAAATAATTCACTTGTTTTAGATCCAAAAACAAGTGACCACCTCATATTACATAATCGGTAAGAATATATCTTATAGCACAGCTTCTCTACTAGTTACTTATGCATAGCCCTGACTCAAATAAGAGGGCAAGAGTGATGTAGGAAGAATGTAATGAAGAACCATAAGTACAGTCTCGAGTTTAGTCTAGAAGTAGGAACTATTGAGGATCTGGTAAAGCTTAGTCTAGAAGTACAGATAAAATCTAGTCAAATCATTGCTCTACACAGCAGGATGTTGATCACAATTAGCTAGGTGACTTAATTCCTACCCAGTATAGAGCACTAAATGACAAGGGTCTTGTTCACCCCCTCCCCCTTCTTTGCCAGCTTAGACATTCCACCTCCTTTATTCGTTTCCTTTTTCTTCATCCAATGTTTTGGAGTTCAAAAGAGCAATTACTCCAAATTTACTAATCTCTATAGTTAACTCATGAAAATCTTTATATTGGAACGAGAACACGCCTTATTGTTATGCCTCTTGTACTCTTCTATTCCATATTTTTTTAATAATAGAATGTAAATTAAATATTGTACGAAGGTCACTTTAATCTATAGGCCATATATACTATTTATCTAAATAATGTACCCATGCAGTAACTCATGTAGGTGTGTTCTGGAATATGCAGTGTTCTCCCTTTAGGACTCTGCCTACGCTAATAGGAGGTCCTCTACCACTTTGCTTTGGCTGGGCTCCGATTAATGGGTTTGAAGCTCTATAATGCTTGAAATAAATTGCCGTGCCTTATAAGATTGGCGCCCCCTAGCGCTTGTTTGGAAATATGTTACGCGCAAGTTGTTAGAAGTTTTTGCAAAATCAACACCCACACTAGTGCATTGAACTTCTTAAAAAAAATGTCTAATGAGGAATATGAGTATACATCAAAAGACAAACAAAAAAAACAATAATCACAATGAATTGGAACCACAAGCTCAGAGTTGGTGCACAACTAAGACAAGATGAAAAAAGGTAAAGGGCAAAGGACTAAGGGTCTAACTTACTTTTATGCTGAAGCTCACTGATCAAGAGTCACCTATCAAATCATCTGAATCAGAATCACTTGCATTGTAACCTGAGAAAGTACAACCAATGTAGCTAAAAATATTAACAAAAGAAAAATAATAACCACACACAAGCCAATGAAATATCATAATAGATTACCTGGGCGTTTGTCACTAACTTTCCAAACAGAAGATCGAACTCTAGAAGCTCTTGTCATCCATGATTTTCCCTGATTCCAAAAATAAGAAATCAGTATAAATAAATTATTTTGAAAGTAAATGGAATTCAGGACTTGGTACCAAAAAATAAAATAAAATAAATAAATAAGTACAACAAAATAATAGAGGGGGAGAGGGGGGGGGGGGGTCCCCCTTTTTTTTTCTTTCTTTTTTGGGGGTTGTTAAAAAAACATAAAACACAAGATGGATATATTACATATTACCTTTCTTTCCATATCCTACTTTCTCCCAGCAACCAACACAGCCAAACACAACTAAAAAGATTTCTTAAAAAGGTAAAATCTTTATAGCTTAGATAAATTTAGGTTTCAAAAACTAGATTTTTTTCCCTATTTTATTCTTCCCAATTTAACAGTCTTTAAGTTGTGAACACTTGATAACAGCAAAAACAAAAGGACAAATAAGTAGCAAATAACAAATTCCCACCATCACAATTAAATCATCCGATAGACGTAACTACTACTAGAATGCATAACTACACCTTGGAGAGAGAAAAATAAGGTATGTTTAAATTAATTCAAGGTACCTTCTGGGCATCTCTTGGGACACCATAACCAGTATAATACATCTGAGCAACCAAGACCTGCATAGATAGATCCCCTGCTTTTGCCTCCTTCAGGGTGTCTTGAAACCATCGCCTCACGCAATCCGAGACCACCTGTGACAGTGGCGTTCTCCTACTACTACTGTTGCTGCTACTGTCCTCCATCCGCCGGCGAACTAAAGGCGTTTGACGATATGGGTGTTTGGCGTTTGGGCTCTGATTCAGGGAGCTGACGTGGTGCAGTCGTGGACGGTGATTTTGCCCATAAACATTAAATAGAAGACAATTTTACTCTAAAGACAGACGGATAAACACGAATATATCTGTATATCTATCAGGGAATTACTATTTTCACCTCACTAACACGAAAGTGAGCCCAAATTTGCGAGAGTGGAAATATCAATTCCCATATATTTAAGAGGGCTGAACAAGGCGACGCCGACGCGGCTAGGAAGTATCAGGAATTGACAAACGACGTCGCAGTAACATGACTACTTCGATACAGTATATTTTGGATTGGACTATTAGTTGAAAGTTTGGAGTCAGAGTCAGCGTCACCATCAGGGCTACTTTTACTGCTTGGCCCGGGTAATTTGGGCCTGAATATTGGGTTACTCAAGTACCAATTCATTTAGGGACAATTACACTTTCTAGTACCTTTTAAAAAAAAATTATAATAGTAATGTACTAATAAAATAATTATAAAAAGAGTGTATTTTCAATATTTTGTTTACATAATTATTATAATTGACAGTTTAAAATCCACGCCCATTTCCTATGATTAAGGGTTATTCTTTATTCCACTTCCATTGATTAAGCGTTATTTTTTATCTCTCTTCAGATTTCTCTAATAAATTGCTATTTTTCGGGAGGAAGAAAACTACACTAGCCGTAACCAACCGCTTTTCTTCTCTTTTTCGTTTTGTCGGCGTTCTTTTCTTCCCGTTGCCGCGATATGCTCTGCGTCTTTGCCGGTGTTTCGTGTGCTTTGTGTGGTTCGTCGCCACTCCATGTTGTCGCTGTCGACGCCGGGATTTCGTCGTTTCGTTTTTTATATTAAAAGCTCTTTCCAATTTTAGCCTTTGGATTAAGATATGTTTTTTGGAAAAGGGTCGGCTTAATGTCGACGGGTTTTTGAAAGATCGATTTTTTATGAGCCAATTGACCAGAGCCGCCAGTTGGTATATTTAAAATGGATGTACCAACTCATCCGAATTTTGTTTTCGTTAATCGCTGGTGTGACTCCGAGTTAATTGGTCCGCAAACCGAGATTCATGGAGTTCGGGGGCTTGCTTAAGCGAGGGGAAGGTGTTAGGCACCCCTCGACTTCCGTGAAACACAGTTACCGCAATCTCGACGTTTTTCTATCATTTTAAATTCTAAAATGTGTAAGTTGCGGGTGTGTGCGTGCGTGCCTAGGTGAATGTTTGTGGTGAATTTTGCTTGGATTTTATATGGCAAATGTGCTTTATCTTGAAAGCGTTTTAGACGTTCTTTGACCCAAATGACAAGGCTTTGTTTCATAATAAAGGTTGATTTTTACTTTGAAAGCAATGAGGATTTTTTATTAGGTGTCGTTTATAGAAAACAAGAACTTTTAAACTTTTGTCAAATAGGAATCAAGACTATACATTGCCTTTTAACAGTAAATTTAAATAAAACGAAGGCAACTTCTAGAACTCTTTAACCCTATGCACAAAGTTTAATGAAAACGTTTATTTATATTTACGAAATCATTTTGTATGATATTTCAAAATCCATTGGAGCCTTTTCATCAAATCGAAATCAAAGTTCGTCAAAACTCTTAATTTTTAACCCCGTGCATCTAATATCCTAATTTGATTCCTTTTAGAAAATCTTCATCGTTTGTCTTATTTTGGAAAACCGTTTTTTATGTCGTAAATCAAAACACGCATTCAAAACGTGTCGGAGCTATCCACGGGCATGTGAGCCGTCGAAATAGCCCCAAACACCTCCAATCACATTTTTCACTATTACGGGGCCTTAAACCCGATTTTCGATCCGACATCGCTTTAAGGCCCAAAAATTACATATTTATAATACAAATGCATCGCCATCGCTACATACGTAGAAGCTAGAAAATAAACTAAAAGGATATCATCGGGAGGTTAGGAGGAGATTCCATCCGCAATAAATCCTCTCTAACCGTCCCTAATCCATAGTTCCAAAACACATATCGACTACATCGGATATAACTTCAACATACACAAAATCAAAATATGTAAATCGCAATGCACTAAATATTTCGGATCTAACAGTAGATCCACCCAACAAATGCACAAATATTAGATCTATAACAACTTAAACGATAAGATGAAATGAGAACTAGATCTAACTATATAAAACCTCAAATGCTATAAACTTGGATTTCTTCACATTTCAAATGATGAAAGACATGCTTTGACACTTGAAAATCGAAATAGGACACAATATAATGTAAATATTGAACAAACGATGAAGATTCCTCACATTTTTTACCAAACCCGAAGGTTTCTCTCTCTAAAATCTCCCTTCTCTCCCTACATTTCCGCCATTTTCTCTCTTCTTTTTCTCTCTCGGACGCAACAATGGCGATGTATAGCTGATCTACAGGCAGCCGCAGGTGCATCCGCGGCTGGCCGCAGGTGCATCCGCGGCTGCCTGCTGTGGCCGTCTGAGCCGTCGCCTCGGCTGCCGTGCGCCCCCCTCGAGCCACGAAAAGCGCCACGTGTCGTTGGCCGCATATGCATCCGCGGCTGTCTGGCTTCTTTTTCTCGATTTTCGTGTCATGCAGTCTTAACTCCTCATTTTTTGCTGCATTATTTCGGAAGGTTGTTCCTTGGTGTATAAATCGCTCGTTGTGCTTGGCTTCCAGGGGGTGCTGCCCCCTTTCCACCCCCGCCAGCTCACCGGCGAGCTGGGCAGCCGCTCGCTCACCGGGGAGCGAGACCCCCGAACATCGTAAGCGTAGTGGCCATTAGTCGTCTTTTGTGATCAAATCAAGCTCTTCTAGATCAGCTGCTTGCCTTGCCTCAAGTAACCTTATGCTCGTTGTTCGTTGTGGCAGCTTTGACCGTAAGTCGTTGGGGTGACTTTGTGTTGGGGTCAACCTTCCTTTTTGCATGTCGGGTCAAGTGACGATTTTGCCCTCCTGTTAGGGTTAGTACAAAAGTGCAAAATTTGGGTGTCTACAGTCGCCGTTCCAGGTTGTCGCCGCCAGTTTGTTTTCTGGTTGTCAACGTCGTTAATTTATTATTATTTCCTGATTGTTGCCGCTCCAGCTCTGTTATGAATGGTAACCAAATCAATAGTACGTAGTAACCAAAATATATCTAATTGGTAACAAAAATTCTGAAACACATTATTTGCAACTATCAATTTTAAAAGAAAAAAAAACAATAGTGTGAATGGTAACCAAGACAACCAATTAATATAAAGATAACCAATTCAGTTTTATTGGGTTACCAATTAATTATAAAAAGTCTATTATATATATATTTTTATAGTACAGTTGGTAGCCAAATCTTCATATAAAGGTAACCAATTCAGTTTTATTGGGTTACCAATTAATGATAAAAAATCTATTATAGAAAATTTTTTCCCGTAGTATTGTTGGTAACCAAACATTCATATAAAGGTAACCAATTCAATTTTATTGGGCTACCAATTAATTATAAAAATTCTATTATACATTTTTTTTTCATACTGCAGTTGGTAGCCAAACCTTCATACAAAGTTAACCAATTCAGTTTTATTGGGTTACTAATTAATGGTAAAAAATCTATTATAGAATTATTTTTTTTTCGTAGTGTTGTTAGTAACCAAACATTCATATAAAGGTAACCAATTCAGTTTATTGGGTTACCAATTAATTATAAAAAATCTATTATACATATATTTTTTCATAATGCAGTTGGTAGCCAAACATTCACACAAAGGTAACCAATTCAATTTTATTGGGTTACCAATTAATGATAAAAAAATCTATTATAGATTTTTTTTTGTAGTGCTATTAGTAACCAAACATTCATATAAAGGTAATCAATTCAGTTTTATTGGGTTACCAATTAATGATAAAAAAATCTATTATAGATTTTTTTTTGTAGTGCTATTAGTAACCAAACATTCATATAAAGGTAATCAATTCAGTTTTATTGGGTTACCAATTAATTATTAAAAATCTATTATATATATATTTTTTCATACTGCAGTTGATAGCCAAACCTAGTGAAGTTGTGTTCGTTAAATACATCAGTTTCTTCAACTTCTTTGTAACGGTCCTGTTGTAATTTTTTGTACTCAAAATTTGGCTGGTGTTTGGAGGGTTCATAGCCTTTTTGGAGGGAAGGGCCGTAAGGGAGGGATGAGTATACAAATATGGTGGTCGAGGCGGTGGTAGTGGAAAAGAAAGAGAGAGAGAGAGTGAGAAGGGCTTTAGGAAACAGCGGAGATGGGAGATAAAAAAAAGGTTAAGGAAAAAGATTGAGGTCGGAGGAGCTTGAGCTTGGCGACCATTGTCAAATAAATTAGTAGTACGAGTTTTACTCGTACTCCGTTGCAGAATGACTGAGAGAGAAGTTCAGTTTATCCGATGACGAGCTGAGCTTGAGACTGGAATAATGAGTGTCATTAACAAAAAAAAAAAGAAAAAAAAAGAAGGATGCTGGAAATAAATCTAATAAGTTCAATCCACTAATCCTAAGCTAAGGAATAGAGTTTTCTTTATGGCACGTTCAAAACTCGAAAAATAGTTCCGAATCAAATTTCTTTAGAAAGCGAACGATTTATAATTTTTTTGTACTTTCAGAATATTTCAGTTTATGCTCAAAATATATAAAAAAAGTAAATGTTGAAGAAGAAAAAGAAACTATCTTAATAAAGATAAATTTAATTATCTGTACTTATAAAATTATTAATATTAAAAAAAATGTCAAAATATAAAAAACTTTTATAATTAATTCCTAGTTATTTTGTCTTTTCTTTTTCCTTTTTCCCCGCGGGTAAATCTTAGTTCAAACATGCATCAGTCACTTTCTCTTATGCACTGGCCCTTTTATTTTGTCAGGTCCAATTGCAACAGGACAAAAAATCTTCCAAAAACACTGCCAACGGAGAGATTAGTTGAATGGGCCGGACCGGTATGAAATTGTTCTTAAATAATCATCCCTTTTCGAAACGACCCAAAAATGAGTGTTATTTTTTGCTAACAAGTATTAACGTTTGAGAATAATAAATTGAGCGTCAAGAAAAATTAAATACTCAATTTATTTTAAAATATAAAATTAATTTCAAAAGTTTAAATTTAATTTTAAAATTAAATATTAATATAATTTATTTAACTTGAAAAAAATTCTAACTAAGGTTAAATTATATATATAACCTTAAACTTGTAATAATTTATAGCTTTATTGTCATTGCCACCACTCATATACATGGTAAATTGTTTTCTGGACCTAAGTCTATATTAATGCTCTTTTTTAATTCAAATTCATATATTTTTATCTTTCGTTCATTTTTTTTCTTATTTATATTGTTCTTATTTTGGTGACACTCAAGTTTGGACGTTGGTGATAGCTAACTGATAAAATCTTCATCTTATTGTGCATGGCCACATATTTTCCTATAACCCCAATAATTAAAAAGTAGTAAAATAAATTGTTCAAACATAAAATTTTGAATGTCACACGAGAACTGGCATAATTTTGTTCAATTGGTGATGCATGAAATATTGAAATAAGTTATCAGCACCGCCATAGCCTAGCTAGGTTGAGGACCACACATGGATTTTATTAACACAGATTCGAATACATGCCAAGCTTGATTTAATTAGAACCTAAACATCTCGTTAATGATGATTGATGATAGTTAAATATAATTTCTGTGAACAAATCCTCCAAACAGATTTTGTGCCGTGTTAGGTGTTCCTCGTGTACTAAGCTAGCTAATTAATTAATTAATTGGGTATTAGCCTTTTAGGTCAATGATGCATGACAGTATGGACAACGTATATAGGCACAATTTTAGCATTACAAATTATATGATTAAGACAAGCTACTATATAATAGGTTTTATGTCACCTAATTCATATTTAAGGGGCACTATCTAAAAATTAAATCTTAATTACCAACTCTTCAAAGTTTGAAACTGGCACTCCCGAGCTTCTCACGACTAACCAAATAAAGAGTAAAATTATGGAAAATTATATATATATATATATATATATATATATATATATATATATATATATAGCTTTGGAAAGTCGTGTAGTGCATGTCTAATACAAAATATGTAGTGGCGGCTAACGCTGAATACACAGAATGATTATTTGGAGAGAGCAGGGTACGGTTTGAAATTTAAATCACACTTTAAATTATTTAAGTACAATTTAATAAATTCAAAATCACACACATAAAGACATAAGGTGCGGTTTAGTGCTGTTTTAAATAGTGCGATTTTACTTGGGTGCGGTTTCAATTTTAAAATCAATTAAATATATATATATTGAAAAATATTTTTTCTATTATAAAAATTGAGGGCAATAAAAATATTCATTATAGTTTACACTGAATGTTACTTATAAGTAACTAAAAAATGCCACATTGAGTAGTAATGACTGTTCAAGCTCAGTAACTCTTACAATGTAAACTGATAAAATGTAGTTCGTCCAAAAATTAACAACTGGGCAAATAAATATACTCAGTAATATAGACAATGTAGTTCGTCCAAAGATTAACAACTAGGTAAATAAATATACTTAGTAATATAGGCAATGTCTACCTCAAGCCTAACAAAGTAATTACAACCTATGATACGAATTCAATTATTCAATGTTATACAAGGGACCATTGTTTTTCTTCCTCACATAAAAAAAAAATATACACTAAAAGTAGAATGCTATTAATAAAGTTTAATAAAATTTCACAACTTTTTCTACAAATTTACGAGTAAAATGAAAGTTTGTTAATTGTCAGATAACAGTGTTATCAAGTTTCAAGTTTTACATTTAGTAAATGAATAAAGGTACTATCTATTAAAAGCAAATTCGTAAACCAAATTCAGCAAATACAATTTATATATATGTTTATCAAGTAAAAAACCAAAACAAAGAGACAAACGGTTGAGAACATGCGCATCGACGAGTTGGAAACCATTGGTGATAGAGCAGTGCGATTTTTTAAATGCGGTTTTGCCCAGAACTAAACTCAAATCGTAAATTCGATTTTTCAACCCACTTAAAATCGCCACATACGTTGGTACCGCCAGTGTGATTTCGAGAATAAACCGATGTCTTGCTCAGCTCTAATGATTATATATTAAAAGGTATACTTAGCTATATAATTAAGTTGTTAAACAAATGAATGGTCCATGGAAGTTGGAATTAATTTATAAAATAACCCATCGAATGAGGATCGTTTATAGAGAAAAGGTTTTAGCCTTTAGGCCGGGATTATATATATATATATATGTGTGTGTGTGTGTGTGTGTGTGTTGAAACTTGGAAGAATCTACAGCAGTTTGATAAATTATCTAACAAAAACTTAATTAATATAATGAGCATATTATCTTTCTATCATGTTATAGAGATGATTCTGGGATCGATTAAACGTTGAAGTTATCATGCTAGATCTTTTGGATCTTATTATAAACAACTTAGGATCGGAAGAGATCATGTAAATTAATTAGAAAGATACATGGAATTTAATAAATATAACAACAATTCAAAATTTAATAAGTTGACTAGCTAGTAGTTATTATGTTATACAAAATCTGTTGAACAAAAACATGAGACAAAGGAAACAGAAGAGGAAAGAATCAGAAGGGCAATGAGTAAAAGTAGCATCATTAGTATGCACGGCTTCACATATATAGTTAGATTTATTTATTTATTTATTTACTTATAAGGTTGTTCACGCATCAATTTTTACCATGCTTATATCACTTTCGGCTGCCATCGATACGACACCATCACACGGAACCATATGTAATGTACGTATGTGGCCAACTGCATTTATTGAAAAAAATAAATGCATGGGAATTGTTAATTTTGTAGTTTAATTAAATGTTCTTATGGTGCAAGAACAAAAAAATCACAATTGTCTTACGTTTCTTTTATTTATTTCATAACAAGAGTAACATAGTCTTCAAATATTAATATTCAATGTATTATATGTTCAATTTCAACAAACTAACAAGACAATAATGTGACGTAAGAGGATTATATATTTTTTAGAAAATCAAAATTGAACCAAACAAAATAATAATAATAATAATAATAATAATAATAGGCTATTGTTATTGCATTACATAGTTATTGCATTATGAAACTCATTATATTATAATACTGAAATCTTATTCCAAGAACCAAACCCCGCCTAACTGATAAGGAATTGGGGAAATTGACATTGCAAGTTCAATATATATATATAAAATTATTCACACTTGAGCTCAGCATGTGCAGTTGGAGGAAGGTGGCCATAAACTGTTTTTAAGGGATCTGAAGATTAATGGCACCTTCCTTTTTCTTTCTTTATTCATTAATTTGTTATCTTAAAACTCCCAAATTCTTGGGGTCAGTACTAGTATTGATATTATTCATATAAGCATGTACACTTACAAGTTGGTCCAACTCTGGATTTAAATCAATGTATATATATATATATATATATGGTTCCTATGCAAGTCCAACTCAACATGGGTGAGCCATGTGGAACGTGAGCTACATTGTATAACTAACCATATATCATGGCGTCTGAATCCATACATAATCCAGCAAAGCCCAGAGAGAGAAAAGAGAGAGGTCAGACAGATTTTTCAACAAAACAGCTCGATCAGTAGAAAAAGGAAGCCTCCTCCTCAGGAATCCAGTCTGTCGCAGGAGAATCTAATGCATAAAAATCTTGAAATATCCTACCAAGATCTTGGATAGCATAAGAATATATTAACATAAAAACAGATAATAATGTTTGTACGTAGTATTACTATAATCTTTGGAGCTGCAAGAGATTGTGTACCACTGATTAGATGCTGTACTAGTACCTCTTTATTAGTTAGTTGTAACTACTAAATTATTTCTAGCTACCTACTCCAAGGAGTAATAAATTGTCCTAGAAACAGAGCCTCTGCCTTGAATTTTAATTCAATTTTGCTCATGCATATCAAGATCTGTCATGAACAAATGCAATCAATATTATTTTTTTACGGCTTTTAGGCTTTGGAACCAGTGGAGCCCTAAAGTCACCGCCCATTCAAACTATTCCGTACCATTTCAAACTCTTCTATCCATTTTATCTAAAAGTCTTGAATCCTATAAAACTCTTTTTTCAAATGAATAGAAGAATTTCAAAGCCAAATGGATTCACATTTCTAAAACATGCATGCAAGAGTACTTCTTTATTTGCGAACGATTCAAAGGAAAACAAACGAATTTTTTTTTAAAATACAATTAAGGGTAGTAATTCATACCAATATTATGAAGAAAATTGATATTTTTATAAAAAAAAATAATTTTTTTTTATAAAAATATTAATTTCTCTTATAAAAATATCAATTCTAAATATAATACGGTTTATTTTATAATATCGTACAGGGCATTGTGCAAGTGTGTGACGGATATAAAGCAAGAAATATAGATGTTGCAGTTGATCATAGAAGAAAATGAAATTTGAAAAGGCGCAACATGAATGACTCCCTGAAAGCTGGAATGGTTGTTTTGTCACAGTACTGCTGCGGCATCAAGTAAAATCATGCTAGTTATCTGTAAGTGAAAAGCGTCATTAATTGCTGTTTGTTTATAACCGAATAAAACTGAATAATTGAATGGTTAAATTAGTCAATTATTCAGTACATTTATTTAAATTTGATTGATTGAATCGGTCAGATTTTTGAGCCTAATGATTACGTCTAATTTTTTTAATTGAATAGTTAAATCCTGACTGAATGAAATAATTTTTTTTAAAATATATATATATATATATATATATATATATATATATATATATATATATATATATATATATATTAAGTAATATTAAATAAATTTACAATAATTTTAAATTTTTTAGAGTGGTAAAATAATAAAAATATGTTATTCAGATGTTTCAGACATGTCACTTATTAAATAATTTTTTTCATTCAGTATTCAGAAATCTATTTTATTCAACTCATTCAGATTACTTAAACATTCAGAACTATTTCATTTAATTTTTATTAAACACCCCTTAAGTCAGAAATTAGGCAACTTAAGCATGTTTTACGTTAATGCATTAGGGGTATGTATTATTAAAATAAACAATGCTACATATTGTTGATTCAGTCTATGCACATATTAAAAAAAATAAAATTGTATCAGTTTATAAATTTTTGAATCTCATTTAGGGGTGAGTACGGTACGGTTTAGTATGATTTAAAATTCAAACCGCACATAAAACCCTTTAAATATAGTTTGACGAATTCAAAATCGCACATAAAATCATTTGTGATTAGTGCGGTGCGGTTTCATTTGATACGGTTTCGAGTTTAAAATTAATTAAACATATACGTATTAAAAATATTTTTTCCAATAATTACAAATATAAAATAAGATATTTGTTCGCTGCTATAAGGCATAAGCAACAAAATAGTCTCAATAAGTTGCATTTTCAGCACAGCTGGGGGACTTGGGGAGGTTGGACATATGATTGTACTGTACATAGAGTGGCTACTGGCTAAAGTAACACTAACTACTTAGTTGTTATATCTAAAGTCTAAACAAGGATACTACTCTAATACACTGATTGGATGTATTTTAAGCAAAATAGTTCAAACCAGGAATCAACAAAAACATAATTCCCTATAGATCATGTGCAAAATGTGATAGCGGAAAATGGAGATCGATTTGTATATTCGCGAAAACTAAAAACACAACACAATAAGTTGGACAAGCACACAAATCTTTACCGTGTATAATACTTGACTCTGATTCTTTGCTACAATAAACAGGGGCGGAGTCAAAGGTTGATTCCGCAAGTTGTAATTCGACCTTAAAAAAAAAATTATCTTCTTTTTTCAAAAAATTTAGTTCTAAATTTTGATATTATAAAATTATTAGCTTGTCCCAATTAAAATTCTTGACTCCGTCACTGACAATGAACATGTTAATATTTGTTGCATGCTACAGAAATATCACCATAAAATCCATGTAGAGCTAGCTGATCATGGTTTGGTTTTGTTTGTTTGGTTTGGTTTGGTGACATAAATTGCAGATTTAGATATATTGCACTTCCTTCCGGTCACTGATAAGAGCTCGAAAGACATTTGAAATCATAATCCTGATAAAAAAAACTAAGAAAATGAAGAATAAAATTGAATAAAATCTATTTATCGTCAATATTCTTTAAATTATTAAGTTCTAATATTTTGATACATATCTTTGGGACTCTAATATCCTTGATGAATTGTTGTGTCTTACTTTTTTTCCAAGTGTTTGCTCTAATATACTAAAGTTGTGCGGTTTTTACAGTGTGGTAGATTGTAAAAAACAAAATCAAACTGCAAATATAGTTTTTTACCTTCTTAAAATCGTCATATATGTCAAAATATTGATACAGTTCTATTAATGCGATTTGGTACATTTTTAATATAATTTCAGAACTAATTTTAATTTTTTGGGTCACCAACACCAGTAAAATTATCATCTCTCTATGATATGAAAGAAAGATGTGATCTGCAGCGGCCGAATTATATTGAAGCAATAATTGCATACATACATGGGTACACCACAGCTATGACGTGTCCGTACGGCGTGCACTCCAGGGTAGAAATTTTTTGTCCTTGAGAGAAAAAGATTTGAAGGAGAGATTCTTTAGCTCCACCAAATTCACTATAAATACCTCCTCTCACCTCCTTTAAACACCACCATATAATACATACATACATATATGTATTAACCCCCCTTCAAATTCTCTCTCCCCTCTTTTCTCTCGAAGAAAACAATATGCTTGCTCAAGTCATGCCAGAGAAAACTCTACAAGGAATTCATCACTTGGGAATGGAAACAACCTATTCTCTTCCCCACAAAAGGTACCTCCCTCCCTCCCTCCCTCCCTCCCTCCCTCATACAAACAATTTCTCTTTTTCCTTGGTCTAAATAATTAATTAAGCATATTTTCACACTTTCAATATATAGCTACCATGCTTAGTAGTATTGGTTATGTGACCTACAAACTATTGTCGTATTAATTATCGATTAATTTCTTATACTCCCTTTGTTAGAAAATAAGAGTTGATTATTTTTCCAACTTACTAATAACGCGTTTTTGAACTTTTCCTTCTGCTAAAGGTTGGAAGGAAGAATTGCGATTGTGACGGGCGGGGCTAAAGGCATCGGAGAGGCAACGGCCAGACTATTTGCCAAACACGGTGCTAAAGTAGTCATCGCAGACGTTGAGGATACACTTGGGAATGCACTTGCTAATTCGTTAAATAATAATAGTTCAGCTACAACTTATGTACATTGTGACGTTAGTTTGGAAGAAGATGTGGACAACTTAATTAACTCCACAATTTCCCGTTATGGACGTCTAGATATTCTTTTCAATAACGCTGGAGTTCTCGGAAACCAATCCAAGCACAAAAGCATTGTGAATTTCGATGTAGACGAATTTGATCGCGTGATGAGCATCAATGTAAGAGGAGTGGCGCTGGGAATGAAGCATGCGGCTCGTGTCATGATTCCCCGCGGAGCCGGCTGCATAATTTCCACGGCTAGCGTAGCCGGAGTGATGGGAGGGCTCGGTCCACATGCGTATACAGCTTCCAAACACGCCATTGTTGGGCTAACCAAGAACACGGCGTGTGAGCTGGGACGGTATGGGATTAGAGTGAATTGCATTTCTCCGTTCGGAGTGGCAACCTCGATGCTTGTGAATGCATGGAGGAGCGGGGATGAGGAAATGTGCATGGATTTTGGGACGGGGCCTAATGAGAAGGAAGTTGAGAAGACGGAGGAGTTTGTGAAAGGGTTGGCCAACTTGAAGGGTCCAGCCTTGAGGGCTAAAGATATAGCGGAGGCAGCTCTTTATCTTGCTAGTGATGAATCCAAGTATGTTAGTGGTCATAACCTTGTTGTGGATGGTGGAATTACCTCCTCTAGAAATTGTGTTGACTTGTAACGTTATACACCATGCACTTGATTATAATTTTTTTCATTTAATTTGTAACCGCCGTTTAATTAATTTTTACGACTGAAATATTTATTTTTATTTATTTTATCGATATTAACTAACTAGCAAAAAATGTATAATTTTAGGATATAAATTTTGCATTCAAAATAGTGTACAGGTAATTAACCAATAACTACAATTTTATTCAAATAACTACAAGTTGAGAGCGGAAAGGTGGTTGAATAGGTGATGGGGAAAAGGTCGAGGGAGCGAGTTGAATAATTCCGTGGACTACTTGTCGCCCTTTGATTTAGAAGACGTGTAGCTAGCTAGCTGTCTGTCATGAGATACAACAAGTCAAAGTGGGTTAGTTGTGGACTTTTATACATGGTTGAATTCCTTGATGCGGTGAGGCTTCCTATGGATCTATCTTTGACCGTTCAACTGTTTGGGAGGAGGACAATTTAACTTTGATGATTTCGAACGAGTCCTTCGTTTAATTTAAATGGCTAAGATGAATTCATTCCGTACAAATTTCAACTTCTTTGTCACACAAAGCTCCAATTCATCTCTCAACTCAAAGTATCTTTTCCTCTTGGCCTTTTCTTCCCGACCACGTTTTCCATCATTAACAATCAAACAATTAATTTATTTTTTTTTGTCTTTTTTTCGTTATCACGTCTTTCGCTATTAATAATTAAATAATTATTATAAATCATGACTCATTACGCACCTCAAAATTTCATAAATCTTTTAAAATTTCATAAATCGATGGATTAACAATCAATTATAAATTAAATAATCAAAGTTTTTATATGGATGAACTTTGATTAATGATATTTAAGTAGAAAGTTTTTTTGATTGCTAATTGTTGTTGTCATTAGTATTTGACCATTATAAGAAGAAGAAATTGCCTTCCATATGTATAAAAATATTCATACATAAATGAGTTTTTGATTCAAAAATGAAATCACAGGTGGTGGTTATTGTTCAAGACTTCAATGATTAGAAAGAAAATAGAAATATATTGTGGGGATTGAGGCGGGTAGATCGAAAAGAGAGAATTAAGATTGAGAGAGGAGTATAAGTTGTCATATGAGTTGGACATTATGTGACAAATAATTAAATTTATGAGATGCGACTTCATCTTAACTATTTAAATTAAATGGAAGGTATGAGGAGAACTTCAAATTTTAAAGTTCCTTAAAAACTTCAAAGGATCCGAATCCGTTGGGTTTCTCGACCGATCCTTAAAGATTTGATCAAGAAATGGGGATCTATATATGAAAACAAGTTTAATCATTTTAAACCCGACTGAAATTATGTATATTGTGAATTGTAATCAACTAAACTAGTCAATATATGCTGAAGGTGCACTCTTTGGGATAGAACTTCGTGAATTGTTAGCTACACGTCAGAAGATAAGTTTATGGTACAAGTTGAGGACATATTTAAAATACACTCGACATTTGTTGAGCCAAGTGCATATGTACATTTAATTAGGGGAGAGTAAGAACTAATTTTGCAATAAAAAATGTACGTCAAATTACAAAAATCACAAACAAAAATTTACACTACTTGTTTTTGTGGCATATTATGATTTTTTTTAATAGAAACCGTATCCTTTACGGTTGTATTACGGTTGTAGTTTTGGCATAGAAATCATATTCCTTAAGAAATCGCATTCGTTTAGAGTTTTAAGTTCTTAAATATTTCTCATATTTTTGTATATGTTTTAGAGTTTTTTAAGTTCTATTTAAGCATGGTTGTAAATTTAATTTTGGAATATGTATGCTTACATGGTTTAAGACTTTAAATTTGAAATAATGGTTGTATTGTAATAATGTATGCATCTTCATAATTTGTATAGCACTAAACTTTAACTTTTTAATTTGAGAAATTGAAAGTTTGGAATTAATTTATAATTGGTCTTCAAAAATTTAATTTTTTGTAGTTGGGTATTGTTTAAAATGTTTGAGGTTTATTTTGAATTTGAAAAAACGACATGTTTATCATTTTTTTTAATTGGTTTTCAAATCAAAACCGTATCTTTAAAAATCACACCCCAACAATCTAATTGATTTTATATTGCAGATTTTAATTTAAACAATCACGTCAAAACGGTTTTATATACAATTTTTATTTGGAACATGTCACACTTACACTTGACAACCAAAAACCGTGGGCTAAAATATGATATGGGTTGGGCGTATGGCAATTAGCACCTTTAAACTTTAAAGTAGTGCTGTTAACTGAAATAACAAATTGAATGAACGGATCGAGGTGCAACTACTTTTTTTTTTAGTTATCAATCTCGCTTGGTCAGATTGGTTCATTAATAAGCCCCAATCGGGCATGTGAATTCGTTGAGAGGTTGTTTAGCCCATCCAATAAAAATGCAGACTTGGGTTCAGATATTTGGCCCATAATAAGGACTGAAATTCTAAATATAACATGATTCATTTAAGTCTTAAAAATAATAAATTTTATAATTAATTATTAATATTTTTTTAAAAATAATTTATAATATTAATTATATTATCAATAAATAAATAAATTTATATCAATTTTAAATTTAAAAAAATTTCTAAGAAGTCAATTTTATAATTTTAGGAGCAAGTTAATTATGCCATTTTGTGTGTGTGTGTGTGTGTTTAGTCTAATCAGACCGATTCTAAAATTTGTAAAACTAATACTACAATTCAAAAGATTAATTAATGTGAATATATTTGATTTAGATTAATACAATTACTAATATTATAAATTACTTTAAAAGGTACAAAATTGTTAGTTTATAAAATTAAATAATCTACATCACAACTTAAAATTTAAAATTTTGTAAAATTAATTAGTATTAAAATTAAATAAAACTCTTATCTATTTTTTTTCTTCTTTTTTTTGAAATGGAAGGAGTATATGACATGTTTCTATATATAAAGTCGCACAGTGTCCGCCACAAATTCTTTCAGGGATAAATATACATACACATAAATCAAACACAATATTTAAATATAATATTATTTTTATTATTAAAAAATATATTTTATATTAAAATTCGACAAATAATAATTTTTAATAATAAAAATAATATTGTATATGATTTATGAATATTTATCGTATTCCTCTTTTTTGGAGAAAGAGCATGCATGCGCGGTCGATTAGTTCTCATCCTACTTATGGGGATGTTGGCTTAATTAATTAATTAATTTTAATTTCATGGTCAGGAAAATATCCAAACTTCATTTAAACGGACGAGGTGCCTTCGACTAGAAATTAATTTTTTTTCAAGCCTCATTTTTAAAAAAATGTAATACTCCATCTGTTATAAATGTTGTAATTAATTTTGGCACGTTAATTAATAATATTTTTTTTAATCTAAATTACTTATTAATTGAAGTATCCATTCACTTTTCTGTGACCCAACATTAATTATTCCTTCCCGGTTTCACATGCATCAATCAGTTCTTTAAATCATTTTTATTGTTACTCTCACATTCAAATAAGTATATTTCTCTCTTCAAATCCACCCACTATATCACTATAGATGAATATGAAGGAGAGAAACGATGAAACATAATAGAGTAGATAAAAGATTAAATAGAGGAAAAACTATACTGATAATATGAGAGAGAATATATCACTTCCCGATATAAATCTTTTATTATTTCTTAAGTTTCTAACAAAAATTGACTAAAAAGATTATGAGAGTATAAGTGAAAAAACAAGATAAAAATAGTTATTAATATAGAAATAGAATATTTATTTTGGGACACTTTAAAATAAAAATTAAAACATTTAATAAAAGACAAAAAAAATATAATTTATAATTAAGTATATTATAACTATTATAATATTAAGACACTAATCAATTAAGCTGATCAAAAGTCTCACAATAAAAAATAATAGTTTAATGCGTGCATGACTACTGCATGGACCAATTATTACTATTAGTAGTAGTATGTTGTAAAATTTCTAGTTAGAGCTGCAAACGAACCGAACTGTTCGCGAACCGGTTCGGTTCAGTTCGAGTTCGGTTCGGTTCGGTTCGAGTTCAACTAGTTACTTTTTTTTAGCCGAACTCGTACATGGTATCGAGTTCGATTGCTCGATCGAACATGTTCGCGAACCATGTGGTTCGGTTCGACTATGTTCGTGAACGGTTCGGTTCGGTTCGAGTTCGGTTCGATTATTCGAGTGTTCGGTTCGGTTCGTTAGCTGCTCCAATTTGAATTGTATTTCTTACATGTTTAATATTTTTAAATTCTAAATACAAATAATTAGTGATTTGAACTAGGCAAGATTTATAAACAGTTGATGTGATAGCTATTTCTCCCAATGGAGTTTCAACTGATAAGTCAAAGTCAAAGTTTTCAGAAGTCAAATTTAAACGTTGAGCACACGTATGTGAGATAAAAGAATGGGTAGAGCAAGTATCTAACATGGCATAAACTTCACAAGAATTTATAAATAGCTTACCGGTTATCACTTCATTCGGTTCTTGACTGTTATCGTTAAATCGAATCCCGAGTACTTCATTCGGATCTTCACGTATTTCAACCATAGGAATACCACTAAATAATTCTCTAACGAACTGTTTCTCGGATTCCTCAACTTCATCAGTAGTAACGTACCAATGATTTCTATAAGAATAGTATTTTCGATAGACTGCAGTTTCCATGATAGCGACTAACTTAACCTGAATTCCTCTAAATTGTAATGCCCAAAAGTATAGAAACATCATTTTTAAATAATCTTGAAAATCATAGCTGGAACACCATAAATCCCAAAGACTGATATGAAAAGTCCATATATTCTGATCATTTGTTATCGAGCATAACCAAGTGATATGATCCTTCCAATTAGTGAGCAGATTAAAGGCAATAATTTCTGCAAGTTCATTACATTCTTTAATTGCTACTAAGAAAGGATCTGGAATGACTACAGTAGAGCTTTCACCTTCATCCTTACTGGATAGAACACGCATAAATTTTCCCTTAGGCAAAAGATTCAACTCTGAGTTTGTAGGAAGATTATTCGTCGTCTCTTGATTCGCAGGAACATTTGTTTCGGGCACTCCATTGTTAACTTCCTGATTTTCATATGTCATATTCAACTGTAGTCACAAAATAATTGTTAGTTCAAACAAACTGTCTCATCTCTTCATGTTCCTACATTTAAATCGATTCATTAGATAAGAAAATCTAATTTAGGTAGGACACACTAGTGATTGATTTTATTCGTCTCTCCCCTCCTAGTTCTAACCCCAGATCTCCATTAAAGACCATATCCCTAAACTCTGATACCAACTGTGACGCCCCCAAATCTAGGCCCACACAGCCCAAACTTGAGTTGTCAAAAGACTACAACAAAATTATTACAAGGTAGAACAACGTTCAACAATACAGTGTATAATAATACACAACTAAGTCTTCACTATTATTAACACACTATTTTACAACACGTGAAGACTACGATAGCTATCTCTCGGACTCTCACTCCATTCCCCTGCTAGACCCAGCTATGTTCTCATCTCCTGTTGAAAAACAATGGAACAAAAGAAAGGGTGAGCTCAAATAGCCCAGTAAAGAATATCATGACTAAGATAATGACGAATAAATTATCATTAGTCTTCAACAGTTGAGTTCTTGATAGAATACAATAGACTACAAGGTTTATATCAAAATCTGCAGTTAAATTCTTAAACAACGTTCAGATCAATAATAGCAGCGGAATGAGTAATCTATTAGAAGAATAATGCAGACTATAATGTCCACTCGGTTCTCTTTTTAGGAAAAACATCATCAACTTTTATCATCTGAAATATCATTAGTCAAGATAATACAATTTCACAGTTCCTGATCATAATCATGCAGATCAACAGTTCATCTTTGCACTACGGCCCAAAGACATTCAATATAACACCAACGGTCATGATTATACCAGATTCAGCCTTTGGTCATAATCATACCAAACAACAGTTCATCTTTGCACTACGGGCCAAAGAGAACATTCACCACGTGCCATGAAAGACACCGAACAGATGTATGGCCTTTAACCTATTATATCGCCTTTAACCTATCATCTGTTCAACAATTATATCGCATCTGTGCCCCCGACCACAGATATTCACAACAATTTGATTTTGGATGATTAGAATGATATAAATGATGAACAGAAGAAACAGGATAAACAATAAGTATCAGAAGTTTACTTTGTACATATTCAAATAATGTCCAAATTGTCAACATGATGTGGAGTGAAATTTAAAAATGATATTCAAGATCCACAGTTCAGAATAACGGTTACATTTCAATAGAAAGGTTCACGTAAATAGGATGATTCAATTGAAATGATGAAGTGCAACTATTATGGAACATATAATATTTTCAGGAATTATAGAAGCAATAGTTCCATAATAAGTTTCGATTTAGGTGTATGAAAGAAAATAATATCCCTTACCGTAGCAGGTTTGATTAACAAAAGGTAAAGGAAATTAATATCCCTTACCATAGTAAGTTTGAATAATGGAAGATGAAAAAGATGGTATCCCTTATGAGTATAAAGGAAAATAATATCACTTACGAATATGAAAGAAAATGATATTATAAACGAATATGCAGTAAAAGTGTCATGTGATAATTCGTGTAGACAAATTATTTTCACAAGAGACAAATAAGAAATGAATACAAAGAGTAATTCACCAAACATGCGGTAATCCGCGTAGTCAGGTTATTCTCAAAGATTAATAAGGAATGAATACGAAAGGTTATTCACCAACAGGCGATAATCCGCACCGTAAGGTTATTTCCACAATTTAATAAAAATTGAATACGAAGAGTCATTCACCAAACAGGCGATAATCCGCACCGTAAGGTTATTCTCAGAGATTAATAAGGAATGAATACGAAAGGTTATTCACCAACAGGCGGAAATCCGCGCCGTAAGGTTATTCCCATAAATTAATACATGGAAATAAATGACATATCTTATGAGTAAGAAAGAAACGATATTATTTTCGAGAATCAAATAATGATAATCCTTTACCGTAGTAAGTTTAAATAATAGAAGATGAAAGAAGATGATATTCCTTACCTTGATATTGTGAAACAAGTTTATAGCCGAACAAATCCTTCCTTGTTTGTAGCAGTAAAGAATCTGATTTTTGAGTCTTCTAGAGTTTTTAAAATCTCTTTATGTTTTTAAAATAATGTTACTCTCGGAAAGATAGACGACATAGACTCAAGAATCACTCAATTCGGAGTTAATATGAATGAGTTATGAATTTTCAAAACTAAGACTGAAAATAGTGACGAAAATCAGAATAGGTTACGGTTTTTAGTATTTTAAGGCATGAAGATGGCTTCAGATGACTTTTCTTCCTTCTTCAAAGCTGTAGAGGACGAAAAACTGAAGAGACAGGCTTTTAATTCATTAAATTCTGACAAATAATGAATTTACTATGATTTTTCGAAAGAGTTACTGTACATAAGAAAATTCCACTCGGGAATTCAAAGAAGAATGCAAAAGATTTCAAAACTAGGAATGACTTAAGAACACTTAGAGAGAACTTACACAAAGAAGTATTTAGAGAGTGGAAGAAAATGTATGTAAGAATGTTATGAAAAATTTCTTAAGTTAAGTCCTCTATTTATAGCCAAAAATCTTATCATAACCAAAATTTTCTAATTTAATCCAAACCATTCATTTCAAGATAATGTTTAATCCATACCATTCATTTCCTCTTTTAAGATTTCTATAATTTAAATCATTCATTTAAAGAGCATCTTTAAACTACACCATTCATTTCAAATTATATATTATCTTTAATCTATACCATTCATTTAAATATCATCTTTTAATCTACATCATCCATTTCAAATTCTATATTATCTTTAATCTATACCATTCATTTTACATCACCTAACTTTATATTATAAACAAATAACTTTATTAATTCAATTATTCAACAATAATTCACACTTATTCATTATTATGACTAATTGTTATAAATACAGTGTAGTTAGCTTTCTAAGTTAAATACCAAATCAATTAATAATGAAATACAACAGTTTAATCGACATCATAATAGAGATAACAATAATGCAGAAAGTATGTAAAAGAAAGCATACGTTACTTTGTAATGACAATTATTGATTCAATAATGTGAATTACTGTGTATATGCTACTGTGACAACTATCAATTTAATAACATGAATTATTGTGTATGTGACAATAAAGTCAAATATTGTACGATAACCACTTTATCAGTTCAATAATACGAAACACTGTGCAATGCCGTGTGCTACTGTGCAATACCGTGTGTTACTGTACAATACCGTATGTTACTTGTAATACCGTATATTACTATTCTTTTACCATCGGATATTTTAACAATTAAAAGTAATAGTACCATTGACCAATTAAAAATTGTTTATGTCATTTTCTATATCCGACATTTATTCTTTGTGGGGTCCACCTTTGTGGGGTCCACCAATGATTGGTTCGTACGGCGCCGTCGTACGAATATTCCCCGACAGAACGAATATTCCCCGACCAAAAGAATATTGTCCGACATAATATAATTTACACATAACATCCTTAACTTTTAACTTTATCAATTTAACCACTTACTGTTTCATGAAAATATATATCAAGAAAAAATAAATTTTATATTTCATAAAATTCGGGGTCTTACAGACTTAATAAAACCAAGCATAAAGCTTTGGAAAAGGGTACTATAACTTTTAAGAAAGTGTTAAAGATCCTATATATCACTAATCAAACTTCATCCATATAAAAACTTTGATTCATCGATTATTTAATTTATAATTGATTGTTAATCCATTGATTTATGAAATTTTGAAAGATTTATGGAATTTTGAGATGCGTGATGAAATCATAATTTTCGGTAATTGTTTAATTATTAGTAGTGAAAGACGTGACGACAGATCAAACGAGACAAGAAAATAGAGTAATTGTTTGATTGTTAATGATGAAAGAGATAAAAAATAAAATAAAATAGTTGTTTGATTGTTAATGATGAAAGAAGGGGGAGAGGGGTTGAAAAAGATAAGAAGTAAAGAGGAAAGATAATTTGAGCTGAGAGATAAATCGGAGCTTTATGTGACAAAGAAGTTGAAATTTGTATGGAATGAATTCATCTTAACCATTTAAATTAAATGAAGGACTCATTCGAAATAATCAAAGTTAAATTGTCTTCCCAAACAGTTGTTTGGAAACAGTTGAACGGTCAAAGATGGATCCATTGGAAGCCTCACCGCATCAAGGAATTCAACCATGTATAAAAGTCTATAACCAACCCACTTTGACTTGTTGCATCTCATGACAGAATTATTTAGTCCACGGAATTATTCAACTCCAAAAGCACTCCCTCGGCCTTTTCCCATCACCTATTCATCTACCATTCCACTCCCATCTTTTAGTTATTTGAATAAAATTGTAGTTATTGGTTAATTACTTGTACAATATTTTGAATGCAAAACTTGTTGTGCGAAAGCGTACGGAAGCTATTAAATCAAAGTGGGAATTATCATACACACAGAAACACAAATATTTACATGGTTCGGCGAATCGCCTACTCCACGGGAGGTAGCACACTGATAATCAAATTGGAGAAGTTTACATGTACATTCAAGAACTTCTCTCACAGGATCCTCTCACAAATTCTCTCACAGAATACAAATGCTTATACAAGCTACAAGTTGAGAGCTGCAAACTGAGGGATTATTTAACCGAAGGAGAGGATACATGGATTTATAGGATGTCACAGCACACCAACATGGACTTATGTTGCATTCTGTCATAATGATGTGCTCCAAATTCAACGGGACGTTAATGATGCTGAAAATGAGCCACCGCTCACCAACCACCAACCAACCGAAGCCATTAATTCCAACAATCTCCACCTTGGCGAACTTTCAGGGATTTGTGCTACCTACCTCCAATGCGCCCTTAGGCGTCAATCGTCTTCTTTCCTTTTGGAAGTGGAACCAACTTCCAAATCTGATTCTGATGAAGCGATTTCATATTCTCATCTATTGCCGTCTTCCACATATCTTTTTCCGTATTAAGCACAATTTCTGTGTACGGACTGTCAGCTTCGATTATGGGAAGTGCATATGCTAACATATCATCATATCGGACAGGTATCCGAATATTTCTCTTCGGTCTCCTGGTGGCAATAGATTCTTCATCTTGTTTGGTCTCTTGTAGCGGTGCTTGTACCGGTACTTCCGTCTCAACGGAGCTGTCATCCTGATCGTCGAATTCATCTTCAAGACGATCGGCTGGTTCTTCTGGAGTTGCTGGAAACTCAAACTCCACCTGCTTATGAGAATTGGGTTTCTGATTCTCATTTTCTACTGTTCTCTGTTTCAGCAAAACAGACTTGTCAAAGGCAACGTTTCGACCTATCACGTTCTTCTTTGACTCATGGTTCCACAAACGGAATGCTTTCCCAGAGACTGTGTGACCATCAAGGAAATACAGATTTCTTTCTTGTATTCCCTTCATAGCTAAGAGTGCATTGCGTACAACCTTCAGAACTCCACCTTCTATGGTAATCTTGTAACTACTGGAGTCAAGAACCCCTAGAGATATCAGATTCTTCTTCAGATCAGGGACATACCTGACACCTGTCAGTCGTCTGATTGTACCATCGTGCATCTTCAAACGTACAGTTCCTATACCTCTTGTCCGGCAGGCTTTGTCATTTCCCATAAGGACAAGTCCTCCATCAATGTTCTCGAAACTTAAAAACCATTGCCGATTTGGACACATGTGATAGGAACATCCGGAATCCAGAATCCATCTATCAGTCGGATCAACTGAGGATGTAACAGAGAATGCTGAGTCATCTTCATCATCGGTCCTTCGTGCCACATTCGCATTAGACTTGTCAATATTCGGACAATCTTTCTTCCAATGCCCTTTTTCGTGGCAGTAGGCACATTCATCCTTTGCAAGATGTCTCCGAGATGATTCTCCTAACTTTGAATGGAATCTGCCTTGCTCATCAGATCCGCCAGATTTTCCGTTGTTCCTCCTGCCTCGGGCAACAGTCAGAGTTTCTGGTGTCGAGTCCCTATGATCATTTTGATCCTTCTTCCGGTACTCGTTATTCACCAAAGCATTTGAAACATCCATGAATTTAACCTCATCTTTACCATATAACAGAGTTGTGGTTAAATGATCATATGTTTCAGGCAGGGAATTTAACAACAGCAGAGCCTTATCTTCATCTGTAATCTCAACATCCAGATTTTGCAAATCGGCAAGTATTTTGTTGAAATTATCGAGATGCTCAATCATAGGCGTACCTATCTTGTAGTGGAAACGAAAGAGCTTCTTCTTCAAGTAGAGCCGATTCTCTACACTCTTCGTCATGTACTTATCTTCCAGCTTCTTCCAAAGACTAGAGGTCATAGTCTCTTTCATGACAAAATACTTCTGATCCTTGGCAAGACACAATCGAATTGTGCCACAAGCTTGACGGTTAACATATTTCCAATCATCAATAGAAATATTATCCGGTTTAGATCCCAGTGCAATATCGGATCCTTCACGGAATAACAGATCCAGAACTTCGCATTGCCACATACCGAAGTTGTTTGTGCGGTCAAATTTCTCAATATCAAACTTCGCATTTGACATTGAGCTTCTCTGCCAAGTGTTGCTGGTGGATGCTGGGGTTTCCTCAATTTTTTCTTCGCCTTTTGAACCATCCATCGTGCTTTAAAACAAACTTTCAGAGCTCAACTAAGTAACAACAGTACTTTAGGAGAGGAATTAGCAGAAACTGATGGCACGGTTACGTCCGGAATGGTCCAAAACCTTGGAAATGATACTGAGTTTGTCCAAAACGGACTTAAAACGAGCTCAAACGGACCAAAAAACCAAAAACGGTTAAACTGAGGAATATTCCGTTAAAGATAACGGAATATTCTAACGCCGTCTGCTGATGTCACAGTGATGCAGTGCTGATGTCACTGGACCGGGCCAAATCTGGGTCGGGTCAATGGGTCGGGTTATTGGTTCGAATCTGGGTCGGGTTAATGGGTCGGATGGATCGGGTCGGGTTCGACCTGTGGACTCCTTCTTCTTCGCCCGGAACGCAGAAAACTTCAGAAACAAAAATGGAGGTTTGACCGCTACTTTGACCGCGATTTTCCGGAGCATACGATGTCCGATGGACACACTGTTTGTTCCGTTGGACTCCTGGCGACGAGGGCTATCTCCTGGTATGATCAAAACAAAATTTTGAGCACTTTGATTTTCGGGTGGTTTGAACAACCTTGGCTCTGATACCAATTTGTTGTGCGAAAGCGTGCGGAAGCTATTAAATCAAAGTGGGAATTATCATACACACAGAAACATAAATATTTACGTGGTTCGGCGAATCGCCTACTCCACGGGAGGTAGCACACTGATAATCAAATTGGAGAAGTTTACATGTACATTCAAGAACTTCTCTCACAGGATCCTCTCACAAATTCTCTCACAGAATACAAATGCTTATACAAGCTACAAGTTGAGAGCTGCAAACTGAGGGATTATTTAACCGAAGGAGAGGATACATGGATTTATAGGATGTCACAGCACACCAACATGGACTTATGTTGCATTCTGTCATAATGATGTGCTCCAAATTCAACGGGACGTTAATGGTGCTGAAAATGAGCCACCGCTCACCAACCACCAACCAACCGAAGCCATTAATTCCAACAAAACTTATATCCTAAAATTAGACTACAGTACGTACTACACTTTTAGCTAGTTAGTTAGTATCAATAAAATAAATTAAATAAATAGTTCATTCGTAAAAACGGCGGTTACAAATTAAATGAAAAAAATTATAATCTAGTGGCATGTAACGTTATAAGCCAACACAATTTCTAGAGGAGTTAATTCCACCATCCGAAACAAGTTTATGACCACTTACGTACTTGGATTCATCACTAGCTTTAGCCCTCAAGGCTTGACCCTTCAAGTTAGCCAACCCTTTCTCAAACTCCTCCGTCTTCTCAACTTCCTTCTCATTAGGTCCCGTCCTAAAATTAATGCATATTTCCTCATCATCCTCCACCCCACTACTCCACGCATCCACGTCGCCCACTTCGAACGGAGAAATGCAATTCACTCTAATCCCATACCGCCCCAGCTCACACGCCGTGTTCTTGGTTAGCCCAAAAATGGCGTATTTAAATTCTGAAAATAGCAAAATTTATAATTAATAAAATATTTTGGATAGTTAAAATATGCACGACTATATTGACAAAAAATCAGTCATTCATATTAATTCATGAATTACATAAATAAAAAAAAGGACTATAAAAAATTAAAATAAATCTCTTCATGTGAAATGAAAGTATTATCATCAATCATGACGCTCGTTTTTTTTTTCCAACACGATTTGAATTTTCTTGTAAGGAATAATAATTTATCCAAGAACTGAAAGCTTCCACCTGAGTGTGAAACGGCCACTTCTACTGTAAAACGAATCCTACAAAAGGCAGTCCGACATTAATGAGATCACATCTAATTAACGTAAGTACAATAAAATAATTTTTCCAAATATTATCTTATTCCCGCAGCTTCTTAGCTGACTAATTTATTTTAAGACAACCAATCTTTATTAGTTCTTGCTACAATGATAGTTACGTGATCTTTTTCGATTATTTCAATGTGAAGAAATTTACATCCTTTCAACGCGGTAATTTTCAACATCGCTATAAACTAACTAGTAATTAATTAATTTAGCACTGAAGATATAGTGGGATAGGTACTGAAAGTCTGAAAGAGAGCTAGAGATGGAAGAAAGATTGGAATTTTACTAATGAAACCAAAGACATAACAAATTACTTCCTATATAACTGAATTATTATCATTCAGTTTCAAGAAAATATGCAACTAAAACAATTATTTCGCCACATTGCCGATTTACTTTATTACCTGATGATTATTATAATTATGAGACGTAATATCTGTAAAGATATTCCTGAATATTAAAACATCAACCCTGATAATCTGACATTTTTCTTAGCCACAAGTGGATGCATGCATGCATGCATTATCATCCCAACACCCCACATGATTATAAGTTTATTAATGAATAATAATAATAGATAATGAGATAGAAAGTACGTACTATCTATAATTACATAATTAAATAAGGCTGATATAGCAGCATAATGAGATTCTATCAATACGTGGTAGGTAAAAGATCTTTCCAAAGGAATCAACCTTCAAATATATATTTTTTGTTCTTGCCTTCTGGTCGAATCAGATTAACATCAAATTCATGCGAGAAGTTAGCAATTTTATGAGCTCTGAACTTTGTTCCATTTACGTCTGCAAAAAAACACTAGAAAAATTCACCACTGCGGGTTACCACATATACTCGTCTTCTTTGTGTTATGTACTTATGTCTTTTTAAATTAATATTTATGCTTTTCACTGCTATGTGTATTATAGACAGAATTCATATAACTAACTACAAAAATGTCAATTCATGACCAATGTTACAAAAGAATACGAGCAACATATAAACGGTAGATGCCCAAAGAATAAATTAAACCGAATAGAATAAATCATGATTCCATTCGCCGTCTAGGGGTCTAAAAAACAAATCCAAATAACCATGTTATAATTAGTCACATTTAAGAAGTCAGATTAATTACAAGCTTTTTTCAAGGCTAACTCGATTGTAGAATTATTTTAAATTGCATTTTTGAATTCATCTTGTACCGGTTCTAACAACAAACTCATGCCTTGTCCCACAGAAAAGTATTGTGTTTATTAATTATTAATTTGATTATATTATATTATATTAATTTTCTTTATAGCTACTCATATAATATACAATTTGGTAACTCACTCTTACTTGTTAGCAAATAACCAAACAATCAAAAAATAATAAAGAAAAATTACATGAAAATAAACAATTATATAAGATACAAAATTTACCAAGTTCACCTAAAAATTAATTTAAATCCACAATTATTGTGCTGCAATTCAATCCACTATTTCAGAAAAGTATTGCATGTCTCATGCTATACTCTCTATAGAAATCATGATTCGTTCAAAACCTACCGGTCCTTCACTTCGGAGTAAGAGTCTATTGCCTTACAATTAACTTACAATCATCTTAGAAATAATCTAATCATGTTTCACCAATAATACTATATATATAATTATATGCAAAGCTATATACGTTTTTCATGTGCAGATGTCGAAGCTAAGCCATTGGATGATTTAAATAAAGCGTGGGGTCCATCCGCCCTCCTCTCTCTCTCTCTCTCATATATTCATCTATAAATAGGGTTAGTGCGTAGTGACGTGCATGAATATATAATAGGAATAACTATATTCCTTCGCTAAACTTAATTTTCTTTGGAAGTATGGATGCCAAGTCGCCAGTATCCGACATGGAAAGAGAAAACAAGACGACCGTTGATGCTCTTTACAAGGCATTGGCGACTGGTGACACGGCAAAAGTTGCCGGCCTTCTAGGAAGTCATGACCTAGAATGGTGGTTCCACGGTCCAAAAAATTGCCACCACATGATGCGGGTTCTCACCGGCAAATCCTTGTACAATGAGTTCAAGTTTGAGCCCCGAAGCATCACCGCCATTGATGATCGTGTAATCGTGGAAGGTTGGGAAGGAGCCAAGGTGTATTGGGTTCACGTATGGACCGTCAAGAATGGTCTAATTACGCAGTTTAGGGAGTACTTTAATACATGGCTCACCGTGACCGAATTAAGGCCCATGAGTTGGGTGGTCCGGCACCAGGGCTCCACCCTGTGGCAGAGCCAGCCTCGGGATCTGTTCAAGCGCTCCTTGCCAGGCCTTATGCTTGCTATGTGAATCATCTTATGAATGCATATTAATTTGCATGAAAAAAACTTCTACGTACGTATCATCACAATGCTTTAATTAAGTTGTATATTTGGAGTGCTAATCTGTAAAATGAAAAATGGCTTTTCGTTTCTTTTGTTTGTAATTGATTTTCCTTTTGTGATCTCTTATAAAAGCAAGTGGCTGCCAAAATTAATGAATGGTGGATATTAAGCTGTAATTAATATTACTATATATATACGTAAAATTGAGTTGATTCTTCTTTATTTTAGCTTGAAGGTAATAATATCAAGGAGGAGCTGAAGTATAGGTCAAGGAAAATGATTGAGATATTGCTAGCTAATATAGGTACGTATTTTCTTACGTGTATACTATATATACTGCCATGATCAGTTGATTCATTTCATTGAGTCCATGAAAATGCTACTAAAAGTAAAGGACTGTTTGGACCAAGAAATAATGCAACATAAAGTCTAGTCTATGTATGATATATGATGGCGATGAGATCTAGAATTGACCTCTTGAACTCTTCTTGTATAGGAAAGTTTGTTACATATTAAATGTTATAAGCGAAACATAATTTTTTGGGAACAATCAAATTGAAATTACTATGCTGCTACATTTTTAGATCGAGGAAAGAAAAGTAAAGCTTGAGACATATACTGAACCTCAGCCCCTCCATTGTTTACCATTAGATTTATATTGCCTTAAGCTTATGTTTGTTAATTTCTAATAATAACCCATGAGATGGGACTATTTCTACTTTTTTAATACTTTTAAGTATTTTTTAAAACTATGAAAGACTAAATGTTGGACCATATTTTGTTAGGAAGAATGGATACAAGAGTTTTAAGTAGTAGAAAATGAATTGAAAGGAAGGAAAAGAACAGCAAACAGTTAACAATTCTATTAATTAAGGTGTATTCAAGAAAGTCCAAGGAGACTTCTACTATCTGAGTTAGTGTATTAATTAATGAAGTAAATTTTTTGGTCTTCATATCAATTAATTAAATGACTTGTATCTTTCTTTTTCTTTTCTTTTTTTTTAATAAATATTTTCCCCTTTCTTGTTTCTTGTAAACAGACAATTCAAAAGCATTTATAGACCGAAGTCCATTGACCCGAGTGGTATTACCCAATTCATGATATCCATGAAGTTGGGGGTTCAATTATTGGCAAAAACCAAAGCGGAGGTGTGTAGTCAAATTAGCCTAAAAAAAAAAAAAGAAGCATTCCTAGAGCTAAATTTAAATATTCTTCCCTTTATAGACAAAATTCAGAAGCTAGCATTCAATCATTATCTGTGCTACAAAGGAACTAGAGCAAAATATAAAGGTAAATGCATGCCAAAGGAAAGCCCTGTTACTTTGGCCGTCTAGCTTGGGGTGAAAAAGAAAAACAAAACATGTAAATATTGGTAACATTTAATAATGATATTACACCATTTAATAATGATATTACAGGTATTTTAAGGTTAATTGCCAATTTGTAGAACTAGAATATTTGCATCCATAAACTTATCATGATTCTGAATGACAAATCAATCATCCTAAATAATTCGTTCGAGCTTCCTCTTAGCATCATCGTGGTAGATGATGGAAGGTTAATTAGGAAGGTAAGCCTTGCTTTTCTAGCTTTATTCTAGAAAAATTGCACAGTTTCTTTTAATGTGCATGTTTATTAAATAAAATAGCTTTTCCCTTTTAATTATTTATGTTTGTTTCCTTTTCCATTTTTCAAGTTCTAAATATACCAAGAAAAACTTAACTTTCAATGATTTTCATCGAGCATATAATTAATGCATCTTAGTATACTTACTACGTGTACGTAGGTACACTGCCAAAATAAAAGGGCAGATTGAGAAAACTACACATGGTGGGGCTATTTATTACAAATCAAACCGAGATATAAAGTAATTGTTGAGATATTTTATATGAATTTTATATTGGATAAATTTAAAAATATAAATGAGTTAATAAATATGATGGAGTCTAAATCTAATAAGTTAATTTTTTAAATAAAGAGATGGTCTAATATACTTGCTAGACAAATGATAAATAAATATATAAGATGTATCGTTCAATTCCGTTATAGCAACTAAACTACATTAATTAAAATAACTCAATAGATCAAATTAGAGTTTTCTAATAAGATTTTAGAAAGTCACCACTAATCAATGATCATGTCTATGCTTTTACTTAGATCGATCGATAGGTACGTTATATGAGTTTTCTAATAAGATTTTAGAAAGTCACTACTAATAAATGATCATGTCTATGCTTTTACTTAGATCGATAGGTAACGTTATATGAGTTTTCTAATAAGATTTTAGAAAGTCACTACTAATCAATGATCATGTCTATGCTTTTACTTAGATCGATAGGTAACGTTATATCGTTAGAGTTTTGTAATAAGATTTTAGAAAGTCACTACTAGTTAATGATCATGTCTATGTTTTTACTTAGATATTGGGTATCGTTATAGATTAAGTTTTCTAACAAGATTTTAGAAAGTCATCATGACTAATAATTAATGATCATTGTCTATGCTTTTACTTAGCTTGATATTGGGTATCGTTAGAGAGTAACCTGACTAAGATTGAGTTGAAACTTAAAACCTTAGCAACATTAATTAATTTGGTGACATAATTATATATGTATCATATCAAAGTGCTTTCATATATATATATATATATATATATATATATGGAGTTAACTGTCCTAGCTAGTTTTAATTTGAAAGGACTAGTCATAGTAATCATTAATGTTACGTTTAGATTGGAGAAATGAAAATGAGAATAAAATAACTCATTCTTATTAAATGAAAAAAAAATTGTGTTTGGTTGCTCTATTAAAATGGAATAGAATATTCCTATCCCTCCTAAATTTATAAATTTTATTCTTTGAGAGAGAGTGAAATGACTCATTCTAATTAGAATAGAATGAATTATTTTATTTTTTATTTTATTTATTTTTTTATTTTATTCATTCATTTATTCTATTTTTTCAATCTAAACATAATATAATAGTTGTAATGCAACATATGAGAAGCATTAGTTTGTTTTACTTGTCTAAAAAAATATGGTAAGACCGACGAGAGAAACATATTTAACATTTAGTACTCCAACGGAAAGTAAATCTGAAAAGACTGAGATAGGAGATCGATTGGACTCAGAAAAGACCATTAATAGAATGATGATGATAAATGTTCTCCATATATAACCACTTTCAACACTAGAACAAAACACAACAGAACAGAACATTCGAGAACAAATTAATAAAGCAATCAAAAAAGTTTCAACTCCTACAATACACTCAGATCTTTAGTGTTAGGCTTTCACTGGGAAAGAATAAGTATAAATATATAACATTTAAATATAATATTAAATATTATATTTATTTTAATTATTAAAAAGTGGAGTATGACATTAAAATTTGTATCATGTTCTATTTTTTAATAATTAAAATAAATATAGTGTTTATATATTGTGTATGTAGAGTTATCCATATGAAATCAACATAGCACTTTATCATGATCATCATGTCAATAGAAAAATGTATACTTCAAATTTCCTCTGTTGAGCAGCATATATCCTTGATCAACAAGGTAGTTCTTAACGCCCTAAGATAACTCGATAGAAATGCAACAACTCAACTCATTAAAAGAAAAGCATATAAAACATGACATAAGCTCCCAACTTCAACTTATATGTACTTCAGTTACGGTGTTGACATGGTTTATATCGTGTCTTTGTCAATGGACGGTTATAAACTACTTCTGTTTAATGGCATGCATGATGCGCACAGTGAATTCAGGTCCTCAAACTTGTCAGAATTTAGTGTATCCTCCTGGATAGGGATCGTTTAATGGGAAGTCAAGTTTCACAAAGAAAATTGCACGTATCTGTCCTTAACTTGTAAACAGTTGTCATAGCTAAGATCAATATATATATATATATATATATATATGATTCTCGATAACAGACATTAATTGTACCTTAATTTTATTGTGTACAAGACTTTCAACATCTATTCAGTTGTTCCAGGCTTTGTACAAAACTACTTCTTAGTTCAGTATCATCTTCTTGTGGTAAATATTTACACACGTCCCTAGACTTTGGACATTAACATTCTTGAATATGACAGAATTTGCAAGTTCTGTGTCGAGCAAACGACACAAATCTTAGACACAGAAACAAGTGACTACCTAATAACTTGAGGATGACCCGTCCAAAATTTCTTTACATATAGATTTTCAAATTAATTTTTTCTTAAAGTATAAGTTTTCTTCTTTTTGTTCCCGATTCAATGGCTTATATGATGGGTTGCTAAATGAAGGGCGGCTCTCTTTCTTCCTGTACAAAAAAGTTTACTGCTGATTGCTTGGTACTAATCCATATTCAACTGTGTCGTGTGCATAGTTGAAGTAAACTTTACAAAATATATTCCTACAATCATGGAGTTTAAGTTAAGAACATCCTCAGAATTAAATTTTCTGTATATATTTTATTTTGTTATGTCCATGATATACACATATACCTTTCCGAAGTTAAGATTTTACAGCCCAATTTCCATTGCAGGTTAATGCCGGCCTATTAAATATATATGGCAGATGCAACTATTAAATGTGCCATTGTTTGTAGTCCATTTCCTGCTCTTCTGGAATATCAAATATGTGATTATGACATTTGGCTTCTTGCTTCTTACATCTTTCCAAATGAAGTAGAGATTCCTTGGGTTTAAATATTTTCATAAGTTAATACATATTCAAAAGAAACACCACATTTGTTCCAACGCAAAGAAGGGGTGAACATAAACTTACCCGGAACTACTGATAAAATATTCATATACTATGTACTGCAAGGAGAAAAAGAAAGGGATATAAATAAATAAATAAAATAAAACGAATATATCGCGAGCAGTCAATCCAAACAGGAGATCCAAACTGTAAATAACCTCTGTGTTGATTTTAGCTATGGTTTTTCATGATAAATGACAATCTCCTAGCTAGATGTTTGTATTTAAGGCCATTCTCCTCTAAAGAAAACAGTCATATGCTAATGTCAACAACTATGCAGAGTAGTATTTATCAGGTGGGATCAAACATTACAGAAAGACAGCAGAAATGTATTATGAAAATCAAAGAGGGTATTATTGTAACATAATGCACATAGTGAATAGATGTGGTCCTATCTAGCTAGGCTAGTTGAGACAAATTAAGCTGTTTAGGTTGCAATTCAAGTTGTCCCACACCCAACTAAAGCTTTTTGGTTGCTCTCATTCCCACCCACAAACTTGGACATAGCCTCCGTTTTTACTTGTTTTGTTGTAAGTGAGAAGAAAAGGATACCAGAATACCAAATTGTGTTTCAAGCTAGCTCCCATTATAATCACTTTTCTCTCACTCTTTGTCCTAAAACATATAGATTCTTGGGAGAAAGCAGCTAGTTAGGGGTGCTTGTGGCATGAGAAGGTGGGTGCTGAGCAAGATGGAGAAGCAGGGCACGTGCATTACTCATGCACACAGGCATAAAAATCTCACCTCCTAGAGTTATGGTGCTTAATTTCGCCTAAATTAAATGCCTGTGTTTGCTCAATGAGTTGGTTCTTCATGTGCCCCTCTTCCCCATCATGACCACTCAACCAAGCTTATTACAATTGGATTGCCTTGGTGTTCATGGCTTTGAATTGGACAGCAGACCTTCATTATCAGGTGAGTAACACTGCAGTGAACAATTAACTAGTTGTGAAATTTACATAACAGATACTGCACACATAATTATATAACACGGCCAAAAATTCGTATAAAAGCATCTACTTTCTTATCAAACCCTTTAACAACATAGATATACTTCATCTAAATAAAACTGAGAGAACTGAAATACATTGGATTTGACTTCCATATATATAACAGGAACAAGTTAAGAAGACTAATATTATTACATTTTACTACTTTAGTGCATGCCACGAAATTCTAAACTAAATTTGTTACTGATATATATATGGTCAGAATTATAATCGGCTGAAATCAAAGTTAACAATTTTAAAAGAATGTTTTACTCCTAGCTAGGTTCCAAATATATATCCTATACATAAATGAATATTAAATGTAAAAGATTGGAAAAAACTTTCTTCAAGATTAAGAAATTGGGTAGACAAAAGAAAATAGTATTCTTGCTATATGTATCATATTCCTCGTAAAGTATTGGATCAGAGCTGGTAGAAAATGTCAGGTAAAAGATATATATATATATATATATATATATATATATATATATATATATATATATTACTGATGGCTTTACACCAAGAATAGAAATAAGGTATCACCGTCCATGCATCAGTACACAAGGTCCTTATCCCATCTTTTGATCTTCCATCCTTCTCATTCTTTGGTGAGATCGACAATGATATTAATTATAACCTATTAAGTTTTTTTTTTCTTGTTAGGATCTTTGGTAAGGTGTAACAGGAAGATACCTAGCTCACAGAGGACTAATCTTTTATTAATTGAGGATGTTGTTTTCCCCCTTAATATAATTTTCTATATAATTCAAGTTTTCAATAGATAAAAAAATAAAATAAAAAGCGATATTCTTTTCACAGAAAAATATATTCTTGGTTCTGTAGTCTTCAACAATTTTCCAGTGAACAATTTAAAAAATTTTCTTTTTAATTCTTTTACACTACTACAAAAGTTGTTTTATACTGCAATTGCACAAAATGTTGTATAATTCTCACTTAATATTTATCTTAATGAATTGGTCTAGCAAAGGCTTAGGCTACTAGACATATATAGAAAGACAACTTATGTGCAGCTTTATTCAAACATGGTAATGATAGCACTCCTATGGATGTGAATGTGTTTTTTTTAAGCCCCACTTTTTGGAAAACAAAATATAATTAAAGAAGAAATAAACTGGCTCAAGTAAAAATCGAACTTAGACCTAAAAGTCATAATATTTTAATTTTGACCACTTTGTTAAGAACTCGTCGAATTAAGAATGTGAATGTAATTGTGAAGAAATATTACCGAATGTTATTCAAATCAAAATCATCAAGAGAACTTTCAAACTACTTTCAATTATTCTTACAGTTATATTCAGTAAGAATAAAACACATGGAACTAAATATTTGGGTGGAGTCCTTTTGGATCTCTATTCGATACAACACATGAAACTAAAGAGGGGAATGAAAGAATATTCCTTCAAAACTTGTGGAATTGGTTATACCGATTAGGGGTGGCTATTTTTGGTCATGATCTCTAGGTCATCCTTAATTTTGACTCTGATGAGAGATAGAGTCGAAGATAAAAAATAATCAAATAATTATATACAAAGATAGAGATGAAGAGGAGATGATATTTACTTTTCCGTCATAATCCCAGTCTCGCCCTTGAATAGTTATATATTACTTAAACTAATATTTATATTTTTATATATTACATAATCAAAATATATTTATGTGTGTGTATTTATATATACACATATAATTCAATATATTATTATTATTATTATTTGTTTATTTTAACTTGTAAGGTTTTATATATTATTCATTTTCATATATGCATTATTATAAATATAATTAAAATTATATTTTTTTAAATAAAAAACTCACAAAATATTAATTCTCACGGTGATTTTAAAATCCCATGGAGTTTTAAATTCTACGTGAGCATAGGGATGGTTATTAAATTTTAATTTTGGTAGAAAATAGGATGGGTATGATAAAAAATTTTAATACCAAAAATTTGGTGAGATGTGTAATCCTCTCCCCCACTCCCTTGCCCCAATGCCATATTCTACTACCAGTATAACGAGAACGAAAATTTCTGGTACTCTCCATTATATAGAATACCATAAGTGTAAATTTAATATATTTATTTAAAAATATAATATGCAAATAAATATATATAATTTTTTAAAATATAGTTACAGTCGATTAAATTGTTTGTAAGTGTAATAATGTCATGCCATGCCATTTTCAAAGCGGTTGCGCCACTATATAAGTGCGTAGATGTGATAGTAGTGCGGAGAGAATGGGGAATATATTCATTTCTTCGTTCAAGTTTATTTGGTGTAATATTTTGTTCAATTTATTTAATTTTATGTATTTTTTATAAATATTACTTTTTATTTTACTTTTTAATAATACTTTTATTTAATTTTAAAAAATATCACCAAAAATAACATAGTAAGTATATATTGAAAAAAAATTGACATTAAAAACACAATCACTCAGTTTTTTTTATCTCTTCCCTCTATTTTATAGTTCTAAAAGAGTTGAGAGATTAAATAAAATAAAAAATAATAATAAAGTCTTTATAATGAATAATTTAAGGGTGTTTTTATACTTATCTGAAAAAATTACCTACAAGTCTTATTCTCATAAAAGACAAAAAGTATGGTCCCACCTCATTTGTAAAATAAAAATAAAGTGAGTTCATACTCTTTTATTTTTTTTGCTAATAAGACTAGCGGGTAATTTTTTCGGATAAATTTAATTTTTTTTATAATTTAAAGATAAAAAAATAATTAATAGACGTATATTTTTAAATTAGAGGGATTGATTAACAAGCAAATAGTATATATTGGGATAGAAAATTGAGCGGGGGATAATATATTGTATTGGACAAAAGGGATCATTTTTTATCTTTGTTTTTCTCGGGAAAAAAGAGCTTTGAGCATTTTCATGAGAAATGGCGAGTTTTGTTGAAAGTTTCCTAATTTTATAGATATAGAAACGAAAATCAGATCTTTTGATTACCAATTAGTTGTCTTTCTTGTTGTTCTAGTTCTTAGTGGGGAGAAATTTTTCAAAGGAAGTTAGAGAGAGAAAGAGTGAGATGTTGATGTGTAACGAATTGATAGCGTTCAATTCAGTTACTTAGCCAAATTACTGAGAATTTGGAGTAGAAGAAGGCAGAAATTGGAGAAAATTAGAAGAAATAGAATAAGGGAGATAGAAACTGGGGAAGAGATAGAGGGAAAATCAGAAGTTTTGGAGAGAAATAAATCTTCATTCATTAAATCATGCCTTACATCCTTCAAAATCTACCACATATATCAACCTTCAGCTGAAAAATAGCAAAACAGAATGTGCACAATCTGCACTAGCTAACACACGCAAAACATGACCCAAGCAACTAATTGAAAATGAGAAATTACATAGATGCCCTGAATTAAAAAAGACCAATTACTGTTCTACCCTCATATAACTAACTTCACCTTGTTAACTGATTATCAGTATTCCTTACATTCCTTCCCCCTTGAAAGTGCCCTTATCCTTAAGGGTGAAAATGAGGAAACTTCTTATTACTTTGCAACTCAATCCTCCCAAGTAGCTTTTGTAGGAAGAGTGTTAGCCCATTGGATCAAGACTTCGACTGTTGTTGCATTATTCTTTTTCACCATTCTCCTGTCAAGGACTGCTATGGGTTCCACTAGAAAGTGCTCTTCAGACTCTGCAAGAGGTAGAGAAGAGGAGGGAATACTATACGTCTCAATTTTCTTTTTGAGTTGGGGGACATGGAAAACAGGATGGATTTTCGCAGAAATAGGTAATTTGAGTTTATATGCTACAGCACCAATCTTACTTTCTACCATAAAAGGTCCAAAATATTTTGGAGAGAGCTTCCCTTTGCTATATCCTGCTACTATCATATGTTTATAAGGCCTCACCTTAAGATAAACCATATCCCCAATTTCAAATGACCTCTTTGTCCTGTATTTGTCAACATAATACTTAATTCTGGATTGAGCCTCGATTAAGTGTTGTTTCATCAGCTGCAGCAATTGGGATCTATCTTTACAGAACTATTTGGTGGCAGGATCATGAATTCCCCCAAATTAATTGAAATTTAAATGAAGCGGTTTATAACCATATAACATTTCAAAGGGGGTAGCTTGTAATCCAATATGGAAGTGGGAGTTGTACCACCATTCTGCCAAGACTAACCATGCAGTCCAGTTCTTGGGTGTGTATGTATAACCATGCATCTAAGGTAGCACTCTAAGGTCCGATTCACCCTCTCAGTTTGTCCATCTGTCTGAAAGTGATAGGTTGTACTCATTTGAAGTCATGTACCCACCATCCTAAAAAGATATTGTCAAAACAAACTGAGGAAGACTTTATCTCTATCAAACACTATAGTAGTAGATAGGTCATATAGCTTATATATGTTTGAGATGAAGGTTTGTGCTAACTGTTCAGCAATAAAGGGATGCTGTAATGCAATAAAATGCCCATATTTAGTGAGTCGGTCCACCACGACCCATATAATAGTTTTTCCCTCTGATTTGGGTAGACCTTCTATAAAATTCATTGAGATATCAACCCAAGGGATTTCTGAAATTGGTAAAGGTTATAGAAAACTCGGAGAAGCCACAGTCTTATGTTTTTGTTGTTGACACACATTGCATTCTTTAACAAAGGAAGTGACATCTTGCCAAATAGTAGACCACTAAAAATACTTATCATTTCAAAAGTACCTTTGATCCCAAAATGTCCCTTAATAGGAGAGTTGTGAAACTCTATTAGGAATTTATTCCTTATAGAAGGATTTTGTCCCATAACAAGTTTGTCTTGGAACTTAAGTATGTCATTCTTGATGGTATAACCAGGAAGGGCATCAGGTTCCATCTGAAGCTGTATGATGATAGCCTTTAATCCTTCATCCATCTCCCAAGTTTGGGCCATTTCTATCACCCAAGTAGGAATGACTGTTATTAGTGATAAACAGGTTGTTATGGGTTCAATGGTGTTCTCTGAAGGACACGCATATCAGAAATCTGGTTTGGGGACATTTCAACTTTTTGAGACAAACTGTCAGCCACAATGTTTTCCTTCCCTTTCTTGTAAGCTATTTCATAATCAAGTCCCATTAACTTGGTAATCCATTTTTGCTGGTTGGTGGTGGTGATCCTCTGATCGAGAAGATACTTAAGGCTCTAGTGATTTGTTTTGATATATACCTTGTTACCTAATAAGTAGTGTCTCCACTTATGGACTGCATATACCACTGCCATGAGTTCTTTTTCATAAGTCGACCATCCCAAGTGCTGAGGTGCTATAGCTTTACTAAGAAAAGCTATAGATCTATTTTGCTGCATTAACACTGCTCTAATTCCGGCATGTGATGCATTTGTTTCTAGCACAAAGGGTTCCTCAAAGTTGGGCATTGCTAGAACTGGAACCTTAGTCATGGCATCCTTGAGAATCTAAAAAAGATGTAGTAGCTTTATTGTCCCATGTAAACCTTCCCTTCTTAGGCAGATCAGTTAGGGGCTTGCTTATTACCCTATAGTTCCTTATAAATTTTATATAATAGCTAGTCAGGCACAGAAATCCCTTCAGTCCCTTGACATTGGTTAGTGGTGGCCATTTGACCATGCAACTGATTTTATCTTGGTCTGTGGATACCCCTTCAGCAGTAATGCAATGACCAAGGTATTGTATTTGTTAGGTCCCAAAGACACACTTACTTCTTTTGGCATACAAGCAATGATTGTGTAACAACTATAATGTAAGCTTTAGATGTTCTAGATGGTCCTTAAAACTTCTGCTGTAAACAAGTATATCATCAAAGAACACTAGTACAAACTTCCTTAAATAAGGTTGAAACACCTCATTCATTAGAGATTGAAAAGTAGCTGGGGCATTAATGAGCCTAAAAGGCATCACTAGGAATTCAAAGTGTCCACTGTGGATTCTAAAGGCTGTTTTTGGGATGTCATCTTTATGGACCCTAATCTGATAGTAGCCAGACCTTAGATCTAATTTAGAGAACCACCTGGATCCATGTAGCTTATCAAGGAGTTCATCAATAGCAGGAATGGAAAATTTATCTTTGATTGTCATGTTGTTCAAAGCCTTATAATCTATGCACATTTTCCATGTTCCATCATGCTTCTTGACTAGTAATACAAGGAAAGCATAGGGGCTATTACTGGCTTGAATTATTCCATTTTGAAGCATTTCTTGCACTATTTTCTCTATCTTCTCCTTATGCACATAGGGGTATCTATATGGTCTGAGATTTATGGGTTGGCTACCCTCCTTCAACCTTATATGGTGATCTTGGTTTCTGAATGGGGGTAATCCTGTTGGCTCCTCAAATATTGTAGAAAATTTTGCAACAATTTTTCTATCTGAGAGTAATATCTGTCGGTAGAATTAGCAGCTTCTTTTGTATCTCTATCTTCTGTCAACTTCTGGTTTAGAGTAGTACCTTCCCCTTCCTTATACATCCCAAAGAGATATCCAAAATACCCATGAGTGACAGAGTTGAGTACCTTCTGAAATGCACTAGATTCCATGAGTTGGACTGTTGGTGTCACCTGGTCAAATTCTCCTTGCAGCACAATGGTCCTTCCTTCTTGCACCAGTGTTATTTGTAAGCCATGGAAATCAAAAAGTGACGGGATTAAACAATTTCAACCACTGAATTCCTAACACAGTATATATACCTCCCAAAGGTAAAATTCTGAAATATGTATTAAATTCTTCTCCTTGAATGGACCATGCCAATTCTGAACAGCATTGTTGACTACAAACTTGAAATCCATCTGTCACTATTACTCTCATAGGGTTAGCCTCCTGAACTGCAGCCTTGACCCTTTTTGCAGCCTGTGGATCTAGGAAGTTATTGGTACTTCCATTGTCAACCAAAATTCTTAAGAATTTCCCATTTACCATTCTTAATAGCCTGATTGTCTTATTGGTGCTATGACCAGACAAGGCATGTAAGGTGATTTTAGCCTCCATCTCTTCACAGTCTCCTAGCTCCTCTTTTTTCCCCTTATCATCACTACAATCAGTTTCTTTATTTTCTGAAGTATCTGAGGGTAGCATCATGAACAGGTGTGGCTTTTTACATACATGGCCTTGCACAAAAGGCTCATCGCAGGAAAAACATAGCTTCTTCCTTCTCTTCTCATCCATTTGCTCCCTAGTAAGCCCCTTCACTGGTAAGGCCCTTACAGTCTCCTTATGAACTACTGCAGCAGGTTTACTTGGTAGTGTAAGAACAGTTCTAGGAGAGAAAAACTCCCAGTGGGTTTTTATATCAATTTGCTCCTCTTGAGCCAAGCTTCTAGTTTAGCCTCTTCCACCCTAGCCAACCTAATCAAATCCTTGAGAGTTTGTGATTTTAGCTCCTGAACCCTCAATTGGACTTCTAGTTTTAATCCCCCCGTGAAGCAGTCCATGAAAAATTCCTCATTAAGGACTGAATTCCTTACCAATGCTCAACCCTTTAACTCTTCAATTTTTTTTCTATATTCGTCTACAGTTCCCACCTATTACAGCCTCTTCAATTCCCTAATGGAATTTTCATTATCTTTAGGACTGAACTTAGCCATGATCTCTTCTGGTAACTTTCCTCAAGTTAGCTCCTGCCCCATAGGCACAAAACCTGAGTACCATAACTTAGCTTCTCCCTCAAAATTCATAGTAGCCAAGAATACTTTCTGTGATTCGGACACCACATAATGGGATAACAGTTTATTGCACTTCCTCAACTAGGATTTAAGGTTTTCTCCATTAAACTTGGGAAACTCACATTTAATAGTTCTGAAAATACTATCAGAATTATTTGACCTAGGCTGCGAATCATGGAGCCCTAAAATGGAGTGAGGTGTAGAACTAGAAGTACCTGTATTATTGTGATCATTCTGTCCTTTATGCGAAACCATGAGTGATTCGAATTTATTCAGCAACTCCTGTTGCATAGATACAGATTCCTAAAGCTGAGCCCTGAGCTGCTATATGCTACTTGTCTGCTCCTGAAGTTGAGACTCCACGTTGCTCAATCTCTGATTGTTAGTGGCCATGAGTGCAAGAACTTAGGCTTTGATACCAATTGTAATGAATTGATAGGGTTCAATTCAATTACTTAGCCATAGTACTGAGAATTTGGAGTAGAAGAAGGAGAAATGGGAGAAAATTAGAAGAAGTAGAATAAGGGAGATAGAAACTGGGGAAGAGATAGAGAGAGAATCATAAGTTTTGGAGAGAATTAAATCTTCATTCGTCAAATCATGCCTTACATCCTTCCGAATCTACCACATATATCAACCTTCAGTTGAAAAATAGCAAAACAGAATGTGCATAATCTGCACCAGCTAACACACGCAAAACGTGCCCCCAAACAACTAATTGAAAATGAAAAATTACATAGATGCCCTAAATTAAAAAAGGCCAATTACTGTTCTACCCTCGTATAACTAACTTCACCCTGTTAACTAATTATCAGTATTCCTTACATGATGCTACCGTCTTCTTCTTATAATTCGGCTACTATTCGAGTGGAAAAGGCGACGAGCAAATTTCTAATCGTTCCAGATTGGACCATGAATAGCCATATTTGTGATACCAGCAATTCCAATCATTGCTATTATACTTTATCCCTTTCTGAATTTAATTAAAGTTGCACTCTTTAATCTTCACAGTAAAAGTTTGACATTTTTCTTCATGGGTTTTCATTTAGGGTTTCCGTGTCAACATGTGCAGATGTAGATGTAGAATATGTATATGCATGCATGTTTATGGACTCTAATTTTATATACTTTAAACTAATTGATTTCTTATTTTGAATTCTCTGTTGGGCTCATAAAAAAAGAAAACTAAACAAAAACTGTACTTTCTCCTTGGTTTATTTTTGTTGTCGTTTTCCGCTTTTTGGGAGCTGAAGACATTGGTTGTGATCTTGTCCTTGATAATCGGGATTTTGGTTTATTTCTCAATCCTTATATTTGTTATTAGAAATCCACTATTCTTGTTATCTGCAACGTAATGTTGAAATTGGAGGGTCCAGCAAGGGTTAATCATTACTGTTTAATATGATGCTTAAATGGTAACTCGGACAGGCTAGCAAAAGATGTTGTCAAAGCTTTAAAGAAAAAAGGTTTCAGCACAAGAACCCTAATGTTCACCTACTTGCCTTGACGGTATTTTTTCTCCGAGCATTCGAATTTAGTGTTCTTATCTTATTATGAATTGAAGTTATTTGTCAATTTGAATTATAGGCTAGTCTATAGTTGAACTGGTTTTCTGCTACTTTATTTGTCATATAGTAGTATGTACAGTAATGGTAGGTGTCCCAAACGATGTCCTAAATAAATATTTTAGTATTACTTTACTGCCATAACCAATCACAAATGATACTCAAACAATGTTATAATGAGACGTCATTTGGGACCCCAAATTTGGTATCCCTAGTGTTAATACTCGGTATTTAGCCCTGTTGTCTGTAATCTATTATGCTTTACGTATGTGTTGTAGCTTCTGGAGACAATGGTGAAGAACTGTGGTGATTACGTGCATTCTCTAATTGTTGAGAGGAATATACTACAGGATATGATCAAAATTGTGAAGAAAAAGGCAAGTTCTCCTATACATTATTTCGCAGTTTGTTGCCTGATTTTTTCTAGGATTCATCAACTTTATGTTTTTTGCAATCTTTAGTTCTAACATCTCATTTACCAGTTGAGTTTCTTCTCTCTTATTAAGCGTTTTATCTCATTATATATTCAAATATTAAACTTGTGGGTGGTTAGGGCCCTAAAGACTCTCCCGGTGTGGCAAAATGTGTTGCATTAAAATAATTGTTGAAGATGTCTTGGTGCAGTAGATGCCCTAAAAAACGTAATGTGAGGACTAACTTGCATCTGCTGGCTTGAAGAATTCATTCTGGATTTCTGGGCTAAGTTACAAAATTTAATGCAAGCTAAGGTATAGAGTTCTTTCCTGAGCTCAGGAAGCAGCATCCTACATTATGGCTGTCTTTACGATGAGGATGATAAGTATGTCATGTTGTGTTATCAAACTGAACTGTAATGTCCATCACCAGAATAGTTGTCTCGTCAATTTATTATGCGTTTTATCTATGTACCATCCTGTTATGTACGCTCTTCTTATGTTGCATGTCTACCATTTTGATCCACCAACTAGTTGGCATCTAAAATAATTCCTTATCCTTTCTTTTCAATTATAGGTAAAAAATGAGGGGAGGGGTTTTATTTTTGAAGGTTTCCCTGATTAACCATGTAAACATGATCGAGCACGGTAAATAGTAGTTGCGGATGGGCTTCTTCTCTCTTTCGTTTTGGGTGGTGGGATATAGGAGTTATAGTCTATCTGGGCTTCTATCTTGTGAAATTGATCTGTGGTAAATTAGTAGCCTCTATTTTTAGAAGCTTGATCCTTTGAGGTGTTGACAATATTGTTTGCAACTTGCATGCCTATGAATTCATATTTTGAAGTTTCCATGATGTGAATGTTCCTGTTGAATTTAATTTCCACCAACACCAAAAGAGTTTGTCTATCCTTTTCTTGGGAAAATTTTTACTGATTAAATTAAGTTCTAAATTTTTACTGATTAAATTAAGTTCTTCCTTATTTGTGATTGTTATTACTTAATCATCTGTAAACCAAGTGGTTACCATAAGAATTTCTTTTGACATGAAGACTATAATTTTGATGGTTTCAATATGACATTAACACAAGTGACAGATTTCTAGATATTCATGTTTCAGTATAGTAAATCTGTTAGCCAAGGGTAAAATGGGAAGAAGAGAATAATTAGTATATTCAAGACTTAGTTCAAACTAATATATCATAATTTATATCCATATTCAAGTTTTTTTCTTATTTTAATCACAGCCACGTTCAACACTATCAACCACTGCCACCGCATCGCCTTCATCGGAATAACGCTGCGGTCACCATAAACAGCAACAAAAGTAGGAATAGAAAACCATCTGGTTTGGACACCCCACCACCAGTGCGAAAATCATAAACCCTTATCAATCCAAAGTTAAAAATTGGATCTATTTTTTTGTCATTTCCGCACGCTAATTCACTAGAGCAAAACAATCGATCTTGTTGAAAACTTGTCCCGCGGCCTCTATCTGAACCCTCTGTAGTGAACCCAAATTTATGAAGAAAAAAGCATATCATGCAGTAATTTCTCTCAAAACGGAAACCGGTGAGACCCCATTAACTCAAAGATGTACAAACAAAATCAAAAGAAAGTCAAATTGATGTGAACAGGTTTGGGGCTGATTACCATTAACATGCAAATGAAGTTTCTGGAGGTGAAAGGGTGACCAGAGAGTGGAACGAGGTGAATAGGGATATTGGTGGGTGATGGCCGGGTTTTGAGTTTTGAGTTATGAGTTATGTATGGGTTAAATACCCAAATTATCTTGCCTTTAAATAGGACAAAGTCGTATATAGAAAATTTAATTTATCCAACGGTAGAAACGTCAGCTTGCCATATCTTCATTCTGTTAAAAATTTAATGGGATGAAAAATATATTTACCCGTCTTATTAGTATAGTACATATAGACATTCTCTAACTCTGGGATGTTGTAATTTACTGATTTTCAACTTTGAGGTTGTGGATTATGTTCAGCCCAATTGTCACAAGCTTTATTGTAAACAATTTTGTTGATTAGTTTATAACACAATTTCTCATTTTCTATTGGTTTGTTTTATAGCATGAAATTTTGATGTTCTCTTGTCTCGTTATGGTCAAGTTTACTTTCCTATATTAGTAGGTTTTCTAATTGTATTTTGTTTTACTATATATAGATTGGATAGTTTCTTTACCAGTTTTGCAGAGTTTGTAAACGGAAAACTAAAGAAAAGAAAATGACGGAAAACTCGAGTTTTCTGTCCATTTCTCTTGTTATCGAGTTTTTTAATGAATAAAAAAGAAAAAAAAATTGATAGAAAACTTGGTCACTTTTTTAGGCAATTTTATGTCCAAAATTTTAATGCATTTGGACGAAAACTAAATAACATAAGCTAATCTTTTATAATTCCTTTTAAACCATCTATCTTTCAAGCACAATAAAATACATATGGGTAAAATAGTAATCTAACTGAAAATTTAAGTTTTCTTTCCTTTTCCTTTATAACTTAGTAACAATATTAAAGTAAGCTAACAAGTTTTTTTATTCTTTTTCTTTTATATTCTAATTTAAGTTTTTCATTCTTTTATTTTTCTGTCCAAAACTTAAAAACATAGTGTAAATGACCTCAAACATAGATGATTGAATTACTTTTGCAGTTGTAAGGGTGAAAATCTTGGTATTGCTGGACTCTTGGCAAGAAGCATTTGGGGGAGCTGGAGGAAAATATCCTCAATATTACTGGGCTTATGAAGAATTGAGAGTAAGTGTGTGTTAGTGAAATTCAGTGGTTTATGCATAATAAAAACTAGTTTCATTCTGTGGTTTGCTTAATTTTTGTGGTTAAGCTTCAGCTTTTTAATATAAAGAATAAAATAAATTGTGATTAAACTTGAGTTTTAACATTTTACATTGATGAGCTATTGGCTAACTTTTACATGGCAATGGCTGCGCTTTAAAAATCCTCCTACAAATACGATTTCATGATCCATTCAGTGATAAATACACCCTAAAACAGAAAACTTAAATATTTGTTTTAGATAAAAGAAAATAATTACACAGCTTTATTTACAGATGTCTAATACCTTTTGCATGGTCTTTTTATTTGTGTTATTCCTTCTATATGCTATTCCAAGTTTAAAAGTTGTATATCATTATTTAAATAGGAAGTTCCTGATGATAATTGATGGTTGTATGTTGGTTATACTATTCGTGGCAGCGTTCTGGAGTTGAATTTCCCCACCGTACATCAGATTCAGCTCTGATATTCACACCTTCTGTTACCCACCCAACAGTTGGACATGCTCATGCTGGTTATGGGATGCCAAGAAATTCTTCAACAAGGCTTGACGAAGCCATGGCATCTGAGATGGAAACTTTAAGGTGAGGTTTTGACTCATTTTACATGCTATTAGATCCATCTTCCGTTCATGCTATATAACACCTAATCTTTTTGTTTTTTTTTTTTGTTATATTCTTTTTACCATTAGTTTGTCTAGCATAAGCTCAATGTGGGAGGTTCTGGATCTTTTATCTTCCATGCTGCAGGCTGTGAATCCAAATGACCGCATGGTATGTGCAATAAAATTACCTTTTTCTCTGTTCGTTTGCCAGGTTACATCATACTGTTTTCATCTTTGCTATAGGCTGTAAAGGATGAAGTCCTAGTTGATCTAGTTGACCGTTGCCGTTCCAACCTTAAGAAACTGATGCAGATGCTGACTACAACTGGGTAAGTTCTCATCCTTTTAACACACATTGGCATAAATCTCCAACAATTTGGTGTTTGCTCCTCTTGAATTGTCCATCAGGAAAATGGAAAAGATCAAACAGACTTGTATTTGATCCTTCTGGATATCATTCTATGTAAAAATTGTTACTCTGCTTGGGCATGGGTCTGCTTCTGCACATATTTGTCAGTATCTCTAACAAAATTAATATATTGTTTTCAGGGATGAAGAACTTCTTGGTAAAGGTCTTGAATTAAATGATAGCATTCAAAATGAGCTCGCTAGACATGACGCAATAGCTGCTGGTTCCCCGCTGCCAAATCAAGCAATGAACTTCAAACCCCAATTGACTGCAGTACCTAATTCCAGTCCCAAACCTAATGAAGTTAGCAGACCCAGCTCATCACCAAGTGCTTTGCCCTCAACACCTGTAAACATGGAGACAAGGCACCCTGCTGAAGATGAGGAAGAAGATGATTTCGTGCGGCTAGCAAGAAGGTTGTTCTTGACCATCCCACATCTGGTTATCCTTGTCATATCGTTACTTTTCTAAACCTTTATAATACTTTTTTTTGTGTTATCTAAAAGCACATTTGTGCATTATACATATTTGATTATTTAATATAGTTGAAAATATAAAATACAAATAAAAAGTATATAAAAATATACTGTGCAAATTTTTGACTCATTTTAAATTCCCTACCAATAACCCCCCAAGAAAAGTCTGCTGGATCATTGTAAAGGGTACTCCTACTGTCCTCTGTGAGAGCAGCTGCTGAAACTTATGTAGTGCTTTTTGTTTATTGAATCTGATATCCATTTGTTTCCAGTTTGTTGACTTAATGTGCTGTCAATGTAGGCATTCCAAAATGCAGTCCCCCATGTCACAAGGCACATTTGTTGGAACCAGTGAAACCACTCCTGCACTGAGCAATGCTTTGGCTTTACCTGAACCACCCGTGCCAGTGAAGACCACAAAAGACCAAGATATGACAGACCTCTTGAGCCTCGCCCTGTCAACTACTGGAACTTCTCCTCACAGTCCAGCATGCTCTACACTAAACGTGCAACCTCAATATCAGCTGCCTGCTCTACCTCGACGTCCAAATCTTCAAACATGGGCTCACAATCCCCAGATCTCTTCTGACTATCCACCCCCACCATGGGCCGCAACTCCTGTTTATTAAAGCCACCAGAATGCTTTATCTACAAATATTTACGCATATTTAACTCCACAAGCCAATACTGCAACATCTTATAGGCCTTTGCAAGGAGCCAGAACCTTGCAGCAGGTAAACTCGACCACTGCTGAGGGAAGCAATGGGTCAGTTATTATTGGGGACACACAAATGAGCTCAAGGCCAAGTGGCAATGCACCTGCAGCAGAACAAAAGCCCTTTGTTCCTTCATACAGATTGTTTGAGGATCTTAATGTGCAAGGCAATGGAGATGGAAGATTTAGGACAAACAACACATCTCCTAGTTTATCAGGAACTTCGAACCAAAGTATGCTAGGCGGAAGAAAGTGAAATGCTTCTTTGTATGATTCAGTTTTTCTAATCTCATGTTTATAATGTGATACATGACAATATGTTGTGTTATAGTGGTTTCTATTTTTCTTTTTTCAGAGTGCTGCACTCCTTTCAGGTATAGATATGAACATTGGTTGCTTCCAATTTGATTTTAGCTGCTATAAGAGTACATTGAATGTATGCAATATTGCTGTGGATGAAACATTTTTTAGTCCCCCGCATAATATTTGGCTATTTGCATTATGCATTAATTTTGTTTAATCCTCTATACCCGATTTTAATTTTCTAGTTTAGCACCCGTTCTATTACCTATGAGGACAACAAGTGCTTGCGAATATCCTCCCTTCTCTAAACAATTCTTGAGTTTACAAGTTCTCAGAATGCAGAACTTCAGGGCAGTATAAATATTTAGTATTTTCTGTGTTCTCTTAATTCTGAAGGAAAAGAACAATTGATGTTTTATGAAAATTCCAAGTAATTTCATCCTGGCTTCTATACAAATATGTGCTTCGAATTCTCAGACAGCTTAACTGCCGAGCATATGTTAACCTTTTTTAAGTAACCTACACGGAATAAATAAGCAGAGAGTCCAGTCAACAGGTCTCTCTACAGGCCAGGAAGTGCATTTGTAATGAAATCGGAATGACACTTTAAATTATGTAAATGATCATCCATGGACTTCTTACAAATTGAACATCGGGTAGAGAAAGGGGAAAAAAATACACACTGGACAGAATTAACACGAAAATGGAACAGAAAATATTTACACCTTTTTACCTACATAACAGATTATTTGCTGAAGCCTCCATAGAATATGTGAACTTCCTCAACTTGTCACCCTTCACACCGGAGGCTTAACGAATATATAGCATACAATTTCCAGGTTGTGATCTTGTATCTTTGTATTCCGGCTGCGGTGACCACTTGGAAAGTAGCATGTCACAGATGACAATTGGTTTAATATCAATATTGCGTTGGTGTCTGACAATTTGTTTAATATCAATATTGCGTTGGTGTCTGACACTTCATGACTATTAAATTCAAGGCATCTCCCATTGTTGTGCCTCCAGAGGGTAAAACAACTAAGTATTCATCTTGGTGGGGAGATCTCATCAGCATAAATTGAAACACAAGCATCTGCAGCACCCGCAGCAAGCAGTACTTGATATGGATGGAAAGTGAGGCAACTCACTGATCCTATCTTCTGGGCCATGAAGGTGGGGTAGTATCGAATTGTGCCCAATTGATCGCCTTCCATGTTGAAGACTTTGATGAGCTGTTTGGCTGATCCACTAGCGATAAGGGGCGCATGTCGGTGAACAGCTAAAGCTGTAAGTGATCCCCTATGAGCATCAATTGTTAAGTAGGTATCATTGTGGTGTCTGATATCAAGGAACTGAATGTCACCAGACTGAGATGCACTGACGATCTGGGATGAAAACAAAAACAGGTAAAAAAATTGATTTTGCTATGAGGTAAAGGTTTGTAGCAGCTATACTGAACCAAAACTACCCAAAAACACTCTTTACCTTTGCTGGATCAAGTCCGGGTTGAAAACCTATCCCCACAACTCTCTGGGTGTGTGGTTGAGTCGCACAAACAAGCCTAGATTTAACAAATTATGTTAATAACATAATAATACCAGCACAAAATAACTTTATAGACAATTAAATGTGAAGAGAGAGAAAGAGAACGTAGAGAGGCGCCATGATTTGGTGAGTGGTTAAGGTTCAGAAGATCTTATGTTCAACTTTTACAGATTAGGGATGCACAAAATGTATTAGAAAGTTGATGCCTTGTATATAGGAATACTACTCTGTCCGGACCATGTTAAATATTGCATTGTCAAGACTATGATCATGTAACTAAACAGGTAAGCAATTTGGTACACAAATTATTAAATTAGTGCTTACATGTGGTCAGGTGTTCGAATATCTAAGAGTCTTACAGAACCATATGATCATGTAACTAAACAGGTAAGCAATTTGGTACACAAATTATTAAATTAATGCTTACATGTCAGGTGTTCGAATATCGAAGAGTCTTACAGAACCATCCACAAAACCAGCTACAAATTGACCGCCATGAACTTGTGAAGCAGACTACAAAAGGCACAAAAAAAAGGGAATTAAAGACATAGAAAAGTCGGCAGCAAACAATAAGAGACAAAGTAGTTACAGAATAAAAGCAAACATGACAGCAGAACATTTAAGAGGACAATTATATGTTTGACCTACAATGAAAAGCCTACAAACCATGCACAAAAATAATAGTAAGTACTGTATTCAAGAAGATACGACAAACAATTATATGTTTGACCTACAATGAACAGCGTACAAACCATGCACAAAAATAATAATAATTCAAGAAGCTATGACGATTACCCTAGAAAAAAATGAAAAAAATAAAGCAACTAAAAGCTTCAATACTAGGGCATTTATTGCTTTATTTGCTAATTTATCATATAAACAAAAAATAATACGCAAAATCCATCTTTACCTAAAGACCAGAAAGCAATCACCACAATAACCAGCAAATTCTGTGGATGGTAATGGAGGAAGAATCTTTCTCCTAAAAATCAAATAAATATATTAAAAACACAAACCTGTACTCTGGTATTCCAATAAAAAGTTGTTTTTTTAAAAAAAATAGCCTATTGCATATATACTCGTTCGTCTAGAAAAAGTAGTCGACTTTGATTTGGATGCTCTGGGCACGGATGTTCGGACATGCCGAATACATACCTGAGTTACAATTTTAATACAAGAAAACTGGGAGCTGCATACAACATGTAACGGTGCGTAGTCCTTTTTTATTGTCATTCATAAAGGGTAGAGATGGGGGCCTAGGGGTTTCAAGACAGGTAATTTCATTCAACATATTTCTTCTCAAATCTCAATTAATTCTTATAATTCAGTGTTTGAAATTATAGAACACACCGCTATTTATAATACTCCTACACAACTTTCCTAACTCAAATTGGAATTCTAAAATAATTTAATTAAATACAGCTTCTGGAATTTATTTTATTTCCATGGGTGTCCAAAGCCTTTTGTATTGGTTCAACCAAGTCTCTTGGGCTCGTCCAGCTCAGGCAGTTTAGACATTTCACCACAAAACTCGTGGAATGTAAAAAATACTCTCAATGATAAAAGGAAAAAAATACTGTATTCTCTTTTTTGTAGATACTCCTGTTCGGAAATGAGAATCCTAATGTTTTTGCTGATCATTTCTTTTTGAATATTATGGTTTGTGTTAAACACAAACAAGAAAAGTTTGGCTGATAATTTTTCAATAATAAACTTTAAAGAAAAATACATATTATTAAGAAAAATTATGAGCAAATGTGACCTTAATATTAGATTTAAAGGTCAATAAGTAGGACTCTCGTTATCTGTCAAAGGTGGTAGTTTTTATTTTAAATATATTTGCATATAATATATTCACGACAGATGCCTAGACCACTTCCCAAAGGGTGATACGACATACCCCCTCAGGTGAAAACTAGGATCACAAGGTATTTTCCATAATATGAGCATATAAAAACAAAAATAGAAATGTTCTCATTCTACAATTTCCACCTGTTCTTTGTTTATATGTTTCGTACATAAAATAAATGCATTCTATCTACAACTAAATGTTTCTTTAGCTTCAAAAACAAATAATATATTGTACAAAAAATTATAAAACACTAAATATAAAATTAAACATGCAAATATTAAAGATTCCTCTACGCAATTTAAGATGAATCAGGCTCCAATTACTAACCAACATGTCCCATGATATTAGACACCTTGTTGACTAAAAGACAGAACCCAATAAATTTACTATTTACAGAAAAGAACTTATTACATATATAAATATATTTACTTCAGATTGACATCACCAACTAAATTCGTTTTCTTGTTCTTTTGCTTTACCTAGAAAATATATGCCAGCTATGAAAGAACATTAATTCCACAAAAAAGAGTGGCCTTAAAGTGGCAAGTTACACACAGACACCACAGAAAAGTAGTTTAATCAAAAGGAACAGAAAGACAAACTCATGTATTCGAAAAACAAGAAAAGAATAAGATGATAAAATGAGTAGGAAAACAGGAAAAAGAACCCACCAAACCAGAGACGCTGCATTCTGATGGTAAAGGAATAGAATTAACAAGCTGTTCCTTATCCAGATCCCATATCATAGTCGACGATATTTCACCAGAAGCATACTAGAAAACATCAAAGAAACGCATCAAACCTGTAAATGAAACTCTGCTAGACAATAAATATGATCCCCTATCCCATTTTAAGTGATCTCCATTCCATTTTGGGATGTCTCAAATTATGTGGCTAACTGCACTTATCAAAGCACTAACTATTCATGTCGACTATATATCCCTTATGTTTAAAAGAGTTAAAGTTGACGAGTTTAAAACTTTGTGAAATTCATTTCATATATCAATGATCTCAAAACTTTTTCAAATACTTTGTTTTCTTAAACTTTGTTTTTCAAACACTAAATTTCATGCAAGTGTCATCTAGAGAAAATATGTACCAGATAGCCCGACTGCTGCTGCCAATCCACAACAGCATTCACACTTCGCACACCAGGTCTATGACCTTGTACTGAAGAAAAAGCAGTTACGAGTTTCTGTCTACTTCTTACAGAATAATCTTTCCATATTCGGATACTTCCATCACCTGCATCATGAATGCATACGACAAGTTAAAATCAAAATCATGTGTTTCAACATAGAATTGAAAACCAGGATACAATAAATTAAGCACAGCAGTGAGAAGTTTACTCGAAGCAACGAGAAGCAAGCTGTCGTCAAGCTCATTCACCAGACAGAGTTTTGAAATACCTTTGTCAGGATAATCGTGATTAACAAAAGAATTTATTAAGATAGCTTCTTCATAGTTCCATACCCTGGAAAGAAAAACATGCAAAGAAAATAAAATTTTGGTAGACAGTGCATTCATACCAAACAAAACTACAAGGAACACTAATCCCTCCACCAATTGCCCAAATTTGTATCAGAAACTGGTGGTTTTCAAGATATTAACAGTATGGAAGACGTGCAAATGATCCTACTATTGTATACGTGAGACATCAGTAATACTAACAGAGCATATTCAGATTTTGATTCTGACAGTATTGAACAGTTGGAAAGGCCAAGAGAAAAAATTAAATGAGAAACTATCTAGAAGAAGCTTAGAAGACCAAACCGGCATCAGGGCCAGTGGAATTTCTAAAACAAACTTTTTAGTTCTATCATGAATTGGAGCCCAATAAGGCCTTTAGGTTTTAGTCGACTATAAATTATTATTGCGTTATAATTTGACGTAAATAATTTGACGTGTTTGTGGTTTTTTTGTTTTTAGAATATTGATGTGTAGGATGTGATCAAGTACGGTTATCAATACTTGATTCTCACTTATTCAAACAATTATGCTCTCTACATTTTCTCATCACATATTTCTTTATTATATTTATGTACAACCAATATAACGTTTGTCCTGATGGTAAAAAGCTTCACTAGTTTATTTCTGTGTAGGCATGGACCTTTTACTAGTTTGACCTAATTGCAAGAAAACAAACACTCTACCATCACTTACCCCATGGCTAGGATCAAATCTAATGGAGGGTTAGGATCAAACGAGGATGTTTACAAGGTAAAACTAGAGCACTCTATTAGAAACATTCAAGAAAATTCTAGGGAATATCAGCTATAGTGTAGCCAAATAAGCACATTATGGGTGTTCACTATGCAATGACATGGCATAACCTCCTTCAAAATGCACATGACACTACATTTAGATACAACTCAACCAGAGTTGACTATATCTCAACCAATTTTAACTATATCTCAACTAGTTTTAACTATATATTTATATATTTTAAGAAAGCATTTTTCAGCGTACCACGTCTTGAAAATGTATTATGTACCAACTAAACAATTCGATCATACCTACCATACCATACTTTGTACCACACAAAGTGACGTTTTCTGCTCCCATTTTTGTTCCACATACCATACGAACTACAATCAAGGTGACATTGGTATTGAAGTCCAGAAATTCAATCATTTTGCAATAAACCAAGATAATACACCAAGTTCTCAAGGAACTCTAGCATGTTTATAACAAAGCTCTCCAAAATGGGCTAGAAGAAGTAAGAATTCCCTACCTGATCCGCTCACCCTCATCTGCAGCAATAACAACTGGAGAGAAAGGTTGAAATAAAGCTGTTTTCGTACCAGTGTCAAATTTTGTATCCCAACTAGCAATTTGATTATGTAGCTTGTTAACAGCTGACACGTAAAATGGGTAAAAATCTAAATAAGTTAGGGAAAATTTAAGAAATGAGAATGCCTAAAACAAGAACTGGAGACCATTCAGTTAAGAGGACACACAAGAGTGCTGGCATTTTGATATGTGGTCAAGGACATATTTTTCCTTCTCTTCTCTTTTAGCAATTATTTCTTCACTATCCTCTGCTGCTGTAAGAAGTGGCTTTGAAAAATGACCACAGCTCCAATTATAGATAGTCGACTGAGGAAGGAAGCTGCGCTCAGAAACACCAGATGCTCCACCAGAACCTAGAAGGGGATCAGCTAACCCTGAGTCTGGAGAAGTCATTAGGTGTGGCCGGAACTCTAAAGAATAAACTCTGCGCATGCCTGCTGTCAAGTAACTTGGTCGGGGAGGACTAACTGGAGGAGTACTAAAAGTCAAGGGCAAACGTCCTGCAAAATAAAATAAACGAAATTTCATTCCTTACAAGCTTAAAAAGATCTGACAAAAGGAAAAATACTCATCATGAAATCTAAATATTATACACTTGTAAAATTAACGACGCTCAACTTCAGATGAAAATATGCCGACACTTAGACTGCAGAGGGAAAATCTAACTATATCATGGATTCACATAGAAAGACGATACAAATGTTTAAACCCAAGCAACAAAACCAAGAATAAGAACTTTACCTGCGTTCATATCAAACCAAGACGATGAACGAGCTAATCCAGTAAGACTATTGGTTGGGGGAGTTGTGGATTCACCTGGCCTTACACTGCTGCCAGTGGATTTAACAGATTTTGTCACAACTTGTTCAATACCAATAATTGATAATACCCGTCGGCCAAGCCCTGCGATGTGTGGTGACGGATCCTTGGCAAGTGTACACATAGCAGATACACATTGTGAATACAATGCATTGTCAAGGGGTCTGGACCTCGTATGGTTTACAATCCCATTGCTAGTACAGTCATTCATTATCCCAGAATCTGAATGTTGAGATGAATCATCAGAAAATGGAGATCCATGCATTATTCCAGAAGAAGCAAGGGGACTGCTGGTGGATACCCTCCCATCACGAGCAGCTGATTGGTTATCACCACCAACTCTCAAGAGAGGACCAATTTGAGAATATTGATTTGGAGTGGTATAGCCGCTACCTGTACCCTTGATGGCGAAAGAAGGCAAGGAACTCAAGACAGAGTTAGACTGAGGTTTCCAAATTGCAGCAGCAACTGATTTCAGATGCTTGTTTTGGCCAAAAGCAAACCGCGCCATAGCTGTAAAAGTTTTAAAAAGGAAGAAAAAATGGTATTAAGTCTGATTTTCCTCGGAGTCCCTCATCCTTCCCCCTCCCTCACGTACATTCTTTTCTCTTTTTTAATTTTGTGATAGATCAAGTTCATTCTTATCTTCCCAAAGAGGATTCAAAAGAAGGATATCATATTGAAACAGGATAAGATGGAAGAAACAAGAAGCTTAGAGAAAGGTACAGAAATCTAATAGGAAAACATGACAATATATGCTCCTATGGAGATCCATAAATATTTAGAACCTTAAATCATACAAAATCACATATTTAGGCAAGCATGATTAGAACATAGCTCAACCTAAACTTCAGAACTCCAAAACCACACAAGGCATAATAGTAGGGTAACAAAGTACCATGGAAATGATAAAATTAATTTTTCACTTTTTGCAAATCTATAGAATCTCCTAAAAAAAATTGTTTCTCAGTATTTGGCCATAAAAAATTAAACATGTGGGAAAAGGAACCATAACATAGTAACAATTGTTCTAATTTTTCAGATATAACAGCCAATCTACATATCTTCTCACATGGGAAGAATGTGAAGCTCTGAACTTACGGTAGAATATGTGAGTCCACTATACTCTTTGAGACCAGGTTATATCCAAGAGGAAAAGATAAATAATGTTCAATAAATGAAAAACCAGGGAAGCAAAAAAACTATTATAACACATGAAAAAGGTCAACAATAAGAAATTAGATAAGTTATCACATACCTACAGCAACCTCTGCCCTGACCAATGGGCTTCCATCTGAAACAACAGTTAAAAGGCTCTTCACAATGCTAATTTCAGCCTTTACTTTTTCATCATCATCGTCACATTCTTCATCTCCAACACCGTCTCTAGATGAATGAAATCCAATATCAAGTAGAGTACCCAGCGCAAAAACAGCTGAAGCTCTGACCTGAATCAAAGTGATAACCATCATTAGCAATTAAAGATTATACGCAACTCATAAGATCAAGATAGAACATTATTTTTGTGAAACACTATATACAAAAAATAAGTTAAACCTCGGGCTGGGGCTCAGAGAGTAGAGGAGCATATATAGCAGGGGCATCTGCCTGCAAGCCTATTATTTGTGCCTCTGTGAAATCCTCCCACAATTTTCCCAAACACAAGCATAACCACTGAAGAAATAGTGGCTCAGCTTGGGCATCATTTGGAGTAGAACCCTGAAGGTGCTTCAAGCACACATGTATTAAACCAGCTTTAATACAGGCTTCCTGACCCCGTCTATGTCCATCTACAATCACCGCTAAAACAAATGCAGCCATGGCACGCTGTTCTGGATAAGCCTCCACGCTATCAAGAAACCCAATAAAATATGTGTGCCCACCATCCTTGACCAAATCAACCTGACACGACTATCAGAGCACAAAAAAATCAGTAAGTCCCTATTTATATTAGAGGGGAGAGAGAGAGAGAGAGAAAGAGAGACATAATATATGACACTAGAGGTAAAAGATCATTCTAACTTGGGAGGCAACCAAAAAGCACTCCAATAAACCTTATCAAGCGCAAGGATCTTTGTCCAAATAAACACAAGAATTTGCCGAAGTTCTGGGGTGGTTGTTTGCAACAGCTTTAAAACGTATGGAAATATTCCAACAGATAAGGCCTGGCGGAACATAAACTTGCTCAATAAGTTTATTACTAAACAAGACATCAGAGTGTGTATGTAACAAGAAGAAGAAAGAGGTGAAACTTCAAAGCTTCAAATAATACCAGATCTACAGCCCAGGGCCCCATATCGAGAAATCTTCCTAGAAGCACCAGAGCACTTTGACGATGGCATTGACTAAGTAAAACCTAAGGCAAGGCAGTTTGTCGACTGGTCAGTACTTGCAAAGCCAAAAAAAAAGTAGAAACAACAAAAAAATATCTGAAATAGAAGAAACTAATTAACAAGCACATAGATCAAGATGTCAAGAACGGGACAGGACAATTTTAATAATAAATAAATACATCAACAAATCAACCACATAAAATAGAGAATTAACGATAAAGAATTTAGCTCAAGTCTCGACAGGTCAAAGTACTAACTATATACGGAAACAGAGCTGCTTAGTTTTTTTATTTTGTATAGATGCAAACCAAAATCTGAATATTACAACACCAAAATTAAGAATAAGGAACATGGTGGGTCATATCCCTACTTCTATTCTAAGGTAGAGATGAGAAGAGTCTCACTTAGAAATTACATTAAATAAACACAACCATAATATTGCTGCCATTGTCTATCAATACCTTTCCTCCAAGTTGCAATCACTACCTCCAAACCTAACATCGTTGCCATCTATCCAAAATCACCATCCATCACCCAAATAATGAACTTTTCTCTCCAACAGAATATAAATGGATAAAATATAATGCAACTGTAGTATTGAAAAGGTAGAGGTGCAATAAATTATGAAACAAAATTAGGCGATCTCAAAATCAAGTCAAGGCAGTAAATTTTATACCTGTAGTATTGAAAAGGTAGAGGCACAAATAAAGTATGAAACAAAATTAGGTGATCACAAAATCAAGTCGAGTAAGTAAATCAACCCAAAACCAGTAATTGGAATATTCATCCTAATATTGAAGATGTGGTAGTGCCTGCCTTCTACAATGTACATCAAGACCATGTATCATTGGCAAGTGAGTAAATCACCACGGCAGAAGGTACTTCTTCCTGTACTGTAATTCAGCAGGTGTAACCAGAAACACTGGTATATCACATATTACTTTTCATTCATATTCTTTGGATAAGGTAAAGCTTTAACGTTATGAAAACCACAACTCCAAATTGTTTACACAAGCTCTTGAAAGTTAAATTCTTTAGGAGAGAATCTTCTATCACTAATTGTACCTGAATAATTCACCCCACTAGACTTTGGCATGATATCAATTATTAACAAATTTTAGTACTTGACCACTAAACAGCCATAAAATACCGAAAATTTTCAACCCACCTTCAAAATCAAAACTAGTTTAAAGGGGGGAAAAAGAATGAAGAAGACTCAAATGGATATGGAGACTCAGGGGGATTTACATCCCAGAAGTTCAAATCACCACAAGGCAGAAAGGAAAATCAAATTATAGCCCAGAACTTATAATTTCCATAAAAAAATCCATACCTGAAGAACAATAGGTAACTGCTCAGGTGGCTTCTTATGTTCAGATCCATGATCAAGCCACACCTCAAAAGCCGTCAACTGTTCCGTGAAAAAGGGACTGGGCTGATATTACACAAAATCCACCAACAAAAATCAAAAGAATAAGGACTACGTCCCCGGATAATCACATAATATCTAAACATTTCTCACAGAAAAAAAAATAACAAATCACACCTGGAACTCCGCATTTGGATACTCAACCAATGCTGGAAGCTGAGCAAGGCATATTTCAGCAGCCATGTCCCATGCGTCCCTGTAGTGCAAGAGGTGATGGATTAAAAACAAAAAAAAATGAACGAATGCTTCCAAAAAACTATGACACGCAGCTCCACCTACCACATATGATGCTGATGGGTAGGGGGTAACAGAGGATATGAAATTGGAGAACAATTTGAAGAACGCATAATCCTCTCTGCAAGTAAGAAATTTCGGAAGAGACTGGCAACCAACAGATCTTGTCTGAACAATCTCTGGAATAAATCTGCGTAAAGCAAAAATGAGTAATGGATACAATCTCCCAGCCAAAGAGAAGTTAACAAACAAATTCACAAAAAAATCACTATCACTTCTCATTACCGTGAGGGAGAACATTCCAGGCAATCGTGTCCGTCACTGCAGTAAAAATCCAATTCAGCTCCCCAAGCAGTGTTTTTCGGTCTGTTTGTCGGCCTGGTATTCTATCAATAAGTGAATAGTCAAGAGACTCATGAAGCAAAGATCGAGTACAAAACCTGGAAACCGAGAAAGATAATCAGAAGATCGGGAAAGCACAACCATATGTACGTTTAAAGAATCACAAAGCATTCTAGTTACTAACTCATCAAGTCCATATATTTTCAAAAATCAAGTGACATTTAAAAACCCAAATAAATACATAAATTTTAAATAATAACAAGTGCAAGCAAAAACAAAAAAAAAATAAGAAAGCGGCCAACCATCTAATGAAACAGATTTATACACTATTGATTAACCAATCAACATTTTCAGAGAAAATAATATTAAGCACAATAAAACATACAAAAGTAAAATTCAGTCGTGTCCTTTTTCAAATCTACCACAGAACCTATAAATTATCAATGATAAGAGTTACCCAGTAACTTTATATGGTTCTTTGTAGAGTTCACTGTACCAGAAAATGCAGTCACATAGAAAGGAACATAATGGGAAAAGTTGCCAGAAGTTAGCAGATGTGTTAGAAGCATAAGTTATGATTAAATAAATAGTAACTAAAGAGAATGGTCACCATCTCAATGCCATCTTGATGGGAGTTGTGAGGCAAGACGTAAATACATCAGCAGGAAACTCTACACTTTGAGGAAGTGTCTCATGTGCTTCACAAGCTGCAAGCAATATGCAATCCCTCACAGAAGGTCCAGTAGAAGAGCTGCTGGGAGTCCAATCCTGGAGCTACTCAAAGTAAAGAAAATCATAGAAAATGTCATGAATTACAGAAAAAAAAAGATCATTTTATACATCATCATAACTTTAAAAGGCCAATTAATCAAATGACATAAGAGCTGGCAATACCTCTATAAAGGCATTTACAATCATTCCTGCAGCTGAGCAGTCAAAAACGTATATTGAGGGTGTCTTCAACCAGGAATCAAGGTCACTGATGGGCAAAGGGATATATTGTGTATAACTCTACACCAAATGTTACAATGACATCAAGATCAAGTATACGAAAAGATGAATAAATGGCATCTGAAGAGTCCCAGATCAGTAGAACAACCTTATTGAATAACCAAATTTCACCGTTAGCAGTTGGCTTTGGCACACCATGTCCGTTATAGTGAAAAAGTACTCTCTCGGACTTTGCATATTTGCGACATGTATTACAGAGTTTCTTCACTTCTTCAATAGTAGGATCTAACTGAATCTTGTATCTCGCCTGACGTTATACTTATTTAGATGATGCTAAACCAAATAAAAGAATTAAAAACTGATACAAAACAACACTTCGCTCACCCTTGCTTGCCACCTTTCATATTGATAACTTAAGGTTTTACCAATTGTTTCAAGTGCTTTCTGAGGCGCCACAGAAAATGGATCTACAAATGGAGGTGAAAAGAAATGAAGTAAACATATTTCAGCCATTTTAACGTAGTCATTATGTCGAAAAATAAGATGGAAACAAGAAAAGATATTTAATCCCCACAGCCAGTTGAATAATAAGCATAAACCTGCACACGGGGATGTAACAATACATACAGTGCAGATTATCCCCCCTCACAATCAACTAAACAAAGGCAAAGCACAATGAAGAGTCTACTATCAAGAAGAAGTTCATCTTCATTAAAGAATCCAGTAAATAAAAAGAGAGGGGGGAACCACAGATCTTAACAAGAATCTAACAGACTTATGAATCTTCTCCAGCAAGCAAGTTAACTGGCCAAAAGTAGCAAACTGTTAAATACACAGAATAGGTGTCTTGACATAGCAATAACACGGGCCAATTTAAAGCCAAAAGTTAAGATTCAACGGCGTCATCAAAATAGACAAGATGGAAAAGGAAAAATAAAACAGACAACAAAGATAAGACTCCCGAATTCATCTTCTGTTACATAAACTTCTTAGCTCAAATCACTAGTAGAAGAGGTAGCTGCATCGCAATGAGAATCGCTAAAAGAGTCACGAGCCTATTATTCTAACAAGATTCAGTTCTTCCTGTCTGAGAATAGGTTTACTCCACCACCCGATCCTTCTGAGTGAAGCTAGCTCCTTGGCTTTTTTAGTCAAGTGAAAGTCAATAGCCATCCCAGAGGATGGAAAATTTCTGAAAAACCATCAACATTACCAGTGAACAAATCATGGTGTCACTTATTATTCCAAAAATTAGATGCCTTGCTTTACGGAAATCATAAAGTTCGAAATTAGTATGGGATCACATCGATATGGCATCCATGTCAGAAAAGCCCTTGAAAATAGTAAATTCATATCGATCACGGAATGGACTTGGTTGAGGATAATGTTATCCAAGAATGAAGCTAGGTCAATCAAGTTAAGATGTGTAACTAGTATCTTATAACTACTGTAAGATATAGAAGCAAACATTCCGATTAAAGCTCATAATCAGCAGCTTTACATTTTTTTAGAGAAAATATAATCAGAAGCTCGTAGGCCTGAATACTTGGGCAAATCCAAACTGATAAGCCAGAAGAATTGAGGAAGTTCAGATATAACAGCGCAAAAATTGGAAAGATCAGATACAAGAACGTTGAGAAAGGTATCCTGCCAGCAATTGATTTATTTAAGTGAAGGTTATTGAATTCAAGGAAAAGATGTGCTGAAAGTCCAAAATAGTTGCCAAAAAAGGGATGAATCTAAGAACAATTTTGAATGCTATTCAAACATCAACTTTCAACAAAGAAAAAATTAACAGTAATAGAACTATAGGAGTTTATATAAAGACTACAAACTTGTGAGCACCAATTGCATAAACTCAGAACTTTGAAGATACTGGAATATAAGTACCAAGTGGACAATAAAAAATATTGACACCAGCACATGAATATTAAATTACGACTGGAAACCTGCAGTAATAGCTTATAAAACCAAAATACAATAAAAGTAATCCATATTCCAAAAAGAATAATAGTTGTCACTGGAAATAACTACGATGCGATAATGTACCTATCCAGCACTCCATTCTGGCACAAGGTGATATCTTTATTACGTCAGGAGGATCAACACTAATATTTAAACACAGAACGAGAGCGACACATCCCGTCTTCATCTGCAGCAAGAATTAAGAGTTAATGATATCAATAAAAAAATGTAATTGGAATTAAATTTGAAAATATGTCCAGAAAAAAACATGAACGAGATATTTTGGGCCAACTAAAACTTTAAATTTTAAAACCTGGAACAAATAACACGTGGTCATGTTTTTTTGTTCAATTTTTTTATAAATTGCATGCAGTCAAGTTGGCTCATCTTTTTACTTCCTCATAAGGAATAGATGTACATGCGGCAAACGTCGTCTTTTTAGAGGTGGGGCATTGTTATTTAAGGCGCAAGGCGCACCGATGCGCAAAGGTATCCCTGGGGTCTAGCGCGAGATAAGGTACATGCCTCATCGAAGTGAAGCGCACACATTTAAAAAAAAATTAAAATATCCATACACACATTTAATCATTTATGTATCAAATTTATCAACTATTAAGTAATTTTACAAACTTCTAAGCATGTTCAAAAAGTTTCTATATCAAGTTCAAGGGCCATACCTATGTAATATAGTGATAGACTGATATAATCATATCATAATTACATTCTGTATAAGTACATAGTTAAATAATTACAATCTTACAAATATATATTTAAGTAGTAAATATTAAACAACAATATAAATGCATATTTAAATATTTTAAAAAAATACTTATAAGTTGTATACATATATTTAATTATTTAATAAGTTAGTAAACACCGGAATAGTAGTGTAGTAAAATACCCAAAATTTCTGGAAAAAAATGGGCAACATAACCAATTAGTATTTTGCATAATAGTCTTTTTTAGGCAAGAGAAGAGAATTATAAAAAATGAGGAGATTAGGAGAAGGGAGAGACTTGCCTGGAAGAGGACGCTGCAATCGAAGGTTTAGATTGCTTAGGGAAAAAAATTACACAACTTCAATGAGGCCTGCGCCAAGTGCGCCTCATTGAGGGTGTCTCGCCTCAGGTGAGGCAAGGCGCCTAGCGTGGGCTGGGATGGACTTCACGTCTAGAAGCGCCTTTAACATCACTGAGGTGGGGGGAAATAATTGGTGCAACATTTCAGATGCTAGCTAAGTAAACTTAATCAGACAAGGGATGCTAAGGGTAACTTTTGCAACTGTTTCTGCTTCTTTATTTCTACTCCGTATTTTCTATCCATTTATTTCACTTTTCAATTATTCTGACTATGGAAAGCAGAAACCAGGGAACACTAACCAAGCAATACATTTATTGAATTTAATTTACACTTTAAAGAAGCGAAAAATAATTTTGTTTGAGTGGTGGACATTATTAATGTTTTGATGGTTCTGCTTGTTCCCAAATTAAAGAAACAAGTTTTTGGTGTTTTCACTTTTTTCCCTTCCAAAGTGGATTCAGCTCCCACTTTTCTTAAAAAACATAGTTGCCAAACGGCGTTTTTTCGCTCCTGATTTCCAAAAAATTATAAACAAAAACAAAAGTTTGGGAGAAAAAACAGATACTAAACATACCCTTAACTATAATTATATATAATTAGAACCCTGCCAAACTTTCTTAAGCTTTATCTTCTCAAACTTGCCTGGGCATCTATATAGTTGCGGAAAATAATCATCAGATATTTAAACCATATTAATGACTTTAAGACCATCCCTGGAACTTTGAACACGCGAAGAAAAGAAAAGAAAATTGAACTTTATAAAATTAACAAGAGTTCACCATGCTGCATTTCTACATTATACATGATACACAATTTTATTTTATTTTTGTTCATTCTTATTTCTTTTGGTATTATCTTTTTTTGTTTATTATTTTATTTATTTATTTCCCTTCTTGCCTTCATACTTTTTGGCTATCATTTGATTTTCTGGGATAAAACATAGCTTTCATAGCGTCGCCTAGATGTCCTTGCACCATAGAAGTGATGTAGGACAATATTCTCAAGAATTATCAGAAGTAACAGAATAAAAGTTTAGGTTTTAAGCAATGCGCTTAAATCGCTAGGTCTATGGTTTTAACTCTACGTGTCTATTAACTCTAAGAATTATCTTTACGATAAAAAAAATCCAATGTCAATCTCAATACCAATAATCTGACGAGTTGGAGAATACATTGGTGTTTAAATAGAACACAAACCCTAAAATGTACTTGGGGTCCAATAAAATATTTAAAGACAAAAAAATAGCCTAACTAATTAAAATAAAATACCAATTATCTCCTAAAATTAAAATAAGTCCAAAAAAAATAAACACAGTACAGTGATTTCCATCATTTCTCCCCTGCTGAAAAAAAATCGGCTATGTTGAAAGGAAATCTTCATAACGCTCCAACAGTGACGGGAATCGTGACGGGAATCGCGTTTAGGTTATTTATTTATGGTTTTGTTTTTTTATTTATGAATTTCATGTATTTATTTATTTATGGAATTATTTTAATTTTAGGAGATAGTTGGTATATTATTTCAATTAGTTATGGTATTTTTGTCTTTAAATATTTTTGAGAATTAAGGTTTGCTTCCTAATTGAATTAGGATTTGTGTCATATTTAAAGACCGATGTATTATCAAATTTTACATATTATTATTATTGAGAATTGATTTTGCTTAATTTATGGCAAAGATAATTTCTTCTAAGGTTTATAGACGAAGAGTTAATGCCCTAAACCCTGGTGATTTACGCACGAAACTAAATCCTAATTTTTTGTTCTGTTAATTCCTACTGAAACATCCTTCAAAAAATCGTCCTACTCATGATGGGAATCACGTTTGGGTTATTTATTTATGGGCTTGTTTCTTTATTTATGAATTTAATGTATTATTTATGGAATTGTTTTAATTTTAAGAGATAGTTGGTATTTTATTTCAATTAAGTTAGGATATTTTTGTCTTTAAATATTTTTGAGAATTAGGGTTTGTTTCCTAATTGAATTAGGATGTGTATCCTATTTAAAGACCGGTGTATTCTCAAATTTTACAGATTATTATTATTGAGAATTGTTTTGACTTAATTTATCGCACTGAAAATTTCTTCTAGGGTTAATAGACCAAGAGTTGAAGCCTTAAACCCTACTGATTTACCCCCGTAGCTAAATCATAGGTTTTTGTTCTGCTAATTGCTAATGAACATCCTCAAAAATTTCGTCCTACATCAACTGTGGTAACAGAGCTACTTGGGGAATCCTTCACAGTCGTTGATCATCGCCAGAAAATCTCGTCAGAACACTAGTCGCCGACCATGATACACCACTGACAAATTGTCATCGCCGCCATCGTTGAACCATCATCACAATGAGCCACCAATAAAAAAACCAAAAAAACAAAGCAGAGAGAAAACGAAGCAGAAGAAAACGACGGAACAAACAAACAGAAAGAAAAGAGGAGCAAGAGGAGAGCAACGGAAGAGAAGAAGAACCAACCTATGCCACCGTCTCGTCGATCCATAGCATTCGTTGTGTCGCAAATCCACAAAGGTTGTTGTTGCGCCGCAATTTCTCTCCGTCTCCGACCTTCATTCGCATCAACGAAAATTTTGTACCAATTCAAATGAACCTCGGTTCAAACGAACCTCGTTTCTCACTCTCTGCCTCAGCGATAGAGCTTCTCTCTCAATTCCATTTTTTTTACTTAGCCACGTCTGAAGTTTGGTAACAGGAAGAGATTTATTTCATGCCAAATTACATTTTAGTACCCCATAGTTTCCCCAAACATTAAGTTTTAGCCCATAGTTTATATAATTTTCACTTATACCTTTTACCCTTTTTAAATCAACCCCTATACTTTATGCTTTCATACTTTAGCCCCTGTTTTTTTATCTTCTTTACAGTTAAGTCCTTAAATCATCAAAAAAAAATTATTTTTTTTATTTGTTTTTTTTATTCTTAACCTATTGTACCAATGTCCCGAACCACAAAAAAATTGATTGCACAACAAAAGAAGTATATTGGTTTCTTCATGATGAAAGCACCGAATACACTACCATATTAATACATGTGGTCATAGATATTTGAAACCCGAGCAAGAAGAGCTTAGATTGGATATTATTGATGCATAACACAACCTTGAAAAATTGCAACGTCAATGTCAAGATGAGCAAAGAAAAGTTGAAGGCAAGCTAAAGCAAAAGAACGTAGAAAGGCAACATCTGATAACGTGTCTATATGTTCTTCTATGAAAGACGAAATCTCTTTTATAAAAAGATGACCATATTGACTTGCTGGCACATATTCGAGCAAAGAAAAAGCAAGAGAACGACAACAAAGATGTTCACAATTTCAGGGTTACAAACCGTTGTGACGCGTCCATGAAAATTCTTGAAGCTCCAAAAATTGAACCAAAGATTGTGTGAACCACTTGAGAAAAAAACCTGATGTTTCTTTTGAGTCGTTCATTACCAAAAAAGAAGACGATTCGAGGAGCTGATCCAGTCCTTGATAACATTTGAGTTCATCATTCCAATTAATCTACTTCAACTGCCTTTAAATGCAAAAACGATGCACTCATCAGTTATCTTCCCAACAATTTTTAAGACTTATCGTGTGAAGATATTGTCAACAGTGTTCCAAAATATTTTTTCGATGGAGATGAGTTCATGGATTATTCTGTCATACTATAAAACTTGAGGTTGAGTTTTCTCCAAGGGGAGAAATGATGGGAATCACGTTTGGGTTATCTATTTATGGGCTTGTTTCTTTATTTATGGATTTAATGTATTTATTTATTTATGGAATTGTTTAAATTTAAAAAGATAGTTGGTATTTTATCTCAATTAGGTAGGGTATTTTTGTCTTTAAATATTTTTGACAATTAGTGTTTGTGTCCTAATTGAATTAGAATTTGTGTACTATTTAAAGACTAGTGTATTCTCAAATTTTACAAATTATTATTATTGAGAATTGTTTTGGCTTAATTTATCGCAGAGATAATTTCTTCTAAGGTTAATAGACGCAGAGTTGAAGCCCTAAACCTAAGTGATTTACACGCGGAGCTAAATCTTAGGTTTTTGTTCTGTTAATTGCTACTGAAACATCCTCAAAAAATTTGTCCTACATCTAATAGTACAGAATTAACACGGTAGAACTCGTCCCCACTAATCCACATGCAATCATTATCAGGTTTGTCTCGCCACTTCACCAAAAATTGGCGGTACTCTCCGCACCTTGTCGAAATTACCTCATCCAACATATTCTCAATACCATCTGATGTATGTTGTGAAGAAAAAAGAAGAGGTACAGGTGGACCAAGTAATGGAGGAACAAGAAGAGTAGACTCAAAAGGGTTAGTAGAAGATGAAGAAATAAGGAATGGAGGAGACCGAGCGGAAGGCCCAAAATAAGGAGTAAGATCGGTTACATTAAATACAGGACCAATACTCATATTACTAGGAAGATCCAACTCATAAGCATTAACACTAACATTCTTTTAACACGAAATGGACTCGTCCTCTTAGCATGCACCTTCTTCCATGTGCCAGAAGGTAACTTCTCAACACAATGTCGAGACATCACCTGATCATTTTCATTGAACTCTTGGTACCTATAATTAACATCTGCAACAAACTTATAATTTTCATTGCTCAAATTAATTTTCTTTCTTATCTTAGCATGCAAATCATGAATGTGTCGTGAAAAAACCTCGGCAGACTCACTAGCTATATATGTAGGGGGAAGTGGCACCAAGTCAATAGTCTTCCTAGGCTGATATCCGGTGTAAATTTGAAAAGGACTCGCCCCAATAGAGCGATTAACCGAATTATTATATGCAAACTCAGTCATAGGTAAAACTCTATCCCAACTAGACAGGTGATCTGCTATAAGACACCTAATTAAATCACCTAAACTCCTATTAACTACTTCAGTTTGACCGTCAGTCTAGAGGTGATATGCAATGAAAAACATAAGTTTGGTATTTAATTTCTTCCATAGGGTTTTCCAAAAATAACTCATGAATGTGACATACTTATCAAAAACTATAGACAAAGGCAAACTACGTAGCCTAACCACCTCGCTAAAAAAAATCGATGCAATGTGTGAAGCGTCATCGGTTTTGTTGCATGGAAAAAAAGGTGTCATCTTAGAAAAACGATCCACGACAACAAAAAAGAAATCATAACCTCTAAGGGTCCGTGCTAACCCTAAAAAAAAATCCATGCTAATATTCTCCCAAGCAGTGTTCTAAAAATCCCCGCCTAGGCGCTAGGCCCCCTGACGCCACGCCTAGCGCCTCGCCTATGCCCAAGGAGGAAAAAAAATCCCTCCAGAAAATTATTCGGGACTGGGCAGGCAAGATGGAGAAATTAAGAGGGGGCCTAAGCGAAAAATTTAGGGCTGTAATTGTTTTTTTTTTAATTTTAATAACTAAGCTACAAAACGACGTCGTAGGAATAGATGATGAAGTTGAGGGTTGTTCGGGCCTTACTTGAGAAGCGGTTGGTAAAGCATCCGAAGCAGATAGCGTGCTAGAGCCTAGGAGAAATAATAGAAATGTTAGAGTAGGAGAACTCAGTAAAGAAATTTGTTTGCCAGATGATGACACGGAAGAAGAGAGAGATGAGAAGTATGAGTATGAGCCCGATGAGGACATTATCTTGGAGGGATATGGAGAAGAAGAGTTAGAGAGATATATAGAGGGAAATAGAAATAAGGACCATTAGTTTGTATTTTTTATTATTTGTTTGTGTTTAAACTTTAAACAATTGCATTTTTCTGTTTGAACTTTGACATTAGCAATATGGATGTGTTTGAACTTTAAGCAAAGGCCTTTATTATATATTGTTTTCCTTTATATTATTGTTTTGTTTGGATAAATGTAAGATAAAATATTACAATTGGCTTAAAATAAAAAATACCGCCTAGGCCTTGCCCAGGCCCCTCCTAGCCCCCCCCCCCCCCCCCCCGGTCACCCGCCTAGCACCTTTTAAAACCTTGCTCCCAAGATGCATGATGTACTGGTAAAGACATGTACAATCCCGTGTTTTGCTTCCTACCCTTAGCAGTTTAACACGTACGACACTCGAAAACAATTTGAGTAACATCCCTTTTGAGGCTAGGCCAAAAGAAACTATCCTCCACAATAATATCACGACCAAAATGACCTTCAATCCCTCCCGCAAGCAATTCCCAAACTAAATGCTCACGTATTGACGTACTAGGAATACACAAGCGGGTGCCCTTAAAAAGATACCAATAATGGATACAAAAATTGCCTATGGAATGTACACTAGAGTTTTATAGGTCAGTATATATTTCTTTAAAGTCACAAGAAGGATATTCATGAATAATACACTCAAATCCTACAACCTTCACACTTATAAGTATTATGGAGAATAGACACCCTACTCAACGCATTGACAGCTTTGTTTTCTACCCCTCGACAATGTTTAAGGACAAAAGAGTAGTCTTGAAGAAACTCAACCCACCTAGCACGTCGATGACTCAACTTCTTTTGGGAGCTTATGTACTAAAGTGCTTGATGATCGAAGTATAACACAAACTCCTTGGGCAGCAGATAATGTCGTCAATACCTAAGTGTGGACTAGAGCATAAAATTCTCTCTCATAGGTAGAGTATCTTTGTCGGGCCTCATTTAATTTTTCACTAAAGAATGCAATAGGATGGCCCTCTTGATTAAGCACTCCTCCTATACTTACGCCTGAGACATCGCGTGCTACTTCAAAAACGTTACCAAAATCTAGTAGCACAAAGACAGGTGCCCGTGTCATCCTATCCTTAATCTCCACAAAGGCTTTAGCAGCCGATTTAGACCAAACAAACTCCCCTTTTTTAAAACAATCAGTTATGGGAACCATAATGGTACTAAATCCCTTAATGAACTTTTTATAGAAAACAGAAATACCGTGGAAGCTTCTGACCACTCTTTGATAGCCTTTATCTTTTCAGGGTCAGCAAAAAACCCATCTTTGAAAACAACAAACCCGAGAAATATGACAGACTCTTGCACAAAAGAACATTTCTTCAAATTAATATAATGCTTTCATGCTGGAGAGTTGTCAAAACTTAACATAAATGAAGCAAATGCTCATCTCTGGTATAACTATAAATGAGAATGTCATCAAAATAAACTACTACAAACTTGCCCATAAAAAACCGCAATACCTAATTCATAATGTGTTAGGTGCATTGGTTAGACAAAAGGGTAGGACTAACCACTCATACAAGTAGTCACTCGCCTTAAAGGCAGTCTTCCATTTATCTCCTTCACGGATGCGGACTTGGTGATATTCACTCCGTAAATTTATTTTGGTCAACACCTGAGCTCCACTCATCGTATCTAACATGTCATCAAACCTAGGTATAGGAAACCTATACTCGACGGTGATGTTATTGATGGCTCGACTATCATAGCATATCCTCAAACTCCCATCAGCCTTTGGGGTAAATAAGATTGGCACAACACAAGGGCTACGACTCGCGCACAAAGCCCTTACTCAACAATTCACCTACCTGGCATCTCATCTCCTGCTCTGTAGGATTCATCCTATAATGGGGTAGGTTAGGTAAAGAAGACCCCGGTACGAGGTCAATGGCATTAGGGGTGTTCATCCGTAAAAAACCGAACCGGTACCGAAAAAACCGAACCGGTACCGAACCGAAATTACCACTAAAACAAGAACCGAAAACCGAACCGAATTACCGGTTCGGTACAAATTCGGTTCGGTTTTTTCGGTTTTCGATTATTAATTATATATATTATTATATATATAATAATATATATAATTATTATTAATTATATAATAATTAATATAAATTTATTATTATATTATGTAATTCGGTTCTTTCGGTATACCGAATCGAACCGAAATTCAAAAATGTCCATACCGCTACCGGTACCGAAAAATATAAAAAACCAAAAACATCGAAACCGAAAACACCGGTACCGAAAAAACCGATACCGATCGGTTCGGTAAAAAACCGAAAATTTTGAACACCCCTAAATGGCATGCTGGACATCTCTAAGGGGTGGTAGGTAACTCACTAGGCATCACATCGACAAACTCATGAAAAATGTGTCTAACATCAATAGGTATAACATTAGTATTCCCCTTAGGAACATTCCTAACCTCTCGCCAAAGCAACATATACAACCTTTGCCTCTTTTATGCTCTTCTCGAATGCCTTCTGACTAAGGATATGAAGAGACTTGGTTGGTTGCACAGGTGTATTATTTTCCTTCGGTTATCCCTTGGACAATGTTCGAGATCTAACGGGTGCTAAGTGTAACATCCATAAGAAGACCATCACACCAAATCTTCTCATCATAATCCTGTAAGTGGATTGAAACTAAACACCTATATAACACATAAATAGATGTCTTATTGACCCAAGTGACACTACAAGGTTGGGGTTGTGGTTCTGCCTTTAACTTCAATCGTTCCACAGTGGTCTTGGCAACCACACTCAAGCCACTACCTCCGTTAATGATCAATTTGGAAGAGATATCACCACCTCTGCTACATATCTGAAATATTTGAGTTCATTTTCAATCCTCCGCCTTCTTAGGACTAGCGATAATACACCTCATAACATTTAAGGATTGGTCATTATGTTCAAGGTGCTCATCAGCTTTCTCATCCTTTGTATAATACTCACCTTCCTTAGCTTGGCCCTGATGAACCACTCCCACTCAATTTTTGTTAGGGCACTCAAAGTATTTATGACCAAGTTCTTTACAGGAGAAACACCTGTCTCAGCTACCTACTGTAGGCTTGGGTGTTGGAGCACCCTTCCCTAGTCTAGGGTCTCAACTTGGTCCATTTACGGTGTTACTAGCCCTAAAAGTATCTTGTGGTGCCAAAAAAGACCTGCCTTGTGGGGCACTACAATCCCTAAATTGGCTAGGTTAAGAGGTCTATGTCCTAAGAGATGATCTCTTCCTATTGTACTCCTGATCTAAAGCAATCTGGTAAGTATCATCTAGGCAAATGAATTGGTTAGAAAAAATCTAAAATTTTATATCATCTCTCAACCCTTCTTTAAACCTAATGATAGTCAACCTTGTTTCCTCAAATTAGTCAGCTCACAAAGCTCCATCAACTCTTTATATTTACTGATATAATTAGAGACAGACAAATTGTCTTACCTCAAATTAGTCAGCTGCTCAAACATCCTATACTTATGGACAGTGGGTAGGTAATATTTTCGGAGACGGGCTTTCATTTACGCCCAAAGCCTGATGGGTGGATCTCTTAAACGCTCGATGTCTCTTTCCCCAATACAAATTCGCTTGTTTGATTAACTTCATCTTCACATAGCGTACCATCAAATTTAAGAGCCATCAACTTTAATTTTCCTAGTGTCGCCATCACAGATTAGGTCATAAGGGTCCACATTCCTAGGTCCAAGGAAGCCATAAACTCTAGGTTAATGGTAGCCATAGTCTATACATTCACCATACCCAATGTCTCGATTTCTACGGTCTCGCCGTTCGAGGTACTCAATGTTTTTAGGCTCAAGGTGTTCCCTAGGCCTATGTAGGTTATGGCCCCATTCGGGTACCTCATCATTAATTGGAATGTCCTCATATCCCTCATTTCCTGCATGTTCTCCTATAAGCTCAACCGCAGGTCATGTTTGCTCAATAAATCAAACCCTCTCAGATTTTGTAACTAGATCCTCAGAAAAAAAATTCACACGATTTTCCATGTTAGCCATTTTAATAATCAAGAGGTTTACTTTATCTTCCAAGGTTGGGCCATATTAGGGTTCCACTACGGGTCATCATAATGCAAATGCAAGACTGAGATAATCACGAGAATTAAATGAAAAAATTAAATTAATAAACTAAAGCAAAATCGCGGTTTCCAAAATATCAACAATCACGACTAAATGATGTTCAACCAATAGGAATAATATGCAATCTAAGAAAATAAAACCAAATGTTCTTTTTAAAATAAAAAAAAATAGTATTATGCAATGAGTAAAAATTTCCAAGTGACTGAGGTACGAATCCTATATATATATATATATATATATATATATATATATATATATATATATTTTAGGACCTAAATGCACAAAAAATATGAAAAACAGGAGTGAAACTAACAAAAATTAAAGTTTGGTGTTTCGTTATGGAAGAAACAGGGGCCATATGTAAAAGGTGAACTTATAGGTTAATATTTAAATGAGGGGCAGAACTATAGGAATGAAATGATAATTGAGCAAAGATATGTTTTAAAAACAATATCAGACGATTTAGGAAAGGGATAAGGGTTACTCCCTTTCTCCAAGCATACGCAACGAGCCTACAGATGAAAATGGAGAGCGGCGACACAGGGCATTGATCAGTGGCAACAAGCGGCAACAACAGAAACAACGGCAACACAGAAGGAAGTGTAGAACAACGGCGATATAGTGGTATGGCAGCGCCGGAACAAAGCGGCAACGCGGAAGGAGGCGACGACTGTCACAAGTGCGTCTTCCCATTCCTATCTTATTCTGCTTTGTCTTCTCCTTCTTTCTCTTCTTTGTTTCTTCTGCTTTGGTTCGATGGTCAAGCTTCCCTTTTCTGTCAGCAATGATGGTTGCTTACAGATCTAGCGAAAATGATGTCTGGTGAGATTTTGGTGGAGATGAATATACTAACTGTTAATGGTAGAAGTTACGACGTAGCAACGATCGATAGCTAGGGTTCCGACGAGACTTCTGGCAAGGTTTTTGGCAATGAACAGCGAATGCAAAGAGTTCCCAAGGTACGGCTCTGATACCACAAATGATGTCGAACAATATTCCCAAGAATTATCAAAAGTAACAAAATACAATTTTAGGATTTAAGCTCTGTGTTTAAATCATAAGGTCTAGGGTTTTAACTCTGCATCTGTTAACCCTAAGAATTATCTCCACGATAAAAAAATTCCAATGCTATTCCTAATACCAATAATCTGACAAGTTGGAGAATAAATCAGTGTTTAAATAGAACACAAACCCTAAATTGTAGGGACCATAACAATATTTAGAGGCAAAAGTACCCTAATTAATTAAAATAAAATACCAACAATCTCCTAAAATTAAAATAAGTCCACAAATAAATAAACACAGTACGGTGATTCCCATTAAAAAGGGCAAGGCGATGCAAAGTTGTCAAGGCTTTCACGTTGGTAGTTGGTCCAAGTTAAGTAATTAAGTCATTTTTTAGCCATGATTCATCATCACCCGTGGACTTGCTACATGGTACAATCTTATTACTTATTAGACTTGTAATGTATAATGATCTAGTTGATTTGTATTTTCTATGTGGTGTTTGTTTACTTGTTCTATTAGTTTGTAATTTTAAGTGTTTTTTTTTAATCTTGATTGTGAAGTATTCATATAATTATGTTTTTAATTGTATTTCATAGTGTTAGTTATTATGTTCTAGGTGTTAATATATATAACATTTTATTGTTCAACATATTTTTGAAGTAAAATAATTAATGTATAAATTGCACATAATTAACGACTTGCACCAAACGGACAAGAAAAAATCAAACAGAACATAAGGAAGTTGCGGCGAAAGATGAGATTAAGGAACCACAACCTCACACATGGAAATTGCTGAGGCAGATAAACCAAGGAAGCAAATCAACAAACTGAAAACATTGAACCAAATATTGAAGATGATGGTTCTGCAAAATCTGAAGATATTTTTGATTTTCTAATTATAAAAGAGATGAACTAAATAGATGTAGTTTGAATGGACTAAAAGACCATTTAGGAAGTTGCTCTAGCTCCCGTGAGCTTATTAAGTTCATCCATCCAAAATGTTTACGTGACACGGCATTGCATACAAAAACAATACTTTATCAAAAAAATTCCCCCAAATAAAAACACATCAAGCGTCAACGTGCTTGACAACAAGAAGACTATTACAATTACCGTGGTTCCTAATTCTCCCACATATTCAAATATGAGGATGATTTTTCTCTGAAGAAGATTCGAGCAATAAGGAATGCTATTATAGATCTAATATCTTACGATAAGTTACTATACAATACAATTCGGTACAAGAGCAATTCAATACAATATCATTAGCATATTATAAAGTAAGTCATATCTTACGATATTCACACCATACATTTGAATACTACAAGATCGATATGTTAATGATACATTTTAAAATTAGAGATCACCATAAATAAAAGATAAACAAAATATTAAAGTAATTTTTTTCTAGTATAAGAGTTGTTCAATTATTTAGACAAGAAGCAATAAAATGCTTTATCTATTTTATTAAAGCAAAACACAGAAAATAACGGCTTTCTTGAAGCTGTGTTACCTTTTAACTTCCTTTCTCTCTGCCACCCTTTATTCCTAAAATCTCTCCCATATTTTCTCACTCATATTTTATAATTTTTATTCAAATATTTATTTATTTATTTTAGTTGTACATACATCGTGTGTGCCACAAATAAAAGTAAAATAAGTCTCTCTTTTAAAGACCTAGTCTCCATATTCTCGTTTCATGTCTCTTTCTCACATAAATACATAGCTTTAAAGTTGACTTTTACTCTCCAATTTGGAAAAATTGGAGGTTAATTTCACTTCAGATATATACTTGTATGGTTAAAGGTATGTTTTTTCTCTCTTTATAAAGTCTCTTGCGTCCGCTACGACTTTATCTCGACATTCTATTTTTCATGTTTTTTGCTCTCCACTTTGTAATTTGGTGCTTAATTTTCACTTCAGATTTTATAATTATATAGTTGACGTTATAAATAAAATTCTTCTTATTCCATATAAATATTACTTAAATAATATTGAATATTAATCAAGCCTCTAGTTTACAGTTTCCAAACTATACTTCAATAATTAAAGTTTGTTAGTAGGCATAATTGATTTCCTTAACATTAAAATTAAGTCACTATGTTTTATTGTCCAATAAAGTGAGTCCTATATATGTTTAGTTCATATAAGCTCTGCATTTCCTTCCTTATCATACGATACAAAACACGATTCGCGATTTGACAACCATGCTTCCACTTATCTTGTTCACCAAATTATTGCATTTAGCTCATGAACAGAGCAACACGATTCACAATTTGACAACTATGCTTCCACCCATCTTGTTCAACAAATTATTGCATTTAGCTCATGAACAGAGCAGACTATCATACCAACAGCAACAACAACAATAATTATAACAATAATAATAATAAGAAGAAGAAGAAGAAGAAGAAGAAGAAGAAGAAGAAGAAGAAGGGGAGGAGGAGGAAGAAGAAGAAAAAATGCAATTAGATCATCAATTTTATCCCTTATAAGCACCAACTTAATCAAGCCTGGTCCATTGAACACATATAGAATGCCAACAACCTCCAAAATTCAAACCCATAATGAGTTGCAATGTCTGATAAAAAAAAAAAGATAATGCTCACAACTTCACATTGCTAGAAAACCACCCCCGAGAAACAAAATAAATGATACCATTCTTGTCCGACAAACATAGATCAAAAAAAGGACATTTTCCATACCTGACAATGCTGTTAGGTTCAGGCACGGAAGAAGAAAATAAAAGTAAAAAAAAAAACATGATTATTTGGAGAACACTATTTATACACAAACTAAAGGTTTAGGTACAACTTTAAATTAAGTTCAAAGTGATCAAAGGAAGGGGAACATGAAACCTGATATAAATGCACAACTTTTATCCTCCCACCTTGACTTGACAAAACACTCTTTATGTTACTGATTCAGGATATACCCACTAAACATGGAAAACATATTGCTTCACTATGTATAGACTATAGTTCTTGGTAGGAAAAGACTTCTGTCAAAGTTTGTCCCTCCTCTAATTTAAGGGTATTTTTAATACACTTCGTTCCGCTAACTGAAGTTTCAAGTGATGAAGGTTAGTTTCAAACCCACAAGACAAGTACAGAGTGGCTAGGTTTCCAAAGGAGACACAACAAGGAATTGAGTCCCTTCGCGGAAAAAAAAAAAATTACAAATTTCTAGGTTGTTCCTAAAGTCTCGCACGCGCGCAAACACACACATATATATATTATCTGTAACCACCATCCTAATTATTTTGCCTCCAAGTTTGATTCGATGACCCAGGTTGGGTTTCTTCAGAAAGGACAGGAACACTTAGATAAGCTTAAAATCATCAACGATCTCTATCAGTCTGTAGTGGTCAACATCAAGCATTGACAAAAAAAAATCTTCCACGATAGTTGAATAGAGGTTGATGACAAACTATCTATAATTCTCAAAATCATAAGCCAAACAGCAATTCAAGTGCACAGCCAGCCTCCCCAGAAGGTCTACCTCTAAAGTATATAATCAATGGCCTAAAACCCCATCC